>OX123192.2:53873757-55073757 GCA_944739405.2 Euclidia mi | reverse complement strand
TTTTGTATTGCCAAGTTTGGGTGCGTTTGTCGAGGAGACTTTTGAATGTTTTGGATGAAATGCAGGTGATAAGTTGATTGTTCGTATAGACGTTTAGTTACTTATTGGACAAGAAAAAATGAGAGACTAAATTGTTATTTTTGACCCTACCCGAAGGCGTGTAGTCTCATTTTAGAGTTTCAACTGAATTAAGAAAAATTAATAGATATAAAGTAAATGATCGTAATGTAAATTGACTACAATAATTAAGACAATCAGTAGTATAAACAAATAAGGTAGTTATCAAAGAAAAATGATGACACTTGTTACTGTTTAAGAGGGACTAAGGAATCCTTATATATTCTACTGAACTATAATTATGTAGATACATTCTACTCAGCTTTTAGCAAAGAATATTATCATGTTGATCAATTTGACGACAAAATTAACTCTTAAAAAATAATCTATAAATGAGAATGTTATTTTTAAAGGCTTCATCGAGCACTGTTTCCTCGTCTTCTTATTATTATTTACAGGTTAATATTTAAATATCAGTACTGGTACCACATTTATCAGAACAGAACTACAAGATACTGACCTGTAAATAAGTTTCCTTCTGACGGATCTCTTGAAGAACCCGCTGCAGCCGTTACACGCAAGGATACCGTAGTGTTTCCCTGAGCTTGTGTCACCGCACACCACGCAGATCAGACCTACGACACGAAAAATCTTTTTACTCTACTATCTAGTCTAGATGCACCTATCAGTCATTAAACGTATCAATTGACTTTGCTCAAAACGGCACAGACCTTCTTGCTATGAGAAATTGAAGACCATAACCTGCTGTGCTGGTCAAGTGCGGGTTACCTACTGCGGGAGTACCTACCTACTGATGCGGGACACTTTACGGTGAACACTCCGAAATTCAAATATCGTCACGTTTTCCCCTACAGTGTTTAGTAAGTGATCATCAACAATTCAATACGCACTTCATTTGGAAATATCATTAGGTTAAAAGTTTATTGTGGGTGATATTATTTGTGACCTCTGAATAGCAACAAATGTTAATAATGGCAGCCGCTTTTAGTTTTTGACCATCATCATCATCAGCCCTTTACTGTCCCACTGCTGGGCACGGGCCTCTTCTCAGTATGAGAAGGGTAAATCCATAGTCCACCACGCTGGCCAAGTGCGGGTTGGCAGACTTCACATGTCTTTCGAGGACAGTATGGAGAACTCTCAGACATGCAGGTTTCCTCACGATGTTTTCCTCCACTGATTAGCAAGCGTTTTTGACAGTCTTAGCCAAAATCAACCTAGCACACTATCTATTTGCTACATTATGGCGAATGTAAGCCATAGACACTGGCGTTCAAGGGCCAAAAACATTTTGGTGGTTAATTTCCATAACTAACTTGATGTCTTAAATACAATCTCTACTTTTTTACAAGTTTCTTTTCGTTACAGAAAGTAAGAATAAAGATCTGATACCTGTCTTACCCAAATGGTTGGTCTTCTTAGAAGGCGGGTCTGGGAGCCATGGTCTGAGAGCTGGTGGTGCGAGAGCGGCGGCCACTAGGGCAGCTGAGGACGGCGGCGACCAACGGAGTGGGGAGTTGTTGCCTTCGCCTAGAGACAAAGGGATGATACAGCTATTATAATTTACATAAGCAACATAAGGCGTTTTACATCGTCTTATTTTTACACGTATGACCCACGTTTGAAGTCAAACAGTTACCATTTAAACCGAAACTTCAAGATTTACGTTTTCACCATGACCCGACGTTTCGAGTGTTTTACAGGAACAGTGGTCGCGGAAGTATTGTTGAGTTTCATGTCTTGAGAGTGGAGTTATTTTAGGAGAATTTTTAATTTCTGGTATAACATCTGGTCTATACTATATTTAATATCTGGTCTACAGGGCTTTAAATTATTTTGAAATTATTGTTAATCGTAGGTTTCAGTAATTTAGATCCTAACTCAAGCACGTGAAACATTCCTACCATGTTTTTATTTTAAAAGCTTTGCAGAAAATTCCTTGATAGAAGTGTTATTTGGCCTATATGTGATTTTGGAATCTCTTTTACAGAGCCCACTTTGTCGTGTGTCACTTACAGAAATTATCATAAAAAACGAAGCATTTGAAATTAGCCAGAATCGACGATTTTTTTATTTTCGAATCTCGCATTTATTTTCGATTAATTACACAATTGAAACTCATGCCATAGAGCTAAGCAAGTCTTAGAACAATTTGTCAGACCACGGTTTGTCAAACTTCTGCTCTCACCAACCGTGTAGGTAAGTATTCGAAATCGCGATCCAATTTAATTTGCCAAAATGTTTCACAAGGGCCACACTATCGTTCACTCATAATAGTATCACACTACCCTCAAAATATTTAATCTCGATAAAGCTAATAAAATAACCATTGCAAATCGCACCCTTTCATTTTAATAGATTCTCACTTGCCGTGTGGGGTGTGACCCCTTAAATATCAGATGTGAGCAAGGGAATTGGAACCTTATGGCTTGGTGATAGAGAGTTGTGTGAAATAATGAGTAGATTAAGGGCAAATCTGTCGAATCAATTAAGTGATTGGTGAGCGTACGTACAAATTGATTGTAGAGGGTGTTTGAAGGAATTTTGGTCATGTTTATGCATGGTGATAAGTCTTGGCAGTTTCTGCCTCAGTTTATTGGTGAAAATTTGTAAATGTTTCGAAGTGAGATTTGGTTTTATTTGATGAGAAACTTGGTGCTGAAAAAACTGCTTAATATGTATTAATTGTTATAATAAACATATCAGACCTTTTACAATCTTCTTTGATAGGTGCTTCCATGCTTTAAACTATCGTAAAGCTAAATCTGGTCTTATATTTAGTTCTAGTTTTGTAATATGGCTTTAAATTGCTCTCTTTTGTTCTTTGTTTAATGCAAACCTCGTAAAGAACATATTTTTTCTTGTTTTGACGCATTATTGAAATCGCGAAAAAAATTTGCTGTTCCATAAATGTTTGAGGTTTAACTAAAACTAGCTGACCTGGTGAATCGCGTACCTACCGCCATATTCTTTTACAATTTTTGTCATATTATTACATAGAACACATGAAAAAAGATTCATACAATTTGATGCAGTTGTTCGGCAATTATGCACGTACTTACAAAGATTTCGGTTATTTATTTTAGCTATTCTTTTTTCGTGAATTTAGCGATGGCTCAACAAAAGTCAACAAATTATTTCAACTTTTAAGAATATTTGTACTAAGTATGCAGAATAACGGTTTATATCCGTAATCTAGAAAAAGGGAAATTATCACAACAATCAAATAATTACTGAACAAAGTGAATAATCACAACACAGCTCGTCAAACCATTGTCAAAACAGCACTCTGTCTCCCTAACGGAGCAAACTTGATTACCAATCAGACACAACAGCCCTATTCACATGTACACACAATTAATTGGTGAATCGCAATTGTCGACGCGCTCTATTTATTTACCTATATTAAGTGTCCTGTGCACTGACGGTCATAGACCGTTATTGTCTAGACGCGGCGTTGTTTTACTATTGAGATTGTATTGTGCTTAGACAAATTATTGGTATCGCTTCGCTATACTAGACACCGCGCTACCTAAGAAAAATAGGTCCATAAATGAGGCACCTTATTTTGACAGTGTGTGTCAAACAAAAGCAACAAGACGCATGCGTGAAAAACTGTGTTGTCAGAATCTCAACAGTTACCCGAGTATATGGGAAAATATTTTATCCTGTGGTCTAGTGGATAAGTTATTGGTCTCTAAAACATTTTAGAAAATTCTTAAAAAAATCATTAAAAGCATCAATATATTTGTGTATAGGTTAGGCGTACCGCGTAAGTTCCTTTATGAGAAAAATGGTGGGTATATTATCCAATGATTAGGTCTCATTTTATTATGATGTTTTGTTTGATGTACTTATAGTATTTTGCAAATTATTATTAGACATAACCATAGACAAAATAAGGTGTTTTCAAAACAGTGCTTTCTATTTCCATGCTACTAGTCCATATACATTTAGTTACGCATTATTAATTTAACATGAATAGTCGTGAAAACTACTTTGAATAAAATAATAATCTTACACACTTAATTACACATAATATAATTAGGTAAATCGTGTTTCTTGGGAAAGGTGTTCAGTTTCTAACAACTAACATTTTTCACCTTATTTGTAAAGGTATAAACATAAAATAATATAGAAAAATGTAAAATATATAATAAATAGGTTAAATAAAATAAATAGTAAAATATACCGAAATACAATAACTATAGATTCTCATAATAAAAATCTCAAATGTGGGGAAGTCGATTCTTGTACTAGCAGCAACACTGAATGGCGTTTTCAGTTTTTTGTATTTTTAGGGGGAAATTTCAAATTTATTGTTATCTTACAGATGGTATGTGATCCCAGAGTCTTTCTTATTTTTGGCTGAGTTATTTTTACACGGAATAAAAGCGCAATTTGGGATTGTATAGCGAATTATTTCCGTAATTAATTTGGTGGATATACGCACCCGACACACGGCTGTCAGTGTGACAGGCTCAACCATGCCAGCTGGCATGGTTTTTTCTGCCTCATTTTACAAGTATGAGGGCTCCGTCTAGTAGAGCAGAGCGAGACCAATCATTAGTCTATGGTATTGTGATTATATGTACCTACGTGTGGTAAAGGGTGTTAAACGGTCTCCATTATCGATTGTCTATTCTGAGGATGCTAACTAAATTAACATCAAAATTAAAATTAAGTATTATGCTTGAGTATTATTATGTACAGTAAATATATACAAGTGATATAGAACGTGTAACAGTTGCAGCACCTTACAAAATGTAAATTATGTGTATTAAGCAAAACCTGGCGATGAAAAAGAGTGACCGTGAGTTTTATTGCCCGTTCTTTCTCATGGTTCTACGCCCTTGCTTTGCGAACGTGGCAGTGAATGTAAATGTAGATTCATCAAGTAATTATTTTATAAATTTATTATTTTGACGTTCATAAGCGTCACATTGTGACCGAAATGAATAAAGGATTTTGACTTTGACTTTGATTATTTTCTTAATTCTTAGAAAAGATACTCATCCCTCATTAGGGTGGAAAAACTATGTCACAAGATACTTTAAAATATAAAACTATCATAAAATAGAGATAAAAGTTACAAGTAACTTTAATCTGGACCAATGAAGACAATGTGGGTGCCGCTTTATTGTGTTGTAAAATAAGCCTTAAGACACGGATTCTTAACCTTGGGTCCATGGAACCAAAAAGATCTGTGGGTGAGTGACATGACTCCACCAAGATCATCATAGCAACCTCAGATGACTCACTCGTCACTGTATTAATATGAAAGAAATTAAAGCTTTACTTGAGTGTGCCTTGTCCGTATGATGGTTTAAATACTTTTAGTCGATTATAATCAAAAGGTTGAGAAACCTCGCCCCAAAGGAACCTTCCTTCAAGTCTTTACTTTTGATATCAATCTTGCGATATGCTCTCTTTCACCAACCACAATAATAAGGTATGGTCCGTCTATAAATTCATAGCTCTATATGTAACAAGATAATTTGTAGAGGCATGTCAGAAGCACATCCAGTAACTGCATTTGTAAAAATCCGATTGTATCACTAAATAAAGACGAATGTAATAAAATTCAATAATTCACTCCCCCGTAATCTTTTTAGATGCACTTCTTAAATAGTTCCAGAATTTTTGCCATTTATCGCAACTTGACGACGTTTTGCGTAGGATGGATTGTGTTATTCTAAATAATTTAGCGAGTCTTAATCGCTTAAACTTAACTTAGGTATTTCATTAATTTGCACCGAGTGTGGAAGTAAGTTAAGTTTACGCGATTAAGACCCGCTAAATTATTTTGTATGATGTATACAAATAGCGAAAGTTTAATATGGACTGCGTTAAATACTTAAAACCAATTTAATATAAGTATTAAATTTCTTTTCATGTACTTATTTTTTATGTTAGGTAATTTTATATACTTTCATCTTTTCGTCCAATAATAAATTAGGAATGTCTAAGCCAATGACAAAAGCTAAACGACTTTTTAAATACACTTAAAATATTAGTTAGAAGTTGATTAGAAAACGGACAATATTACGATAGTTAACATTCATTCTTCTGAATATTAGTTAAGGTCCGTAAAACTACTCCCTACATTTTATTTGTACAATAACTTTTAACAAAACCTAACCCCTCTATCTATGAAACAACACGGCGCTCGAAACAAAATCCCACCGCCTTAAATTCATATAGAGTTACCTCCACATCGGCGGCAGTCAGAGAGCCGCACAATATGTGAGCAATATAAAATCAATATACGACGGGATTGGTCCCTCGGGTGGGACCACATATGGGACCAGATATTAGGGGTTAAAACGCTTTACTGATATTATGATTAGGGGCCGAACGGCACTTTTAGATGATACGAGAAACAAGTGTTTTGATTGGATTGGCCACAGTCTATCTGGATAGAGAAAGGGTTGGAAAAAATATATTTAGATACCAATAAAATAGTGTTTTTATTGACTTTTTTATATTGTTTCGCGTTCACAAATGTGAGAGTGAATTGTTGCACCCCTATTTCATGGACCTAATGCGGGTATAATATACTTCTGTATAACCCTTAAAGAAAATAGACGCGTGATGAAATGTAGAAAACCGTTTCATGAACTCGATATTCTGTACATTTTCTATCTCTGTATCTGTTTATCTACATATAATCAAGGTTTGAAAGTACTCTGACTCTATTTAAAGCTATATATTATAATAACACATAGCAATACCGCGTGAAACCTCAAACTTTTTCCATTAACTTCTATGCTATCTTTTATCTAAGTTATGATTATGATAGCAAACAAAGATAGATCAAGCTACGATTACACAAGGCAATCAATTATAAAGAGCAGAAGCAAATAAATCACTGCAAAAACAATTCAATGTAACCAAAGATGAGTTCTCTTTCTTTCAAGCAAAACCTAACCACAACGCCATACTTCTATTATACCACTTCACGCCCTCCAATCACAATATACCTTTTCCCCCCTCATTCTGGGCCATACATCCTCCAAATAATACCGATTTATGTCACAATACATTCCGGCAACACGAAACGAGAAGGCATAAAAGAAAATTTTATAAGACACATAAAAAGTTCGGGCCTCGAAATTGGAAGTCAGCGGGCTGGAGCATCTAAATCCAGGGTATCAGGATAAATCAATGTTTGTTTGTGTAGAGCGGCACTTACGTGAGAAAAGGAAAATGCGTGGAGAGGTTCTGCTGGCATATTTTGGGTTTTGAAACCTTGTAAGAAAATATGACGGATGATTTATTGAGAAAATTATTTTGGACTTGATTTGGCAGATTGACTGCTAGTAAGGCGTAGTGGTTCAAGTGGTCGTCACGCCGTTGCGTACTACATCTTTTACCATGAGTTGGGTTGAGACAATACTTTGTGTATCCACTTAATATTGTTGCGAGTCAAAGTGTTCTTTGTGTACGATGTTTGTCTTAAAAATATATACGTTATATATAGGATACGATTGCAGAACACTGCAGACAAATTCTTCTTTTGACAGTTTTGTGAGATTTTTCTTTACTTTCACATTCAAATTGTGGTTTTCACTAATTAATTTATCTTATTCTTATTTCCATCAGGTGACTTTATGGTAGATATATTGAATATTTTTATTATTGCTCATTGAATTGTCTTAGTTTAATGAGCAAAAATAAAAACCTTCCTTAACTTAGAAAAATTAACTTAGAACACTGTGTAACAAAATAAAAGATGTAGAGTCGTCTCCATAGATTTCATTGGTCGGATCTCAACTGGAAACTTTGTCGCTTGCCGTTTTATTTGGTTTTCTTTTGACGCGACGGCCCCTGAGCCCTCTGATTAATTTCACTCCCTCCCCACCCCTTCTCCCATTCATCCAGGATCCGCTTAGACGCCCCGCTCGTGACAATTTCAAGTAGACTTTCTATATTTTTTAATTTGTGTGTAGTTTGATTTATTCATTGTGAGGACCTTAAAATTCTTGAGACAAAATTAAGAGTAGTTTCTTGGTGGATACAGCTGCCATTGCCGCATTCACATTTTAATCTCTATAACCGTAAGTTGTGTAAGTATGTTTTATAATGCGATGGCGCTTCGAAGTATTTATTTTCAGTATAATTATGTCAATTGATCGGTCTTTGCTATCTTTCTTTTCTTTCTTTAAGCTATCTGACAAATATTGGACAGCTTATACGATAAAAATATTATACATTTCGACTAAACTTAGACTTAGTATAGTGCTATTTTTCTAAAGGCTTATAGGTGTTAAACACGATAAAACGTGGATAGAGAAGCTAGCCTTTTTACTCACTACCTATACGAGTATATAAGTGCGATCTAAGTTGTAACAATCCAGTCGCTCTTTGGATGCCGCCATATGTTGTTTTCCAGTCAGCGTTAGTAGGCTACAAAAATCCACAACTGAGCAGCCACTGCTGAGCCCGCAATTAAAATTCATTGCTTCTTTAAAAAAAAATAGGTAATTTAAAGAAAAACAAAAATCCCGACTGCGTAAAAAATAAGTGAAAATTAACTTAAATAAAATCTAAAAAGATAGAAACAAGCCCAGTAGTTTAGAATTCTGTTAAGTAATATGCAGAACAGAATGACTCACAGTCGGGGCCCATTCAAATTTTACCAATCAAATCTTCCCAAGGGGCCCCGACTGTGAGTCGTTCTGTTCTGCATATTACTTAACAGAATTCTAAACTACTGGGCTTGTTTCTATCTTTTTAGATTTTATTTAAGTTAATTTTCACTTATTTTTTACGCAGTCGGGATTTTTGTTTTTCTTTAAATTATTTTTTTATTTTATACTTTTTAGTTACGATTCATTGACTTCGTTATAATATGGCAAATTTCGCAATCTAGTGTTTGTATATCGTTAATACTTGCAATAAAAACTTAAATCAATAAGTAAGAAAATTTGCGAGAATTATTGTTTTGTTAAACAACTTTAAATCGTTATATATCCTAAACTATTATTTAAAATAAAAAATTATAAAAGAAACCTAAAGATGATTTTAAAATACCTATTCAACGACACCCCACTTGACATAGTTCATCGACTTTTTTTTTTTCATTTTGACAATATGGCGTCTGGTTGTCGCTGTGGTGAATTTTGATTACTGTCATGTCCTTAGTGACACTCGCAAGGTTAAGACGAATCGATTGACGTAAGAATCATCAAAATCGGCCTGCGCGTTTGGTCTCTAGAACGCCACATAGAAACAAACATACATACATACATACATACTTACATACATACATACATAGACTGATAAACACATTACCCTCCTTTGCGTCGCGCAGTCGGGTAAAAACAGTAGATTAAATTCAAAACAAGATTGATTCTCAATATGGCGTACGGGTTATTGGATTATTTGCGATTAAAAATACGCGTAGTATGAAGTGCCCCAAAATATGACACGTAGTCATATTCAGTGTTTCATTAAAAATTTTGTTTCCAGAGTCCAAAGCGAAACTTTTGGATGCAACCGGTACAAGGATGATCACGAATAATTGATATAACTTTAAAATTCTCTGGTTTTTGTCTCCACAGACAAATTGTTTTGAAATATGGTGTGATTCATGCCGGAAAGTTAGCAACTAAAAAGTATTTCAACTTTATTTTTGAAATGATTTCGCTATTGAGACCAATTACATAAATACTAGCAGATAATAAAGATATTTCGAGATTCAAGTAATTTACTATCAACTATATTCCCTCTATTAAATCGTCCCTGACAGCGGTACTTAGGTGTGTTGGACATTTGAACACAACACCAAAATGCAATGCAATGCAATTTGATTGCGAAGTAAAATCATAATATTCACCAAGAGGTAAATAGGTCAGTAATATATTATTTTTCAAAGGAGCAAATTATCTGCTTTTTTTAAATCACGTCTCACGTATTAATCTTAATACAGATAAAAATATTTATAATAATAACTAATTCCAATTACTTATTCTCTACACAATAAAAATTCAAACAAATTTATAAATCTATTATGTTCTAACAACGAAATATACGCAGTCACACATATACAGTGTTAATACAGTCTCGATATTCAAAACGTGGCTCCATTACGTGAAAATGAAATTTCAAATCCCCTCTCCCATTGGTTATTTTGTATTCAGTGTGCACTCTGACCGGGTAAAGTGGCAAATCATGGAGAGGCTGAAAATCAGTCAAATAGACCCCCGAGTTACTGGCTGTATGGGCCTGAATACTAATGCGCCTTTGCCTGTTAAAAAAAAGAACTAGAAGCATGGCCGTCGCGCGGGAAATGGCGTAAAAATGAAAATTATTTGCGAATATTACGACGGGTGTGGAGTGAATTTGTTATTTTATTTATTGTAATTATATTTCGGTATTTGATTATGAGATTAGCTAGTTGTCTAGTTTATGATTTTAATTTGTGTATTGTTAGCTTTTGGGTGTGGTTTAGTTTGATCGGCTATATTTCGCCTGAAATCTCATTTACGTGGATCACTCTATCTTTAAATATACCTACATTAATTAGAAGGAATCACATGACGTAGATTTTAATTTTGACGTAAATTAACCAAAATGTAGACCCAGTAATATTAATAAAGTTACAATAAATGGTTTTAAATCTGAAAAGATTTTTTGATTCCAATTGGTTTGTAAGATTGCACCCACCTTTGTGCACAGGCAGTTGTGGAAATGTTACCGATCGATCTGATTTACGAGGGGCAACCCGATTTTTACGAATCTGTTCCTGATCGATACTCTAATGTCTCGATACATTAATGAATACCTACAAAACCTACGATTTCACTTTATAGTTTGTACAATCGATTTCAAGCGTTCGTGATTTGTACACATCATACAAAAATATTTAACGGTTCTTTAACGCGTACAAGCCAAAATCTTCTTCTTCGGTTATAAACAAACTACTACACTACACTATCTCAGAAGTATCAGACAAACGTAAACAAACTTTGAGAAGACGGACTTAGGCACTTGACGCAGTACTTATAGTAGGTATAAAAATAGGTATCAGATTTCTTACCTGTAATTCTGGAATCCGTGTGATCTTGAGTCAGTTGCAAGGGTGTTTGCGCCACTTCCATTTTGTACAGTCTTTCTCTCACTTATTCACTTTATTATTACTATTGGTATTCACTTTATTTCATACTTTAATAATTTTTCTTATATACCGGTTGGGTACCTGTTTGTGATCAGTTTTTTATAGATGTTTATATATACAGAAATGTATACTTCTGTATGGTGCATAGGGTTCCCACCAAGAACTTAGGGTCCCAAGCCAACCTCACCTGCAAGTGGTGCACCTGCCGATCAACGGACGAGGCTCTGGCAAACAAAATGTCCCAATAAGCGGCAATAGGCCCGCCACCTATTACGTGGGATCAAAACACTGGCGAAAAGTGGGCGTTTAATATGCCTCTGCCTAACCCTTCGGGGAAACAGGCGTGAGTCTATGTATGTATGTATGTATGTATACTTCTATTGACGCAGGTAAAACATTAAGATAAAAAAGTTTGATGGTACCTCAAGTCTAAGGTATCGTACCTATATGTCATATACAGGGTGTCACAAGACGCATCACCAAGCCGAAATCTCTCGTTTTGGACACCATATATACCAACTCATAGGTAGGTACCTATTGAGCAAAAATTATAGCGGGGAAACGTCTTTTTAGGGTTCCGTACCTGACAAGGTAAAAAAAGGAATCCTTATAAAAGATCACTTTCTTGTCCGTCTGTCTGTCTGTCCGTGTGTCACCACCGATTTTCTCAGGAATGGGTGGACCTAGCAAATTGAATGAGGTTTATGGTTCCTATTACGTGTATAAAAGTCCTGTGTCAACCCGATAAATAGATATGGTCAAAATTAGATTTTTGCGAAAACTTGTAAGTACCAAAATTAACCTTAATTTTATTATTATTAAATTAAAATTATCAACATTTTTAAAATTTCGGAATTTTTCCTTTACTTGTGCTGTAAGATCTTGGTTTTAACCAAAATTGACAATTCTAGGTCAACCGTAAGTACCCTATAGGTTTTGGGTCGAAAACCTATATGGTAGTTCCCGTTGAACTAGAATCACGAAATTTGGCCAAAAGCAGGGTCTTACAGCAAACAATAAAAAAGTGGAATATTTAAGGGTGTATATACCATACATACATAATAGACTCAATTTAAGATAGTCCTCTAAGATGTATGGGCGCTCATACAGATTTAGAGGCCAAGCGTAATTAGCACCAACCTCAAATAAGGTAAAATGCGTACGGAACCCTCGGTGCGCGGGTCAGACTCGCACTTGCCCGATTTTTTTTAAAAGTAGACCCTTTTTTAAACTCCAAATAAAAGTGCGCGCATGCAATTCCCGAAATACCTACTTATCCATAGGTGCATAGGATATCTATAGAATAAATTGGCGGGGTAATTGCACCGATTTTGTACTTAATTAGAAAAAAATTATAGTGACCGTGTGCCTCAATATCTCCTGAACCAATACAATAGGGGATTTCGGTTTTCGTTAAGGGTCTTTTTAAAGGCAGCGATAGCCTAGTGGAGATACCAACGGACTGCCATGCAGAGGGTATCGGGTTCGATTCCATGGCGCGCACCAATGACTTTTCGGAGTTATGTGCGTATTAAATTGTAAATTATCGCTTGGCCCGTGCCTCGGAGAGCTCGTTAAGCCGTCGGTCCCGGCTGTCATGAAGATCTTTGACAGTCGTTATAGGGAGTCAGTACCTATAAACAAACTGTCACTAGTCTTAACCATGGAATACCGCTATTCCTTCTGGTTGCAGAGGTCAGATAGGCAGTCGCTCCTTAGAAAAGCTAATATTCAGCCAAATCCGGTTAGACTAGAAAGCGGACCCCGGGTTGAGACTGGGATAACGCTAGGCGGATGATGTTAAGGGTCTTTTTATACCCTGTATTAAAATGGACAAGAAAAGGTCGGCAACGCACTTGTGACTCCTCTGGTGTTGCGGGTGTCCATTGGGCGGCGGTAATCGCTTAACATTTGGCGATCCGTCTGCTCGTTTGCCCCCTATTCCATAAAAAATAAAAATAAAAATTCGCTCGAATATGAAATTGTGTGACAAATATTTATTTACAATGATATACTTATCTTACTGCTATCTTATACTACCGCAGGCGGCTGTTATTTAAGTATAGTCTTGAAAATTCGGGAGAGAGGATGGATGAACGGATGTATGATTTTTTATTAATACACTTTCACCGACAAAACCAGGGACAGGTCTGGACCATAGAGCAATATTCGTTAGATAAGTTAGTACATTGACGTACAACCTGTGTATAAAATAGAAAAGGTACTGTAATTTTAGGTCATACCTATTAATAACTAAGAAAGGCTAATTCGACTGACGTCAAATGTTCGCAGCGTTGGATGATATCGGCATAGATCGAAAGACAAGCTAATTTAAGACAGTTAAGTGAAGCGGGCACTTTTAGGTGAAATCAAGTGAAATCTAAACATTATCATCTATAAAGAGATGTTATAAATACATTAACAGTCTTCAGGCGCCTCTGCCTTTTTGTTTGCGATATTTTCAAATTTAATATAACAAATGTTCATATAGCAAAAAAGGCTTTATGTTAACAACCAACTATAATGGACCAGAATGCATCATTATAGTTATAAACGCTCTATTAATTAAAGTCTAGACGTCTAAAGAGCAAAGGTAAATACTTACGCCTACGGCCTACTACAACAACTATGACCTCATTTAAGCAAAGGTCCTCTGATCGCGTCAAAGAAAGTGACGTATTTTAAGGGTGGAACTTCATCACACAATATTATACACTATAAACTAGTTTTCGATAGCCTAGTGGAGAGATTGACAGGCTGTTATCCAAAGAGTCTCGAGTTCAAATCCGCGATGGGTAAAAATTAAATTTCGTAGCTACATAAGTCCGCATTAACTTGTTCATTATCGCTTGGTTCACAGTGAAGAAAAATATCAAGAGGAAATCAGCATACTTATCTGTTAGTTCTTCATAATGTGCTCGAAAGACATGCGAAGTCCGAAAATGCGCACTTAGCCAGCGTGGTTGAATTTGGCCTTACTTTTCTCATAGTGAGAAGAGGCCCGTGCCCAGCAGTAGGACCAATAATGATGATGATGGATGAAGTAGGAATCTATAACTTTTATATTTTTTACGGATTTCTAACTGCGACGATTATTTCAATAGCCTGTGCAGGCAACATCAAGTGTGGCACATTTTCTGAACGGTACTTGCCTGTAAATGACGAACGATACTTCTAGATACCAAGCTATTACAGTGAAATGTAGTATAACCACAATTCATTGTAGCTTGGCGTTCTGGCTATTTGACAAATTCGAGATTGCAGTTACACAGTAATTTGGGAAGCACCTCAACTCACTCATATTAAAAAAACCGCTCAAGTGTCAGTTTTGGTCACTTTGCCATTACTAAACTTAACTAGAATTTCGGAATCGGATTCCTTAATAAAAAAAACGGTTAAGGTAAACCTGTTTTTGAAATATCTATCGAATAATACCCCATACAATTTTGAAGAAAAATAAAAAATAACGCTTTCCTATTTCAGGTAGTTACAATTCAAGTATAATAATGCCAAATTGCAGCCCAAATTGTTTAGAGTTTATAGATTTTACGTTAAACCCCGGTCGGACAGACGTTAATGCGAAGATTGAAGGTATTTTACCTTTATTCCTTAAATAATTACGCGATTCAGACCCATTACAATAATATTATACATAAATGTAGACAGTTAAAATGCGAAATATTAAACAAGTACAAAACATAAATGAATAATCTTTCCAATATTTTTCCAAATGTAATGCCATTTTAAAACAAAGTAGCAGAAATAGTGTAGAGATGCACTCACATGATTCACTAACTATTTATTTTGTCACTAATGAATCATGAGAAGTACCTTCTTAGTCGTGACAAAGAAATGTTTATTATCTTAGGTCATTTGTTCTTCACAGTTCATAGTAAGCAGTACCGTTCGGTAAGTCATGCTACCTTGGAACCCGCAATTAACTTAATCAGAAGTATATTGGAGGACATAGTATTTTCTTAGGCTTACGCGAATGTTTCACATTGCAATTTTTCAAACCACAGTGTACATGAGAAGTATGCCAACTCGCATTTGGCCAGCGTGGTAACCAGAAATTCATATTATATTAGGTATCTATGGTGGTGACTATAGCCTAACACTTTTCACAATGAGACGAGTCCGTGCCCAGCATTGGGATAAATATAAATAGTAAGCAAGGCCGATGATAACATATTGTAAACAGAAGCAATGAAATACATTCCAACTACGGCAGTATTTTATTCCTTCCGAAATTGACAGTGTCTGAAATCATTACACTACATGATAGTTACTTTTAAACGTTGGTATACCGGTATCTTCTTGGGTTGACGCGAATGTTACACATTGAAATTAAACTACAGTTTACGGATTTTATCGCGATGTATTGGTTTCACTAAGTTATTACATTTGAAACGAATGATCTAGAAACTACATTTTTAATTTATTACTAGCCTACGTTTCGAATTCTTTACAGGATTCATGTTCACGGCAGACTGAGGTGATATTTGTCTTTGTCTTCAATTTATAAGTTATCTCAAAGTACCCGAACATTTTTCAACTACTGGTGTTACTATATTTACGCAGAATGAGCTCACAGCGTCCTTAGGTCGTCTGATGACTTTGTCCTTCTTGGGTTTCATTAGCCTTATGACGGGGTCCCAAGCTGGAGGAACATTCCAACCATCTTCTCTATTGAAATTAGGGTGTTTTTTAATTTCAATAGGTTCTCGTATCATCCTTGGAAGAAAACTGTGTTCTTTTGCGAGTATCTGTGGTTCATTAAATCACGTCGGCTAGTAATAAATTAAAAATGTAGTTTCTAGATCATTAGTTTCAAATGTAATAACACTAATAACTTAGTGAAATCAATACATCGCGATAAAATCCGTAATTTATAGTTTAATTTCAAAGTTGGTATACCGGTTTCAATGTCCACACAGTGCAACACCTCGTATGATTAACTAATTATTTTTCTGAGCCTGTGTGTTCTTTGTGTTTTCCGGCTGAATGTGTGCATAATCATCTTTGATTCAAGCTTTAGTCCCAACCCGGTAGGGTTTAAATAATAAAAATGATTGTTCTATATTTGGTTAAGAGTTTTACATATAAATTGCGTATTTCCGCATATTATTTGTATGCGACGGAAAATACGAGAATAACTAATGAGTCAAATAAAATAAATAATCATACTTCCATTTTATTGTTTAAACAATCGCTATGTTTGCGAAATCCATTCATCGCGTGTGTCATTTTGATCGCAAGTATTTATTCAGATGGTGGTGTTGAAATAAATACTTCATACTAAACGTAAAAGATCATAATAATATTATATTACAGTTTGCAATCAAGAAGTAAATAAAAAATGGATATTTCTGGATATATTTCTGGTTAATGATAGCCTACAGTTAGGTACATTTTATTAATTTTATCCATGAACTAGCTGAGCCGCCGATTACAACCCCCTTAGGTATTTAGAACTACTGCTCAGCATCCATTTCTCATAGCGTGATGTCATAGACTTTTTTCGAGGCAGAGATTAAGTAGTGGATAAATAAATTAAAGCTAAGTAACTCTTGGATCTTTGGGAATTGACAAAAACTTGACTTAACAAAACCTCTTTCCTTCATTTTCGTGTCAGAGTATGGCCAATTCGGGTGTCGGTGTTTTTAGACCGCAGAAGGCCCCCGACATGGCTTAACAATTCTTGTCCACGGAACCGACACCCTTGAGTGCCCTCCGAAGCAAGGTAGCGCTCTGATGTAAATGCCACACGTGGTCACCCATCCAAGGGGTGCTTGGATTTCTTAACTTTGCCGACATATTAGGTACGAACAGCAAGCCAAGTCAAGCTATAGACGCTAATACAACCCTATTGATTCACTATACATCTTATTAATAATGGACTAAAGTGAGACGTGTCGAATAAAAGAATAAACATTAACTGTGTTTTTTATTTTTAAATTCATTCTAATTAGAATGTTATGTGAATGAACCTAGAGCAGCCAAATGTAAGAATGTGTAGTCTGAATTTTGACCGGCGTGTTGCCCATTAAAATACTAAAAAAAACAGGTCAAGCGAATCATGAAATTGTTAGCTTTTTACGACAGTTCGTAGCACATTCGTAGATGTTCACAACGTAGCTGCTACGGCTACGAACATAATAAAAGATTAATATTATGTTGGAAATACATGATTGGCTTACTTATGTAGACAAAAATAACAGAGAATAATATAAAAATATTTTTTATAATACGGTTAAAGTTACTACTGCCATACTTTAATTTTTTTTAATATGCATCGAATTATTCCAAAAGTTTATAATCAAAGGTCCAAAACTAGGTTTTATAATTATATGTACTTACATACTTAATTTTAATATTAAAATTACAAAATTTAATTGAAATATAATATTATTTCTTACCGATATCTCAACCGAAGTTATAAATACTTAGTACCTAAGCAGTTAAATAGTTTGATACTGCTGTTCTACTTGATTTTAATATTTTAAAATGCAACAAAAACATTAAAATAAGAACAAAAATACACGATACATCTACGAAAAAACAGATGACACAAAAAAATACCCAACCGTTTCCCTCCAAAAAATTGACAGATCACGTGACGTTTCACTTTTGACGTTTATATTTTTTCTACCAGCGGACCGGCTAAGGCGCGCGCGTTATGCCACGGCCGGGGAACTTTTGACGCGGTATTGCTTGTGAGCTTGAAGGCGTGGCGAGGCCCCGCCCCGTTGCTTTTCGTCTCTGACTCTGTCCCCCAGACAGGGGGACACTTCGATTTTGGGTCAGCTGTTAACCGTCCGTTTTAAGCTTTAATTTGTGGCATTACGCCGCTGTTGCGTCGGCCCCGCGCCGTTTAGAATAATGACGTCGTACATTTTAGCTTGGATTGAACGTTCCGTTTTCCAATTACAACGTGGAATGCTTGTTCGAATTTATATAGAAACAATTAGGTGCGGGTTCGTTTATGCGTCAGTCGTTCTGTTGTGGCTTTTCTCTGGTATTTTATTGATAAAAATAACATTTCGCCGTCTGGATGGAATAATCTCAAGTTAGAGAGTTTACATGAATTTTCTTTTAAATAAACTGGACTTAAAAAACAATTTGATGGTTTCATTTATAGATTTCTTATCTATAGTTCGATCATAACCTTTTCAAAAAGAACTTTCGATCGAGTAGGTAAATGTTTTCCAATGCAAACCGATGATAATATTAAATACAGGGACGAAGTAATTTTGTCTGTGGCTTTTTTCTCAATCCAATATTTTTTGCATATGGGTCATCATACATCATACATTGATTTTTCGTTGTTCTAATATTGCATTTAATTTATTTCCATTTAGTGAAAAGGGCCAGATACACAACTGCATATAGGTATGTAGGTAGTTTTAGGCAGAAATTATTTTTATACCTAATAGGTACATTTAGGTAGTGCGACTTGTAGCACACAAGGCAGAGCTGACTAGATGCATTTTTGGATGGTTCTTCGATTCTGCTTCAAAAAGCTTGAACATTAACAGACAGTTTTACACCATAAGTACCTACTGACAAGCTAAATCCCACCTAAAACATTTTAATTGCAAATATTGCCATGATATGACTGCACTGTCGAAAAGTCTTCAGATCTCATGCAGAGCCAGGCTTTCAACACTAGGTACAAGTCCTAACTTCACAAACTCTATACTTTGATGTAGAGTCTCAGTACCTATATGTAGACCCAGATTTACTGGCCAATTTCTTTTTTATGCTCGATCTCTCATGAGAAATCTCAACAGGATCAATGAAACTGGCCCTACCTACAACTTTTGTCATAATGAATGATTAAATATGAATATCCTACGTCTAATAAGTTTCTAATACTGAATAAAATTAATTATCTTCAAACTCATCATCTCATCTTTTAACTGTTTTGTAGACATGATGTAAAGGTTCACCTACACACAATACCTAAACTTCATATTTACCTGCCATAAACGTTTACATGGAATGATATTTGATGTCGCCCAATAAGAATTCGCACATTTGGCAGGGCGTGGCATTGCCGGTGCCCGCGGAAAACATCCGTCAGAGACGAAAAGTCAACAGTGCCATCGTGATTTCTATTGGGCGCGAAAATTTGGCGGCAAACTGATCTGTCAAGATTGGGTGTTTTACGTTGTAATGTTGTAGATATTACATATCCTCACGAAGATACGCATTTGTTATGAGGTTTAAAAAATAAAATAAACATATGAGATTTATTAGGTTACATTTGGTGCCCTTTTTTCTTTGTGGTAAACATTATCTTAATATATAAAATCCTTGCGTTACTGACTGACTGACAGACACGCAACAGCCGAAACTATTGGGCGCAAGAAGCTGAAATTTGGCATATATGTTCCTTGGGGACCGTATGGGTGCACTAAAAAGGGATTTCCCGAAATTTCCACGGGATGGGCTAAAATGGGTAAATTTAAAAATAAAGCAGGCGTAGCTGCTGGCGTCCTCTAGTATCACATATTTAATGACAAGCATAAGAAGGTACATAGGTGATTACCAAATTATATTAATATTATAACACAATTATTTTCAATTAAAATACGCCCAAATAGCAAATAGAAATACTAGACTGAACCTTTCAAAGGTTTCAAATAGATATTGATTTTATTTCAAAAAACTTTGAACGACAGTTGCAAGTAGTCAATATCACCTAAGAATATTCGCTATTATTCCCCGCTAACTAATCTACACTTTACCTACTTAATTATGGATAGGCATAGCCTAAGGCACTTGCTTCATTGGGTGTTAATCTTTAACATCATAGACATATTATGATGATGATTAAAATTAATATAGCATTCATACAGAATATAAGGTTATAAAACTCAAATCCGAATTACCTACCTATGTAATAAAATTGCATCGAATCTTTACAAATAGGTACCATTTTAATTTTCCAAATCAAACAGAGAAATAAACATCGCAACGAGCCATATTTCAAAATCGAACATGCAATATGGATAGAATAAAATTTCAACATTCAATTCACTCGGAATCCCTCGCCAAAGGAACCCCGAAAACTACCCACAAGTCAATTGCCAAACTGCGAGTTTTACCCCCTTCCACCCGACCACCCGTTCCACCCCGTTTGCCCCCGAATTACCGGTCGCCCCCTAAACCGCGGTCTTCAGTGACAGTTCAATAAGGCACAGCGACCAATCGCGGCAAACGTCGCCCGGTATAAGCCAATAGGATTAACGCTATTCCCGTCCTTCTCCGTTGCATATAATATCCCATATCACTGTCCCACTCTAACGCACGGTAGACGGATTCTTGATTCGATTTCGATTGAATTCTTTATACGAATTTTCTTTTGTTTTTCACTCCGTTGAAAGGGCATGTCTCTGTTAATATTAACTGCTTGTTTTTTAGCTTTTGAATAAAATGTAAAAGGCTTTGTGGATTCAGACTCTGATTTTTTAGGGCCTAAGTACTTTACTTTTATCTACTTATTTTACAGGTATCTTGTAATCAGGTCCTAATATAGGTACAGGTGAACAATAGTAGACAAGAATACCTATTTTTATTTAATGGCATGTATCGTAGTGAAATAATATAATTATATAGGTAGGTATACACATGTGTATAAAATTCAATGTAGGTAGGTACCTACCTACTTACAAAATAGTTACTTTTGATATACATACACATACATACATAACGTCACGCCTTTTATCCCCGAAGGGGTAGGCAGAGGTGTATTTCTACACCCACTTTTCGCCAGATATACTTTAGTCCCACGTAATAAGGGGCGAGCCTATTGCCGTACCGGGCACATTTCCAGACTCCGTGCGGCTACTGAGAATTTCGTGACAGAAAAAAGCCAATAACACTGCCCGACCCAGGAACCGAACCCGGGATCTCCCGATCCCACGCGCACATTTATGCCGCGAGACCAACGAGGCAGTCGTATAGGGTTTGATGTCGAGTTTTCCGTCTCTACGCAAAGATGGTATTTGCATCGTGTTATCCCTTAGTCGCCTCTTACGACACCCACGGGAAGATAGGGGGTGGTGACACTTGTATTCTATGCCGTCAACCACACGGCATATATTTCAAATAATCATTAAATTGACATGTAATAAATACTATTTACTGCCTTAAAATAATCTGTCCAATTATTCGCTATTATGAATATGTAGCCATCTCTGTTATCGGAATTTATTCATTTGGAGGGCTCCGACATGGCTTTGGAATCACCCTTCCAAATATTGACAGTTGCAAATCGCGCTTAACCCACTCGGCCTAAATATTAGGATAGTAAGTCAAGTCCCCGAGTATCAGAGATGATTTCAAGCTACTATATAAGTGTACCTACGTACATCTCCATCACCAATAGGTAGGTATGTTTTTATTTATGAGATGACTATGAATTAGGAAGAAGAGAAACCTATATAAGCACCTAGTTACTTATATTTAGTTGCAGTGGACAACGCACTTTAAAAAGTTAAGCAATGGTGGGGTATAATCCTGGTTCTTGCCATATAGCGCATCCTAGTGCCGGATTCAGGGTCTCCTTTATTATTTTGTAAAACTTTTTAAAGGAAATAAAGGAATTATTATTAAAAATAAATGCGAAAAGAAATATTATATATTTCAAAGTTACTTAATTAGTAACACCTAGGTTTTGAATTTGGTTTGTATGTTAACAGAACCTTGTTGTTTTTTATTGTATATCGCCTAACGATCTCCACTTTACTGGGTATTAAACTAGATAGGTAGAGTCACACCACTTGCTTAAAAAAAGTTAAGGACTATCCCGCACTAGATTGGTAAGTATAATAATTATGTGCTGTATTGCGATTGCGAGGGACTTTACAAACATGAAATCAATGGGTCAAAATAAATACAGAGACTCGAAAAAACAATAGGCTTGTGTTCACTAAGAATAAATCGGTTTGATTGTAGTATCTATACATTCATTATTATTTGTAGTTGTCAATAAAGTTTATTATTTATTATAAAAAGGTAAGATTTACGTTATTTTGAGGATTCTAAAACTAAAAAGAATATACCTATTTATTCTTGTGACAGTGAACACCAATCAGAGAGCATTATGTCACACAGTGCGTTCGCCATTGATAGGTACCTATTGTTGAAGTTTTGGTATTAAATACAACTAAAAAGTTAAACTTTGTACGTGTCAAATCGAATATAACAAAATAAAAGTTACCACAAAAAGTTACACTTTTATTTTACATCAGACCAGACTACATTCACGGTTTGATGGTTTTCAGCGTTTTCACGTCAAATTCAAAAAGGTTTTTTAAAAGCCGCAATCGTTTTTTGAAGAAAAATTCAGTTATTTCGACGTAACATTTATTAAAGGATCGTATAAATCACTAATTACATTTTAGGAGACAAGCCTATTATTTGTGGATCACACGCTGCCACTTTGCGAGAACAACGTGACATCTCGTAAAAACGTGATTTAGGAATTTAAACTTTCGTGGTCACTATCATCACTTTTTACTATATCTACGGGATATATACCACCGGATTCAGTTCACGATTCGGTTTACGGATGTATACTGTCAGTACTGACGGAGTACATCCGTGAACACAGCGCTTGCAACAGTACCGAAATATCGGTTACTCAAAACAAAGGTACGTGGTATATATATATTTTTTTTATATACTCACGCCTGTATCCCCGAAGGGGTAGGCAGAGGTGTAATATTACACCCACATTTCGCCAGGAATTTTTAGGTCCCACGTAATAGAGGGCGAGCCTATTGGCGTACCGGGCACATTAGCAGACATATTACACATTATGGTTAGGAAATTCTCAGTAGCAGCCCGGCTGCTACTGAGAATTTCCTAACGGAAAAACCCAATAACACTTTGCCCGACCCGGGAATCGAACCCAAGACCTCCCAATCCCACGTGCACATTTATGCCGCGAGACCAACGAGGCAGTCTGTACGTGTATATATCCCGTGGAAATAGTAAAAATTACCTAATGATAGTGACCACGAAAGTTTCAATTCCTAAATTACGTTTTTACGAGATGCCACGTTGTTCTCGCAAAGAGGCGACACATTATTTCGATGATCTTCAACTTGGAACGGTGCTAAATGGCAAGGTTGACGCTTATAAAAAGTACGAAATCCTAACAGTCAAGTAGGTATTGACGTAAGTTAGGTAAAAAGCTGTAATGTATACCTAACTTAAAGCCATATCAGGGAATTACGTCATGAACGGATTAACTTGAAAAATGTTAACATACTCGTTAACTTTCGTTAAATGTCTCCAAGTCTGTGGTTTCAATGAAACGAAATGAAATGATTATTTATTTCGTGTAAACTTTTTAAAGTGCTTACGAGGACTGAGGTTGTAAATACCCCTTATTGCTCTTTTCAGCAGAACGAATATTGTGTTAAGGTCTGCAGCATTCCCCCAGAGAAGAATCCCATATGACATAACACTATGAAAGTAACTGAAATAGACCATTCTAGCTGTTTCTATATCTGTGAGGCGTCTAATTGTACCGCATAAGCTGCAGAACTAAGTTTGCCCGAAAGTCTTTCTATATGTGGACCCCATTGAAGTTTGGCATCAAGCATAATACCTAGAAATAAGGCAGTCCCGACGGGCTCAATTCTGGTTTCCTTCAGTTGTACATTGGTTTCCATCTGTTTAAAATTAGGCATGGAGAGTTTTAAGGGTTTAGTTTTCCTATCATTGAGTAATAAATTATTTACATTAAACCAATTAACAGCTTTAGAGAGTGCGTTGTTTACTTCGTCAAAATTACTCTGTTGTCTTTTAATATTAAAAATTAGAGAGGTGTCATCCACGAACAACACAATCTCATGATTGTTCTTTACGTAATAGGGTAAATCGTTGATATAGATTAAAAAATAGAAATGGTCCGAGGATTGAACCCTGCGGAACGCGTGTATGGAACTAACTATGTAATGGAATCTAAGCTAACTAATTTAACCATCTTCCAAGGGTAATATGGGCGTAATGAAAATTGGCAGCTGTATGTAATTCTGATGACAAAACAATAATATGGTACTGTCAAACTGATCTGATGATGGAGCCGGAAGACATGAATTGGAACTTCATGATGGAAAATCGTATCATAGCTGTTTTGGATTTCTTAGAAAAGTCTTGTAATAAACTTTGTTTCAAGGTCTGATGATGAAGCCGGAAGATGGGCACTGGCATTCCATGATGGAATATCGTATCATACTTAGTCGTATTTGCACTTATGAGACCTTCTCATAAATGCAATGGACTTGGAACACGATCAGGTTTCAAGGTTATAACAAACCAATTACATATTGTAGACCACGCATTGGTGTAGTTAGGATCCCGTATTTTTGCGCCTGGACAGGTGTATGTCCCTGAGTAGAGTAAAATCACTTAGTGGTCTCCTGATTGAAGAGCTAGATTGTTATAAGCTGACAGATAAAACACCATGTAATACAGACGCACAGGCGGAGATGGAGAGGACATGGGCTCATTCGCCTAGGTACTTACTTAAAATAAATGTATAAACTTTAAAAATATTTCGTTATCAAATACCAAAAAGTATCAAATAAATTAATAGTTTAAAAAACACTAGAAAGACACGCTTTCATAAATGCACGTAAAAACAAAAACTAAATTATGGATCGTTCAAGTTGTCTCTATTTCTGGGCTGAAGTGTAAACTATGTGCTTTTAATTATAATATTTGATTATAAAAGCGTGGAGCGCTGGAACAGGAAAGACTTTATTGTTAACAAATACTAATACTACCTACTATCCTGGCGGCGGAGCTGCATGAGGTTGCACAAGAGCATAGCATTTATGCCGCCAAAGGGAGCCAAAGATATCTCGTCCACGAACAAGAACTCTACATTTTGCCACTGTTGACGCTTTACCCTTATGTAGGTACTTAATTTTCTGAAAGAAGAGGCGTTAAAAATGTCGGTGAATGTCGTCTTCCTCGCTGTTGACGCATGTTTTGTCTGAGTTCGACAAACTGGAACTTTGAACAGACTGTTTAATGTAGAGCCACTTACTACGGCTGCAACTCCAGTTAGAGCACCAATCTGTGTAACCTGCTTCCCGTAACATCTGTTCATCTGATTTTTGAACAAGTTAAACAAGAACGTCTGCCGAACGAAATGCCGTAATGATATAATTTCCTGACCAGAGTATCATGATGTACACAATCAATGTCTCAAGCACCAACTTTGCTTGGTATAATCAATATACTTATATGTATATACCAAGGACAATGACAAGGAAAGAATTATAGTGGCGTTAGTGCCGAATAAAATGATATTGTCTGTAATGTCCTGCTACTGCATGTAAGACTTTCAGACGAGAACTTCAACATTGATGTTCATGAAGGGCTAAATTCACATTATACCAGAAGACGAAATTAACTACACAAACTTTATTATAATATCTACACATATTTTCTTCGTTCCTTACCTTGAATGTAGGAAAGCCCAAACCAACAGTTCGTCAAGTATGGTCTTCATATGCTCTGCATAAAAAGAATTTAGAAAGTATTACTTACTTTAACTTAGGTACATTAAATCGTCCCAAAGAGAACTAAAGGGACATTTTTCTTTTAGATTTCTATATTTCAGTTTTTGGCTTTGGTACCTATCGTTAGATAATCTTCAATTGGCCCTTTAAATGTTAGAGGTTTCAATTTTTTAAATTAAGGCGAGGATTTCCCAAAATACAGTGTTATCTAGCGTGGTCAAACGTGTTTTATTTGTAAATAACAGAGATTTAAATTCGGAAAAAAATATATGTTATTCTACAGCATTAAACCTTTATTTTTCGGCCATTCGAAACACGATTACTGTCATTTGATACGATAGAAAATAATCGCGAATATAGGTCTGTTTAAACAACTTTTCCCGTTTCATTTGAGTTGTATTGGGATTAGAATTTTCAAAAGTATACCAAAAGAAAGGTCATGTAAAAGCGGATGGTTTTCGGCAATCACATTATGAATTTTAATATATACAAAAATATAATACCGAAAATACGTAATTTCCTACTGCCGACGCGCTCTCTCCGGCGTCGTTCAGTCCCGAGCGGGATGTAATGGAGACAGGACGTATCGCTCGTTTGCAGAGCGCACCGCAGGATTACGAATTATTTTATCGTCAGTTACGAATGTCATCATCACTTATTGATAAATATATTACATCTAGGTTTAGTTAGCAAATAGGTATTGTAAATTTTTAGTAAGTAATAATAGTGTATATAAGTAAGAAGTATAATTTTAAAAATATCGTTTTGATTATTGGACAAGATAACGACTTGATAACAACAGCATAGTTAGGTAACAGTACTTTAGAAAAATATTGATTTGTTGTATATTGTGGATGATTTATAGTATTATTGTTGTATTGGGTACCTACCTAATACAATAATTCACACTTTTATTCTGTGTACCTATATACGGAAATAAAATGTGAGATGTGCCTAAAAGCTATACAACTGAATTTTATAGGTACCTACCTACCTAAATAAATACAAATATCCGCAGTTACCTACTTAGTGGTATTTATGGTTACTGCCCACCCTCGTGGGTAGTAGCGTGATGTTATTTGGTATAACCTTCCTCAACAAATGGGCTAGAGAAGCAAATAAATCTTAGAAAATGGCCTGCTAGTTCCTAAGACTAGCGCGATCAAAAACAAAAAATAATGAATTTCCGTGTATTCAATAATTCTATTGACTATTTCCACCAATAATATCATTGATTTCCACACTATTACCAAACACGGAACAATGGACACCTAATAATATTATAGTAATTATTTATCACGCCGAGGAAGAATGCACTGGTGTCACAGCTTAGAAAGGTAGGTAAGGTGTTCGGTAGGTAAGTACCTATATCAATTTGACCGACAAATAATAACGAAAACTAGAGTTTATTATTGGTTGGCGGAAAATAAGCGTTGTGGGTGTAGGAGTATCAATTCCTACGTATGTATGTATGTAAAATTTTAACTTTTTTTCACTACTGCTTGCCGATGGCAGCGCCGAAGCGCCTAAAGGAGATCACCGCAATTGGGCTAATTTTTATTTTGCCGGCCAATCAATATATTAATTAAATTAATATATTACACCAAACTTCTAAGTCAATAGGCTTGTTTCCACTAAGAATAAATCGGTTTGATTGTAGTATCTATAGATCCATTATGATTTTAAGATGTCAATAAAGTTTATTATTCATTATAAAATGGTAAGATTAATGTAATTTTTAGGATTCTAAAACTAAAAAATAATGTTTTTATTCTTGTGACAGTGAACACCAATCAGAGAGCATTACGTCAAACAGTTCGTCCACTATTCATGTTGTTGACGTTTTAGTACATAGTAAATACAACTAAAAAGTAAAATTTTCTACCTGTCAAATCGAATATAACAAAATAATAAAAGTAGGTGCATCAGACCAGTCTTTATTCACGGATTGTTTTGTTTTGTACTTTGTGATATCACTCAACCGCTATGATGGTTTACAGCGTTTTCGTGTCAAATTCAAAAAGGTTTTTAAAAAGCCGTAATTAGTAATATTGCTGATTGATTTTTGAAGAAAAATCTGGTATTTCAGTTTAACATCTAATAAAGGAACGAATCAATCGCTAATTACATTTCAGGATACAAGCGTATTCTCTGAGACAATATTTAGGTTTGAATGTATGTCTAAAAGTAGCGTAGAGCAGTTTTGTTTTGACAAAAGTGATAAATCAAAGGGGTGTAACGGCAGTCAACTATACGTTTTCAGCCTTACGTGAAATACGTGAGCCTTAAAATGCAGTGGACTCATTAAAAAAGTAAAAAACATATTTTTAAATACTCCTGACCAAATATAAAAATATCGTCTAAACCTTTAGTAGGAATGTCTATGAGCGGTCAGGTACAGATGTCTTGCATGATGTACAGGCATGGCACCATGTGGTTGAAGAGATGTTGCGTCGCGACGTTCTCACTTTCCAATGTTTCGGCCGGTTCTTGTAGAGAAAAGGCCAGTCAGAAACGCCTGGATATCACTATAGTAACAGCAGCCGCAACCCTGTCCAAGAAACGGTTCTACAAATGTTGGTGGAATGCCCCGCTTATTCGTCCCAGCGCCGTGAACATCACCATCTTAAGCCTTTTCCGACCATTTTGGTGTAGACCTCTACAACAAATTCCTTTCCGTTCTGTTTTGGGCAGTCTTCAACCAATTACTGCCTGCTATCTTTATGATGTCTTTTTTCCATCTCATTTGCCGTTCCAGCTAGTCATTTACAATCCCATGGTTGCCATTTTAATATTTGCTTGCACCATGTTTCGGGATTTCTGGCTACATGTCCGGCCGCTACTCTTTTGGTAACATCTGGTACTAGACTTTCTTTTCGGAGCTATTTATTCTTCTTTCTGTCTCTGAGTGTCACTCCTGCCAGTTTTCTCTCCATTGCCCTTTGAACAACTTCAAGTTTCTGTAGCGCTGCCTCTGTAGTAACCCAAGTTTCTGATCCGTAGGTGAGCACTGGTAGGACGCACTGGTTGAATATTCTTGCTTTTTGTTGCTTCGTAAAAGCAAATGCCAGTTTATCGAAAGCAGCCCAACCCAAATGGATACGTGTATCAATCCTGTTCACTTGGTTTGCTTTGCCCATCTTTATTTCTTGCCCTATTTATAGAAGAATTCTAATTGGGTACATCCTACTGCAATTGTTATTCCGCTGGAGTTTTCACTGGTCATGTTGCGAAATGGCCGTAAACTGATCGCGGCCATTGTTACATAGACTACAGGCCCATGTCCAAAATGGATGGGTTATATGAACCCCCAGGTGACGTATATAGGACGATATAAGAGCATCAAATAATAAGATTCAGCACTATGCCGTCACTTGTAAGCTGTCCAACTGAGTGCTGGTGAGAATTTGATTTTCTGACAATTTCCAAAAAATTACCGACTTTGTAGCGCACTATTTTTTTACGGCACTGCGCGCTTTCTTATTATTTATCATGGATCTATCGAAGGTCATAATGCCGTACAAAAATATATGACCGAAATGCGTACTCACTCTACCTGCACTTTTGAATTCTCATCAGCACTCAGTTGGACAGCTTACAAGTGACGGCAAAGTGCTGAATCTTATTATTTTATGCTCTTGTATCGTCCTATATACGTCACCTGGTGGTTCGTATGACCCATCCATTTTGGACATGGGCCTGTAGTCTAAACAATCGTACCCTCGCTACCTGCCCTGCCCATAGTCTGGTGCATGCTGACTTAGAACGTCACCGTCTCTTTCTGTGAGGCAGTAATGCTTATCAATCAGATATTTCGCTCTTGGCTTACTACCTGTCATTACCTGATGCCATTTAAATTGCACCACGCACGTTATTTTAGGCAAAAAAATACCAGTAATTACTTAGGATTTATTTTAGGAACAGAATAGATTCTTTGAGCTGGAATATAATCTCACAGACTGCACTTAGAACCTTAGTGTAGTAATAAAAAGTGTTTATTTCGTAATATTCTATAAGTTTATTTTAGTTGGCCGGCACCATTGACATATATTTAGTACATATATATCAATGGCCGGCACTTTTAGAATAGCCTAAATTTGTATGGAGCTGGGTGATCTCCTTTATTATGCATGCACGTGTGTTTGCATGAGTATAATATATATTGCTATAACTATTACCCTGTAATAAAAATCTTGTGTATTATTGATCTTTTTCCGGTACTTTTTTGACAGAGTAGTATCTTAGAGATTGCATAGTTAAAATAAATATAACAAAATGTAATCATTGGTGATTAAAAGTAACTATGAGTATATTACCCTTTATGTGTATTATTGGTTCTATGCCGTTGTTTTGCTGACAGTAGCAACGAATTAATTAATTTATATTAATCTAATCCTTTTCCCTAAGATTGATATCGAACAAGCGATACTTTCGCATTGCGAGCGATCATAAGATTTTTTTATAATTAACAACAAACATAATGTTCATAAAATTATCTACTGACTAGAGGACGCCAGCAGCTACGCCTGCATTTTTTTTTAATTTACCCGTTTTGGCCGATCCCGTGGGAATTTCGGGAAATCCCTTCTTAGTGCACCTCTACGGTTCACAAGGAACATACATGCCAAATTTCAGCTTCCTGCGCCCAATAGTTTCGGCTGTAGCGTGTCTGTCAGTCAGTCAGTAACGCAAGGATTTTATATATTAAGATTACTATTGTCACTATAAACAAAAGCAATTTTGGAAAACTACTTTCGAATTTCATAAAGGTTTATTCAAAACAGAAACGTTGCAAATTATTTATACTCGATAAGTAAGTTTATATTTCAATTGATATACTGCTTCAATTTTCTATACTGTGGCGCGAAAGTGTTATACTAGTCGACCAAGCCAACTAGACGAATGTCAACGTGACAAAATTCAACATAATTCAATAATTATAATCCAGAAATTCCTAGTACCGATTGCAGGCGCATTGTACGTTCACACGCCGCGTTCGCACGTTACGATAAATAATTTCTGGATTATAATTGTTGAATTATGTTGAATTTTGTCACGTTGACATTCGTCTAGTTGGCTTGGTCGACTAGTACCTACATATGGCGGCAGTGGCGTCGCGTCTCGCGTCGCGATTGATCGTAATTATACTCGCGAAAGTCGCGAACTGGGGAAGAGGGGAGCCTCAAAAGCTTTGAGCGCTCGGAAATCCTCGCCTTAAAACATTCTGCAGTAGTCGATGTTAAACTTTTGCGAGTTGTTTAACCACTTCATAAATTAATATTGATCCAGATGATCCATTGCTTAACCGCAATGCCCAAGATTTGTTAACATATACGTTGGTAGGTGGGTATATGTATGTTCTTGTTTTAACTACAGAGCTAGAACAGAATAAAATAGCTGAACCGAAGTTTAAGAATACAACTACTACAACGTTGAGAAAATTTCTTGGTATTTAGTAGCTGTTGGCACCCCATTATTTAGGGCATTAGCAACTAGAAGCAAACAACCAAACAAGTTCTTATATTAACTATTCTTGTTTTCAACCATTGACAAAATACAAACAAATAGATAGAAATTTAAAAAGCATTATGGTTGCTTTCTGGTTGTTATCTCGAAATGGAAACAGATAAAAGGGACCACAAATCAATAGATGTGAATCAAAATTATATCTATAACTAGCTGTTTCCCGCGTCATGAGGGAACTACTTCGCGTACCCGGTTAATGTATACCTACCTAGCGTAAGTTACTCCTTGGAGCATCACCAGTGAAATGCCCGTCAAAATCGGTCCAGCCGTTCCAGAGATTTACAGAGGTGAGTTCCGTGTCCATCCATATGCATTTCGTAAAAAGCGGTTATTTTAATATTACAAACAGACACTCCAATTTTATTTATATGTATAGATGTATAGTCCACGGTTGGCGCAGTGGTTTAAACGGCCGCCTCGTCGCTTGACACTGCGCCGAGGGTTGTGGGTTTGATTCTCACACGAGACAACACTTTGTATGATTCATACCTAAATCGTTGTGTCGAGTCTGGGTGTTCAATGTATCCGTAGTTGTATGTATGTAAAGTTCCCCGTGACACAGGACTTAGGCCTAGATCCGGAACTGCCTTCTAAAAAAATCTCATCATTTAGTTCAAGCAATAAAAAAATTTCGAACGACGTTGAATTTCCATAGATAAAATGCCAAACACAACAGCAATTTTTTATCAAAATACCTATATAAAATATGTTCTATAGCCACTACTCTATAGTCTATTGTAGGTAGGTACCAGATAATTATCTACACTAAACGTTGTACCAAAACACAAGTGCGCCGTTAGACAGTCCTGTTCTTGACACCCACCCGTCGAGTGTCCCGCTGGGCTCATTATCCAATTTGCTCGTTCAAAACGCGATGATTAAAATAAACACTGCGCATGACGTTTATTTAAAAGGTACGTATTATTGTTTGTTTGTAGGTAAATGAAGAGATGAGATGGTACACGTGAGAGGATATTGAGTGGGAGACATATTTGCTGCAGAAGCAGGTGGTGTTGGCGGTTTTGACGGTTGATGGCGTTTCGTTGTTGACGATTTTTTGCGTCCGATGTACTACCTTATTTACTTTTTTATCTTTCATACATTATGATATTTATATCATAACTAGAGGACCACAGCAGCTACACCTGCATTTTTTTAATTTACCTGTTTTGGCCGATCCCGTGGGAATTTCGGGAAATCCCTTCTTAGTGCCCCCTACGGTCCCCAAGGAACATACATGCCAAATTTCAGCTTCCTGCGCCCAATAGTTTCGGCTGTAGCGTGTCTGTCAGTCAGTCAGTAACGCAAGGATTTTATATATTAAGAAGATGTATGAAAAATAAAAAAGTAAATAAGGTAATTTTGCTGAGGAATTGAGTAAGGATCAAAACTTGGAGTGTTTTGGGTTGCAACGATAGTGTTCCGTGTTTTGGCAATTTTCTACGAAGGTACTTAAATTCTATGGTTGGATTTAACCAAATCAATTCAGTAATATAGGTAAATGTGAAATATAAAAGCAGCGATAGCCGAGTGGAGAGATCGACAGACTGCTACGCAGAGAGTCTCGGGTTCGAATCCACGGCACGCACCACTGACTTTTCGAAGTAAAGTGCGTACCTATTAAATTGTTAATTATCACTTGCTTATCGGTGAAGGAAAACATCGTGAGGAAACCTGCATGTGTGAGAGTTCTCCATAATTTTCTCGAAAGACGTGTGTAGTCTGCCAACCCACACTTGGCCAGCATGGTGGACTATGGTCTTACCCTTCTCATAGTGAGAAGAGGCCCGTGCCCAGCAGTGGCACAGTATATGTACAGGGCTGGTGATGTTTGTGTGTGTAGGTACCTAGATTAAAAAATTTGGACGATAATGTGTTTGGCAATTTGCCATTCCTTATGCTACGGCCACACTACCGTGATATGCCAATAATTATTGCCATAACTTCAACAACGCCTAGGTGTAACCACGATTTATGGCCATAATTTTACAATGCCAATCAATATGGCAAATGGCGGTAGACAATAGCTCCGGCGGCGGTCTTTATTCGCACATCAAAGAAGATTACCGCAGTAATTAATTCGTTTGTGGCCACACTACTTTTTGTCCAGTGTGCAACATGAGTTCGACGACGACGCATGTATCTACCGATATCGAGTGGTCAAATGAAAAAGCGCTCGAATTTTTGGAATTATTTATTTAGCTTTAGCTTTGTAAACATTTAAAAGATTCATGTAAAAATAATTGGCACTCATAAAATACGAAACAGCTGCAGCTTCAACCTCCATCTTGAAAAATTATATTTTTACCGCCTAATTTATTGACATATCTGAGTAAAAACTACTTTTAAACTACCAAGATTTGTACACATACTAATGATTATGTAACGGGTCTGAATCGTGTTAACTAAACGAAAAGAAAGATGAAATACCTTTCTATTAGCCGCGACGTTTCGACATGGGTTACACCAGCCGTGGTCACACGGGATGACTGATGTCCGTCGGCGCTGCCTCCGAAAAGTGCGGGTTTCGGAACCTACCCTCACTTGGTCTTCACAATTATTAGCATTTATAAGTTCGGAACTGTCGGTACTTCGACACACAACACTAATGGTATCTTCACACTGGCGCGTAATATCACCTCGTCGGTGTCTACACTTGCTGATGACAGGATTCCAAGATGTAGATAAACGGTAACCATCCTCCCGGTTGAAATTTGCGTGCTTTTTGATTTCAACCGCTTCCCGTGCTATTCTTGAAAAATAGTGACGGTCTATGGAGAGAACCTGGAGCCGATGTAGCTCAATCCAGTGATTGGATCCTGACTCCAGCAAATGCTCAGCTATGGCCGACTTGGTGGTTTGACGGTTTGGTGGTTGCAAGGTGGATTGCAGCTGTGGTAGTTCCTATATTGGGCAAACAAAAAGGGCCATCGCCGAACGAGTTAAGGAACACATCACGGCCGTATAATCATTAGTATATCTGGGTAAACTTTAGTGTAACCACACGACTTCACGCAGTAATTTAAACGGTAATTAAATGCTTTAATTATGGTAACAGCCCGGTAGACGGTAAGGTAGTGTGGGCGTAGCATTATTGGCGTAGGCATATCATCATATTCCTAGAGCAGTAGTTGCATCCAAGACATTCGTCTTGGAGCTCGATGGCAGCGTTTGCTTTTTAGCCTGACCCCAAATAAGGCAGAATAACGGCTTACCGTGGTACACTGCCGTCAGACCTACGCAAATTAAACGATAGCTGAGCATTTCTCAAAATTTTTGAACATAATTTTTAAAATCGTCTTAAAATACAATATGTATATTTAGGACATATTATGTTAAATACAGCTAGCTAAATCTAGACAGATTCCTAATTTGTGATTGGTTCATTGTTTTAATAGAGTTTTTCTACAAAAAACCTGTAAAATATTAGTTAAGGACGAAATAAAAGTTCTTATTTTGTTATTTGGAAATGAGTAAAAACCATAAGGAAACACGCAGACTGTATTATAAATTTATGTTTTTCTATGTAGCCCATAAATTAAACAACGTCTTGAAAAAGTAAAAATAGCGAAAAAAAAATTAAATAAATTGTTTTTAGCAGTACTGAGTAGTTTTTGTTACCATTTGAGCACTTTCTAATCAAAATGTTTAGGTTTCCTATAAGATAGAAAAAAAAAGGATGCTATATTTCCAATTTATAATAATAATATTTATCATGAAGTTGTTTTAAATGATTGATTATAGCGTTTTAATTTAAAGAAAAAGAAATATCTATCATAATTATCAGCATAATTTTGGGACAGTATCAAAACAAGAAACTTGGGTAACAAAATTGGAAATGTAAGGCTTAGCATACACACACTCGACACTCTATCACAAAAGGAAAACAAAATAAGTAAAAATCAAAACAAAAATTTTAAATTTATTGTAAATATAATTCCAAAAACAAAACTTTCATTATGGAAACAAATAAAACTTATTCCTAACTCGAAACATAAAGTACCTACGATCCTATTATTGAAGCTCGGGCAGGTGATGATATACAAACATAAAAAAAAAAAATGTCGGACCCATTACAGTACTTTATTATATGCATGAATTAATATTAACAGGGTCCTTCATTTAATAATAATATATATTTTTTTGAAAAATAAAATACATACTTTAGTGCTTCGGTCAGCTGATATAATATATTTGATCGTTATTATTTAGTTTAATCCTATGCTATAATTTTCAAATTTAGCAATATAAACATAACAAAATATAACATTAAGGAAGGTGAGGTTAAACGAATATAGATACCTAGCTACTAATAAGGCAATTTTGTGAAATGTGTACTAAGCTTGTAGCGGGTTCTGGTAGTAAAACGCAGAAAAGGTTCTAGATGCGTTTATTACAGAGTATTGTCTCGCTTCCTATGCCGAGTATGACCGACCAACAATACGCCACTGGCCTGAACACTAAGGGCTGCAGTCTCCCACGCTGTTCCCTCCGGTAGTGTGCAGGGCAGGTTGCTCGAAGGGCTGCGCGTAGCGGCAGATCCTCGCAGGCCGTTGGCTCAGCTGGCAGGTGCCGGCGGTGTGTGTGCGATGAGCAAGGCAGGCCAGACTCTTCGGCAGAGGTGACGCCGAAGGCGATGCAGCAGGTGTAGCGGTCTAGGTAGCGTAGCCCGGAGCTTAAGGTAAACCTGGAACCTGAAGTGAAAAATCATTAGGAAAGCCACAACCAATAGAGTCAGGCAGGCGGCGTCAGCCGGCCTCAGCTAGCAGGTAGAGAGATGGGCAGTACGCTAACGCAGTAAATGTAGTAACTCACCCACAGCTGGGACCAGGATACACGTAGAATGTATATGGATATAGCGATATAGAATAGAGTAGCGGTAGTAGGTTAGTGTAGAGTAGCGGTGACGGCCTCTCTGTCGGCCCCTTTATATACCGGCTCTCCATCAGCGTTGGTGTCGGCGCATTACCAAATAAGGGCAAAACTTACGAGCGCGGACGATGGCCTTCCCTGATTGGCCGAGCGTATGGACGGTATTATGACGCAACGCGGTAAGTACCGGACATACGTTACAAGCTTTAAAAACTCCTTTTTTGTTACCCTTCGTTCTGGTTATGCGTTACCACGCGAAAGTAACAAAAACAGAAGTAACGAAATGACGGGTACAGATTTTCAATAAAATACATATTCTTTAAAACTCAATAGTTAAAACAGTATTTTACATCAAATTATAGTCCATAAAATTAACTATGTATAAATTTTAACAAGCATATTAAGTATCTTGAACTTATCTTCACACGGTATAACAAAATCCAGATCGAATTCGTCGCAGTGCAGGGCACAACGTTAAGTCGCGGCTGTTGTTGACACCGAAATGACATCACAACAAAATGGCAATGTGAAATGTCGTTAATAGTGTTGCCAAAAGAATTAACACTAACTAAATTAGTAGTTTAAAAAGTAGTTTAGTTTTCTTTCGATACAAAAATCGGTAACAAAATCTGAATTCCGTTTTGGATTTTTTTTGGGACAATATTATTTTCCGAAAACTGATTAACTTACGACGTATTTCACTATATACTAAATAAAACATGTACTTATTCAAATACTCTAAGTAGTGTTTTAAGACTATACAGTTTCTTAGAATGTAATGAAATAAATGAGTTCAAAATCGCTGCGGTTACAATGGGACAACTTATTTTCCATACTACGAAAATTTTGGTATTTTAGATGATTAATTATTTATTGTAGTTAGTGTGGTTTATTTATAGTTTTGATATTTTCTCTGATAATTAAGTAATATCAATGAAGTTACGACAGTCATTAATGTTATTTATGTTATCGTAGTAAAAAATAATCAAAGACCAAAACATGGGACATCGACATTGCAGCTATGGTCAAAAAATTTGAGAAATGCTCAGCTAACTTTGTAAATTCAGTGGCGCGTCGTCGATTAGAAGCTGATACCCTCTGCAAGCTCTGCATGGCAGTCTGTTGGTATCTCCACTATCATCATCATCAGCCTTTAACAGTCCACTGCTGGACTAGGTCTCTCATTTGAAAGGAGGAATTGGCCTACTATCTATACCACGCTGGCCAAACGGGTTGGTATAGCGTTTGTATCAAGTTTTCCTTCTCTTACAGAGTTGTTCTCTGCATAGATAATATGCTCCCACTGTCGGCTCTTACGACACCCATGGGATGATATGTGGTGGTGACATTCCGTATTCTTAATCCGTCACCGGATAAAGAATACGGAATTTCCACTAGCCTTTGGGAATCTTGAGAGTAAAAAGCAATAACTACCTACGCCTACTACACCGTGGTGTCTGTGCTCGTGTGTTAGGTACTAACATTTACCTACTTCCAGATTAGATACCTACTTAATTGCAGGTGTAAGAGCTTCAAGACTTAACAACTAAAACGTTTGCTTCGTCCTTCGTATAGGTATGCTTTCTTTCTAAGAAAATACTGTTAAAAGTAGTTCGATTGTTATCTATAAGGTGGATATAGTACCTATTTACGTCCGCTTTTGTAACTTTCTACTTCTCTTCAAAGATGTTTTCTTCGAAAAATTGTATTTGCAGCACTGCGTACCTCCATTGCAAGCAGTGCTTACAAACGCAACCCGATAGGGATATTCCAGGGCTTAGACCGGTGTTGGTATATTCAAGAACATATAGTCTGTCAAAGATCATCATGACAACAGATAGGACGATGCATAGACCAAGCAATATGTTACAATTAGGTAATTAATTAAAATACCTGATTTATACATAAAATCAAATAAACCCAACGAAATGTTTAAACGTAGAAATTAATTTATAATAGATACCTACTGGTAAATAAAAAACGGAGTTCTAAGGCAAAAAACATAAAATGAGAATTGCCTCCTTGTTTTGAAATCTGTTAAAAAGAGACGGCATATTCTTTCATCATTCTCTCTTTGTTTTTATATTGTTCAGTCCACGTCTATATTTTTATAGCAGTATTTCAGTCACGCAGACTAAACTTACCTAGGTACCTACAATATACCTACATAAATATACGTAAGTTTACAATGCCCGCAGCGCCCTAAAGCGTTATCAATCGAATTATACCGTAAGTGAATTACACCCGTGTTGGTGTAGCGAACTGAGAATGTCCCTTTGTGATCGTCACAGTGCAATTGCATCAGTTCATTTACGTCTGTAGCTCTGCTATACTCTGGTTAGCTCTGTGTAATGTATTTATTGTTAGGATGGATGGACAATGACGGTGTTAGGTTTATTAGTTTATTTCCATATGGATATGCAATAAATAATACCTAAAGGATTACCTAGCTGTAAAATTCAGATACACTTATGTACACTACACATAGCTGGGCAGAGCTCGAGACGCCGACGACGCGACGGGCCATATTTTTGACGCATTGGACAGAATTGAATTTTTCGTTTTCTTGTTATGATTTTTGCTTAATATGATTTGCCATGATGTGCAAAATGAGTAGACTCTGGCTTGGTGATTGGTCTTTAGGCATAGAATAAACAGTACTTACGTACAGAAGCACCACTTCTCAAATCAATTCATTGAAATTGCGACTCTTGCTACTAAGCAACAAAGTGTAAATCAGCTCGCATAAGCACTCAGTGCCTAATGCGATATTCACCTAACCGTTCCCGCTCTTCTCTAACATATAACATATAACGCTGTCGCTGTCTGGCGCGGAGTGACGCGCTAGCTGTCGCGCTCGCGCGGTTGTCGACTTGCCGCTGCTACTATAATATTTATTCATCGTCTATCTACCTACTTGACCACGTACCTAATAATAAATAATCATCCTATAACTATAACTAACCTAACCAACTATTAGAGCTCGTAGAACAAAAACCACAAAAAATCTGGTCGTTTACATTTTCACTATACTAATTCTTAGTTATTTCCTAAACGCGTGGACCGATTTACATGATTCAAACAGATAAAATGGTTTTTGAACTAGATCTTTAATTTGACACCATAATCGTTGGGATATCTCAACAAACAAAAAAACTAATTTTCAAGTTGCTCTAGTAAAATAAATAAAATCAAATTTTCAAGTCGACAACCCTTGCGCGACCCGTCGGACGCGGGCTTGGAAGCCGCGCGAAAGTGTGGGTAGGCACTTATCGCTGTAGGTACGGCCGAGTGACGCTGGTCTCTGCGCCAGCTGAACTCCGATTCACTTCTGGCTGCTGCCCACGTCACAGAATGGTCGGAGGACACAGAGAACCCGCTAGATCCTGAGTCACAGGCGAACTGGTTTCGGAGCACAATGGCAGCGATTTGTGACGTATCAATGCCTCGGGCCAACCCGAAAAGAAAGGGATCCCTGTACTGGTGGTCGGCCGACATCGACCGGCTTCGTGCAGAGTACGTCGCAGCCCGCCGCCGCAACCAGCGAACCCGGAGAAGGAGGCGAGCCGTAGATGAGGAAATTGCTGGAGCGCACCAAGCCTACCGAGCCGCCGCAAAAGCGCTACGCACTGCCATTGCCGAAGCTAAGGCTCGGTCGTGGACCGAGCTTATCGAGGGACTCGACAGGGACCCATGGGGGCGCCCCTATAAGATAGTCATGGGGAATCTCAGACCCTGGGTCCCTCCTCTAACACAAACCCTGGACCCGGAATTTGTAAGAGGGGTGGTTGAAACCCTATTCCCGACGGTCCAAGATAGTTCTCCGAGGCTTCCGTTACCGTCGGACCAGATATGGGACGACCAGTTTGAGGTGTCGGAAGGAGAGTTAGACCGAGCCGTGCGACGGCTCGCTACTCGCAACACCGCCCCAGGTCCGGATGGTATCCCGGGCAAGGCTTGGGTGTTGGCGCTCGCGGTTTTGGGTGACACGATGAGGCGGCTGTTCACCAGTTGCCTCCGTACTGGAGTGTTCCCCACCAGCTGGAAGGAGACCAATCTTGTCCTAATACTGAAGGAAGGCAGGACCGCAGAGTCTGCCTCGGCATTCCGTCCCATCTGCTTGCTGGACGAGGTAGGCAAACTTTTTGAGCGCGTCATCGCTGCCCGCCTCAATGACCATCTAAGTGGTGTAGGTCCCGACCTGAGTGACAATCAGTTTGGCTTCCGGCAAGGCCGTTCGACATTGGACGCTATTAAGCGCGTCCGCTCCATGTCGGAGTCAACTGTCCGGGAGGGTGGAGTGGCGTTGGCGGTGAGCCTAGATATCGTCAACGCTTTCAACCCCCTCCCGTGGAAAGCAATTAGGGAGGCACTACTCCATCACAACGTGCCTTCCTACCAGCGAAGGATTGTCGGGGCCTATCTAAGTAATCGTTTCGTTAGCTACAGGAGTCGGGATGGTGCCTTAGTCAAGAGGCAGATATTCTGCGGGGTTCCACAGGGGTCCGTTCTCGGACCACTTCTTTGGAACCTCGCGTATGACGCGGTCCTGCGGATTGGTCTCCCCCCCGGGGTCAGTGTAGTCTGTTACGCTGATGACACATTAGTACTGACACGGGGGGCTAACTTCGCTGAAACTCTGTGGAAGCTCCAGCTCCCTCTGTGTGTACCTATGTGTGTATGGGTTGTTGAATGAAAGGCGTCTCGGCTACAGATATTGAAGTATATTCTTGAATACTTAAAAATGTGGATTACAATAATGGCTGTATGTATAACCGATCGCGACGCGTACAAGTTATGTAGTGTCGAGTATATGGGCCGGCGCATCGCCCACCGCGCGACGTCCGCGGCTCCTCCGCTTGCTTCTTCCCCCTCAGTCGTCCGCACCGGTTTGGCGCGAACATACTCCCGGCGTTGAAGATTGATCTTCAATTGCTAATTGGCAGGGGGCAAATGGTATTATAGGCGCGTCGTATGACCCCTTCTTTGTCCTTATGTCTGCCACCCGCGCGATACCATCGCTACCTGGAAGCAGACGTATGACTCGTCCAAGAAGCCATTGTAGTGGTGGAGCGTGCTTGTCCTTGATAAGCACTAAAGCGCCCTCTTCAAGCTGGCCCTTGGAACTGCACCATTTTGTTCTCTGCTGTAGCCAGAAAATATATTCATTAGAAAATCGTTTCCAAAAGTGCTGTCTTAGGTAGTCGATGCGCTGGAATCGCTGTAGGTTGGTGATTTTCTGGCTAATTGTCTGTGGATGTGGCAAAGAGATCAGCGATCTTCCAATAAGGAAATGCGAAGGAGTAAGAGGAGACAAGTCAGAAGGATCATTAGATAGAGGTGTGAGTGGTCGAGAGTTTAGAATCGCTTCGACTTGAATAAGGCAAGTAGACAGTTCCTCGTAGGTAAGATGCGTAAGCTCTAATGTACGTCTTAGATGATGTTTCACTGATTTTACTGCGGACTCCCATAATCCGCCAAAATGTGGTGTGTATGCGGGAATAAAAGAGAAATTGATACCTGTTTCTGCCATGTCTACTGTATAATCCTGGTTTAGGATGTTAGAAAGTTCGTTGAATGTACCAACGAACGTTGATCCATTATCTGAAAATATACATTTCGGTTTACCTCGACGAGCTGTAAATCTATTAAGAGCAGCTATAAAGGCTTCCTTTGTCAGGTCCGAGACAAGCTCCAGGTGGACCGCCCGAGTAGCCAAACAGACAAAAACGCATATATATGCTTTGATAAGCCTGCACCCGCGACCTTTACGATCTGCAATCATAATAGGTCCCGCATAATCTGTACCAGTTTCTAAAAATGGATACTCTAACTGAACTCGTTCCCTCGGCAAATGGCCCATAGCTGGCTGAATGTTTTCACCCTTAAACCTTCTGCATTTGACACAGGAGCGAACAATCTTCCTTGCTAAGTTTCTACCACCTAACGTCCAATACCTATGTCTTACAGCTGCTAGTAATAGTTGAGGTCCTGCGTGTAAAAGTTTTAAATGAAATGAATTAAATATTAATACAGCTAAATTATGTTTACTATCTAAAAGTATAGGATGTCTAGTGTTATAGTCGTAATATGAATTGTGAAGTCTGCCACCTATCCTAATTATGCCAGAATCAAAGTATGGAGATAGAGAGATGAGACGATTTCTACCAGGTAATGGTTTACCTGATTTAAGGATGTTGTACTCTGTTTGAAACATTTCCTGTTGTGCGATTCTAATAAGGAATTCAGCTGCTAAAGACAACTCTGAGCTTGAGATTGGCCCATTTGTCTTTGTACAAGAACTTCGACAGTTATTTATAAATCTGTGTACATATGCAGTGATTCGTTGAAGCTTTGAATAATTCGATATATTGTTAATTATTGAAATAAATATTTGATTGCTTTGGTTGGAATTTAAATGTTTAGTGTGTAATGATTTATGATTTATTTTAACTGTTTCTGGTAATTCGTTATTGGTATTTGACTTAGGCCTTTCAGGCCAATGTGAGGGATCGAACTGCAAGAATTGTGGTCCGTTCCACCATAGAGTCGTATTTTCAATCTGATCTGGTCCAATCCCGCGTGACACAAGATCGGCGGGATTCTCCTTGGAAGGCACATAGCGCCAAGTATTGTTACCAAACCATCCTGTATTTCAGCAACTCGATTTCTCACAAACGGCTTGAGCATTGCAGGAGATGATGATAGCCATCCAAGGACAATCATGGAATCACACCAGAATGTGCAATTTACTGATTTAAAAGTAATTGAACTTAGTACCTTTGCACATAATCGTGTTCCCAATAATGCGCCACAAAGCTCTAGACGTGGGATGGTCGTGACTTTAATGGGAGCCACCTTGCCTTTAGCTGCAAATAAGTGCACGGAAACCAGACCTTCCGCGTTGATAGTCCGCACATAAAGGCACGCCCCATACGCCTTTTCAGACGCGTCTGTAAAAATGTGAAATTCAATTGTATTAGGCGAATTACATGAAATTCGTCTAGGAATGTTAAGATTGTTCAGGTGGGGCAATGTACGAGTAAAACTGTTCCATAATCCTTTGATCTCGTCCTCTACCTCGTCATCCCATGAACTCTTGCTAGCCCATAATTTTTGCATAATGAGCTTTGCCTCTAAAATGCAAGGAGATACGAGACCTAAAGGGTCGAACACTTGTGAAACTGTAGAGAGTATGACTCGTTTAGTTAGTTTTGGATGATTGTTGTCTATATTAATCGAGAATTTGAGATGATCGGAACTGACGTTCCAGTTAAGGCCAAGTGTTTTTGATAGTTCATTTGAACTTAACTCGACTGTATTTGTTGTCTTCTCTATATTATGTATGTTTGTGATCTGGTTTTGTGTTAAAAATTTTAGTATGTCTTCATTGTTTGATTGCCATTTTCTTAGTTTTAATTGTGCTGTGTTTAATGTATTAATTATATTATTGCAAAGTGTTGTCATTTCGATGATAGAGTCTCCACTCGTGAGAAGATCATCAATGTAGAGATCGTCAGCTATGGCCCGTCTTGTGGGTTCATCTGTCGCCTCTGTAGATAATTGTTTGAGACATCGTGTACTTATAAAAGGTGCGCTAGCCGTCCCATAAGTGACAGTATTCAATGTATAGGTTTTCAAGGTTTGTGTGGGGTCTGACCTCCACAATATCAATTGTAGAGATCTTTGTGTGTCTGTAATGTATAACTGTCGGAAAAACTTCTCTATGTCAGCAGATACTACATATGCGTGTTGACGAAAACGAAGTAATATGGATAGCAAATCATTTTGCACCCTCGGTCCAACCAACTGAATGTCGTTGAATGATTTGCCCGATGTTGTAACGGCTGAGGCGTCAAAGACAACTCTAAGTTTGGTCGTCATACTTGACTCTCTTATTACACCGTGGTGGGGTAAATAGTAGTGTGGTGTAGCTAAGCGATGTTTATATTCGCTCATGTGACCTAGAGATTCGTACTCGTTCATGAATTCTATGTAACGTTGTTTGAATAATGGATCCCTATCAAACCTGCGTTCTAATGAAAGAAAACGTTTTTTGGCTACATCATATGATTTTCCTAACACTTCAGGTGATTCCTTAAGAGGTATGGTCAGTACAAATCGTCCGTCCTTGTTACGCTTTGTAGTGTTCAAAAAAAATTGTTCACATTTGTATTCTTCAGGCGTGTAATCATGTTTAGGCGATATAGTATCCAATTCCCAAAACCGAGTAAGGATCATATCTGTGTCATGTTGTAGGTACTATCATACAGGCTTCATCTAAATTATCAGATTTATGCAATGTACCTGATATGAGCCAACCAAAACTTGTTTCAAAGAGAATTGGATTATTTTTGCCTAATTATATACGATTAGAGCCGATAACAGCCCAAAATATATCTGCTCCAACCAATATGTCAACCGAAGAAGGGACATAAAAAGATGGGTCAGCTAAACATATTCCTGGCGGCAGTGGTATGTCATGTTTATTTATGTATATGTGTGGTATTGTTGACGTAATCGTTGGCAGGATTAAACAATCAATGTCTAATTGAAATTCACTATATAATGATTAAATTTTAAGTTTACAAGATTGAGTAACATTGGATGATTGATTGTTTATGCCAGTCACTCTAGAACCTACAGTACGAGTTGGCAATTTCAGCTTACCAGACAAATCCTGAGTTATAAAGTTTGCCGTGCTACCATTGTCCAGTAAGACTCTGGCACGTTGTGGATTACCTTCGGCGTCCACGGCATAAACTTGGGCTGTGGATAGTAACACATGACGTGATGAATAATTAGGGCTTTGAATGTTATTATTTTTTGCTGATAATGTAATATTCTCAGTAATTGAAGATGACCCTGTCGGTGTATCATCATTATGAGAATGCAACAATGTGTTGTGTTTTCTATTGCAATATTTACAGTGCCCCAGCTTACATGATGTATGCATGCGACCCGGGCGAAGACAATTCAAACAGACCTTATGCTCCTTAGCCTTAATAACACGAGATTGTATAGGTAATGCTCTAAATGAGTCGCAATGATAAAGGTAATGATTGTTTTTACATAAAGGGCATGAATATGAAATTTTTATGTTACTTTGACTTACTTGAGATACCATGGAGCCTTTCTGTGTACCATAATTTGATTGTGGCATAATTCCAAAGTTAGCATCTTCTTCTAGCTTTTGCAAGAGATTGGATCTGTTCCTTAAGAACGTTATAAATGCATCGAAGGTCGGAGGATCAGTTAGAGCATTGCTATGGTCCTCCCAATCCCTGTTGGTTTTCTTATCTAATTTAGAAGATAAAATAAATATTACTAAGGTGTCCCAATATTCAACTGGCTGGCCCAAAGTCTGCAATGCTTGGAGATTTTTTTTTGTGACGTCTACGATACGTCTGATTCCCTCACATGATTCCACTTTAATCGACGGCACAGTGAACAAAGCCTTGATGTGGTTGTTAATAAGCAATTGTTTGTTGTCATAACTTTCGCATAATAATTTCCATGCTTTATTGTAGTTTTCCGCTTTAAAATCTAAACTTCTAATTACTAACGAAGCACTTCCATGAAGTGAGGTCCGCAAGTAGTGGAATTTATTGATATCATCAATGCTTTGATCATTGTGAATTAGAGATATATACATATCCTTAAATTCCAGCCAGTCCTGATATCCCCCTCCAAAACGCGGTAAATTAATTTTAGGTAACCTAACGCGATTTTGTCTGTGAGCAACTACTGTACGACCATCATTGGAGCCTACCTCGGATCCTGACGCTGGTTGATTGCCACGGTGTGTTGCGAGCAATACCCGAGCCACCGACATCTGGCTATAGTACAGGTTCTCAAACTGTTCCCGGTCTGTGTACAGCTCGTCAGATTTTTCCGATAATGTCTCCAACTCATTCTGAAATTCATCAAAAAAACTAAATGAGGACTCCATTCTACCAATCCGCATCTCTAGTTCAACTAACTGAGCATCACTAAGCTGTGAGCATGACTGACTAGTAGATAGGTAGGTACGTAATAAACTGCGTGAGCTTAGATTTAATAGAAGCGCGTTTCTTTATAAGCTCCTTTATTCTAGCTTCATTCGACATATTTGAATGTTATAAGTAAGCCAGGCAGATAATATAAATGAAGTATTCGCGTAAGGTTTATTGCGTAACAATAAGCTTTAAAATAGGTATGAAAAAGCAAACGATATTGCGATAAATAATTTGAATTGAATGAGTTTGTTAAAAAAAGTAAAAATGTAGGTAAGCGTAGACAATGATCAAGCAAGGCGTGAACGTGGGTAATATTTATCGAAATACGAATTACTTATTTACGTTAACGAAATTATTTTCTTAATGTTACAGCAATTGTAATGTATTTAAAATGTTTTAACGGCTACTAAAGACAAAGATCAAGAAAGTAGACAGGTGAAAAAAAAATACCCTCCACCACACAAAATGTTTGCTACAAATTACAGCTGATGTAGCTTGTGTGATTGTATTATTCTAATGACTACGCATCATACTAAAACACGTATAATTAATTCATTCTTACACTGCATTATAACAACGAATGAACTAATAAACGAATAAAGCACTACGCTACGAGGATGTTCTACAATAATGTACTGCTGTTTATGCGCTACGCATCTACGGTCTACGCAAATATCAATACATAATTATGTAGGTATGATACAACAATGATTGGCTACAAAATGAAATGAAATTAAAATGAAAGGTCTAAAGCATGTCTAAAGCGATCTAAACTACTGTGAATTGAGGTGAATATGAATGATGAATGGATGAAATTATGAATATGAATGATAGGATAATGTATAGGCAATGAATAATGATTAATGGATGAAAAAAAGAATTGGAAAGATCTCACGTATCCTTTGCAATCCGACGACAATGTGTTGTGGGTTCCTCTTCGATATGTTCCCCGCCGTTTCCTGACACGCTTATTTCCTTTTATGTAGATGTGATGTCCGAAGTCCGAAGGGCACCGCCGTAGGCTCGGCTCTGAGTGCAACAATGACTAAAGCGGCCACTCCACAGTCAATCAGCTGATGTCTCGAAGAAAAAACGATGACCTTGAACTGCGTCGGTGGTTGACCTTTGTTTTGTTCTTGCAACCGACAAATATTCCAACGGTCGCTGCTTCAAATGTCGAAGGACCAATGGAAGCTCCAGCTCCCTCTGTGTGTATGTGTGTATGGGTTGTTGAATGAAAGGCGTCTCGGCTACAGATATTGAAGTATATTCTTGAATACTTAAAAATGTGGATTACAATAATGGCTGTATGTATAACCGATCGCGACGCGTACAAGTTATGTAGTGTCGAGTATATGGGCCGGCGCATCGCCCACCGCGCGACGTCCGCGGCCCCTCCGCTTGCTTCTTCCCCCTCAGTCGTCCGCACCGGTTTGGCGCGAACACCCTGCGGCTCGCGGAATTGGGTGTGTGCTGCGTCGTCGCTGCCATCGGCCGACTGGGCCTGCGGATAGCACCGCACAAGACCGAGGCGCTATGGTTCCACGGCCTGCGTCAGGGCATGGAACCACCCAGCTCCTCGATAAGAGCAGTCGTACAGGTGGGGCGATACATGAAGTACTTGGGCCTCACCCTCGACAGTCGATGGCGCTTCGAGGAGCACTTCGTACGTTTAGCCCCCCGAGTGCGTCGGGTTGCAGGGGCACTGCAAAGGCTGCTCCCGAACCTCGGGAGCCCCAAAGAAGAGGTCCGCCGCCTCTACTGTGGAGTCGTGCGTTCCATGGCCCTCTATGGACGCGAGGAGACGACGGCATGCCACCACTGCGACAGTGACCTGGACTCTGCCCAGCATACGCTCTCTGAGTGCCCAGCATGGGAATCCGAGCGGCAAGTCTTGGTCTCTATTATCGCCATTATCGGAGGGGATCTTTCTCCGCCGGCCGTCGTCCAGGCCATGCTGGCGGAAGACATAAGGTGGGACGCTGTGGTCTCCTTCTGTGAAGCGGTAATGCTCCAGAAGGAGGCCGCCGAGCGGGATCGCGAGAGAGCCGATCCCGCTCGCGGTGGCAATAGCCGCTAGCCCGACTCCTCCTTGGGGCCGTGGGCAATCAGAGATGGCAATCTGGCTGCCCGACCAAAAACGACCCCGAGAAGACAGCGGTCCCGGATAGCCGAGGGACCACTGTACTTGCACAGTACGAGGTAACGAAGGGAGGACACTACCAACCTAGCCCTTCCAGAGACTGAGCCCTACTACGGGACAAGCGTAAAGGGACCCAGGAGCACCATACCCGCGTTCCCTGTGTCCCATTCTCTTGAGCGCTGAGGCGGCTATAGTGGTGGTTTTAGTCGGTAAACCTGTCTTCCATCCCGGGGAGTCCGACATACCCTCTCTGCCCGCCCCGCGGAGAGGCACTCGCAAAAGAGTAAAACGTAAAAAAAAAAAGGTACGGCCGAGTGAAGGCCTGCTTTAGGCACCGTGTAGATTTAAAAACAACCTATATATGTGCTGTCGATAATGTGTAGGTTCCTAAATAGATCACTACAATACCTACCACAAAGACACAAACGAAATATTATTTGTTACAAAGCAGAGCCCAACTACCTAAGATAAGTCATCTTTGATAGTTGGGCTCTGCTGATTTCATAGTGAAGGGGCCGGTTCGACCGGGGAACCCACTCACAAAATATCGACGTTAAGTAACAGTAGGTACCTACCTACCTACACTGCTGCGTTTCATTAAGTGTGTAAGACTACTAGCGGCCCCATCTACTATTCCATCTCCCTTATCCCACTCCTCCTCCGATTCGTTTTTCCATTCCAAAGGACATCAACTTGTCACTCCTCTGGTGTTGCATGTGTGGGCCGTCATGGGCGGCAGTAATCGCTTACCATCAAGCAATCCGTCTGCTAGTTTGCCACCTACCTATTACATAAAAAAGACTCATAAAAAATAATTAACCTCTAGATCTATTTTCTTCGGCAAGCCTGATGACAAGACGTTAATGCCGTTTCATGTTAAATTCATGACAGTGTCTTAGTAGGAAGCTACAGAATGCCACAAACAAAGGCGCTGCGTAGGTACCGGGAATAAGAAGAAGGTAGGTAACGTGATGTCGATGGCGACTGGATGGCGGAAATAGAACAGCTTGAGGATTTGACGGATGTTCGTTAGAACAAAATTATAATACCTAAGGTCCGCCATCACCAAACGGCGGGCCGAATCCTGGGCGGGGTCGAAGTATGCAAACCGCGATTCATGAGACCCCGATATAACACCGCAGTAGTTTGAGTGAGTAGTCCCTGAATCCACTCGACTCCACCCGAGCGTCTAAGCACGAATGCGCGCGTCAACGCGCGTCGACGCGCGCTTCCATATTTAGATACATACACACATAATTATGTACAGTACATATAGACTCACGCCTGTTTCCCGGAGGGGTAGGCAGAGACAACGGAACGCCATTTGCAACGATTCTGACATACTTATCTCTCTTGCTTCATTAACTCCCATCAGATTCCTCATGTTCAGGGATTCATATTTACATAGCACACATTTGCACTTAAATAACAGTAGAGATGAATTTGCTTTAGGAGAAAAATAAGACGCGTCGCGTCGCTTCGACCCTGCGCCAGTGTGAGTAGAGTCTTAGTGCGTTCAGGCTCTATATTACTGTGCGGCGCTCTCTAGGTACATTTTAGTCTAAGTAGATACGTGTAGCCGAAATTCGTTGAAATACTCAAATCATGTTTTTTGTCTTGACTGCACGGTTGGCGTATCTACCTAGTGGTTTAAGCGGCCGCCTCGCCGCTTGACACTGCGCGAGTGTTGTGCGTTCGATTCCCACACGAGACAACACTTTGTGTAATTCATAAATTGTTGTTTCGAGTCTGGGTGTTCATTGTGTTAGTTGTATGTTTGTAAAGTCCCCCGCGACATAGGATTTAGGTAGTCCTAATGCGGGAGTTGTCTTTTTTAATGTATGGATATAATGTAATGTATGAATGTATGTCTGTGTACCTACCTCTACCGCAAAGGTACTCGTAGATCGCCTTTGTTTAGAACAGCGATAAGCTCACACTTTTGTGTTAGGCTGGCATCGTTTCTCTTTTCATAGGTAGGTACATCGGTTCACACCGCGAGCTATAGAGCTATAGCGACAAAACGATGTGAACGCCATACTTATCTACCTATTTCTTTTGTTTTAAAGACATCTCCCGCACTAGGCATCAATCCCTGTGTCGCTGAGAACTTTACAAACCTTAATATAAACGGACACAAAGAACACCCAGACTCAAAACAACGATTTACTTATGGATCACAGTGTTCTATCGTGCGGGAATCGAACCCTTGACAGTTGACACACGGCGCCCTAAGGCCGGCGCGCACTGACGTCGCGGCATGGCAAAGGATTTTATTACTGATCAAGTCATTTTTATTCTTATTTCAATGAGTTTAGAATTCATATTAGGTACTTATTTCGATACAATCGTACCGCAGCCCGTCGTGGCATACAGCGGGACGTCGCGGCATACTTCGGGACGCCGCGGTATGCCACGGCGTCCTGCAGCGTGTCACGACGTAATCAGTAGGTAAATAAGTTCCTGAATTTATTCACCGTTAGTAAACCTTATTCTCCATAAATATCCAGGTGTCCATCCAGAATTGTTTTCTCTTCGACATATCAGTTTGTATTTGTCGTTCCTCATCTTCAGCATTCTTGCTGAAGATGAAGTACCTACTATTGATACTAAATTGACGCCTCAGTATGACGCAGCATGCCGCGTCATGCCAAAGCGTCCTTCGGGCTACCGAAACATGCCGTGCCACGCCGTGCCGTCAGTCAGCGCCGGCCTTTATACTTTGTTTTTCAAAGCTTCGCTAAGTTCGCAAAGGCTTTGCCCACCCGCCCGTTCGCCCGCTGCGTTTAGTATGGCAGTATCCTTACATAATTTTAGTGAAACATAGGTACATGATTATATAGACCAGCTCTGTTTTCATTCCTACTACTATATCTCATGCTCCTGTATAGCCAGAATCAGCATCAGTGACCATTGAAAACAACGAGTACCTAGGTATTGACACTCGTGAAGATCCGAAGAAATAAGGCTGTCTTGGAATCCGAATCAACTAATTTAATCGGCGGTATTTTGGAGGAGTTAAAGAATAATTAAGCAATGTCCTACCTTAAAAATGCTTTCACAGTGATAAAGTCGAATTAATCTATTATCTCAATATCCATGGGTAAGACTAGTTACCTACCTTAACGTAGATCTGCGGATAGGGGTACAATTACACCAATAAAACTGCACAAAACATTTTATTCATTATATATTTTTTGTCAGAAGGTAATTAATACAGTGCCAAAACAGTAACAAAACATTAGTAAGAAAAAATCAAGACTGCATCTAGCATCAACTACTCAATATTCAGATAAACAATATCCTATACGGTATATATAGGAGGACAACATTTAACACTTATATTTTCACAACATTTGAACAGACAGTTGGCATAGTTATCTATTATTTATTTTTTTATTATATATAAATTGTGAACTAGAATTGTAACACCGATACGCCTAATGGATATTTTATTTATTTTTTCTCCTACATTATTACTCGGAGGGTAGTTATGTGCAGTGTCAAATATAAACTAAGAATTTCATTTTTAAATTATTATGTCAATATGAAGTCACTTCGGTTAAATAAAATTCGATTAATCAATTCATAAGTGCGGTTAATGTTATATAAATTTGATTTTTAAATATTATAGTATTGGCGCCCAACTTGGGACTACGCTTATGCGATAGTAATCGTTTAACGATTTCCTTAATAGCAATCCCTCATTCATACATTGGACATTATGGATATGCTTTGGTCAACAAACAACTAGTCTTTCAAACATCTACCCGAGAGGCAACCCTATAACTATGTCAATTCCTATACACAGCTAAGTTCGTGTATTAATTCTCTATAGGAAAATAGTAATAATAATGCACATAACTACCCACACTTATAATACTGCACAAGAGCAGATCCTGCGACGTACGCCGCGTCATTTAAAACCTGCTCTAAAATCAGTCTGTCGCTTTTCACCATGCCGCGTAAATCTAACATTTAATCACAAAATTACTGTATACACATCTAACATGAAGAAGAGGACACCTTCAAAATATTTTTTTTATATTTTAAACCATCTATTTAAAATGCTATTATACCGTCAGCGTGATGTGAGCTACACTTATTATATCCTTGGTCCATGCGAGCTAACTTGGCATCTTATGAAATACAATAGCTTCATTACAAACTTTTTTTTTTTCATGAAAAACTTGTGTTACGCTTTCGATAATGCGCGTCTCGACTATTCTAAAGCGGCATTTCAATACAAAAATAAAAACATTTTTTCTTTGCTACTCCTTTATGCCGAAGTTGAGTAAGCAAAATTACAAAATGAGACATTTTCTAAAATAGTACATTTTTATCGAATTTCAGGACATTTATAGTTTTTAATTTATGATTTTGGACATAACATTATACGTATATACTTTTACATGGTAACATGACACTGAAGTTATCGTAGGAAACTACTAAATGCCAATCGAAAATACACCCAAAACACATTTACCTTGCATAAATACCCTCAAAGTCTCCCACAATAAAATCTTACAACATTGAATGTTACGTGCATCTATAAGACAAAGCTGACTTTAGACAAACATATAGTCTAAGAGCCCATGGCAAGATTTCAACGTTCAGTTTTTTATTGTTATTTCTTTTTTTATAGATTGTTCTTACAAAATAGAAAAGTTTGCTGTTCTATTTAATTTTAACCTCGAGAAAATGTTTGGAACTGCCGAATTTTTTCACCATTTTGACAAAATTATGTAATAAAAAGTACAATAATGCTTAAGACCTTTGCACTGTAAATAACATTGAATACTTGCGGCCTTGGGTATTTTTACTGACAATATTGCAATTTTTTGAAACAAATTATGAATTTGTGTTTTAAAAACCTTAATGGCATTTTAATTATCAAACATATGAACGTAGAAATCTTGCAGTGGTATCCCGTACAAACATATATAAATCTGTTTCATACTTAAAGCTATTTTGGTTACATTCAAAATGTGCTTTCAAATTCTTACCAATATTACAACAGAGAATTTGTCAATGATTCACTCGATTTATAAAGGGATGAGTATGTTTTTCATGTGATAGATTATTGCTAACCGTAGTAAATTTGGTAAGATGCATACCCTCTTCTCACTGTCAATATTGTTTGACATTGGCTTCAAACTTTGATCCTTCAAGATGTATCATGAGTTTTTGCCCACCTCGCTTTCATCTAAATTCGATCGGACATTCGCCAATTTGAAGTTTTAAAACGTTCTGATCTTGAATACACCAATCCTTGTGAACCGAAATCAGTTTATTTATATTGGTCTTGGTATAAGCCCCGAATTTATTTACTTTTATTTTTAATGGTACTACGCCTTGGCATTACAAAATGGTATTAAAAATTTTTAGCGTCACCAGATGTCTATGAAAATATTATTATCTTGTTAGTCTTATGAACGTCTAAGTGTAACACTTATGAAAGTCATCTCGATAATGTTTTGACCGTGTTATCGTGATGCGTATGAACATAATATTGTGACGCACATGAATGCCACATTGTGACGCCTATGAACGTCAAGTTTTGTTGATTTCAAGGTACGAAGTAGTTCTGAATGTTAGTCAAACAACTTTGTCAGTCAGAAGAGGGTTCAACATTCACGTCACAAACTGAGACGTGCATTATCAAAGTATACAATATTAGCACACCACAACGACGTTCGTCGCATATACCGAATTACCACGGAATTAAGTTTTAATAAGCTCATAAAATTCGATATTCACCACAGACAGTAATAATTTGTATTCATTAATATATATTAAGTATCTTAAAAAACACCTATTACTTTTTTTATTACACGGACAGATCCAAAGTTATACATGAGATAAGGACTAGCGATCATCAATCTATTATTTTTTTAATATATATTATTATATTATAATAGTGTTCGCGCCTACAAAGCTTTGCTAAAAACAACAAAAAATATAACAAGAAACAATGATAATAAAAAAAAAACAGAATGCAGTTATAATGGGCATTGTCGATAGTGGCAGTGTTCAGAAAAAATGCTAAATTAATAATTAATATTATCGCGTTGAAATACTTGAAGCTCTCGTTAATATTTTCAGCACATACACTGAATACGAGATGTTACATATAAGCTCAATAGTTTGGTACATATAATACATTCATCGTTATGGCAATTATGGAACTGCAATACACTGTAATCGGACTTAATGTAGTGAGATTTCAGACACTGAACATATAAAAAAAGCCTTAATACAAATATCCCATTACAATTGTCTTGTTCAACTGAATAAAACACTGTCACTTAAAACTTAAATTATAATAAAAATATACTTATAGGTGTCGACAAGACGTGTTTAGCACCACATTATAAACTATAAACTTTACGTATGAACTAACAAATCCGAGTGGCGCAATTCCTGAACAGAGAAAATAGGAGACAGAAAAAATAATAACCAATTTTTTCCCGTGCTCAAAAACCTGTGTTTCTAATACTTGTGTACGCACACCAGTTACCTAAAATATGTAAAAAATTAATTCACCAACACTTACCAACTAGAAAAATATTTTAGAAATTCTCACTTACATTTAAGAGGAACTGGCAAAATAAATCCTGTATTTCCCACGTTTCATATATTTTTTCAATTTTTTTTTTTCATTTATTCATTATTCAACTCACAATTGAATACAAAAAACCAGATTTGGTCCTCACGTATAAAATTCATGATGCCATTCCTATAAATTGGACAGAACTATTCACTGTACGCGTATTGACGAGTAGCAAAAATATTAGTAGACTATGCAACACTAAACAATGGCTCAAAATATCAAATCCACTAAATACCCAATAGAAAAAAAAACAACCTGCCTACTTGTTATGACAAAACCTCGTAGAAGCAATGTTAAACTTAAGAACCTAGTAGAGTAAGATTAAAATGGTGGTAGATCGTAGTGCCGGCGGCAACTGGCTCCAACATATCACAATAGACTACTAATTAGGACTAACCACCCTTATTGTCCACACTCATTCAACTATAAATACTATCTTTGCAACTAATATTTAAAAAAAAAACGAAACATCCCGTAGCATCACACTCAATGGAACTACGAGTCCACAGTATCAAAAAGTGATTAAAATTCATTTTTAATTAGAATAGAGTATTTTGTGCTCCCGAAGTGGTTAAAAGGCGACGCGTTGGACCGCGCGCGTCTAACTAACCGTCACCTAAGGAAGGACTGACACATCGATTATTATGCTAAATAGTTACACTTTCTTCTAAACGAGGATTCTTTATACGGTTATATTTAAAAACATGTAACTATCAGATTCGTACTATTAAGCTTTAGGACCGATCCCACCTATAACTATCTTCACCTAATGGCAAACGCTCGTATGATATCGTTCACTACACAACTAGCATCGTTTAAAATAGATAAAAAACCAACTACCATACACAATTTTGCAGGAATAACTATCTAAACAGTGAGTTTTTATGTATTTTTCACTACCGAGGTGTTTTTTTACTTGTTCAGTTATTCATTATTATTTTTTTTATAAATATTCATCCATAAATTATTATCAAATTCGATAAAGCTCTAAGATTGATCCACATTCACAAAAATACTCGGGGACACCGAGATACACTGAAGCATATTTGAACGCCCGACTTCAAAACACAGGCTTGCGGTACGATGTCTAGACATCCCGCGTCGCTTGGCGTTCAAAACAAGGAACATTATGTTAAAACTAAATACAAAACTCGGGAATTATTTTAAAGGTAACCCACAGTGGTCGAGACTCGCGAAAGCTATAGATTAAATAATAAGAGAACCATTATCCAGTCTTGCTAATGGTGTAATACACGACTACACATTCCTAACAAAATAAAAATCTAGCTGAATTCACTAGCGTGGTGCTTAAACATTTTTGTACATTCAGGATTTTAGGAGCAAACCATCTGTTTGGGAAAAACTCTCGTGTTAAAAGTAATACTCTAGGATCAGAAGCTTCGGTACATAATTATGTTTTTATATACAAATCGATAAATGCGAGCCAACGTGATTCAAGCGCCACTTTCTTTAAAGAATTATGTACGAATCGACCGTTATAACGGTTTCACATTTAAAATCAGCGTTCGATTCTAATTTCAAATATTAACCCTTTTGGAAAATACTCGTCAATCTGAAATCAGAATTGCATTTACTATTTAATTTTGAATGGCGCTTCAGTCAATTTGCCGTTATTACATCATTTCGTTTCGTTAACAATGAAATCCCTTAAACTAACTAACATCAATATTTAAAATTTGCAAAGGAGATTATTAGGCCATTTAAAATATAGGATATAATTTTAAAAGTTGCGAGGGATTTCATATTTAATATTTTAAGGATTTGAGCAAAATTTTTCAATAGAATACCGAGCTACTGTCATGAGTTTACTACATTATATAAATTTCGCTGTACAAAATTCCCTTTTATATTCTCACTAACAATGATTTGATATAAATATACCGTCACATAAGACATTAAAACAATTCTATTACTCTCGAGTCCTCGTCAAGAACATACATTTTTCTATCTAATATAAATGATAAAAGGTAATTTTGTACGCAAGCGACCCATCGGAACCACATTGTCTTACCAACATCGACGTACGAAAAACGTTTTGCCAACAACGTGTCTATATCCACTAAAATCTCAATTCATCTAAACATTGACTAATAATAAACAAAACATTAAAAAAAAATAACAATCGCTATTATAATTATATTCATGCATTTTTAACTACCTACAAAATTCTAGCGTTCGAAAGTTCTCTTAGGTGTATATAATGCGTATAATTGGCTTGAGACCATGGGTCGAAGAACAGTAGAAATATGGCCTAGCTTCACTCCCTAGAAACCTAAAATGTCTCCATCAAATATCACGGACTCAGATCATTTCAGCTGCGAAAGGGACTTGCCTTCGATATACTCTCTATCCAAATTAACTACCCTTAAGGTTGAGCGTGCCCTTAAAACTATGTAAAAGCGACCAACTAAATCAGAAAGAGATTTAGAGTCTTGTTCAAACTTACGAATTTAACCTTTTCAACCAATCCGACAAACGAGGGGTGAAATTCTTTCAAATGAAGCAACGGAAATAACCCAATCATTTTGGATGAACATTCAACACAGACCCAGCCGTCAAGCGACTTATAAAAGCCTAAACAAAGATTTCCGTTGCGTCTTCAACAGACTCTCGACTCATTACCGTTGCTTCAATCGAATTGAGTCTAAGCTGAGGCCAAAGCAACTGCCCTCTAGGCCACGGCCTTTAGTAAAATACCCAAACATGTATTTTTACGTATAGTTTAAATTATTTGAAGCGATCGTATTTGAGTAAAATAGTGCGACCCGCTATATATATTCAGTTCATTCAATCGTCGAGTATTCTAGCACCTTCGTTTATACTCCAAAGATCAAATATAGGTAGCGGTACACTTCATCGAAGAGATGTAAGGACGAATTACTGATAAAATTTAGGATATCCCACTTCCCCTTAGAAACATTCTTACTTATCATAACTCCGTATAAGCGTTCATTATTGGCTTTAAATTAAGTACTGAATAGTTTTGGTATTTTTTTTAACTTTTAGAAATTTTTCATTCACGTATTAAGGACTAAGTAAGGACATTATTATTTTTTAATTTATAATTAGGTTATATCACACAATATTCTTAGAGATATGCTGTTATAAGCGTTGGTCATTGAAATTCAGAAATTATAATATATTATATGTGTTATAATATTTTCTTTATATAATTAATTAGCGTACAACATTTAACCTTAAGGAGAACTAACTTAGGAAGAGCAAAGATAAAAAAGGACTTGTGAAAAAGCTTGATTTTTGATAATGAGTCAGAAATGCAATAGGGAAGCTTATGCTATGAAAATTCCATTATTGTATGGACGGAAGGAAAATTTTATTGAGCTAAAATCAAATGGGCTGTCTTAGCGAGCCGGATTGTTTCGTTGGGGCATTGTTTTTTTTTCACAGCCATCAAACTTTAAAGCTGACACGATTACTTTGTAATATTTTGTTCTATAGAGTTTTATTTCAAAACGCCATAGAGCTTTTTCCATCAACAAATTCGTCTGTTTTGAGTGAACACATCCAAAGGCTATATCAAATGCAAATAGGATAGGCAAGCACTAAAGGAAATTATTTGAACAAGAAATGGCATTTTTGCAGATCTCCTTTGGATTGTTATAAATGCAATAATTCGGATTTTCCCAATTTTTGGGGTAATACTCCAATCTGAAGCGATGCGACAGAATATATTATCGCTTGGCTTTGGGAAAACGGATCCCTGAAGACACATCTTACAAGCAATGTAAAAATATCTTTGATTCATTTACGTATACAAGTGTTTATATTTGGTTGTACTATTCAATCGAATATATACAATGCCCCGAAAGAAACGTTGAATTTTAAAAGAAGCTAGTTGTGGCACTTTAAGGATTATTCAATCTTTAGAATATTCTATTAGGACTATATGCAAGCATTTCATAGCCAAATTATTCAAATCATAATATGATCATCTATTCATAAATAGTGTGTAAATAAAATACATCTGGGTCCAACGGAAACTTAATAAATTGTGTCGGCTGTACTGAATATGCGAGGTTAAGCGTATTTTGCTATTGCTTTATCAATTTTCAATATATTTTTATACAAAAAACCAAAATTAGACATTTTACTGAAGTTCAGTCTATAAAATATAATTCAAGCGTTTGGTATTTTTATTTTATAAAATTAACGCTCCACTAAGCTGCCTCGTATATCATCGCATAGTTATAGTTTCGCATTTCAGTGTAGCCAAGACCTAAGGAAAAATATTTTTAACAAATAATAAACTTTTCAAACAGTAATGTCTTAGTACCTTATTAATTTGCGCTTGAATAACGTTAAGAAAACACAGAATATTTCTACTACTTTGCAAGACAGTGATTTGAGGTAAATAGTTACTATGTATATGGCAACATCGGAAAACAGTGAAGTATTATTATTCTCAGTAATAAATATAGAATCAGCTTTCAATAGGACGAGAAATAATTAACTATCTACTAATTCACTAAAAAACTAAACATATTTTTTATAATATTGTGCTAAATATTTTTCTTTAAGAACAATAATATCTTTTGACTACATGCTATATACGCTAAGTGCGGATCGATTGTACTAAATATACGTTCAATATTAAACATTGGAAGCATTCAAGTATGGGGTTGGGTAGATAATGTAACATCGCGAACAATTTTAATAACACCAATTCAGGGTAATTTCTTACGCTGGCAATATTGAAAATTTTAACACCTATTACTATATTCATATTGTTGTTTAAATAATTAAATGTATTAGCTATTATAACAGTCCAACCCCATCGCTTTACGTTCAGCACTACCAGTGCACGGATTAAAAAAATAAATAAAGCTTATTGCACACGGAAATGCATCACGAGTAAGGTAAACTAACAAAACCGAAACAAACAACCGATTTGAAACGTATCAGCTTGTTTGCACACGGCTTTAGGTCATCAAAATGCACTCACGTTTTATTGAAAGGCACTAAATCGAACAAATAATAATAATAAAAAAAACTATAACCGTTTTGTATTTGATATAAATATTTGTCACTACCGGTTTCAATCTAAATTCATTAAATGATTTTATTCAATCACAAAGGTATGTTAAAGACGATAAACTTATAATAAGTTAAACAATTGTTTATCGCGATATTTCTAACGAGCAGTTAAACCGACAGTATTAATATTTAAATAAATATAAAATAATGAAGAAAAAAATTAATTAAACAACTAATATTTGTTCTTACACGCTAACGAACTAAAGATGGAAGATTTCATTTAACCCTATTTATTTTGGTTATATTTCTGCTCCGAGGCAGTTTTGTGCACGGTACGAAACAAAAAATTAAAGCATTACGATGTTATTCGAAACCTTATTACGAAGGTATTAAAGGTTACAATTCCTTGGCGATACTGAGCGTTCATGCATTGACTAATGAAATATAACTATAAACCTACGAAATCGAATGTCGATCCAATTTGGCCGTTACGTTAGAACACAGGTGCATACTACGCGTTCTTCGATCGAAATTTAAATAAAATCCATACAATAGATACTTCGTTTTATTAAAATGTCAATAATGTAATTTGACCTTCATAAGCGTCACATTATGACCTTAGGTTACGACGTGACGCCTATGAAATGAATAATTTTATTGATTTTGACTCTTTTGGTTTCGGAGATCGGGTACGGTTTGTAAGCGTTACACACATTGACACTTATATTGATTAGATAGCTTGGAATTGCTTATGCGTTACGAAATTAGTAGAAATATATATTGGTTAAATACGACTTGTTTTATATTTTAGTAGTTTGCCTGTTATTGGAATATAGTTACATTATACCTTTCCTAATTTTTTTTCGGTAACAAATGTATTTACTTTAGAAATTTAATTCACGCAATATTTGCCGAGAAACTAACTCTCATCATTTCATCCTGAAAGCCTGAAAATATATTTATTTTAAAATACAAAATTTGTTGCACGGCATATTTGCCGAAAGGTCAAACTTTCATGGTCTAAAACTCTTTGCATGGATTTTCATTTAATTTCGAACTACTAGCACGCGTCGTACAAAAATATTTATTTTCTCTAATTCAACCCCTGCACCTTTGTGAGAATAGGGTAGAAACGCTACAGTACAACTAAAAATCCATAAACAATTGACGAAAAACTAGCCGACCCGTTTTAAAAGCATCCAACAATCTTAAAAGGGTATCGAATACCAATCATGAGACACCAAACAGAAATACCCTTCATATTATCAAGCAATTATTATACCAAGCTATGAAGAATTTTTTTATTCTCGACTACCCATAATTGGTATTCCCACCCTAATCAGTACTAACATCATCCGAATAAGCACTAACTATCAACTATACAAATTCATTCGAATTTAAATTCATTGTTTTTTTAATATTTTTTTCTCAATTAAATAAATAAAAAGTAGTACACTTATAGACTAATAGTTTTTAACTTCATTTCATATATTTTTTGTTATACGCACAAAACGTGAATTCATTAAAATAGTGTTAACTATTAATAACGTAGAAACATCACATTTTCAAGGGCTTCTTTGTGTAGGTGCGAGCGGCATCCACTTTCAAACAATCATATAAATACTTTGTTATTTTCTGTGACTAGATATTGCTTTAAGTGTTTCATTGTAGCGATATGAAGGAGACCTACAAGTTTGGTAAATACTATTGGTCGAAAATACTTGGTATATTTCAATCAGATTCCTAGTCAAACTATTTTAAACTTTATGTTCTTAATAAAGAGCCATGCAACGTCCTTCGTGAAATTGCTCAGGCGATATTATACCCTTTGAACATGAAGAAAAGGTCTAAAACGGTTTTTATGACAGTTTAGGCAGTGTCGGTTTGCATTACAAAGCAGATCTAGAAATCTGATAGAAATATTCCATTAGAACTCTGTAAAGTTTTCGACTGTTTTTGGGATATAAACTCTATGTAGAGTAACATAAGGTCCATATTTCGATATTATCAGCTTCATTCAATTTAAGTCCAAAAATTTCCAACCAGGTAGTATACATTCCAAACACGAAGAAAAAACAATTTATTAACACGCAGTAACTACACTTGATGCTAAAACATTCAGAAATCGAACACCAGCGTACCATAATCAAAAGTTACTTTTTTATTTAACTTTTTTCACACTATCCGCTCGCACCAACGAGTTTGGCATCGACAGCCAATAATACATCCCTTAATACTTTAAACATTTAAAACCAGCTAAGCACGATGAATAAATAACGAAACTCCATACTAGCTAACCTACACACAGATTAATATGTATTTATTATAATCATATTATTAATAATCGTGGTCTCTATATACCTGTGTTAGTCTTTATTAAGAGTGCACTTTTTATAACTGTGTACGCTAAGTAAACATAGTTAAGTATAATGTAGAAAGACAAAGTATGTGGTTTTTTATGAAATATTTTTTTTATTAAGAAAATTGAGCTTTTGTATCTGAGCATAGACTTCCATTTTTATTTGGAAGTTGAATAAGGAAGGATGGAAGGCTATATTTAAATAAAATTGTATTTGTAGGTGACTCAGTTTTAGAACTGATATTCTGATAATATGGTTAGACTAGAAAGCGCAAGAATTCAATTAAAACGTCATAAGAACATTTCGACACGTTAAAAATGTCTGACGCAAAATTGCTCAAAAACGGTTTATTTTATTTTACTGAGTATTTATATGAAACTAAGTCGATGAATTTTATTGGTCTTTCTACATAATACTATTGTAGTCACTAAGCGTACATAAATGCATATATAATTATATCAATCGTAAAAAGTGCAACTCTATATATATTTTCCCTACAATATTTTGTATGTTGATATGATATTATTATGATTGCATCGATCCCTTTGCACACGCCAAAAGTACAGTACGACATAGTATGAAATATATTAATATTAAATTTATATTATAACTACCTTATCATAAGGTTTATTATCCTGTGATGCATTCATTTGTGAAGATAGAAAATATGCCGAATAAAAAATAAATTTACGTTACCAGCTACCTTTTACGTTATAAAAATTATTTATATTTAAAATATTTCATACTAGTATCAAACACTGGCGTAATATAAATTCCATTATATTTATTTCATTCCCATTATGTTCATGATAAAACGCTTGCTAAAGGCTAGGCTATAGAGCATTGAGTTAAAACGGTGCGTAAACCTTATTACAAACTGTATAGAAAACATTTTCGCTTAAACGAGTTTCACTTTCATCGGACGTAAATTGTGCAAAGCATGCGAAATACGTTGGAGCAGTATATTAAAAATATTAATTTTATTATTCAAATCTAAAACTGATCCGTTTGGTTAGAAATTGTATGTTTAAAGTCAAAATTTTTATTTATTTTTCCTTTTTATTAAAGAAAAATAAGTTTACAAAAATGTCATAGATATTTCTGAAACTTTTCGCATGCTTCGCTCAAATACGATAAGGTACATAAAATCTGGCTGACAAAAGCTCAGCAATTGATATTGAACCTTATTTGTATTGAAAATGTGAGTTTTCGTTTCTTTAAATGCCTTTTTGGGATAAATTCAGTAAAGATGAACTTTGAGGGCTTGCTGCGAAAACAAAGGCAGTTTAATATTTTGCGAATCATCATCCAAAAACAGAAATTATTACGAATAAATCACTTATACATTGAGAGGTGTTAATACAAACAGCATCTATTTAAGTGAAACTCGTATTCGAGTGAAATATTAAGGTGTACAAGATTCTGTTTCCGCAGAAATTCCTCAAGATATTCAAACTGATGCCATGAAACACAGAAAGAAGATTGACCAATTAAGATTCGCCATTTGCTGAATATTACGTAGAAAAGTTGCTCCAAACGTCTTTTTGTTCAATGTTAAATTGTCTTCCTATACAAATCTCAATTTCCAATACAAATAATTTCAGTAAATAGAAAAATCAGCTTAATTAATAGGCCCTGTAGCCAGATAATGGTATGGATGTCTGTTGTGCATGAATCTATTGTCGTACCTCTGGTTCTTCTGATAGAAGTCGTTCCGCTGTACTTTCCTGTAGTTTTGCGTTCTTCGTTGTTGATTCTTCTCTTGAGGCTTGTCCGTCGTTTTGTTGGTTGATTTCGTTTCGTTCTTTGCTGTCTGGGTCTCTGGTTTCGGTGGTTCCGCTGGCTTTTCCTGTAATTTTTATGGAATTGATGTCCAGATTTGCGTGATTTTTGACCGCGTGATATGAAATATAATCACAACTTGAATTGAAAAAAGTCTTGCGTTACTGACTGACTGTCAGAAAAAGTACAGCCAAAACAATTGAGGACAAAAAGCTGAAATTTGGCACATATCTGATGACTAGGAATCGGAAGGATGTCGGAACGGAGTCCCTTTTGAGGCTTGGTAGGTAAAGGGCTAGCAGAGTGTGATCTTTTTAGACTCGAACTCCTTCCTGACCGTCAAAATCGCGGACCAATCCCCAGCCTATAATATCACACCAGTCTTCAAAGGCTAGGGAACCACCATCTCACCTTCAAAAGCTCTCCGAGCTAACAATTGACACCTGGACCAGGAGACAACTGTCTCGAAATATGAACTTTAGTGTCACCCGACATAAGAGCGGGCCGCACACACGAAAAAAAAATATAAGGCAGTCAATTAGTAGCAGAAGAGCACTTATTTTACCTCTTTAGCGTCATTATTAGTCTTGGTTGTAACTGTTTGATTGCTGGTCGTTGCATTTTCTTGTGGCGATTGTGTCTTCGGCGCTGTTGATGGCGATGAGCTTTGTGAGGCGGTTTCAGTCTGTAATAAAATATTCTCATATTATAATCTGCTAGCATCTATAGGCTAGGTGGAGAATTAGACGACCGATGGGCTAAATACTGTAACGGCAGGGAAGTCACGTGACGTAGATACACGTCATTCGCCAAGCAATCCGGCTCGCTTATTTATTAAACACGTAACAATCTACCACTTAACACATCTTTGGGCCGAACATCTAGTTTTGGTCTATCTGGCTCGAAGTACTTTATTTATTAACACGTAAAACTCTACAACTAAACTTAACACACCTTTGGGCGTACATCTAGTTCTAGTCTATCCGGCTCGAAGGACCTTATTTATTAAACACTTAAAACTCAACAACTTAACAACCCTTTGAGCCGCATATCTATGCGGCTCAAAGGGGTGTTAAGCTGTTAGATGATGTTAAGTCCTTCGAGGCAGATAGACCAGAACTAGATAGTTCTGGTCTATCTGGCTCGAAGGACATTGTTTATTTAACACGTAAAACTCGACAGCTAAACTTAACACAATTTTGGGCCGTACATCTCGTTTTGGTCTAACCGGCTCGAAGGACCTTAAACACGTAAAACTCTACAACTATAACTAAACTTAAAACACCCTCGGGCCGTACATCATTCTGGTCTATCCGGCTCGAAGGACCTTATTTATTAAAAGTCGGTTAAGTCGAGTGCAGAGTAAGCAAAATGAACATCTTAGATAAAACAGTAATAAAAAGACGAGGAAAAATCCGATTGAAGAAAATCTCAAAATTAATAAATCTAGAATGTATCAAAGGTACTCTAGGAGCCGCAAACTTGACTTAGCTAAGCACCAGATGAGGAGGTAAACAGCAAAAAAATTGAGAAATTAAAATGTCCTCGGATTTGAGTTGGCAAGAGCCGCCTCTTAGGCACTTGTACCTCCCCAGCGCAGCGGTTGGCTTCACCGAAGGCGCTGATACGACTAATCCTCCGCCGGGACGAGAGCTCGTACCACATCGCGCACCATCCCTATGCCCTGTCCGTCCTACTCTCGCGCGTCAAGTGAGACAGAGAGAGAGATAGTTACCGGTGTGACGTCAGTGACGGTGGTGTGTTCGTGCGCCACGTGGTGCGGCGGCGCCAGCGCGACGGTGAGCGTGAGGTCGCACCACATCGCGCACCGAGCTCGACGCGCACATATACTTAGTTGCTTCACCGCGTCCGCTAGCTGCAGGATAGCTGTAACAAAATATTCCAAATATTACCACGCCACGACATCATCGCGCTCTCTACCTCACTGTGTACACTACATACAACAATACTCACGGTCGTGTCTCGTGTGCAAGTGTCTGTGGTGGTGCGGCGCGAGCTCCTTGCGTCGCGCGGCCTGCACGCCGCCCACGGCGCTGCGCCACGACAGCATCGCGCTCTCTACCTCACTGTGTACACTACATACAACAATACTCACGGTCGTGTCTCGTGTGCAAGTGTCTGTGGTGGTGCGGCGCGAGCTCCTTGCGTCGCGCGGCCTGCACGCCGCCCACGGCGCTGCGCCACGACAGCATCGCGCTCTCTACCTCACTGTGTACACTACATACAACAATACTCACGGTCGTGTCTCGTGTGCAAGTGTCTGTGGTGGTGCGGCGCGAGCTCCTTGCGTCGCGCGGCCTGCACGCCGCCCACGGCGCTGCGCCACGACAGCATCGCGCTCTCTACCTCACTGTGTACACTACATACAACAATACTCACGGTCGTGTCTCGTGTGCAAGTGTCTGTGGTGGTGCGGCGCGAGCTCCTTGCGTCGCGCGGCCTGCACGCCGCCCACGGCGCTGCGCCACGACAGCATCGCGCTCTCTACCTCACTGTGTACACTACATACAACAATACTCACGGTCGTGTCTCGTGTGCAAGTGTCTGTGGTGGTGCGGCGCGAGCTCCTTGCGTCGCGCGGCCTGCACGCCGCCCACGGCGCTGCGCCACGACAGCATCGCGCTCTCTACCTCACTGTGTACACTACAACAATACTCACGGTCGTGTCTCGTGTGCAAGTGTCTGTGGTGGTGCGGCGCGAGCTCCTTGCGTCGCGCGGCCTGCACGCCGCCCACGGCGCTGCGCCACGACAGCATCGCGCTCTCTACCTCACTGTGTACACTACATACAACAATACTCACGGTCGTGTCTCGTGTGCAAGTGTCTGTGGTGGTGCGGCGCGAGCTCCTTGCGTCGCGCGGCCTGCACGCCGCCCACGGCGCTGCGCCACGACAGCATCGCGCTCTCTACCTCACTGTGTACACTACATACAACAATACTCACGGTCGTGTCTCGTGTGCAAGTGTCTGTGGTGGTGCGGCGCGAGCTCCTTGCGTCGCGCGGCCTGCACGCCGCCCACGGCGCTGCGCCACGACAGCATCGCGCTCTCTACCTCACTGTGTACACTACATACAACAATACTCACGGTCGTGTCTCGTGTGCAAGTGTCTGTGGTGGTGCGGCGCGAGCTCCTTGCGTCGCGCGGCCTGCACGCCGCCCACGGCGCTGCGCCACGACAGCATCGCGCTCTCTACCTCACTGTGTACACTACATACAACAATACTCACGGTCGTGTCTCGTGTGCAAGTGTCTGTGGTGGTGCGGCGCGAGCTCCTTGCGTCGCGCGGCCTGCACGCCGCCCACGGCGCTGCGCCACGACAGCATCGCGCTCTCTACCTCACTGTGTACACTACATACAACAATACTCACGGTCGTGTCTCGTGTGCAAGTGTCTGTGGTGGTGCGGCGCGAGCTCCTTGCGTCGCGCGGCCTGCACGCCGCCCACGGCGCTGCGCCACGACAGCATCGCGCTCTCTACCTCACTGTGTACACTACATACAACAATACTCACGGTCGTGTCTCGTGTGCAAGTGTCTGTGGTGGTGCGGCGCGAGCTCCTTGCGTCGCGCGGCCTGCACGCCGCCCACGGCGCTGCGCCACGACAGCATCGCGCTCTCTACCTCACTGTGTACACTACATACAACAATACTCACGGTCGTGTCTCGTGTGCAAGTGTCTGTGGTGGTGCGGCGCGAGCTCCTTGCGTCGCGCGGCCTGCACGCCGCCCACGGCGCTGCGCCACGACATCATCGCGCTCTCTACCTCACTGTGTACACTACATACAACAATACTCACGGTCGTGTCTCGTGTGCAAGTGTCTGTGGTGGTGCGGCGCGAGCTCCTTGCGTCGCGCGGCCTGCACGCCGCCCACGGCGCTGCGCCACGACAGCATCGCGCTCTCTACCTCACTGTGTACACTACAACAATACTCACGGTCGTGTCTCGTGTGCAAGTGTCTGTGGTGGTGCGGCGCGAGCTCCTTGCGTCGCGCGGCCTGCACGCCGCCCACGGCGCTGCGCCACGACAGCATCGCGCTCTCTACCTCACTGTGTACACTACATACAACAATACTCACGGTCGTGTCTCGTGTGCAAGTGTCTGTGGTGGTGCGGCGCGAGCTCCTTGCGTCGCGCGGCCTGCACGCCGCCCACGGCGCTGCGCCACGACAGCATCGCGCTCTCTACCTCACTGTGTACACTACATACAACAATACTCACGGTCGTGTCTCGTGTGCAAGTGTCTGTGGTGGTGCGGCGCGAGCTCCTTGCGTCGCGCGGCCTGCACGCCGCCCACGGCGCTGCGCCACGACAGCATCGCGCTCTCTACCTCACTGTGTACACTACATACAACAATACTCACGGTCGTGTCTCGTGTGCAAGTGTCTGTGGTGGTGCGGCGCGAGCTCCTTGCGTCGCGCGGCCTGCACGCCGCCCACGGCGCTGCGCCACGACAGCATCGCGCTCTCTACCTCACTGTGTACACTACATACAACAATACTCACGGTCGTGTCTCGTGTGCAAGTGTCTGTGGTGGTGCGGCGCGAGCTCCTTGCGTCGCGCGGCCTGCACGCCGCCCACGGCGCTGCGCCACGACAGCATCGCGCTCTCTACCTCACTGTGTACACTACATACAACAATACTCACGGTCGTGTCTCGTGTGCAAGTGTCTGTGGTGGTGCGGCGCGAGCTCCTTGCGTCGCGCGGCCTGCACGCCGCCCACGGCGCTGCGCCACGACAGCATCGCGCTCTCTACCTCACTGTGTACACTACATACAACAATACTCACGGTCGTGTCTCGTGTGCAAGTGTCTGTGGTGGTGCGGCGCGAGCTCCTTGCGTCGCGCGGCCTGCACGCCGCCCACGGCGCTGCGCCACGACAGCATCGCGCTCTCTACCTCACTGTGTACACTACATACAACAATACTCACGGTCGTGTCTCGTGTGCAAGTGTCTGTGGTGGTGCGGCGCGAGCTCCTTGCGTCGCGCGGCCTGCACGCCGCCCACGGCGCTGCGCCACGACAGCATCGCGCTCTCTACCTCACTGTGTACACTACATACAACAATACTCACGGTCGTGTCTCGTGTGCAAGTGTCTGTGGTGGTGCGGCGCGAGCTCCTTGCGTCGCGCGGCCTGCACGCCGCCCACGGCGCTGCGCCACGACAGCATCGCGCTCTCTACCTCACTGTGTACACTACATACAACAATACTCACGGTCGTGTCTCGTGTGCAAGTGTCTGTGGTGGTGCGGCGCGAGCTCCTTGCGTCGCGCGGCCTGCACGCCGCCCACGGCGCTGCGCCACGACAGCATCGCGCTCTCTACCTCACTGTGTACACTACATACAACAATACTCACGGTCGTGTCTCGTGTGCAAGTGTCTGTGGTGGTGCGGCGCGAGCTCCTTGCGTCGCGCGGCCTGCACGCCGCCCACGGCGCTGCGCCACGACAGCATCGCGCTCTCTACCTCACTGTGTACACTACAACAATACTCACGGTCGTGTCTCGTGTGCAAGTGTCTGTGGTGGTGCGGCGCGAGCTCCTTGCGTCGCGCGGCCTGCACGCCGCCCACGGCGCTGCGCCACGACAGCATCGCGCTCTCTACCTCACTGTGTACACTACATACAACAATACTCACGGTCGTGTCTCGTGTGCAAGTGTCTGTGGTGGTGCGGCGCGAGCTCCTTGCGTCGCGCGGCCTGCACGCCGCCCACGGCGCTGCGCCACGACAGCATCGCGCTCTCTACCTCACTGTGTACACTACATACAACAATACTCACGGTCGTGTCTCGTGTGCAAGTGTCTGTGGTGGTGCGGCGCGAGCTCCTTGCGTCGCGCGGCCTGCACGCCGCCCACGGCGCTGCGCCACGACAGCATCGCGCTCTCTACCTCACTGTGCGGCGCGCTGCAACAATATACAGCAGATTATAGGCTGTGTAGCAACGCTAAATATCGCGACGCTGTAACGCTTATTAGCTCAACCTAGTAACGCTTTATAGCACGGCTTAGTAACGCTTTATGGTTCTACGTAGTAACGCTTTATGGCGCGACGTAGTAACGCTTTATGGCGCGACGTAGTAACGCTTTATGGCGCGACGTAGTAACGCTTTATGGCGCGACGTAGTAACGCTATACGGCGCGACGTAGTAACGCTTTATGGCTCTACGTATTAACGCTTTATGGCGCTACGTAGTATCGCTTCATGGCGCGACGTAGTAACGCTTTATGGCGCGACGTGGTAACGCTTTATGGCGCGACGTAGTAACGCTTTATGGCGCGACGTAGTAACGCTTTATGGCGCGACGTAGTAACGCTTTATGGCCCTACGTAGAAACGCTTTATGGCGCGACGTAGTAACGGTTTATGGCGCGACGTAGTAACGCTTTATGGCGTGACGTAGTAACGCTTTATGGCGCGACGTTGTAACACTGAATGTCGCGACGTAGTAACACTTATTGGCGCGACGTAATAACACTGAATATCATACACATACATACATACATAGACTCACGCCTGTTTACCGGAGGGGTAGGCAGAGACTACGGAACTCCATTTGCAACGATCCAGACATATCTCTCTTGCTTCATTCACTCCCATCAGATTCCTCATGCATGTTCTTCTGTTCAGGGTACTTCTCACCTGTCCTGTTTTTAGGATGTCTCCAATCTGATCAGAGAACGTCCGCCTAGGTCTTCCCCTTCGTCCTGTCCCTTACACACTTGCCTTATATATCTGCTTGGTCAGTCTTTCGTCATCCATCCTCTCCACGTGCCCAAACCATCTTAGCATACCTTTCTCGATGCTTGTCACTACAGCTTCTTTTACCCCACAACACTCTCTTATCACACAATTCTTTACTCTGTCAGTCAGAGAGACACCACACATACTTCTCAGTGCTTTCATTTCTACAGCATTTATTCTACTTTCATGACTTTTCTGCCATACCCAACTATCACTAACATACATAAGAGTAGGTACTAACACCCCTCTATGCACAGCCAAACGTGCCTTTTTGGACACGTTTTGGCTATTCATAAACGCCTTCAGAGCTCCATTCACTCTATTACCTGCATTAACTCTTCTTTCAATATCTTCTACATTCTTACCATCTCTTGTAAACAGCGTACCTAAATATCCAAACTCATTCACTTGCTCCACTCGCTGTCCATCGATCATAACATTACAAGCCGTAACGCATTCCTCCTTTTCAAAAACCATAACTTTCGTTTTACTTACATTCACTTTCATTCCTTTCCTCTCTAACGCACCATGCATGATTGTTACCATCTCCTGCAACTCCTCCACTGAAGACGCAAGTATAACCTAATCATCAGCATAAGGAGGCATTTGACAAGTAACTCATTCATCCTTAATCCACAATCACTATGTTTCAAGTCTTGCAAACAACTGTCCATGAAGAGGTTGAACAGCCACGGCGACGCTACACATCCCTGTCTAACACCTGTGTTGATGGTAAACCAGTCAGTTTATGCCCCGTTTATCCTCACACAAGCTCTAGAATCCTCATAAAGGGATTTCAGAACTCGAATTAGGCTGCTGTTCACCCCATACATCGACAGTACCGACCACATTTCATTCCTCACCACTTTATCGTAAGCCTTTTCCAAATCCACGAATGCGCAGTAGACCTTTCGACCTTTGGCCAAAAATTTCTCGGCTATGCATCGCAAGGAAAAGACTTGATCCGTACACCCCATACCCTTTCGGAATCCCGCTTGTACATCCCATATTTTCAATCAATCAGTACCTTCGCGTACAATTTGCCAACAATGCTGAGAAGGCTAATGCCTCTATAGTTTTTGCAGTCTTGTTGCGAGCCTTTTTCTTGTTGCTAGCCTTTTGAATATCGCGACATAAAAACGCTTTTTGGCGTGACGTAGCAACGCTTAAGGATGGGACTTAGTATAGCTTCTTGGTGCGACGAAACAACATTAAATGGCGCAACGTAGTAACGATTATTAGCGCGACGTAGCAGCATTAAATGGCGCGACGCAGTAACGGCAAATGACGCGACGTAGCAGCGCTAAATAGCGCGACGTACGACACTTGCCGGCTAGCTTCATTGAGCAAGAAGAACTGTTCATGATGAATTCCTTACTTGGATAACCGACTTGGGTAAGTCCAGGCGGTGCTAACAAAAATGAGATCGATTTCATCATGTCGACGAAAAGGCAAATATTCAATTATGTCTCGTGATCAATTCGATATAGATTGAATATTAGTGCAAGCCTGGAACGGTTGAAATTGATGAAGCTCTCCGATCACCACGAGTTGAAATCCAAAACTCCGAGAGCTTGAACAGCGAAACCGATTCGAATGCCTGGGAGAGTGCCTAGTTGTGGACGACTTCAGTGACACGTTCATGGATACTGTCTATATATACATGTAGCGGCTGCTGACGCAAGAAATTATATGTAAGGTGAAATAATGTGTAACCACGGCGCAGCAGTCGTTTCCACGCACCCATACAGTTAGGTCGTAGTTTTGTAGTGTATTTATTTTATAACCTGGTGCCAGTAAAGTATAATCTATTTTCGTATTATGGAATCTTTCTTTCTTCACCCAACACACCATCATTACAACACACCCTTACAACGGGCTTGAAGTCCGACCCTCGAGGCCATAGATAAGCCCTAGAATGCTTCTGCTATCCTTCGACAACATGCCAAAATATCGGTGTCTCAATAGAGAGATCATGAAACATCTTAGCATACGTAACTATTAATTATTATTATTATTATTGGACTGGTATTATTTCTTTTCTTTACAAAGGTTCAGAATATCTAGTACCAAATCGTATTCAGACACACAGTTGTTATTTGTTTCATGTAGAACTTAACTTACTAAGACCCACATTCTAATATAGATTCAGTCAAAAAAGTATCGGGAATGGATAACAGTGGACCTCCGGTACTCCGACAAACGTTTTGCAGGGCAGTGTCGGACTATCGGATTTGTCGGATTATTGAGTACTGCCTAGGAACCCCTATAGTCCGGATTGCTAAAGATCAGGTTAACATTCCTGCTTTATTAAAAATACGTAGGACATGGATGCTGTCAATATCTGACGCGCTCTAGTAAATACCGAAATGCCTTCTTTGGCTCCCTACTATAAGATTTTATATGTTACACTCTGTAGTATAATTTATAGGTAAGTACTACATTATGTTTGTCAAATTTAGTAATAATTGTGTACAAACAAATGTACATACTAAAATAATCAAAGAATATGACTAAAAGTCATAATATGAATCAATCTAAAATAATCAAAGAATATGAATAAAAGTCATAATATGAATCAATCAATGCATGAAGTCTGAAAATATTCATCAATTTATTTTTATTGACATTATTTTTGTTGTTAGATTGGCACAACTGTTTTCCATTTTGGCGCGGAGTATGAGTTGCATCTGTTATTTATATTAAATACATTTATAGTTATTTTTCAACAATTTCTATTTTTAGTTATATCAAATCTAGTGTGTATTGCGAATTTCATAATGGACAAAAACATCAAACAAAAAGTTTGTCTTAAATTTTGCATCGCCAATGAAATTTCGTGTTCGGACTCAATGAAAATGTTACAGAAGGCTTACGGTGAATCGACTTTATCAAAAACTCGTGCTTATGAGTGTGATAGATTTGTTGAAATATATTGTAAAGATATTCAAAAATATATCAAAGTAAGTACGTCTAAAGTATGAGTGTCCCGTTTGTAAGTACGTATTTATCATCCCAGCAAAAGCTCGGATATCAAACTGTTATAAATCTAGCTAGAATTTATATCATTGTTATTCCTACTTCGAGTTTTAGGTTAAGTTACAATAAGATCAATTTTAGAATTATTCACATATGTCTCTAACAAGATATAACCATATATATGTTTCTATAAAATGTTAAAACAATTATATTTTAAGTATAAAATGTATTATGAATTATTTTTGTACAACATTGTATTTCAATCTGCACGTGGCGACGAAACGTCATATCCCCACTTGGTGAGTTGTTTGTTCACTAGTATAAAAGTCAGATCGCTACGGAGCGACACTCAGTGAGCTGAGGTTTTCCGCCGCGGACGTCGAGGCGATCGCACGTGCCACTCGACACGACTCGCTCGCTCGCCAACGCTCGGGCGCCTTTGTTTACACTTGCGAAACAATATAATTTTATTATAAAATTGCCATTGTTTGCGCCCGGTTCTGTCGCAACAGGATCGTGCGGGGAGTGCCGCCCTCTTGATTGCCGGCGTGGTGGTGCCCTCGCCGTGTGGGAGGGGTCGGTCTGGCACCAGCGCCAAGCCCCGACTCCCGACTGCGCGGTGACTGGCATCCAGCCACCACGCTTAGGCGCCGCGTGACGGCACTATCCCGAGATGGAGCAACAACAGCAAGAATCGTCGGGAATGGGGGCTAACACCACCCCGGAGCTGCAGTCCAGGCGTGCGGAACACGAGGGTGACCTGCGTGCTTTCGACGCCCTTCGTGCGAAGGGTGGCATCACGCGGGGCCTGCAGCGCTGGGTTGAGGCCTACTTCCGGGCGATGGACGGATGGATGGGGGTGAGCTCTTCCTTGCTCCTCTCCCCCAGCAGGACTGCTGGGGGAGAGGAGCAAGGAAGAGCTCACCCCCACGGATTATAAGACGATTCAAGTGGTCCAGGCCGTGTTTCCGGACATATTTACCGGACCGGACACTGCGGCCACCACCACCACGGCGACTACCGGCCTGACCACCATCATCACCACCACCACTACCACCACCACCTCGCCCGAACCAGCGCGCACGCCAGACCGGGCGACCACCACGCAGGTTCCAGGGGCTGGATCGGACCATGGTAGCACACCACCTGCCACCACCACTGATCCGACCCCCACCACCACCACCACCACCCCCGAGACCACCCCTTCCGTCGCAGCGCCTACCAAGAGGCCGCGCGAAGAGGAGGACGACCACCAGACGGTGAAGAGGCCCGACCTGGAGGACTCACTCCCGTCTGAGGGGGGGGGGACTCCCTCCCCCTCGGCCACTCAACCCCGGCCCGCGCGACCTCGCCGGGACCCAGCGAGGGAAGGATGGAGGTGCAGGAGGACTTCTCTTCCTCCTATAAGTCCCACCCCCCCTACCTCAGCGTGCCCCCCCCGCAGGGAAGTGCAGCCGCACCCTCCCCACGGGTGAAACTTCGTCGGCAGCAGTGGCGCCAACTCCGTAATCGGTGTCGGCGCAAGCACCGCCAACAGCAACCGCCCCCACCCCCGCACCGGCCCCCGCGCCGGCTCTGACACCTGGCCCAAGGACGGCAGCCGCCGTACTAGCATCAGCGCCTCCACCGAAGCCAACAGTCGGAACCACCGCTGCCCCTACCACCACCACCACCGGTGCGGTGGCGGACACCATGCCACGGATTGCCGACGTCCCAGGGACCAACCACCGACCTGTGCAAACTGCCAAGGAGCCCACACCGCCAGCAGTCCTGCTTGTCCCGCCTACACGCGGGAAGTACGCAGCCGCAAAGTGGGACTCGTGGCCAAGACGGGCCCGTCCCAACTAGTCACCCACCCCAACCAAAAGGGGAATCAGCCGCGGCAACGCTAATGGCCAAAGCCAACGCTCCGACTGAGAAAGCTGCCGCTCAGTCAAAGAAGAAGAAGAAGAAGAAGCCTCAGCTGGGATCGGACCAGCCTCCTGCGGCCACTGCAGGGGATGGACCTTCCAAGCCAGTCTCCGTCACCAGCGAGAAGGAGCAGCTCGCCGCCCTCCTCTCTCTGTTCGCCCAGAAGGTTAGGGCCGGCGACATAGACGTGACAGAAATGCTGCAGACCATCCCCTCCAATGGATAAACCGCTCAGGGTGGTCCATTGGAATGCCCAGTCCCTGTCTGGAAAGATAGGCCTCCTATGCCTCTTCGTCAAGGAGCAGCAAGTCGACATCATGCTGATAAGCGAGACCCACCTGAAGACCACCGCCCCACTCAAGATCCCGGGGTACATCGTGTACAGGCAGGATGAGGTCTCGCCGGCAGGCATAGCCTACCGGGGACTTGCAGTCCTGGTGAGGAGGACAATGGTGCATCAACTCGTCGAGCCGAAGAAACACAACACCATTTACGCCCTCGGTATTGATGTCCAAGTCGGCGGACGGGAGATGCGCCTTTACGCGGCCTATCGACCGCCAGGGACCGGCTCCATGAACACACTCAACGTGGCCGAGCTGAGGAATCTTCTTCTTCCGACCACGCCCACCATCGTCGCGGGAGACCTGAACGCCAAGCACCCGGCATGGCACTGCGCGAGCAGCGACCGAGCGGGGGAGCTCATCTTCCAGGATGCCAGCACCTACAACTACGAAGTCGCCGGCCCCCGAGAGCCTACCCGGCTGGATCCCTCGGGGCGCAATGACAACGTGCTGGACATCCTGATCTCCCGAGGACTGAGGGCGCCTCCCACGCAAGAGGTCCTGCCAGACCTGCCCTCCGACCACCGACCGGTACTGCTGGTATTCAGGGAACCCGCGACGATGGTCAACCTGACGAGACCACGCACCCAGACAAACTGGGACCAGTATGAGGAGGGGCTGGCCGGCTACCACCAGCCGCTCACCATCCACACTTCTGAGGAAGTCGACGCAGCCGCCGAGAAGCTCTCCAGCACCATTCAGGCCGCGCTTCGAGCATCTTCGAGCACCAGGTCCAACTCCGAGAGGCGGGCACCCCTTCCCGCCTCGATACGGAAGCTGCTCGAGGAAAAGCGCGATGCCAAGAAGACCTGGATGAGAACTCGGCACCCCCGGGACAAAACCCGGTACAACCGCCTCACCAACGCGCTCAAGGCCGCTCTGTGGGAGCACAGGGGGGACGAGTGGGAGCAACACCTGTCCCACATCGAGGACAACCAGGCCTCGCTGTCACGCCTCTGCAGACAGCTGTCTGCGGACCCAAACCCGACGCGCCCCCTGCTCGGAAGAGACGGCCTTTTGCGCTATAAGGCCGAAGACCGGGCGGAGATCATCGCGAGCAGCCTCGAACAACAGTTCATCCCCCACGAGGTCCAAGACGAGGCCCACTCACGAGGTAGAGGAGCTAGTCCGGACCTACCTCTCAACGCCCCTCGTCTCATCGAATGGAGGTGACCTGCTGGTGACCCCGCAAGAGGTTGCAGCGGTGATCCGCAAAACCAACCCCCGGAAGGCGCCTGGTGAGGACGGCATCCCGAACTCCGCGCTGCATCGACTTCCTCGGAAATCACTGATTGCAGCGACCCAGCTCTTCAACGGCATCCTGAGGACCGGCCACTTCCCGACCATCTGGAAGTGTGGCCGGGTTATTGTACTCCCCAAACCCGGCAAGGACCCCAGGAAGCCGGAGAACTACAGGCCCATCACTCTCCTCTCGACGACGTCCAAGGTGTTCGAGCGGCTGCTGCTGGCGAGAATCACCCCGCACCTCACCCCGAGGCCCGAACAATTCGGGTTTCGCCAAGCGCATTCCACCACGCTACAGCCGACTCGCGTACTGGGCGAGATGGCCACGTGGATGAACAAGCGAGGCCACACGGTGACCGTGATGCTCGACATGGAGAAGGCGTTCGACAGAGTGTGGCATGACGGCCTCATTTATAAACTGTCGAGGTCCACTATCCCACGACAACTCACCACGGTCATCGCATCATTTCTCCGAGAGAGAACCTTCCACGTGGCCGTCGAGGACGTCACGTCAGAGGAGAGGACAATCAAAGCTGGAGTTCCACAGGGGAGCTGCCTTTCCCCTGTTTTGTACGCCCACTACACGGACGACATTCCTGTGGTGGGCGACGTGAAGCTGGCGCTGTTCGCGGATGACGCTGCGTACCTGTCCAGCTCCCGGAATGCCAGACACGCTGCACGGAAGCTGAGCCCGACACTTGAGGCGCTCCCGGGCTGGCTGAAGAAGTGCAGGCTCAAGTGCAATGTGTCCAAGACCCAGGCTTTGGTAACTGGACGGGTACAGTACCCGCCGTGCCTGAAGCTGATGGGGGAGGAAATCCCTTGGTCGCCGACGGTCAAGTACCTGGGCGTCACCATCGACAGGAATCTGACGATGGCCCACCATGTCCATACGATCACCGCGAAGGCCCAGGTTGCAAGGGCGAAACTTCGCCCGCTGCTGTCCTCAAGACTGCCGCTGAGAGCCAAGCTGGCTCTCTATAAAACCTACATCAGGTCGCGCCTCACATATGCGGGGCCGGCCTGGTACAACCTGACAGCAGAGACCACGCGGCAGCGACTGCAGCGGGTGGAGAACAAGTGTCTTCGCCTGGCGGTGGACGCGCCCAGGTACCTCAGGAACGCGACCATATAGTTAGTTGGTCGTGGGTTTTCCGCACTTAGCCACTTACTTGGGCCATTGTGCGTATGTGGCGACTTCATTGACGCCGACTACTCATACCACCTTAGTTCCTTCCAGAAAGCCATTAGTTGGCTGGTGTCGTTTAAAGCTTCACTCATGGTTCTGGGGTTGTTCAGCAGCTTTGCCCGTTGATCGCTCACACTTGCACAGTGCAGAATGACGTGAGCGGGTGTTTCTTCGGTTTCCATGCAGCCCCTGCACAGTGGGCTGTCCGTAACGCCTAAGTTGAATAGGTGCTTGTTGAGTGGACAGTGGCCGGTTATTATGCCCGTCAGATGCTTTAGTGTTTTCCTATTAGAATGCAGCAGCTTGTGCGAGAGTCGCTTGTTCAAGCAGGGGATGGCATCTTTTGTTTGTCTGCATTCTTTTATGTTTGCCCACTGTTTTTCGTGTTCATGTGCGGTTCTCTCACGTAGCCACGTTTTGATTTGGCTTGCTGGTATCGGTACAATCGGCTCGGGTCCCATTATCATTGTGTCCGATCCTTGCCGTGCCAGTTGGTCTGCGGCGTCATTGCCTGCGGAGTTGCTGTGGCCTTTAATCCATTGCAGCGTAACCCGATTCTTCTCTGCAATCTTTTGCAGCTCTAGGTGGCATTCCATGATGAGGCCGCTGTTAAAGCAGTTGCTGCCTAGAGCTTGTAGTACAGAGGCACTGTCCATGATAATGCGTATAGCCAGGTCACTTACGTTCCTAGACGCGATTGCTGTTGCGGCTCTTGTTATCCCAACACACTCGGCTTGGAATATGGTGTTATGGGTGCCAAGGGATGTTGAGATGTTGATATTTAAGTCATGGGAGAATACGCCCGCACCCGTCCCATACTTCGTTTTTGAGCCGTCTGTGTATACTCTGACTTCGTGTATACCAGAGCAGTCTTTGTGTTCCTCCTGCAATTGGATGCGATATTTTTTGTCAAAGACAAAAGTTTTAGGGATGAGATCGCAAGCGGCCTCTAGCGTCGGGATCTCTTTGGTTAAGGTCCCTTTTAGGCGTGCGTGAGTAATTCGATCATCCTTTCTCCATAGCCCGAGCTTGTCTAGACGGATTGCTGCAGCGCCAGCTTCCTGCTGGATCATTAGGTGCAGCGGTCTTAGGTCCAGTAGTATCTCCAAGGCGGCTGTTGGGGTGCTCTTCATGCAGCCTGTTGTGGCCAAGCAGGCTAGGCGTTGAAGGCTCTGTAGCTTTTTTGTGATTGTGCTTAGTTGCGTGCGTGGCCACCACACTACTGCACCATATGTAAGCATGGGGCGTATAATGGCAGTGTCGATCAACAGGGTAATTGATGGTTTGAGACCCCATTTTTTGCCTATGATTTTCCGACATTGCCAGAAGATTGTGCATGCTTTTGTTGTTTTTGTGCTGATGTGCTTGCCCCAGTTTAGCTTATGGTCAAGTATTACGCCCAAGTACTTGACTTCATTCGATAGGGTAAGCTCCGTTCCAAAGAGTTTTGGTGTTTTGCACATATGGGTTTTCCTTTTGTTGGTGAAAAGTACTAGCTCCGTTTTGTTGGGGTTAACCGTCAGTTCATGTTGGTTGCACCATTCCTCCATGATCCTGATGGCTGCTTGCATCCGATTTCGAATCGTGTCTTCTGAGTCACCTTTGATCAGGATGGTGATGTCGTCTGCATAGCCGACCGTGAAGAATCGTCTGTCGTTTAAGTTCCGTAACAGATCGTCCACCACAATGTTCCACAACAGGGGTGAGAGTACACCTCCCTGAGGGCAGCCTTTTACAACTATGCCCCTTGTGGTGGAGTTTACCGTGAATTGTATTGCCCTCTGTTTCAGCAGTTGATCAATCCAGCCACTAAGGGTTTGCTCAACTCCGAACTTTTCGAGGGCCCGGCTGATACTGTTGAACTTAGTTTTGTCGAAGGCACCTTCTATGTCAATGAAGGCCCCCAGTGAACGCGACCATATATCGGGACCTCAAATGGGAGCCGATCAAGGGATTTGTGAGCGGGTTGGCCCGGGGTATGTTCGAGCGTGCAGATCGCTCAGAACACCCCCACCTCGTCAACATCGCTCCCCTCCCCCATCCAGACTCAACCACGCTCATCCGGAGGAGACTGAAGCGCCCCGCTCGGGAACTGATCTCGGTTCCCTCGAGCGGGGCTTCATCACCGCCACTACCACCATACCAGCCAGACGACCAGCCGCCGCCCTCTCGCAGGCGACTAACTGGGCCTCTCCCAACGGAGATTCACCCGGCTGGTTAGCCTCGAGGGCGGCTAACCCAACGACCGGTCCACAGTAGTGGACCGCGCAGAATACCTCCTAAAGGAGTAAACCTCCAAAGGACTCCCCACCACCCCAGCAGGGGAGGTGAGAAGAAGACAACGAAGAGGTGACACTCAGTTGTCTCCCGGCAGTCGAAGTGTGAACATCAGACGAAAAGTGTTGCCAATTCTAAATAGACAAATTGGTTTGACGTTTTGACATTTGACACTGTCAAACGGGTAAATAGAGTATAAAGTGTGAACAGACTCTATGCAGTTTCGCTCCGGCAACGGCTAACTAAGGTACGATATAATTCTGACTATTATAATAATTATTGTGTTCAATTGTGAACGATTCTATATTGCTTCTGTGGTGTTATTTAGAGTATTTTCAATAGAAATAATGCAGAAGCAATGTAATATAGCGAAGCTATTGTTTAATTGATATTGTGGGTGGTTTTGTCAGTTGTGAGATGTAATAAGTTTAGAACTTGGAATATCATATAATAGAATCGATTCATATGCTATATATGTACCTATGGTGAATATTAAAGTGGTAAATATTGAATATATATACATAGTAAATATACCTAGAGTAATGTTTAAGATATACCTGTGTCCAATATTACTAAATGAATTATATTGTTGCTAATCCATGTTATATTTGATATATTGAAGTACCCACAACTTTGCTACCCAATATTATAAATATGATATAGTTTGACCTGATTTTATAAACAATTAATTAAAAGAATGGCCAAGAGTGCCGGTAAATCTAAATGGATCTTTATCTAAGATATATTATTCTTGTGACAAACTGAATAAATGAAAGTAAGAATTGATAGTTGTCTATTTTATTTTTCAAACCATTTACAAATATGACTAAAATACTATATATAGGCCATATACCTTGTATCTATACATATATATAATAACCCTTCTATTAAGTGCTTCAAAGCGTTCAAAAGCGGTCGAGACGTGATGGAAGATTTGCCTCGCTCTGGTAGGCCATCAACGTCTGCAACTGAAGTTAACATCGTAAAAGTGGAGGAAACAGTGACTGAAAATCCTCATTCAACTTTGAGCGAGATAGCCGCCGAACTTTCTGTACCTATCTCAGGAGTTGATCCGTACCATTTTAACTAATCATTTGGGTATGAAACATGTTGCCGCTCGGCTAGTCCCAAAAGAATTTTGCACCACGATAATGCGTCTTCGCACAAGGCCATGATTGTGAACGTATTTTTGACTCAACAAATACCATCAAGCAGCACCATTTATTCACCAGATATGGCTTTAGCCGACTACTTTCTTTTTTCTTAACTCAAATTACCACTTCGTGCCACCCGTTTTCAATCGGTAGAAGACATAAAGGAGAATTCGCGGTGAGAACTGAACTCAATTCCTGAAACAGCGCTTAAAAATGTTTTGATGGTTGGATAATTCATTGGCGTGTATCGCTTCTGAAGGAGCATACTTTGAAGGTGATTTGGGACAAGCCGAGCGGCAACATGTTTCATACCCAAATGATTAGTTAAAATGGTACGGATCAACTCCTGAGATACAGAAAGTTCGGCGGCTATCTCGCTCAAAGTTGAATGAGGATTTTTAGTCACTGTTTCCTTCACTTTTACGATGTTAACTTCAGTTGCAGACGTTGATGGCCTACCAGAGCGAGGCAAATCTTCCATCACGTCTCGACAGCTTTTGAACGCTTTGTAGCACTCATAAGCACGAGTTTTTGATAAAGTCGATTCACCGTATGCCTTCTGTAACATTTTCATTGAGTCCGAACACGAAATTCCATTGGCGATGCAAAATTTAAGACAAACTTTTTGTTTAATGTTTTTGTCCATTATGAAATTCGCAATACACACTAGATATGATATAACTAAAAATAGAAATTGTTGAAAAATAACTATAAATGTATTTAATATAAATAACAGATGCAACTCATACTCCGCGCCAAAATGGAAAACAGTTGTGCCAATCTAACAACAAAAATAATGTCAATAAAAATAAATTGATGAATATTTTCAGACTTCATGCATTGATTGATTCATATTATGACTTTTATTCATATTCTTTGATTATTTTAGATTGATTCATATTATGAATTTTATTCATATTCTTTGATTATTTTAGATTGATTCATATTATGACTTTTATTCATATTCTTTGATTATTTTAGATTGATTCATATTATGACTTTTATTCATATTCTTTGATTATTTTAGATTGATTCATATTATGACTTTTATTCATATTCTTTGATTATTTTAGATTGATTCATATTATGACTTTTATTCATATTCTTTGATTATTTTAGTATGTACATTTGTTTGTACACAATTATTACTAAAGGACAATGGGCATTATTGTAGGAGCTGTGTCCCAACCCTTGTAACAAGTTGCGACTAGTATAAACATGTTCAATTAAGCTTTTTTATGATCAATATGCTAAGTTTTTACTGTAATTGCGTGCAGGTCAAAAGTTACTGGACTTCAAGCGAAAAAAAGGTTTTTGTTTTAAATAATGCTTTAATCTTACTTTATTACACTTTGCGTTACATGTAAACATAATTATTACATTTATAATAATTTTACAGTAATCACAGGCAGTAGTAGTTATTTTTTGCCGTTATTAACAACTGCACAGTTCAAAATATGTAAATAACGAAGGAAATAATACAATTCTGATAATTGTATTATTTCCTTTGTTATTTATATATTTTCAAATACATAAATAATAATGGAATATAACCCTTACGTTAGAGTACAGCTTAAACATATGCAAATCGTTTACAGGTACTTTTAATAGTGATTATTATCTATGATACCTTCATCTAAAAATGTCGCGGGTAACAATATGCTTGGCTGGTGTCTAGCCCAGCCAAGGTACCAAATGATACTCATTATGTGAGCACAAGTAGGTACCTACTGTTCTTTTTCCCGTTAAACATGAGCAATAGTAATGGGCAATTGCATTTCTCACTGTTTCTGCTCTATTTTATCAAAATATACGAGTAATAAATTCTACTATATTCTTCTATTCAACAGAATACCTTCTGAAGTATTTATGTTGTATCGTACTAGGTTAGGAATAGCTCCTATACATATTTCAAATGTGTAAATAATAAAAAATAATAATTGTTATTGTGTTTATATATTTTAATTATTTAATTATTATTAATTAATATTAATTATTATTATTATTATTTATTATTAATTTTTTGTTAATTGCATTTGCGGGCACCGGCAATCATCTCTTTTATTATAGCGCTGTCTCATAAAATATCGTTCGCTGCTACTGCGCTTACAATATGGCAGCGTGTGGCGCGCGGTTTGTTTGGTTAGAGTAGGCGCACAGTCGCCCGTGTGGTTTTCCACTTGATTTTTAAAATAGTTTCAGCCCTTTCGTCACTAAAATACTAATTGATTAAGTTTTATTTAATATTTTATTAAATAAATGAAACCACTATAACAGATTCCCTGCACAAGATACAGAGCTACGCCCATACAAAAAAATATAACACTAATTGAGATCTTTCATATGATATAGGTAGGAAAATGTTACAACACTTGGGACGAAACCGCCCATTCTCCTTTGACAAACTTGTAGCGGCCAGCTACATAACACCCGCACAACGCCATCTAGCCAATGATGAAAGAACTACCTCGACACTCGCCACCTAACAACGCGGGAAAAATTCAAAAATCCTGAACCGCGATATCAACTTTCGCGAGCGACGCGGCATATATACAACTTCCAAAGTATGTCCGTCGGCCTGCAGGCCACCAAGCACGACCACCCAGCTTGGTTAGAGGCTCCTCCCTCTAGTTGGAGGAACACCACACCTTTATCCTCCACATTGGTGACCCCGACGTGATCTGAAGCAACCTTCACCGGTCAGATTACCAGCAGCTCCCGACGTGATCTGAAGAAGCCTTCACCGGTCAGATCCAGCAACAGCGTCGTCATCTCCACCTCGCCTCACTCCAAACTTCACCTGATGGTCAGCAAGCAAGTCGCCCCAGCCAACCTCTCCAGCGCCACAGCACACCTCACTGCACACACGGTCCTCCTAAGCAGCGCCCATCGCTCCCGCACACGCAGCAGTGCCACTACGCAACCGCTTCGCAGCAACTACGCAGCCACTACGCAGCCACTACGCAGCCACGACGCAGCCACTACGCAGCAACTCCCCGACTCACTGTGGGACACTCACTGCTCAACGCTCACTGCTCATCGCCTACTGCTCATCACCGACTGCACATCACCTTCGCAACCTATCCCCGACTCACCGTGGGACTTGCGAAGCACACTGCGGCAAGCGACTACAGACTCCACCGGCACTCAACAACTGACCCCATCAGCTTCAAGGACGACCTCCGGTCTTGGGAGGGAGTGATGTAGCGGCCAGCTACATAACACCCGCACAACGCCATCTAGCCAATGACGAAAGAACTACCTCGACACTCGCCACCTAACAACGCGGGAAAAATTCAAAAATCCTGAACCGCGATATCAACTTTCGCGAGCGACGCGGCATATATACAACTTCCAAAGTATGTCCGTCGGCCTGCAGGCCACCAAGCACGACCACCCAGCTTGGTTAGAGACTCCTCCCTCTAGTTGGAGGAACACCACACCTTTCTTCCTCCACAAACTTAATGAAGTACCTATAAATTGTACTACAGAGTGTAACATATAAAATCTTATAGTAGGGAGCCAAAGAAGGCATTTCGGGATTTACTAGAGCGCGTCAGATATTGACAGCATCCATGTCCTACGTATTTTTAATAAAGCAGGAATGTTAATCTGATCTTTAGCAATCCGGACTATAGGGGTTCCTAGGCAGTACTCAATAATCCGACAAATCCGATAGTCCGACACTGCCCTGCAAAACGTTTGTCGGAGTACCGGAGGTCCACTGTTATCCATTCCCGATACTTTTTTGACTGAATCTATATTAGAATGTGGGTCTTAGTAAGTTAAGTTCTACATGAAACAAATAACAACTGTGTGTCTGAATACGATTTGGTACTAGATATTCTGAACCTTTGTAAAGAAAAGAAATAATACCAGTCCAATAATAATAATAATAATTAATAGTTACGTATGCTAAGATGTTTCATGATCTCTCTATTGAGACACCGATATTTTGGCATGTTGTCGAAGGATAGCAGAAGCATTCTAGGGCTTATCTATGGCCTCGAGGGTCGGACTTCAAGCCCGTTGTAAGGGTGTGTTGTAATGATGGTGTGTTGGGTGAAGAAAGAAAGATTCCATAATACGAAAATAGATTATACTTTACTGGCACCAGGTTATAAAATAAATACACTACAAAACTACGACCTAACTGTATGGGTGCGTGGAAACGACTGCTGCGCCGTGGTTACACATTATTTCACCTTACATATAATTTCTTGCGTCAGCAGCCGCTACATGTATATATAGACAGTATCCATGAACGTGTCACTGAAGTCGTCCACAACTAGGCACTCTCCCAGGCATTCGAATCGGTTTCGCTGTTCAAGCTCTCGGAGTTTTGGATTTCAACTCGTGGTGATCGGAGAGCTTCATCAATTTCAACCGTTCCAGGCTTGCACTAATATTCAATCTATATCGAATTGATCACGAGACATAATTGAATATTTGCCTTTTCGTCGACATGATGAAATCGATCTCATTTTTGTTAGCACCGCCTGGACTTACCCAAGTCGGTTATCCAAGTAAGGAATTCATCATGAACAGTTCTTCTTTCTCAATGAAGCTAGCCAGCAAGAGTCGTACGTCGCGCTATTTAGCGCTGCTACGTCGCGTCATTTGCCGTTACTGCGTCGCGCCATTTAATGCTGCTACGTCGCGCTAATAAGCGTTACTACGTTGCGCCATTTAATGTTGTTACGTCGCACCAAGAAGCTATACTAAGTCACGTCCTTAAGCGTTGCTACGTCACGCCCATAAGCGTTTTTACAAATGTCGCGATATTCAGTGTTATTACGTCGCGCCAATAAGTGTTACTACGTCGCGACACAGTGTTACAACGTCGCGCCATAAAGCGTTGGTACGTCGCGCCATAAAGCGTTGGTACGTCGCACCATAAAGCGTTACTACGTCGCGCCATCAAGCGTTACTACTTCGCGCCATAAAGCGTTACTACGTCGCGCCATAAAGCGTTACTACGTCGCGCCATAAAGCGTTACTACGTCGCGCCATAAAGCGTTTCTACGTAGGGCCATAAAGCGTTACTACATCGCGCCATAAAGCGTTACTACGTCGCGCCATAAAGCGTTACCACGTCGCACCATAAAGCGTTACTACGTCGCGCCATAAAGCGTTACTACGTCGCGCCATAAAACGTTTCTATGTAGGGCCATAAAGCGTTACTACGTCGCGCCATAAAGCGTTACTACGTCGCGCCGTAAAGCGTTACCACGTCGCGCCATTAAGCGTTACTACGTCGGTGGTTTCGGCATTTCTATAAGAAAGCGCGGGAAACGTGCCGTGCGTACACGCTGTCGGGCGTGCGGCGGCCGTCTGTCGTTTGTACCGACGGCGGTACACGAAGTGGTAGGTATTTATCGCGCGAATTTGAGCCAGTGACGGGGGCCTGATTCCGGACATCGGTATACCCTATTTGATTCTGACACACTCGAGGGCAAAACGCCACCGGCATGGCACAGAAGTTGGGTGGCGCTTTTCTTCAAGAAAGGCGCCAAAACCCCTTTGAAGAACTACAGAACCGTCTCACTTTTTAGTCACATCTACAATTTGTTTTCTAGGATCATCACAAATCGTCTCAAGAGCTAGCTAGATGACTTTCAGCCGCCGAACAAGCCGGTTTCTGTAAAAACTAGACCAGGTTCATATACCTCGGCAGGTTATACGTTACATGGCGCGACGTAGCGACGTTACATGGCGCGACGTTGAAACGTTACATGGCTTGGCGTAGCTACGTTACATGACGCGACGTAGCAACGTTACATTGCGCGATGTAGCAACGTTTCATGGCGCTACATAGTAACGTTAAATGGAGTGACGTAGCAACATTACTTGGCCCGAGGCAACTATCTTATATGGTGCGACGTAGCAACGTAACATGGCCCGACGCAGATATGGTAAATGGTGCGACGTAGCAGCGTTAAATGGCCTGACGTAGCAACGTTAAATGGTCCGACGGAGCAACGTTACATGGCCTGACGTAGCAACTTTACATGGCGCGACGTAGCAACGTTACATTGCGCGACGTAACAACGCTATATGCTCAACAACTTCAACTAATGTGTGCGGCAACACAGTGGCGCAACGAAATATGGCGTTGTAACATCGTTACAGAACAAGACGTATCAATGATAAATAGGGCATAGAAACGTTAAATAACGCGATGCAGGCACTCTAATGTCACGACATAACAACGCTACGGTTTCTACACAGTCAAATCAGTAGCATGACACGCATAAAATTATAATTATTAAATTGGCTAGAAACTAAAATTAGGAAAGCTGTAAAAAAGACTGCAAGCTGAGAATGATAGGGCGGAATGGAACTCTCATTCACTGACTGTACGAAACACATATGAGGATACATATACTACTACTTCAATGGAACTATAGTATTTTCGCTGTATGATGATATGCATGACAGTTCATGACTGACAATAATAATGATGTAACCTAAGGAAATTTAAGCGATTATTTATAAATATCGAATTAATTGGCAAAGGACATGGAATCGTAGTTACCGATTTTAGATCTTCGAAATAAATTCATATTAAAAGTGTTTTGGCAAATACATTTTCAGAAATAAAACTCAGTACCTACATCATTTTAAAATTCTTTTTTAATTATTCCGGTCACTGTCACTCGAAATAAAGCTCATATCTGAATCGGAATCTTCTCCGACTGAGATAATTAATTGCTGATCTGGAATTCGGTCGAGGTGGACGTATTTATCCCAGTCGGTAAATATTGTCGATTGTGTTTTTTCTACGACATTCCTACAATTTTCTACGGTTACATTTTGGCCCCCGTTTGCACGCTCTCGTTCAAAGAAGGTCCTCAAACGAAGCACTAACTCACGGCTTTGAGAGTTTAAAACTATCTTTTTTGTTGTTTTCGGCATTGTACATACCAAATATAACACAACAAAAAAATAAAAAATAACACGCCAAACAGAAAGAAACATAAACCGCATACAAGGTAGATGCACTCGTACTGACGTTTTCGATCATAAGATGGCCGCTCCTATTCATCGAGTTCATGTCGATTCAATGGTGTCAATCTCTACTGACAGATGTTCCGTTTCATGCATCTGACATTTTGAGAATTATAATTAAATAATTTATTTACAGTTAATAATAATTATAAAAATAGAGAGAGACATACTAGTATCAATTTACTTTGTAATTTTAATAGATATTTTTTTTTATAATTGTATTTTGCAAATTTATTTTCATAAGTTGAAAGTAGTATGCATAACATGTAAAATGAGAACTGTCACGCATATCATCATACAGCGAAAATACTATAATACATTTATACAAAAAATAACTTTACTAGTATGTTAATAAGACTCACATTTCAGCCAAATTCTTGACGTCCTCCCGCCAGGTGGTCGGGTCGAAGGTGGCGGGGTCAACGCCCTCTTCCTTCTCTTTCTCGCTGACATCTTGGCCTCGCTTCAACACCGTGATCTTTGACTCTTCTGACTTCTGAGGCTTTTTGTTCTGTGCTACGCAGACGCTTGCTCGGAGGGTTTCCATCTTGCCCATTAGGGTTAATACCTGGAAATAATTTTGATATTTTAAACAGTGGGTACATACAATCACATAAAAGGTTTTATTGCAGAATTTTTAACTTGCGTATTCGCAGGCACGATGCACTTGACTGAAGCTAATAATGTTTAAATCCATTTTGAAAGTAGCCCTACGAATTAATAATGCCTTGGTAATGGCGTCCTACGTAGTCACTCAAGCGGCAAGACAAAGGGTTTGAAATTGTTTAAAAATTGAGCCCGACTGTATTTCAAGCTAAATTTTGTGGCGTAGAGAGGCAAATAAGGTTTATAATAGTTTGATAATTGAGCCTACAAATAAATAATACTTTGGCACGAACACCCCTGGGTGGTCCCTGAGACTATTTTATGGGCTTTGCCATTGAAATAAGCTTCAAACTAATTTGGAAATTGTACCTACACCAGTAGCTACATACATACTATCCTTCTAGCAATATCATGCACTATAGCGACGCGATTAAGGATCAAATTCCTTTGACCGCTCTTTATGAATAAGCTGTAAATTACCTTGGTATGTTCTCTGAGCATGTCGACAGTAAGTCTATCGACCCTGGTGGGACAGGGCGGCAGTCGCGGCACAGGTATAGAGTTGCTGGACGACACGGCTCTGCCTGGGTAGGCGAGCGCTAGTCTCGCTTCGGTACGTTTTCTTTCTCTCTCTAACTGCCGCCACTGTTCGTAGCATGCGTCTAAGCGGGCGTGGAGGATGCCTGATGATGTTGCTGCGGTTCTGGAAGAATAGAATGTAAATTTTAATTACAGAATATATCCAACCATGGCGTAAGACTGAAGCTTACAGAATACACAAAGAGCAGTAAATCCTTTGGTACCGGCTGTCATAAAGATCTTTAAAACGCTGACAACAACCAATTGGCAAAAAAAGGCTTGTCTCAAACAATTTTTTTGCTAAATCTATAAAGTTTGTGAAGGCGGAAAAATATATGTTAATCTTGAACATATTTCTGAGAACCCTGTTGTATTCAAAACACGTTTTTGAAAAGTTTTCTCGATACAAAAAAATAGTAAACTAACCTCTTAAAATTATCTTCCAAGAAAAATATCTGTATTACTTATCAACAAACGTTGGTAAAATTTATAACAATAATGTACCATATTTAAATACTGAACTTGGTTATTTTTTATTTGTCACTACTCAACTTATTTTTAAGTAATTAATTTATTTCATGGTTTGTGAAAAGATTTGAACGTCCCGTCGTCGTCGTGCTTCTCTTTCTTATGTATACAATCCGACAGTGACAGCTGCGCTCGGTTGTCAGCGCCTTCACAGATGTTGTGGGGAGTCAAAACCCTTGAATATAGTAACACTGGCCTGTGCCATACTCTGTAGATATTCCTTTGAGTTGCGAAGGTCAGACGGCAATCGGTCTGTGGAAAAGCTAATATTCTGCCCAAATCTGGCTAGGCCAGTAATGCTCGTCTTGGATTAATTCATGATAATTCTAGTTCTGACATATAGTACCGAGTATTAGGGTCAATTCACACCGAAACGCGACGCGACGCGACGATACGCGCATATTTTAATAGAGCAACTGAAAATAGACTTTATTTACAACGCGATAACATACACATTTCATTTTGAGAATTCAGAATACGTTGCACTGCGCCTCGAGCATCGCCGGTACGGCCGGCGTGCAAGAGCGGTGCTGCGTCTCGTGATGCCGCGCGACGCAGCGCGACGCCGCGAGGCGAAGCCTGAGGCCGCTATCGCTACTTGTCTACTATTTCCGTCCAGACTTCGTTTAGAATTGGTGCAGTTCGGTCAAGTGCTCAAGTGAAAACATAAAGATAGACTGGGATCTTGTTGTAATCGGACTTCTTGCAGAAGAGGAAGAGGAAGAAGATTACAAAAATAAAATTAATAAGAAGACAACACACAGAAGTATTTGGGTGCATAATTTTTGGCAGAATTGGAGAATTCATGGTGAATTTCATACTTTGTCCAATGACCATATTGCCAACTATCCAGAAAAAAATTATGATTATTACAAAATGGACTACCAAAAGTTTCATAACTTATTGTGGTTGTTATATTATTATGGTCGGCCGGGACGAGTAGACATGTTTCGCTGCGCCTCGCGGTGTGTCGCTGCGCAGCGAGGCGTCGCGCCGTTATCGACTTCACTATGCACCTCGCGACGCCGCGATGCATCTCGCGGCGTCGCGCTGCGCAGCGCAAAACCACTGTCCTCTTCAAGCATCGTCGCGTCGCGTCGCGTTTCGGTGTGAATTGACCCTTAGGATCATGTCATGTTTGATTCTTATAACAAAAGGATATCTCGTTCTGTTGGTAAGTAAAGAAGCCTTGTTTCATACTCCGAATGCGACCGCTGACTCCAGCCATAAGGTATGTTGAATAAAAGTACATTAGCAGTTTTTCGTACTAGAGACAATATGAATCAGACACTTTTAATGTCAAAAACAATTTTTTTGTACTGATTTCGTATGAAATATGTAGTAGTGACGTCATAACTGTTTTGTGTCAAGCTGAGCCCTAATTATCAATAAACTGACAATGATACTAGATAACTACTATATAAAAGAACCCGTATATTTTTTTATACTCGTAGTCATCGTCCCTATTCGCGTTTATAATAGTAGGTAGTATTTAATCACCTCATATTCCTCATTGCGTAGAAAGGCGCCAGTAGGGGTAGATCTAACATAGGTGATGGCAACACTGGCGGTGGTACTGGCGGGCTGGGGCCTAGTAATGCGCCCAAACCTAGAAATAACACATAGATTTCTATATCCAGGGCTAATAATGATGATATATATTTATATATCATCATTATTAGCCCTGTACATAAACTGTCCCACTTCCGGGTACGGGCAACTTCTCACTGTGAGATGGGTAAGGCTTTAGCCAGGTTGGCTAAGTGCGGGTTAGCAGACTTCACATGCAGTTTTCCTCACGCTGTTATCTTTCACCAATTAGCGCTTGAGTTCGAATCTACGGCGTGCACCAATGACTTTTCGCAGTGTTGTGCGTATTTAATTGTTTAATAAAGCTTGCTAAACGGGGAAGGGAATAATTGTGGGAATCGAACCCACAATACTCGGTGCTGCATTGAAGCAAGGAGGCCACCTAAACTACTACGTCATCCGGGTAGTTTGATGCACTTCATCGTTGCGTAACGGCCCGTTCAAGACCAGCAGCGACGGCCGTAAAGGCCTATCCACACGACACGATTTCACGTCCAACCTGACTAAATCACTTGATGAAATCGTGACGTGTAGACGCCAGTCGTCCAACTCAAGTTCATCGGGTGGGCGGTACCACCAGATTTTAACCAATCGGTTGGACGGAATGCAAATCAGTGATTTGATTGTGTCGTGTAGACGGGCAAAGCAAATTCGATTGAAAATTTGATCAGTGGTAAAATTGTATCGTGTGGCAAGGCCTAAGACGACTTTTGGAAGCGATATAGAAATTATTTGACACTAAAATTATCCAGTAAACAAAATAACTTACCCAAGTTAAAGGGATTATTCTCGTGCAGGAACGAAACGTCGACATTCAACTGGTTAGGCGGTGGTCGATTCCTCATTAGCAAACTCATCTGCCGCGCCAATTCTGCCTGATTCTGCCGCATTAAAGCCGCCTGCTGCATATTATCCCTACCAAGGTTATCAAAATTCCTATCATTAATACTGCCGTTTTGCTGAAAATTATCCCTTGGCATCATTTGATTCATATCACGTCTCATAAAGTCGTTTTGGTTGTAACCATTAGGCTTATAGTTCATCGAATTAGCTGCCGAAACAGGCGTCTGGTTCGCGAAATCGAAATTCTGATTCATAGGACTTCTATCGTTCATTTGCGACATCATATCATAGAAATTATTTTCCCCAAAATTCTTATTCGGCGGCATTTGTTGGAAATTCCTGTTGTAAAACATCTTATTTCTGTCATCTTGAATTTTATTGAATTCCTCGTTCGGGTAATGTCCATTTAAATCCATCGGCATCTTGAAATCCATATTGTTTATTCCGTTTTCTTCTCGATTCCTATCTGAAGACATATTCAATTGGTTCAAATACGCCAATATTTCTGTCTCCTGATTATCCTTTATGTAACCATCGAATTTGTTCGGGAACCTTTGAGTCGCATTATTGAAAGGGGCGTCGAAATTGGAATTGTAGTTCATGTCTAAGTTTAAACTGTTCGGTCGATTGAAGTTATTCACTGAGAACATATTGGTCTCTGGCAACGAATTTCTTTGGCTCGGTTCGAAAAAGTTGTAGAACTTTTCGTCATATTTATTGGGAGTTGCGAACTGCGCGCCACCTATTTCTTGCGCAGCGAGTCTTAGTAGATTTAGTTGCTCTGGTGTGACTGTATCGGTTGATGTGTCGGGAACAGCGTCCATGCCCAGTAATGTATTGACATCGTTGTCTGGGTAATTGACGAATCCGTTGGTGTTACCAAAACCGTTTTGCATGTTGTAATTGTAGCCATTTTGGTCATTCTGGTTGTAATTGTACAGTGTGTTGTTCTGATAGTTGTATGACGGTGGTATGAATGAATTCCCTGCTTCGTTTTTAGGATACTGGCTTGGTTGTACATTGTTTATAGCTTTTTCCGATGGTTGTATAGAGCTGGAACGAAAATATGTTTTGTTAATATGTGTCTTTCAATTTTTCGGCAATATGACAATGGTTCCGTGATAAATTGTTGTCTTTTGTGGGAGTAGTCCTGTCCTCACTCCCATTACTGTATTACCTCATTAGGTGTGCGCGATTCTTGAGCGGGCGCCTGGTGATCACTATGTAGTACCTACATAGTTAACGCCGGTCGCACGCTCGTGAAACGCGCACACCCAATGTAAAGGAGGCCTTAGAATCCAGAACGAATTAACCAAAAATATATTTACATGGCTTCAATCATTGCGTGAAAAAGAATAGGTATTTTTCTCAGTCCCGTGATTATGGGAACTGGCAAACGTTCACTGTCGTGACTATATTTCACACACGGGTTGTTGTTTCGAGAGAATATTTGTTTTTGCTAATCAAATAATTGCTAATGAATATGATTGGCGGCATTATGTATTTTGATCACTATTTTTGCGTGATGAAAAGTTACATACATACATAGACTCACGCCTGTTTCCCCGAAGGGGTAGGCAGAGGCATATTAAACGCCCACTTTTCGCCAGTGTTTTGATCCCACGTAATAGGTGGCGAGCCTATTGCCGCTTATTGGGACATTTTGTTTGCCAGAGCCTCGTCCGTTGATCGGCAGGTGCACCAGTTGCAGGTGAGGTTGGCTTGGGACCCTAAGTTCTTGGTGGGAACCCTATGCACCACATGAAAAGTTATTGTTTGTGTTTTTGTTTTTAATTGACGCCAGTTTTTTGCGATTAGTATCCTTCCATTATCTTCACTTGCATAACCAGGTTCAACATCAATAACCATTAAATACATCGATTTTTGACACCCATGAAGTCCCAGGGTAAATTACTAAACTGTATTCAAACAAATCCATCATAAGTATATTTGAAGAGGAGTTGGAAAACAATCCACTTCTCGCCTTAGTAAAGTGGTTGACAAGAGTTTTAAATTGTACTACATTTCGGTATTTATTATAATTATTTACGGTGGTCGAGGCAACTTTCGGTCCTACGACCGATTTTTTCCCATGAAAACGACAAGTCTTCCCATTGCCATGGCCGCGTGTTCGTCTAATTTCGCTTTATCAACCGTGGTCGAAGGTAGACTTATGGTACGGCAAGACGGTTTTTTTTTAAATATACTTTTTCCAATGAAAAGCAAATATGTAATACCAACCTGCTCCCTTCTGTAGGTCCGGTCTCATCAAGGATTTTTGTGATGAGATCACGGACGATCGAGTTTTCTTCCATAATGCGTTCCGACTGCAAACAAAATAAAGACTTATTAATACTGAACTATGGTCGTGTAGTGTAAGCAGTAGCGTAGCAAGAGGGGCGGCAAAGACTTAATTAACAAAATAAACATTTTTCTTTTTTCTTCTTCTTTTTTATTCTTATTAAAAGACAACTCCCGCACTAGGAATAAATCCTGTGTCGTGGGAGACTTTACAAACATACAACCAACGGACACAATGGGCACCCAGACTCGAAAGAATAATTTATGGATCACACGAAGTGCTGTCTCGTGTGGAAATCGACACCGCATCACTCGAAGCAGTGTCAAGCGGCGAGGCGGCCGAAACCACTATGCCAACTGTACAGTCATTTTTATTTTAAATAAGTAATTTCTGAGTTAGCGTTTTCTAAAACTATAGATAGCTTATATATTTGCCACTATGGGGTAACACCATTAAATACTGCCCCGGTGGTCACCCCAGGTAGCTACCCCCCTGGATATGGACAGTCAGTGAATAGAGGGTTCATTCAAACGCTGAGAGCGCCGAAAATAAATGTGCCGTTTAAACCAGAACTATAACATCCGTATTTTTACGTGCCTTCGACATTATCACAAAACTAAAGTTTAAACTCAATATTATATTCGATCTGTTTTCTTCGAGCAGTTGCATGTGAACTGACTCTTAGGCACGACAATGTCTAGGCGAGTTTTACGAAGTTAAAAATAACGTTACACTTTGATTACTTTAATATTAATTATCGCATCAACGAGGGACGAAATCAAGACTCTTCTTCAACGACTAGAGACCACAGCATTGGATTTTGGATTTACAATCAATCGGGATAAAACTAAAATGATGATTGTAGATCGTGCCGACAACAACCAACCGGACGTCCAAAAAATAGCAGGATGCGACGTAGTCAAGAGCTACGTCTATCTAGGCTCTTCTATCACCAACGCTGGAGGCTGCGAAGAATTTAAAAATTCGGAGGCGTTGCGCGGTGACAAGATCCTCAGTGGAAAACCTCACAAAGATTTGGAAAGACCGCAGAATAACCAGAAACACAAAGGTTCGACTGATGAGGTGCCTGGTCTTTCCAATCTTTCTATACGGAGCTGAGACGTGGACGTTGAGGATGCAGGATCGCCGCAAAATTGATGCCCTGGAAATGTGGTGCTGGAGACGCATGCTCAGCATCCCATGGACCGCACACGAACCAATGTTTCCATCCTGAAGGAACTCAACATCAAAGAGAGATTATTGTCGACTGTGCAAATACTCAAGTCAAGCCTTAAGTTCTTTGGCCATGTCACCCGTAACGAGGACTCAATGGAACGATTGGTCGTGTAAGGGAAAGTTGAGGGCAAGAGATGACGTGGGCGCTCTTCGACACGATGGACAGACCTCATTAAATCTGTGACGAACTCCAACATTAACGACTGCTCTCACTCCGCAAAACATAGAGCTACATGGCGACGCATCACAAGAACAGCAACGGCACAAGAACCGACCGACGCATGACCACGACCACTCTGACAAGAGTGCACGACTGAGAAGAAGAAATTATCGCCTTCAAAATATATAGCAAACATAATTTATGTTTATCCCCAATAATGCTTACTGTACGAGCGGTTTCATTTGAATGATACGACAATAGCTAGGGGAGTGCTACCACGTTAAAAAGAACGTGCCATAGTAGCGTATTTCCACTATATCATGACAATTTAATTTATCATTGCAAGTCTGTTGTCTTTAGCTGTTCTCACTATATGAAATAGTTTGTCGAGACTGTAAACAAAAGTTGAGAATGACAGTTTAAAGGTGAACGCACACTTATCCGAGCCGAACGAGTCGAACGAAACAAATTTTAGAATTCGTATATGAAATCTCAACACAAACCTCGCACACTTGCCCGCGTCGAATCGTCCGAATCGATAGTATGCATTGCACACAGAATTCTAAAATTGGTTTCATTCGACTCGTTCGGCTCGGATAAGTGTGCGTTCACATTTATACGTCGTCCTTTATTTAAACTTCTCCTATTAAAGATGCACATAAGTCATAACGCCTGACGATAGTGTGTCGTTAACTCATTACGACAGAGTGGGGACGCGGTCTTACACTTTGTTTACTACACCGTCATTAAAACAGAACGTAATATTTCAATGACCCCAAACGTGCTCTTTTCTCCAAGCAGTTTCATGTGAACGGACACATCAACAACACTCCCTTAGCCATTGGCGTGGTTAATGGTGCTGATACATTTGAGCATTCACCTGTATTGACAATCCGAATGTTACGAAACAGAAAAACATACGAGTTTGTTTTAGCGAGCATTCTTCTAACGTTCTGGCGAGCATTCTAGCGAATTGACAGTAAATTTGCTTTGACGTTTTGCTGATTAGTGTTCGCTAGAATGAGCGTGAAAATGTTCGTATCAATGTTAGGCTCTGTTCAACAAAACAAAAAATCGCGAATACTCTCTGTTCGGTTACAAGTGAATATTCAAGTGTATCAGCACCAGCAAGAAGCCACGGGAATGGATAAGGGAGTGTTGCCACGTTAAAAATAACGTGTTTGTATTGTAAGTCGGCCGCTGTCACCTGCAGGCGACATGACGCACGTGTTCCGAAGCGTGACGTCAAGCCGGACACACGAAACAACACGGTGGCAATGCCATAACAAGATTGTCGACAAATATAGCAATTTATAAAGTTCCGAACGGTAGTTTTTGGATCTACGACAGGAAAGATCTACGAGAACGATATTTTTACTATTTTTCTTTTGAAACCTACGATAAGTAAAGCCGCGTTGGTCGGCTTCACATGCCCTCCAAAGCAGGGTATGCGCTTAATTAATAAGTTAATTCGCATGTAACTTCAAAAAGATCGGGATGCGAGCCTTGCGTTTGAATCCGAGACCCTCTGTCCTCTGTATGGCAGTCGGTTGGTATCTCCTCTAGGCCTCGATCACCACCCCTCTTAGCTAACACAAAGCTAGCCTGGCATAACATAAAATGAAATGATCCACGTGACATACCATCCAGGGAACCGATGTACTATACGCGTTACTTGTATTAATAACTTTATCGTTAAATTTATAAGTTTGCCCTAGAGCAAAAGTCAACATCTCATGTCCTGAACTTAAGATTTACGATAGCTATTGTAAAGTTAGACCTATTGTTTCCTGCTATCGACAATGACTCGATGAGGGTAGTTTTCTATTCTCTCGGTTACTTAGTAACTTGCTCTTCGTAGAGCGTCAACCTAAAGCTTATAAGTGGCTGCATATAGGTAGTAAATTCAGCCTTCAGAATATTATTTATGGAATATTAGCTAAAGACTGCGGCTTTTCATGTATGAGGGAAGGTTACCGGGACAAAAGATAGTCAATGTGCTATACTGATGTGTAAGATACATTACTGCAAAGTATCATGCTTTTCCAGTAGATTTTGCGTCAAAGAGTATGTATATCCATCCATCCATCCTAACAATCTTTCGCGTTTATAAAGATTCAATGGAACATTTCTAAGATTGTTACTTCGCTACGATCTTCTGGGCAAGCACAAAGTTTGACGCGATTGACATGGTAGGTACCTATGCATGTAACATAACATACATAACTTCACGTTTCTATCCCCGAAGGAGTAGGCAGAGGTGTATTTCTATTAGAAATGCAACAAGCCTGTACTACGATTCCTATGAAAGACCATCATATACTGGCAATTTAAACTAATATGTATCTGTCGAGCCTGTCGATAACATGACTTGTCGGCCGATCGACTTAGTTGGTTTTATTTGTGAAAGATTTCCGTGTGATTGCGATTGTTGGTAAATGACGACCAGCAAATATTAAAATTTATAAATAAAGGTAGGTACCTAATAAGTCGAATTGGCTGTGTAGACGAAACAAATCGAAGCACTAGCCTAAAGTTTTTCTTTGATTGTCTGTTATAAACAAAGACAACTACCGCATTAGGAAGAAATCCTGTGTCGTGGAGGACTTTACAAACATGCAACCAACTGATGCAATGAATACCCAGACTCGAAACAACAATTTAGTGACCACACAATGTCTCGCGTGGAATCGATCCTAAAACTCTCGACACAGTATGAAACAGCGAGGCCGGCCGCTTAAATCATTACGCCAACAGTGCAAGTTAAGCAAGGATGGAAGATAAATGACCACATTCATGACTCGTAAAGTGATTGGGCCTGCAGTCTCACTAGATAAATATTATAATGCAATACCAATTTGCTTTCAGCTAGTTTCGGAGTTATCTGCGTATTGAATTGAATTGTTAATTATCGCTTGTCCCGTGCCTCGGAGAGCACGTTAAGCCGTCGGTCCCGGTTGTCATGAAGATCTTTGACAGTCGTTACAGGGCGTCAGTACCTTCTAAAGAAACTGACACTAGTATAAACCATGGAATATCGCTATCCCTTCGGGTTGCGGAGGTCAGACAGGCAGTCGCTCTGTGGAAAAGCTAATATTCAGCCAAATCCGGTTAGAATAGTAAGCGGACCACAGATTGAAACTGGAATAACGCTAAAGATAACGGATGATGACCAATTTGCTATCAGCTAAAAGTCTGCATGGATTTGAGCATGCACTTATAACAACATCGACTATTCACCGTTTCTAAATTAGTAGAACTAACCAACGAACTGACCCAAACATCGCTTCGAACATTATCACGATGTTTCTAGCGAACACTATAATCGGCAAAAAGCTCATCCAATTTACCGTCCTTTCGCTAGAATGCTCGGTAGTAGAGCCTTGCCGATTTCAGCATGAATGGGCCGGCTCGACCGGGGAAGTACTACCCTCTCACAGAAGATCGACGTAAGCTGTTGCGTTTCGTTCGGTGAGTGAGAGTGCCGCAGGTCCTATCCCCTATTCCTTCTCCCTCATCCCACTCCTTATCCTATCCCTTTTCCCAACCCCAAGGGGCGGCAACGCACTTGTGACTCCTGTGGTACTGCTTGTGTCCATAGGCGGCGATAATTGCTTACCATCAGGCGAACCGTCTGCTTGTTTGCCGCCTAACCCTATAAAAAAAGGAAAAAAAATGCTCGACGGAACGTTCGATAGAATGCTCGTTAAAACACTCTCTTTTTTTCTGTATTTGATTTGCAAGAATGCTCAAGTGCATCAGCAACTTAGTATTACATTATCTTCTACAGTCAATTGGTATCAAACTGTTAAACACAATATGTAACACTGACGACTTTCCAAGCTCTTTAGATAATTTTAATAGTTTGACTGACCTCGTAAACTCGTAACATTAAGAATAGTATTAAAGAATAGCATTGACCATAATATGTTCGATTAATAAAGCGCGTTTTAAAACGACTATGTAAGTATTGAATGTATTTGAACATCACAAATTTTCAAAATTGTATTCGGAGAAACCATTTTAATTATTCCAGGGCAAAAAATCCTGTGAGCAGGGCACATAGCTGGAATAACCAATGGCCGTTGGGGCAGGAGGGTTCTGGAGTGGCGACCATGTAACAGGTCGACGCAGCAGGGGTAGGCCTCTCACAAGGTGGACTAAAGATCTGGTTAAGATCGCGGGAAGCGGTTGGATGCGGGCGGCTAAAGATCGGTCTGGGTGGAGCTCCTTGGGGAAGAACCGTCCAGCAGTGGACGTCTCTAGGCTGACATGATGATGACAAATAAAATCCAGTAATAAACTAGCTTTCCCTGGGCCAAGAACTGCTTATTACCTAAATATGACCAGTTGTGTTAGATTATAACATATAACATAACATCAACAAAAAGAACTGGTAAGGGCCAGTTTGTACGATATTTGACCCACACACATTCGATTTCCATACACATTGGGGCCGAATGTACCACAAATAGGATACTACTTATTTATCGACACACCACGCGAGTGCAGCCGCCAAAGCTAGCAGTAAATAAAGAATGATCACCCTGCCAGTTAAGTTTGAAAGTTCGCAAATGTTAAGTAACGCGTGCGCAGGATAAGTGACCGCGGGTGCAAATTTACATCAGAGCACTACCGTGCTTCGGAGAGCACGTAAAGGCGTGTGATTCAAATCTCAGGAAAAGAATCGTCATCATCGGCCATATCCATGGGATAGACCCATGGGATGATATGGGGTGATGACATTCCGTATTCTTAATCCGTCACCACACGGACAAGAAATCGTCAGGACATGGCAAAGGCCTTCGGATGGTCTGACTCCGCCGCCAGAGTTGGCCACAGAATCACACGAAAAAGAAAAAGAAACCAATTGACAAGTCTTTTAGGTTAGGCAACTAAGGGCTAAGGGTGGTTAAATTCGTAACATTAGCAATAAACAATATGAAATAATGAGGAATCATTCTAATATTTAACAGATACAAACATCACTCATAAATTGTGTACTGATGTACATAACCATAACTTCACGCCTTTATCCCTGAAAGGATAGGCAGAGGTGTATTACAAACCCACACTACGCCAGTTATGTTTCGGTGTTATGTACTGATGTAATAAGAATCAATAACAACTATCTAATTATAACATTACGTTCCGAAATTCAGTAAACAAGGTTCTATTTATAGTCGCAATTAGGTGAACGCAATCATATGTGATTCAGATAAATGTTGATGAGAAATTATCTTGTCCGGTAATAGTAGTTTATACTGCGATTTCACATGCACCCATTTTCGAACACGATACCCTCTGCATAGCAGTCTGTTGGTAGCTCCACTAGGCTACCGCTGCCTGATTTGACCAGCTTTTTATCTACAAATATTATAAAGCTGCCTATAGAATTTTTGAAAAGGAACCTTTTCTTTTCTATTTTAAAACGATTTTTTCTACTCCTGACAATTTAGAACAACAAGAAATTACGCATCTACTAGATCTGTATAAGAATGTACATCAGTGGGCCACTTGATACATAATATGTAGTTATTTTTCAGTCATAAAATTACATTCAGGCGAGTACGGCCCCAACATCTGATCAAACGGGACAACTCGCCTGCGGGCGTTATCGACCGGGCGAGTTGTCGCCTAACAGCCCTGGCACGACCTTGCCGCTCTGAGCGGCGGCTTAGCGCGGGGCGGCTAGCGGCAAGATCAAATGTATGAAGACGTTCGAAGCACGCCACGAGCCGCCGCGCACAGCGACAACGCGCGCGTTTTTTTTGGCGCGATTGGCTGCGCGGCGAGCGGCGCGGCGTGCGGTGCGGCGAGCGGCGGGAACAAAAATGTACTGCGACCGAGTCCGACGCCACGACTCCGAGCGGCACAGACAGCGTTACGCGAGGGACGAACTAGGCGGTTAAACTATTTGTTAAATATTTTGTGGCGGTAATGAATACGGAGACATTTAAAGTCGAAATTTTTAAACGGTCGCGTGTGTGGATAGCAACACATCCGCTGTATAAATACAAAAATGTTAATAAAACGTTGCGAGATGTAATGAAACAATGTTTAACAGAATGTAATGGTAGGTTTTAATATAAATCGCAAACATTAAAACATTGAGTAATGTACATATGTACCTATTTAGGTACAGACACAGCTACTATGAAAGTTAAAAGGTGATTTACCTACCTACTTAACGTAATCTACGTTGTGTAGGTACCTATTCAACGCCTCATTAATTGCGAATATGTATTATTCCTTTGATATAAAATACTTGTAAGAAATGAAGATCCAATGTCGACAATTTTGTAGGTATACCGTACAGTTACACAAAGATATTTTGGTTATCGCCATATTTATGGGTAACTCCGTCGGCCCAAATACGTGTCCACATTTGTCGCTGCGTTTACCGCTGCTGTAGGGTCGTGGCGTGCACGACGCTCTGCCGCGCCGCCCGCCGCGACGCGCGCCGCTTAGACCGATCTCGTGAACAGGCCCTAACAGCCCTGGCACGACCTTGCCGCTCTGAGCGGCGGCTTAGCGCGGGGCGGCTAGCGGCAAGATCAAATGTATGAAGACGTTCGAAGCACGCCACGAGCCGCCGCGCACAGCGACAACGCGCGCGTTTTTTTTGGCGCGATTGGCTGCGCGGCGAGCGGCGCGGCGTGCGGTGCGGCGAGCGGCGGGAACAAATGTACTGCGACCGAGTCCGACGCCACGACTCCGAGCGGCACAGACAGCGTTACGCGAGGGACGAACTAGGCGGTTAAACTATTTGTTAAATATTTTGTGGCGGTAATGAATACGGAGACATTTAAAGTCGAAATTTTTAAACGGTCGCGTGTGTGGATAGCAACACATCCGCTGTATAAATACAAAAATGTTAATAAAACGTTGCGAGATGTAATGAAACAATGTTTAACAGAATGTAATGGTAGGTTTTAATATAAATCGCAAACATTAAAACATTGAGTAATGTACATATGTACCTATTTAGGTACAGACACAGCTACTATGAAAGTTAAAAGGTGATTTACCTACCTACTTAACGTAATCTACGTTGTGTAGGTACCTATTCAACGCCTCATTAATTGCGAATATGTATTATTCCTTTGATATAAAATACTTGTAAGAAATGAAGATCCAATGTCGACAATTTTGTAGGTATACCGTATAGTTACACAAAGATATTTTGGTTATCGCCATATTTATGGGTAACTCCGTCGGCCCAAATACGTCCACATTTGTCGCTGCGTTTACCGCTGCTGTAGGGTCGTGGCGTGCACGACGCTCTGCCGCGCCGCCCGCCGCGACGCGCGCCGCTTAGACCGATCTCGTGAACAGGCCCTAACTAGTAATGGTCGTTATTACAATAACAGTTATGGTAATGCATTATTTGAGCGTAATGAATAATGAGTTATTGCATACTGAGTTATCCTGTTATCATTATAAACTGTTATCGTGCTAAAATGACAACAGGATAAGTAAGAGTAGGCATGCAATATGCACACCACGAGTGTGTGAGAGAGATGACGATAGGCGCACGTGCAGTTATCGTGCTAAAATGACAACAGGATAGGTAAGAGTAGGCATGCAATATGCACACCACGAGTGTGTGAGAGAGATGACGATAGGCGCACGTGCGCTCGAGTTTCGCCGAGTCGCCGTTCCCGAGCCTCGCGACTATCCCAGCGCCAACCTTACGGCATTATAATCTTTCACAAAACGTAATAAAGATCATACTTGCTTAAGTTATTTTTGGCAATCTTATTATTTTAGTTATCCTGTTATTGTTATGGCTTGTCAAGTTGTCAGTTGTCACTGTTGTCTGTTGTCAACGTTGTCGTTGTCGTGAAGTACATATTAAATGTATATATCGGACCAATGCTTTCTTTACAGTGTTTGTGAAACAATAACAGGATAACGACAACAGTTTACAATAACAGTTATTACATAATAACGCAACAGGATAATTCATTATTGCAAAACAACCGTTATTGCCATTACTAGCCCTAACCCAGGTTTGTTTGGTCGTCCCCCCGTTGGATCTCCACCTTGTCGTGTGTCGGTAACCGTGGGTTTGATGTACACCCACGGTGAAGCTAAGCGGGGTCCCGCGAGGGGACGCTCCACGTGGGCCTGCGTAGGATGCGTCCCAAGGTGCGGGTACGGGGGACAGTTCTGTCTGTTCCTCGCAGTCGGCTGCGGTCGCGGGAGGAGAGGCGTGTCGGTGTTGCGTTGCCGCGCGCCCTATCTCCCGCGACCAAATGGGGGCGCACCATCGTTGCGTCGCAGTAGGGCCGCAGAGGAAGAGGAGATGCGGTGTTGCGTTGCCGTCCTCCCTATCCTCTGCGGCCGCTGGGTGTTTTGGCGGCGGAGCCCAAGACCTTCATCCGCCGCCAAGGGTGTTTCGTTCGGGGCCCGCCTGACCATCAGGCGGGCCAATACCCGTCGGGAAGTAGCGAGTAATGCTTCGGTGAAATCCTACCCTCCGACACGCGACACCAAAAAAAAAAAGGTTTGTTTGGTCGAATGCGCTAATATTCGCAACTACTGGTCTGATTTGAATAATATTTTTTGTGTTGTAGCCCATTTATCGAGAAGGGTTATAAGCAATAGAACATTATGCTATGAACCACGGATGCGGAGCAGAAGTTTTCAATAATGCGGCTGTAACCATGGACTTAGCTACTTTGCAGATAAAAACAATTTACTCATTTACACAGGCAAATAAACTTGTGTGCGACACATTTACCCAACCATATAGGGACATGAAAGCATCATGTATTGACTAATTCAATTAATTTATTTACAGAGAGAATGATTCAGCAGTATAAAATTAAGATAAATATAAAATTAACAAATGAATAAGCACAAAAACTTCAAAAAGTCTGTGATCTCTATTGCTGCATCTACTTCTATCAGTATCTATACTTATATTACAAAGTTTTTATTAGAATTTGTATGGTCAGATGTCCTAATCACAGGAACTACTTGTTCAATTTGAATTTGCATAAAATTTGTGATGGTGTTGGCAGATTTTTCAAGAAAGGCTCTATAGAATAAATATGCTATATAATTTTTTTTATTTATTTATTTATAGACTCACGCCTGTATCCCCGAAGGGGTAGGCAGAGGTGTAAATATTACACCCACATTTTGTCATGAATATTTAGGTCCCACGTAATAGGGGGCGAGCCTATTGCCGATATGGGGCACATCACCAGACTCTGCCGCTACGGAGAATGTGGAAAAACCCAGTAACACTATGCTATATAAAAATTACCTAAATGGTAATGCCCTAAATAACACGGCGGTCTTAGGTAGTAGCCTACTAATATTATAAATGTGAAAGTTAGTGAAGATGTATGTATAGATGGATGGAGGTTTGTTACTCTTTCACGCAAAAACTACTGTACGGATTTGGATGAAACTTTATAGTAATATAGTTTATACATCAGAATAACACATAGGCTACAATAGGGTTGTTTCCAACTAGTCAAATCAAGCACTTTTAATGAAATGTCAAAAACGACCTTTTCTACGGCGTTTGTATGAAATAAGACCTAGTGATGTCATAGTTTTTTGCTGTCAAATAGAATACTTATTATCAATAAATTGTCAATAAAAAATGTTAAATAAAGTTTTAACATTAATTGATGAATGAAACTACTATTATTTTGACATGTTTCACTAGATAAAAATACTTACATGTATAATTTATTTCACTTGCAGGAAACTTCCCTTTTTATAAAGATTTTGTATAATGTTGCCATAATATAAGGAAAAGTATCAACTAAGTCGGCAAAAATCCTGAGCTCTGAAAGCTATCTTCGCGTGCTTTGCCTAAACCGTTAAAGTTACTTGAAGATAATGTACGGTGATATTGTTTATGTTAAAAGATAATATTTAAAGATTCTAAATTCAAGATGAACGTGATGACTTCACAACAACCTCAATAGGGGTATCAAATGAAAGGGCTTGATTGGTAGAATAGAGTTCACTATGAAAAATCCAAGATGGCCGCCGCCACAAAATGGTGGATTACTTATTTTCCACAAATACCTCAATATGGGCACAGAATAGATAGTTCTTACGAACAGAAGCACCACTTCGCAAACCAATTTAAAGAAATGGCGACTCTTGCTACTAAGCAAGAAAGTGCAATTCAGCTCGCATGAGCATCCAGTACCTAACGCGATATTGACCTAACTGTTCCCGCTCTTTTCTAACACAACGCTGTCGCTGTCTGGCGCGGAGCGGTGCGCTAGGGTTGTCGACTTGCCGCTGCTACTATAATATTTATTCATCGTCTATCTACCTACTTGACCACGTACCTAATAATAAATATTTATACTATAAGTATCCTATATTCCTATCCCACTATTAAAGCTCGTAGAACGAAAACCACAAAAATTCTGGTGGTTTACATCTTCACTATACTAATTCTTAGTTATTTCCTAAACGCGTAGACCGATTTACATGACTCAAACAGATAAAATGGTTTTTGAACTAGACCTTTAATTTGACACCATAATCGTTCAGATATCTCAACAAATAAAAAGTACAATTTTCAAGTTGCTCTCGTAAAATAAATAAAATCAAAATTTCAAGTTGCTTCCGACACACATCCGTTAAATGAGCAATACTTCGCACCAGACTTGTGATGTGAACATTTTTGTTGTTCACTATTAAAATTCACGTTATTAGCTAACCCTGCGCGCGAGCGGTGACGACGCGGCGTGGAAGCCGCGCCAAAGTGTAGGCACTTATCGCTGTAGGTACGGTCGAGTGAAGGAGGCCTGATATGGGTGTCAAATTAAAGGACTTGATTCGTAGAATAGAGCTCACTATGAAAAATCCAAGATGGCTGTCGCCGCAAAATAGTGGATTACATATTTTCCACAAATACCTCAATATGGGTATCAAATGAAAGGGCTTGATTGGTAGAATAGGGCTGACTATGAAAAATCCAAGATGGCTGCCGATACAAAATGGCGGATCACATATCTATTACTACATAACAACCTCAATATGGGTATCAAATGAAAGGGCTTGATTGGTAGAATAGACCTCACTGTAACAAATCCAAGATGCCCGCCTCCACAAAATGGCAGATTACCTATTTTCCACAAATACCTAAATATGGGTATCGAATGACGGGGTTTGATTGGTAGAAAAGGGCTCACTATGAAAATAGAATGAGAAGTATCAACTAACAAAAAAACTAAAAGCTTGAAAAAAAATGAACTAAAAAAATCCATTTATTTTAATTTTGGGCGTAGCGTATCCAGAATAAACATTATGATAGAAATTTCACTTGCCCAAAGATTTTATATTTGTCTGATCAATACCCCAGATTGATGAGAAGATTGGTGCGATCTGGTAGCTAGGAGTTACCAAATTACTTTTTAGCTTTTAGTACATAACCTAACTACCTACATCATTTTCATTGTAATAAAACATATAACATAAAAAATATGATTTTTACAATGCTCATTCTAGAGTAGTTATAAAATTGTTTTAAAAATTGATAGATTTATTACTTCAGTATTTAATGTAGATGAACTTTGTCTTTACAGTAAGTAGTTTGGATGAATAGTTTAAAAGTTATCACAATATAATTGACCTAATGACGGTCTGATATGTACTTTGTGGTAATGCTTTCAGTTTTAATTTTAGCTGCTGTTATATTCAGTAGGTATTAAGCTCTTCATAACTTCAATAATATACCTACATACTAATCTTTACCTGAAGTTCGACGATTATGAAAACAAAAGTAATTTTTAAGTAAGTTATATCTGTTAATACAAATGTATGCTACACGGCTAATCTGCAGAGCCGTTTGTGATGAAATTTGGCATGGATAGTCTGAAACTCGGGGAAGTACATAGGTTACTCTTTATTAAAATTTCATGCTAGCGAAGCTGCGGGCGAAAGCTAGTCACATATATGCAATGTATATTTTTTGGAGAGTAATACATAAAAAAGTATGTTGCACCTAACTAAAACAGCTGTTCCGATTTTTACGCAACTTTCACCCTTGGACAGTCAAACATAACATACAGATTGCCATGCTATACATATTATTGACACAGATGATGTTTCACTGTGACACTTACATGTTTTTACCTCATTGTTGTCATGACTATTAAATAAACTTAAATAAAACTATAGTTGGTGCCACGAGAAGATAGACTTTTTGTAAACAAACATTCAGGGCTTCACAACCATTTTTCAAACAGTTGTGTTTTAGATTTTATACTTTTTCAACAGTCTTTTTTTTTAAATGCCTAACTATGCTACTATGTTTTTAAAGAACAATGGTCACTTTGGCCTTTAGCACGTCTGATAATGAGTCCTATACCAAAAAATTGTATTTTTTTTTATTATTTTTATCAAAGCAAATACATATTTTTAGGACTTGGGAGAAAGAAATAATGTATTTACAGTTTATTTTTTAAACTGTACCCCTAAACAAAAATAAAATGTTATGAACGCAGTCATAACCTTATTGTCAAAATATGCGTTTCATTATACGATATGATAAATAAGAATTATTTATGTTATTAATATAATAATTATAATTTTTTTAATGAAAAATCTAAGATTTGACGTGAATGACAATGACGTGAAATGGAACTAATACGCCATTTCTGTATCTGTCACTGTTATACCCGGTACATCAACGTCATTCGTTCCTCGCTTGCTGTGAATTGAGTGTTTAAGTTTATTTGTTAGAAGAACATGTTTTTCTACACACATATATTAGGTACCAGAATTGTTTAATTTACATATTTTTACGAATAAACTAAATAAAAACACAATTTAGTTCATAACCTCAAACATACTTTATAAAGAATAAAAAGGTATTCCCAAGTTTTTAAAATTCATATCTATACTAAAGTTAAATAAACTAACATAAAAATATTGATAAATAACTCCACAGCAACAGACGTGAAAAAAAGAATTCTGGTCCACCTTTGTATGAGAACCGACCATTGTTCTTTATATTGTTAAATTTTACTGCATTAAAAATATTTGATTTTGTGTTTGAATGGTCGAATGTTCATAAATTTGCCGATCTTTTTGTCGTTTTACACGTAATTTATTCTGTAAATTAAGGAAATATAGAGTACCATGTTTGTAAATGATAGAGTACATAATTATGTACATGTTACTCTATTATTCACATGATTTATGTTTAAACCATAAACAATAAATAATTTGCTCAAAGTAGCCTACCTATCCTAAAATATTAAATTATTGACCAACAATGAATAATAATACAGATAACTAGCTAGTACATTGCATAAAAATTTCTAGGCATGGAGATTTTACGTTTTCTGTGAATGAAATCGTCAGAATGAACTCAAACAAAATCCATTAAAACTAAACTGGATATTACATAATTTTATTATTTTAGCCTTTCCTCAGAGCTTCTGCAGTCTGAACTCCTAAACCAGAAGACAGCAATATTCTTTTAAAATGAATGTTTTATTATTTTTTCGTAAAATGAAGACAATTATTATTTGTTTCTCTACTATCTTGCATACTTTTCTAATATACAGTGGTAATTTTACAAGGTCATTTGCTTATTTTAGTCTTACTTAATTATAATTATTTCCACAAGTGGGATAAATTTACTCAGTGGTGTGCCATTGGAGAGGCCTATATCCAGCAGTAGACTACGGCAGGCTGATGATGATGATTAATTACAGCATGCATATTATTTTATTACATTTTCTTTCTTTATAATTGTTTTGTGGGCCCTGGGTTGCATGTCAAAGACCTTGAATTGTGCTAGTAGCACAGCACTAATATGATGCTGATGATAAATATCTTATAATAAACTTCTTGCATTACTGACTGACTGACTGACACAATGTACAGCCAAAAATATTGGGTACAAGAAGCTGTAATTTGGCATGGGTGCACTAAGAACAGATTTCCAAAAAATCCCTAAGGATTGGGCAGAAAAAGTAAAATTCTAATAAAATGTATGGGTGTAAGCTGCGGGTATCCTTTAGTAATAATGTATATTATTATGCTACATACACTATATGACATCTAGTATACAAATACTTGTTTTTATATACTAATGAATATCATTGTCACAAATAAGTATTAAGTATATTTTCATATTTTATAAGTGTAATACATGGTCTGTAAGTAAATTTATATGATCCTCCTACCTATATCTCAGTTGCATCTAGATTCAGCTTACTAGTCTAGCCAGATTTGACTGAATGTTAGCTTTTTTACAGAGCAACTGCATGTCTGACCTCTGCAATGCAAGCTTACATGATAACATCTAATATCCAGCAACCCTTTGAGAATTTTAATCTCAAATGGAACCAGACATGCTGAGAAGAGCTTTTGTATGAGTTGTCTATTAGTGTATATTTGTGCTACACCTCCATAAAGTTTACTATCAAGGATAGTCATGGATTATCTGCAGTAGGTCATAGCTATGCTTTTGTACTTAAATTAATAGGTCTTGGTTATAAGACCATGCCAGATGCATTGGTCAATAAAAGTATGCAACATGGTACACAACTCAACTTCTCTTATAATAATTACAGTAATAAGTCAGAGTGCAACATTATCTTTAGTTTTATATGAAAGAAGCTGTTGTGTACACATCAGTAACATGTAAATTATACATCAATATGTTTATGAATTTGTATGATAGATAAAACTCAGCCAAAAAGACACAGATGTTACTTTCAAAAACAAATAGGCGATGTTATTTAGGAAACGTTTCGCCAAGGACACACCACTTGTATTCTTATTAGAATTTTTAAGATACATTCAATTTAACTTTCAATTGTAATAGGAAATAATTGTGCACTTTGATTATATACAATGACACTGAAATTAATTGTTTAGAGGAAGTAATAATTGCACTGTTTTTGTTACATTACGAATATAGAAAGTGGGTAGGTGTTAGCATATTGTCCTTTTGGGCACCAACACTTATTGAACATATTTCATAACATTATATGTCGTCATACACCTTATAAATAGTATATTTATAATATGTTACCTTGTTATTTTGTCCTCTAACGTACAAACTACATAATTCTAAAAATATTATGTGCATTCCCCGATGTCATTACCTACACTTCAAGAAAAAAAATATCGGCACACGGGCACAAAAAATATCACAACAAATGTTCACTGTAACCATATTTTATCACTTTATATTGTCCATGTATGTAGAATAACGCACTTTTATCAAATATTTCTTGTAATATCGCCCGGATTTTAGGTCAGATTGACAGTCCAAGACATTTACAACACCCATTGGAAAATGGCACTTTACGAAAACACTCACTTACCTGATCGGTTTCATTTTCGACGGTTTTGTACGCATTACTTATGTGACATAAATCACTGAAGGCCATTTAAATTATAAAATTATTTCTTGCCACGATACATACGAGCTTACTTCGGTGCTAAGCCATTTTTTCCATTGACCTACATGTGTATAAAATTATACGTGCTTACTCGCAACGGTGTTGCTCGTCACGGCGCGATTATTTAGTTGAAAAAATAACCTTTGACTTATTACAAAATATTAGTGTTATTTAACTTACGTGATATATCGCCAGTTTTCTAAATAAAAATATAGTTTCCTGTGACACTATTTATTATTTTGTAAATTTCCCGCCCTTTCAAATGATTTATTTAATTTTTTTTTAATCATCAAGCAGGTCATTATGAAAAATAACATAGGTAAACAGAGTTCAATGTTTCCTTGTTTTACGTGACATTCTTTGTACAGTTTGTTCATACACCAATAAGACTCAATAAGTGATCTTGTGCTTATTTATTTAATTTAATAATACAAGAATATACAAATTTAATATCCTCTTGTTTTTGTTTTGAAATCAGTTTTGAGTAGCTTTTCAGAAAATAGTATGGTCACACTGGAGGGCTACAATAAAATTAATATGCCAAGGCCATTTACATCAATAATATTATTAATTTATTTTGTAAGCCAAGTTTGGTTAAATGTTGTTAGTCAATATGAATATGAATTATAATTATTAATTCTTTTAACAATCCTGGAACAATTATAATTATTAATTCTTTTAACAATCCTGGAAAAAACTCTTTAAAATTAAAGTTGTCTTACACATCGAGAACATTCACAAATACCTATGTAGTTTCCTTTTAACCGACTTAAAGGGAAACTATATCTTTGCGAATCTTCTATAGCGACTATCCAATTCATGTATACAGAGAATGCTCAGTATTTTGGACATCACAAAACCCAGCGATAATTACGAGAAACTGATAGTCACCGAGAAGATGGACAGACCAAGTGTCCGAACAGTTCAATGTTAAACTGAATGAGACCATATTATGTGCGTCAGATCTCGGCATATGGCGACAGTTAGTGTACGAAAGGCCGAATGGAGAGAGGGAATATCACGACCCTCAGTGAAGGACGTATGACTGAAGGAGGGGCAAATACACGCGGATTTGCCCTCGTGATACGTCTAAAAAGTATATTCTTGGTAAATCGATATATAAAAAGCTCTTGTCTTATTGACTGACTGACAGACAACGCACAGCCGAAACTAGTAGGCGCAAGAAGCTCGAATTTGGTATGTATTGGGAAGCGTAGACGTGTACTAAGAAGGGATTTCAAGAATTAACTGACAGACAACAGCCAAAACTATTGTTCGCAAGAAGCTGAAACTTGGCATGTGTTCCTTGGGGACAGTGTGGATGCACTAAGAAAGGATTTCCCGAAATTCCCACAGAATAGGGCAGAAACAGTTAAATTAAAACAAAATGTGCGGGCGTAGCTGCGGGCATCCTCTAGTTAAATAATTATAAAACATGTTCCTGAACGTAGAACTTTCTGTTAAATTTCCTGCCAGAATTTGTCAGTTCTTTCACTGTCATCTGTCAAAAGATTCAATAGTTGGCTGTTGGTCCAAGAATAGGACATAGGTAGTGTCAAAAAATAAAAATACGACATGTCGGTTGTTGTCAACACCTGATACAACCTAAAACCACTTATTAATGAAAATTTAAAATATTTACGAAAAGATGAGTGGGAAACTCATTATACGTTCTTTATATAAAACATTTACATGTGTGTCGCCTTTAAACCGTAGTTTTCTGTCTAAGAATAGGTTATGTGTAAGTGTATTTCGGCTTCCTTGTAATCGATTTTGCACGAAAACAGCAGCAAAGTTAGATGAGAAGAAACATTGTAACGTAGGAACGATAGGTCATGTCGACCACGGCAAAACTACGTTGACTGCTGCTATTACGAAGGTATTGCAAAACGATGGGCTGGCGAAATATGTATCCTATGATGAGATCGATAGAGCTCCGGAGGAAAAAGCTAGAGGTAGGTTGGTTTTTATGTATTACGACTTTTTTGATCCAATTAGTGCATGAGTTACGAACGGCTTGATAACTAGCGGGTAGATGCTTGTTGATGCCAGATACGCCATCCGGTTATCACTTGTTTGTTTATAGAATTAAAGCTTGGGTCTTCCGCAACCTCAGTTATTAATTTCAAGTTTTAAGTCAATATTCTGTGAGAGTGTGGTATGCTGTTCAAGCAGCATTTTATTTCACACTTTCGAAGAACTTACTTGGCTAAATATCTTATTATAAATGCAACGGTCATATTTACACTCCTATCCTCACTAGGATGCATATTTGTTATTCTTCACACTGAAACATTTGAACAATTGATGAAATTTAGCAGTAATCAAACCAACCAGCATGTGGGTGAAGCCGGGACGAGAACCTAGTACCTGTACAGGGTTGATTGTAAAACCTAAAAGAAAAATTGGCTTTTCCTAGAAGAAGTCAGTTAGGACTTCTTGAGAAGAAAGGCCCAAAAAAATCTGTCCTTATTTTTTCTGTAATTTCAATTTCCTTTTCAGCATTATTATATTTGGGGCTTAAATGTTATTTACTCTATGCATATTGCAAAATGTTTGGTGCGTGGCATCCTTTCGTTTCTGAATGAAACATAGACATGCAAATGTCCCAACAGTACAATAAAACTCTTAAATAATTTTGTATTAGTAAATATTGAGTTCTGACGCAACTCGTAGAAAAACATTGTTATTTATGTTAGCCTATATGAGGTTGTTAATGCTTTACATTTACCCTATAAACAGAGTAGAGTAAGAAGAAAAAAGTTACTTAAAAGAAACTCTGGCGCAACTAGAAGCCATTTCACAATATTTTTATTTTACAGGTATCACAATAAACGCAGCACACATTGGCTACAGCACAAAACACCGCCACTACGCTCACACAGACTGCCCCGGTCACGCAGACTATGTACGAAACATGATATCAGGTGCTTCGCAAATGGATGCTGCCATACTTGTAGTTGCTGCCAATGATGGGCCTATGCCGCAGACTAGAGAACATTTACTACTGGCGAAGCAAGTCGGCATACAGTATATATTGGTATACATAAATAAGGCTGATTTAGTTGATAATGAGGTGAGTGTTTGACTTCAGCTTTTTTTTTAAAGACTATTCTCATTTGTGGCTTATTTGGTCTCTAATGAGAAGAATTTAAAGCACTGAACCAGCAATAATTTTCATGGATGATGTGATGTGATGTAATAGGGGATGTGATAGTCTAGAGGAGAGACTAATGCTGTTATGCAGTGTCTCATGTTCAAATTCATATTGTGTGCCATTGACTTATGAAGATTACTAACACAAACATACATACATATGCTCACGCCTTTTTCCCGTTGGGGTAGGCAGAGACAACAGAACGCCACTTGCTAAAATTACTAACACATGTTCACGTACTGAGATATGCATGTTCAACCAAAGAAACTCCTCAGCATTCTAATATTAGTATAGATGAATGACCTTGTATGTGTCTCTTTTTTCAGTTACTAGAACTGGTCGAGATTGAAATGCGAGAACTGCTGTCTGACTTTGGCTATGATGGCAATACAGTACCAATGATTTGTGGCTCAGCATTGAAAGCGCTAAATGGCGACGAATCTAAATATGGTTTGTATTTTATATCGTATGTACTAAAATAGATTTTTGACAATCATGGATTTATGCGACAATTTTAACAAACCAAAATGTGCCTTACTTGAACACTGCAAGGTTCATTTTAGTTTGGCACCTTCATATACATAGATGATTGTGTGCTCAACAGGTTATAATAGCATAGTACTCAACAGAAAGATTTGGATACAAATCTACTAGTTTGAGGTGTCATGTTAAAGGTGACATGTTCAAATAAAACTGGCTGCCTATGGTGCCAGATTTTCCAGACGGATATGCACTAGAGTATGCAACAGATAAAACCAGAGATATTTGGAAATAATCTGCTAGTTTAAGGCTGGCTACCTATGGCCATTACCACATGGACAATACCACACCTCTTTCTTTTGCCTGCCCGTTACCCATATTACTTGGGATCGGTGCAGAATGTCTTTCTCTTCCATTCTCTCCTATCAGACGTCATCTCATTATTCACTCCCTTTTCATTCATGTCACCCTTCAAACAATCCATTAATCTTTTCTTTGGTCTTCCTCTTGCCTTATATCCCTCAACTCTTATCTTCATCACCTTTCTAGTCACATGATTTTCATCCCTCCTCATCACATGCCGATACCGCGATAGACAATTTCCTTTTAGCTTTTCTTGCACCAGTACAAATATCGCAAAAATCAATATTTTTTATCTTTTTCTTTACAGGCGTACCATCAATACGAACTCTCCTAAACACTATGGATGAATACATTCCACCCATAGTGCGGGACCTAACGTCCCCGTTCCTGATGCCTATAGACAACGCGTTCACCGTCCCAGGTAGAGGCACTGTGGTAGTAGGCACTATCAAACGAGGTGTTATGAAGAGGAATGATGAAGCTGATCTATTAGGTTTCGGATTTAATATCAAGACTACTGTGTCGGATGTGCAGATATTTAAGAAGAGTGTGCCTGAGGTTTGTGAGATTTTTTATGAATAAACTAGATTTTGCTTCGACCGCTTGCTTTGGTAATCAATCAAACTTTTAATGAAATGTCAAAAGCAATCTCGTTCTACGGATCTTGTATGAAATATGCACTTAGTGACGTTTTAATTTTTTTTTGCTGTCAAGTAGATTGCTAAATTATGAATAAATTGACAATAAAAATGTTCAATTGAGTTTTAACTTTATTTGATGAATGAAACTGACATTATTTTGGTAAGTTTTAGTAGATAAGGGTAATTAAATAATTTGTTTTACTAGCAGGAAACATGCCTATTGTACACCTAAACCTTCGTCAGGCATCACGCTATAAATTAGTTAAAAACCGTACTCACGTCTACTCATGAAGTTCGACACCTTGATCTTTGAACCGTTCTTATGGCGTACGAAATAAGTATCTAATTCGTACTGCAACTGTCAAGCTTGACTTAAAGCTGTGTGTACAAAAAACCGTACAGTAGTTTTTGAGTTTATCGCGTTCAGACAGACATACAGGACGCGGCAGGGACTTCATTTTATAATATGTGTAGATTCGCAGAAATCAGAATAATAATATGTACATACATACATAGACTCACGCCTGTTTCCCCGAAGGGGTAGGCAGAGGCATATTAAACGCCCACTTTTCGCCAGTGTTTTGATCCCACGTAATAGGTGGCGAGCCTATTGCTGCTTATCGGGATATTTTGTTTGCCAGAGCCTCGTCCGTTGGTCGGCAGGTGCACCACTTGCAGGTGAGGTTGGCTTGGGACCCTAAGTTCTTAGTGGGAACCCTATGCACCCATATGTACTCGTGTAGGATATAGGTATTTTTATAAGTAATTCGACTGCACACATGGCGTCTTTATTTCATAGTTCATCAATGGAAAACCATTCTAATAATAAAATTATCAAACCATATATTTCTCAGGCACTAGCAGGCGACAACGTAGGCGTACTACTCCGGGGCATGAAGATAAAATCAGTGGAGACTGGCATGCTACTAACAGCCGCTAAGTCTTGTCAGATGAGCAATCACTACAAGGCTAAGATATACTTCTTGACAAGAAGCGAGGGGGGAAGGAAGAAGCCGATATTCTCTAAGTATTCGCAACAGATGTTCAGCGGCACTTGGAATATTGCGTGCAGAATTGATTTGGGTAAGAGATTTATTTGTGAAGTATTGCTTTTCAGAAGTGGGATGAATGGGGTACTTGACTACTTTAAAAATCTGAATACTTCTTCAAATTCTTGTGTTACTGACTGACAGACAACGCACAGCTAAAACGATTGGTCGCAGGGAGATGAAATTTGGCATTTTTATTTCTTGGGGACCGTAGGGTGAAGCGATTTCTCGAAATTATCACGGAGTTGTAAAAAAACGGTTAAATTCAAATAATATGCGGGCGTCCTAAATATTTATGTTTAATTTTTGTGTGGATAAGTTCCTTCTCAAAATATAACACAATTATGAAATCCCTTTTAGGTCTTACTTCTTACTAAATTCATGACTTAAAATATCAAATGGGGAGTACCAATACATTGATTTTACAAAGGAGCCCGCGTTTACACTCGCACTATTCATAACGTGATGTTTTATAGCCTACAGCCATCCTCGATAGATGGGCTATCAAACACAAAAATAATGATTCAAATTGGGCCAGTAATTCCTGAGATTCAAACAAACAATCAAACTCTTCATTATATTTGTACCTTTATAATGATATTTCCAGATCCTTCAATGAATATGATGATGCCAGGCGATCACGGGGAAGTATATCTTACTTTACTCCAAGACATGGTGATGACGCAAGGCCAACCCTTCACAATTCGAGAGAACAATGTTACTGTAGCGACAGGTATAGTCACAGACACTTTACAGTCCATTGACGTGCCTAAAGGGAAACTGGGGAAGGTAGTTCTCAAGTTTGAGGAGTGAACCAGCAATGTATAGTGTAGATAGCGATAATAAATTATTGTGTAAATAGGTTGGTTGTTTTATTTCAAGTTTTCTATAGCAGCGGTATTCACAATTCGATAGAACAACGTCTTTGTAGCGACGGGGCGAGTCACAGAGACTTTACAGTCCATTGACGTGCCTAAAGGGAAACTGGGGAAGGTCGTCCAAAAGTTTGAGGAGTATATTATTGTGAAAATAGCTTGATGTTTTTATTTGAAATCTATAATAATTATGTACAGATGTTTGTATTCAGTATCAAGAGTAACGATTACCTAGATGTCTATCAATGATAGATTGATATTGCAATCCGCCAATTCCGTTTGGCGCTACATTCAACAGGTTTTTTATTTTTATATAGTCCCACGCCTGTATCCCCGAAGGTGTCGGCAGAGGTGTAAATATTACACCGACATTTCGCCACGAATTTTTAGGTCCCACGTAATAGGGGCAGAGCGATGGCCGTTATCGGGCACATTACTAGACTCTGGTCTGCTATTGAGTATTCGAAAAAACCCAGTAACACTTTTGCCCGACCGGGACCTCCGATCAGCAGTCGCATACGCTATCCACTGGACCACGGAGGCAGCTTTATCTTGGTACAGAATATTTGATATTCTGTCATATCTGGTTAGACTAGTAAGCGGACCCCGGGCGCCAAGGCGTGTAAGTCTTGGATGCAACCGGAATAACGCTACGACGATGAAGATATTGGTACAGAAATCCTTTCAATCCATACGACAGCTTGATAAAGAAAACGCATTCAAAATTACAACTTTATTTCAAGTTTCATTACAAACATGTCATGTTTGTAGTAGACATATTAGAGCAGCTACTACATTATACACATTTTTCGCCGAACCACAGATATTTTCATGGAGTGTGACTTTGTATGAAAAATGAATCGAGAATGTATGAGACCAGCCGTGATAAGGAAGTTGGGTTCAAAATATGAAAATCGAGTGACATTATTTATGCATGGCCTCTATCTAGTAGCCATAAGACACCTGGATTGCCATCAAATAAAATAAATATTAAACTTTAAAACACTTTAATAATAACCTTCAATATGTCAGACAGGGACAGCACTATAGTTTGTGACGTAATGCGATACAAACGCCATCTAGTTTTATAATCACTATTCACTTTCAGAAACAGAGTATTATTTGTATCTTTGAAAACATAACTTTTTAAGTCATATTGTTTTTGAATACATTTTTGGGAATATACATAAGCTAATGACAAATTTTAATAATTTTAAAATATATAAGCTTATTATAAAAATATTATTCGATGTCGATAATTCTGGTTTGGTACACTGATCAGTATAATTACAGTTATCTAGGCTGTTTTTTGCATACACATATTTGATTACCGCAACTTTGACGCTGTACGGCTTTTAGAGGGTAGGTAGGTACAATCAAACAACTCGGCGGTGGACCAGTTTGAAAAAAAATCCCTTGGCTCGCTCATAGAGTCGAGGCACACTGGAAACTGGTTTTGTATGCGAGTGTCAAGGTGTTTGTAAAGTAGCGCTGGAAGCGACGATGTCTTGCTGAGCGATTCTCGCCCTTATGGCCGGTCTAGCGGGAAGTTGTTCGACATGTATGTTTATTAGTACAGCTTCAATCTGTATTTTAAAATTCATGCGTTAGGCACTGAATGACTGACAGACAACGCACAGCCAAAATTTTGCTAGAATTTATTGGCAAAGCCTAAATTCGGCATGTATATTTCTTGGGGACGGTAGGAAGGGATCTACGGTCGCCAAGGATCATACATGTAATTCATCCTTTTGTGACCAATATTTTTAGCTGTGCGCTGTCTTTCAGTCAATCAGTGACGCAATAATTTTATATAAGCAGATGATGGCAGCTATTTGCAATATTCACTGGGATACTATCAGAATTGAGCATAGAATTCACATACAGCATCTATCGGGTTATTATAATGTAGAATAATACCTACCAGGTAGTATTTATTTTTTACGCTTATCCATTATATCGAGTAGGCGAACTAAGCAAAAAGTCTATAGAGACAGAAAGAAAATAAATGTTGTATTTGTTTCTCTTTTCATGTACCAGAAACTTGGCCTGTCAATTACTGAGGAAGGGTCTCCTATGAGGTAAAAGGGAAGCAAGTTTTCCAAATGTACGTCTCTTTTTCTACCAACCTTTTTCATTGCATGCATTTCATGCTTTGGCCGTTAGCTTTGTTTAGAACGTCAAAAATGGAGGTAATTAAATATGTGCACAATATTATACAAGCAAAATCCACCTGTATAATAGTAATTACGAGTCAGAATTCCGTTACAAACTATTCGATAAACTTTGACATCTTTTTCCAACACCGCATAAAAGATAGACAGAAAATAGCTCACCGAAGGAACATTGGCGTGTGACGTCATAAAACTCTTTTATCTCTTCTTTTATTCGAAATCAGAAAGAGATGGCATGATGATCATTGCTTCTGAATCGACAAACATACTACAGCTTGAACAGAAAAATAAAATGCGAAGTCATATAGTTGCCAAGATAAAAAAACATTATTATTTTAAATAATATAATCAACATTTATTTTATATACTTAAATTGGAATCTTATGTCTATTTTAAACACCGCCATACGTTGAAATCTATACATAATATAATTAAAATCGTGAACAGACATTTTCTCTGTTTATGTGTATGATAATCTACAAAACAAATGAACCGATCTGGATGTGATATTCAGTGAATGGTAGTAGGATACATTTGGGTTTAATATTGAGTGTGTCAAGTAAAATATTAACAAATAAAATAAATATGGAGGTTTAATTTTACATTCATGAAATTATGAAGCAGTCAATTTAGGCAGTTGGTAAATATTTTAAAAGTAAGGCTCAATTTCACCACCTTATTATAGAATATGCATACTCTGCCAAAACTGTAAAATTGTATGATTAATTTTTACCTTCACACTTTAAAGTAATCTGGCAGTTAATTTAACTGGGACTTGTCTGGCAGTGGTAAAAGTGGCCTGGCTTTAAACAGTTTTAGAATACATTCTGGTTGCGATTGTATTGTCAAACTGAAATGAGGAGCTTAGACGCGAGTTTGCCTTATATGCTGGTCGCCATAGAGTTAATAATTAATATATAGATTGAAGAGGCGAGCTATAAGCTCGCTTGTGAGTGAAAAAGAGCATAACATTTAATATCGTGTTTAGTCTATAATTACGTATACATATTCTGTAATATCTTCTCTAATATAAAAATGAATAGCACAATGTGTTGCTAGTCACAAATCTCGAGAGCAGCTGAACCAATTTCACTAATTCTTTTTTTATAATTCGCTAATTCTTTTTTTAAAATACCTATTCGTTGAAGTACGAGGATGGTTGAAAAAAATTAAGAATCGACTGTTAGGTACGAAGTTCGTCGGGTCAGCTACTATATTATAAATTAGAAATTGCGTTTGTTTGCTATTCTTTCAAATCGCAACGGAGCAATATTATCTTAATATATAAAATCCTTGCGTTACTGACTGACTGACAGACACGCTACAGCCGAAACTATTGGGCGCAGGAAGCTGAAATTTGGCATCTATGTTCCTTGGGGACCATAGGGGTGCACTAAGAAGGGATTTCCCGAAATTCCCACGGGATCAGCCAAAACGGGTAAATTAAAAAAAAATGCAGGCGTAGCTGCTGGCGTCCTCTAGTGCTATGATATTTTTGCGTGTGGAGATAGAAGATACCACGATAACCGACCTACGCGGGCCGGGCCGCGAAGTCTAGTAGAACCTAATTAACAGTGCATGCATTTTTAAAAGAAAAACTAGTACAAAATTTGTTTCTCTCTCTGTCGAAGATTTTTTGAAAGCCTCACGTGTATTATCTCTATGGCGCTCGCACACAATCCACAAGTCTTACAAAAAAGCGAAAATACATTAATTTTTTAGTTCAATCTATATTATTTATACACGGCGTAACAAAATGTATACAAGATTACAACCGGAACGTATATATACCCATGTTGGGTCACGGTATTATATACCCACGTTGGGTCACGGCATCATATACCCATGTTGGGTCACGGTATTATATACCCATGTTGGGCCACGGCATTATATACCCATGTAGGGTTAGTCCTTCACAAATTATACATACAGTGGAAAGTGCAATACTTTCTCAACTGATATACGGTAGGCGTGTTTCATTGTTTTAAAACACGGTAGTGTAGTGTGAATTCTACGTTGGACTTCCATATGAAATGGCGAACAGTGCGGAGGTCCATGTTGGGGTCCAATACCTGAAAAAAAATTGGATTTTACATTATTTTATTTTTTTGTTGTAGATGGAAGTAGTATTTGTAGGTAACCATAGTTCATTAAGCCAATAAAATGCAACCACAAATTGCAGGAACTATTCAAAGTAGTGATTTAAGCAGTCACCACAGTTTGTGTGATGCACAAAATTTTCATTCCGGGTCTTGGTGTTCATTGTGTTCGATTGATAAAGTCCCCTGCCATTTAGTCCTAGTGCAGGGGTGTCCTTAAAAAGAAAAAAAAAATAGCAGCTTGTGATAACTGCCTGTAGAAGATCGGGCTGAGGGGAGTCTTGAAGGCGGCCTATGTTCAGCAGTGGACGTTTCTAGACTGAGAGGCTGATGGATTGGATAAGCGTTGTACTAACCTGGTCACCACAAAGCAGCTCAACTCGCTCATCGGGCGCGTCGCTCTCGCTGTCTTAGTTGGCACTACCCCTACCACATCATTACTACACACTATATCTTCTCCACAAAGTGTTCTCCACTCACCTGGTCACCACAAAGCAGCTCAACTCGCTCATCGGGCGCGTCGCTCTCGCTGTCTTAGTTGGCACTACCCCTACCACATCATTACTACACACTATATCTTCTCCACAAAGTGTTCTCCACTCACCTGGTCACCACAAAGCAGCTCAACTCGCTCATCGGGCGTGTCGTTCCCGCTGTCTTCGTTGGCACTACCCCTACCACATCACTACTACACACTATATCTTCTCCACAACGTATTCTCCACTCACCTGGTCAACACAAAGCAGCTCAACTCGCCCATCGGGCGCGTCATTCCCGCTGTCTTCGTTGGCACTACCCCGTTCACATCATTAATACACACTATATCTTCTCCACGCACCTGGTAAGCACAAAGCAGCTCACCTCGCTGATTGGGCGCGTCGTTCCCGCTGTCTTCGTTGGCACTGCCCCTACCGCCGCCACACACTATCTTCTCCACAACGTGTTCTCTACTCACCTGGTCAGCACAAAGCAGCTCAACTCGTTCGTCGGGCGCGTCGTTACCGCTGTCTTCATTGGCACTACCCCTACCGCTGCCTGCACTGGCCCCGTTCACGTCTCCGCCACACACTATCTTCTCGACCACGTGTTCCGCCACTTTACGGCATTGGATGAAGTCGTTCGCTACTAGACGGTCCTGGAAGGGTCATTTTTAGATAATCAAGAAGTGCCTCAGTTTTTGTTTTTGGTATTTTTGTACCGATTTCGATTTCATGAAATAAAAATTAGAATAATCAAATTAGTAGTAAAATTTGGAAAAAAGAACGTTAAAAAAATTGTCAGTAACTCATCTCACATATCTAAATTCTAACTGAACAACAATTTGGTAATATTTTGTTGAGTTCTTACTTGAGAAACATTTCTTCTAACCGAAATTTTCAATAATAGCAATCTGAAGAAATGTGAAATGATCTTAAGTGTGGATTCTTTATTACACTTTGACGTTGAGCGACAAATCTATGTCTTTCCTCGTGAATCCAGCCTACTACTGACGCAAGAAGACTCTCAGTTAGCCACTCGCAATGAATAGCTGTGGTACGACGATATGATCATCAAGATAACGATAGGATCATCGTGTTGGAGGGAAGTTCATAGTACAGACTGGACTATAATATTGCCACGATTCACTGACTTGTTAAGATGGGGTCCTCTTTCGATCTACTAACAAGACCTGAGGGCCTAAACAATTGGCACTCGGTCCTGAGGGCCTATATGCATAAGTGGCATTGGCTTCTTATTTATACTTTCGCTAAACATTTGCGGTTGCCATGCTAACATCAGCGAATCGTTCTTCGTGGACCACGTGACATATCGAAAACCTATGTCAGTTCTTTACATTTTTAGGGTTCCGTAGCCAAAAATGGCAGAAGCCGGTACCCTTATACATTCGCCATGCCGGACGGACATCTGTCCGTCCGTATAACACAGCCATTTTGTTGCATTTAGCAATTTAAATAACGAATTTTTTTTTTGTATGCTGTTCTTTCAATCTGTCTTGTCGACATTTAGCAATTGTTTCATATTTATTTCAGTCATGTACGGCACAGGTCCAGTGACATGCCCGTTTCCTAAATATAAATCTAAATGAGTAGATCTTGTGGGATTGCTGACCAAATGCCATTTGTCTAGTCTCTGTTTAGTCAAAGTAATAAGTTACTGCAATGAGACTAATCTTACCTTCTTCTGTCTATCCTGTTTACTTTGGCAGCTGGAATGGGGCAGTAGGTAGAATGGCAGTTTGTTCAGTTTAGGCGCAGCCATCTCTATAGCCACGTCTACCACCCAAGATGGTACTGTTTCTACAAGAAGATTGCCTTCAGTTTCACCTCCTGCGTCACCTACCTAAAACCGAAAATATTAAGGATAAATATTGTATTGTAGACAGCTATAACTAATGGAGAGACCGACAGACTGTTACGTGGAGAAACTCGGGTTCGAATCCAAGGCACGCACGTATGACTTTTCGAAGTTCAATGCGTATTAAATTTTAATCATCGCTTGGTAAACAGTGAAGGAAAACATTGGTGATGAATCTTGGATGTCTAAGAGTTCTCCATCATGTTCTCTAAAGACATGTGAAGTTTGCCAACCCTGCACTTGGCCAGCGTTGTAGACCATGGCCTTACCCTTCTCATAGGGAGAAAAGGCCTGATTATAATTAAAAAGGTGAGGTTTTTATCTCATCAGCCTGTTGCAGTCCACTGCTAGACGTAGGGCTCCCCCAGAAGTAGGGCGTAATTTAAGTCAGTTAGTCATGTCACTTGCTTGATCACCGAGAGGGTGAGTTCTGACCATTTGTGTGGCATTAGTGCTCCCATGCTTCAGAGGGTACATAGAACTGTTACCTATATCCTTGAAAATTGTACCCTGTAAGTACTTGTAAGCTGTTTGATAGTTTTTCAGCTTATCACAATCAAACAGACAGACATGATGTGACAGGGACTTCATTTTATAATATGTTATAAGTTAGAGTATATCTATATATACTCTAACAGACACCTCAACAACAATCTCCGCAACATCTACCATAATTTACTGATAATTTTTTGTTGATAACAAACTGTGGTTACCCACAGTTTGAAACTCTTATCATTTCTGTCTACTACGAAATACTGATAACATTTTCACATAACCCAAATTATATTTAAATAAACATTGCTTTTGATATTTGTATGGTATACCATAATCATCATCATCATCGTCCTAGTGTTAATCCCAGTTGCATCCAAGAATTCTCGCCTTAGGTCTGCTTACTAGTCTAACCAGATTGAACAGAATATCAGTTTTTCTACAGAGTGACTGCCGTCTGTATGGAATACCAAAATATTATGAATAATCTTACTGGACTATTTAATTTTCCAATAGCGTGTTTCCCATATAATACATGAACAAATATTTTTATTGTATCTACATCTACATTCTAACTAGAATATTAAAGAAGTAACAATTCATTCTACAATAAAAGTACTTACCTGTAGCCTGTAAAGTGTGCGGCCACCAACTTCACTGAAAATTAGTGGAGTATGCAACGGAACACTGAAGTAACTATTTCCTATAACTCGAACACCTGCCTCATTCACCCTATTTGGATGGTTCCAGTGATCCAACAATGCTTGCAACAGCAACGCTCCAAAGTTAACTTTCTGATCATTCTCTGTGGTCAATCCTGCTTCTTTCGCACTCACCCACGCACTCAAACAATCGGTTTCATCTTGCCCCAAATGTATTGTCAACATCCCAGTCTTCAAATCTACATTAAACCAATTTGGAACATAAACCATTTTGAATCGCTTCTTAACCTCTTCTTCATAGTCTACTTCACCTAAATCTTCTATTTTACAAGCCTTTAAAACGTCATATAATGCTACATTGTTAGCTGTGTCTTTCGTCAATACATGTCTTTTGTCATTCAATACTGTGTAATGTTTGATCGCAGGGCCACCGGGAATGTGATGTATAGGTTGCGTTTGGTACACATTATTCGTATTATAATTATTTTGATTATACATGTCTAAAGAGTTTAATGGTGGCAGTTTCCAGCAACGAATATCTGACTCAGAAGTGGATACCCATACACCTGTCTGGTCTGCTGTAAAACATAATTTGAGTATTGGTGCTGTTTCTTCACATACTATCATAAAGTTATCGGGGTTTCTTAATTCTGTTATAATGACTAGTCTGTCTCGTCCTCCTGAAATTATGTGGCTAAAGTTTTCGGTTGCTAGTAAAGCCCATACGGCTTCAGAGTGTACCCTAATTGTTGACACACATCGCTGTTGTGATAGGGACCACAGTTTTATGGTCCCATCTGAGCTGCCTGATACACATTGTGTTCCATCTCTGCTTACAACTAATGCTTTTACGTTATCTGCATGTCCTTTAAGTTTCATGAGTCTAGAGCAGTTACGGGGGTCCCAAACTCGTAGAACTTTTTCTGTTGAACCACTGACGAGGATAGTGCCTGGTGGATTCATAGCAAGGCTGTATATGGACTCCTTGTTACCAACAAGACTGGATGTTGTTACTGTGTTGTTACTGGCAGTTAAAGCTGTCAAAGTATTCACGTCCCATAGAAAGATAGCACGATCTAATCCTGCACTAGCAACTTGCTCCTTGTCTTTCGCGTACGCTAAAGTACGTACATAGTCTTTGTGAGTTCGTAACGTCGACATACAGAACCCTTTCGGGGCGTTCCATACCTTCACAGTGGTATCGGAAGACGCGCTTATTAAGTTCTTGCCGCCGCAGCAAAGGACGATGTCGTTCACCCAGTCGGTATGGTGTTCCATACTCTGGATGTACCTGTCCTGGACACCGTTCGCTGTATTCCATACGCGAATAATACCATCGCGACCGGCTGAATACAGTCGCCCCTGTATCGGGTCCAGTTGCAAAGAACTAACACCATTTTTATGCCGCCGTTCCTCCTCGTCTCTAATCACGAACGACACTTGAGTTTTTTTACGCATCGTGCCCATTGTCCGACATTTTAAAACGTAATTTAAACTAGTATTTTTTACTTTTTGCTAGTAAAATTGAATAAATCCGATTTGTTTCAGGTTTGTTTGACATTTGCTTTTGACAGATAATTAAAAATGGCTACGGACTGGTCAGCTGTCATTGGCCCAATTTCACATACGTTGCAGTAGCCAATCAATTTGCCGCAAACCAAGGATGCATTCAGAATTTAGATGAAAAAAATATAATTTTACGAGAACATTCAATATCAACGTTTTGTCTTTCCATTAATAAATTATTTTATGGTAAAACTGTTTTACTTATATGAGCAATGATGGCGTTGCGAGATATTTCACTTATCTAACAAACTTGATAAATATTTTTTAGCTTTAGGCATGCATAGTTTTATGTCTTAGAAATTAGATAGTAAATAAGTACCTAAATTTTAATTCGTATTTACAATCAAAGAGTATACAAATACTACGTAAGATTTACAATGTTGAAGTTATCTGATCCGGTGTTCTTTTTATACAAATCCTTTTTTATAGATGTTGAGTATATCTCTACAATATATCTTAGTCCAACACTTCTTTCACTTTCTAGTTTTATCTGCACAAAATCGTAATTTACACCTCCTGATATTATAGTAGCTGTACCTTTCTTATTTGGGTCACGGTCAATACAAGCGATACCTGTGATAACGGTTCCACTTGGATAAACAAAATCCACCAACTCTGTCCTCTTCCAAAATAATAATCCGTGTTTCTTCACTTCTTTGTAGGACATTCGCGCACCAAAATCATATCCTTGATACAAATCGTGAGACGAAATAATAACGAAAAATAAAGAGAATCCAAAGTAGATGCAAAGTAGTTTCATTATTTCTATATGAAGTCAACACGCTTAATTGTGTCAATGTTTTTGATAAGACTATTGAGATGAAAAAATATGCTCATTCATATTCATCACATATCGTTAGTTATTATGAGCTAAATAACTAAAGGGGAGGCTCTTTAGGCGAGTTACTTTTTTTGGTGTTCATCTTTACTGTTTGAATCGTAAATTATCGCTTGCCCCGTGCCTCGGAGGGCACAAGAAACCGTACTTTTTTCAAACCGGGTAAACCGAATTAACAAAATAAGCAAACCGAGTTGCAAACCGGTTTACACAAACCGAATCGTTCGACCTATGACGGCTATAGTCATCGAGTCATAGATTACGACGCGCGACGTTTAGTTCGGTTTGGGATTACGGTTCGGTTTGCAAAAGTCACTTTTAATAGGTTGCGTTTTAGAATCAATTTGGGATATAAGTACATATAATTAGAAACTACAAAAATATCTACTATAACAAATTAAAGCAGTAAAAGTTCTCTAACAAACGTCTTATAACTAATAATCACTCAACCAAAATATTCATTAAACAAACTAAAAAAATAGGAAACATAGAATTATGACACCAATTTTGGCGCGATTTACTACTGATTGCATCTAAAATATCGTACGGTTCGTATTACAACTCGCGAGTCGCACGATCTTTCGGATCGAGCCATTCGGTTTGAACGACTTTCGGTCTGCAGAAGTTCAGACTACTGACGCGTTCCGTTAACATTGTAAACCGGGTTGACGTATGACGTAAACCGGGTTGATTCGAGTTACGCTCAAACCGAATCCATTCGGTTTGGCCAAACCGAGTTGACCATCTCTAATAGATATAGGGAGTCAGTAGGGACCTACCTCTAAACAACTGACACTAGTCTAAATAAAGCTATTCCTTTGGGTTGCGGAGGTCAGGCAGGCAGTCGCTCTGTGGAAAATAATAGTCAAATCCGGTTAGACAAGAAAGCGGACCCCGGTTTCTAACGGGGATAACGCTAGGAGGATGATCTTTATTGTGTTTCGACAACATTACATTCTCATTTTACGGAATTCATTCGTTATATTATTTTTCAAATTGACTAGGTACACTTATTTGTTTTGTAGACAGCATCGTGATCGGCTCTTAAATATGTGATTTTAAAACATTATGTAATCCGTGCCATATTGTATGTACCTATGTTCATGTATGTTGTGGAAATAAATGCTTTTCTTCTTCTTGTTCAGTACATATTAGCTTAAGATTTGTTTTATCACGGCTACAACGCCGCGGTTTTACTTACTTACTTAGTAGATTCGCGTTACGCTCGTTGATATTTTGATATCGATCCGGATAAACTAGCTTGGCTAGGAATACCGGTAAAAGAATAAGTATTGACATGAAGAGGCAACTTTACTATTAGCTTTACTAAGACCATCCGTGGTAGCTATAAATCCACAAATAAATATCAAATAAATAAAATAAGACATGACCTAGCCTTAAATATAGATAAACTTAATAAAGTAAATATTTTTGAACAATTAAAATAGATAATTTGTAATTATCTTGCTTTATCGATTGCGTAGAATTTATAAACGGCGAATCTATTGATAAGTGTCGTCACATATTTTTCTATGTAAATAAGTATGAAATGTTCGCAAAAGGTCACGTTATCAAGTGACTGGAGCTCTATTTCATGTTTATCTATTCGTACCTACAGCAGAACAACAAAGAAATTGACAGAAGTGATTTATTTGAAATAATTTCGCCGAATAAATAATAATAATATTCTACCATATACACCCATCACCATCTAGTCCCAAGCTAAGCAGAGCTTGTGTTATGGGTACTAAATAATGGATAAACATATCTACTTATATTATATATTATATATATATATATATATATATATATATATATATATTGTAAATACATAGGTATTACCTATACATAGAAACACCCAGACCAAAACAAACATCCATGTTCATGCACACAAATGTTTGACTTGAGCGGGAATCGAACCCGTGACCTTCGGCGTAGCAGTCGCTTACACTCCCGCTGCGCCAACCGGTCGTCAATAAATGAAAAGCATCATGCATGCGTGCTATAATAGAAAAATATACAGCTAACACGAACTAGAAAACACGAATGGCAAGTTAATCTCGATGATTTGTTGCGATCCTGGATCAGATTAAAGTCACCAGCTTAAACTCCAATCGATTGAGTTATTTTTATGGATTTTATTTCACTAATAAATATTACTGCGGGTAAATTTATTTTTTAAGTTACTACCCCATTGGTGCAATATTTTTTTGGGTTCTGCACCTCAAATCAACTGCACCGCAAATCTTGGCAAACAGGGCCGCGGCGTTAGCAGTACCTACGCAACGCTGGCGTTTTGTTTGGCAATCCGTCATGGTACAACAGTACAACCAAAGAATTCAGATTTATACCGACATAGAAGCACATTTCCTATGGGCACTCTGAAGACAAACTTACTGCAACCCAAATTGCCACTTGGCGTCGTGGCTGTCGTTCCCCCAGTGTAAGAGCAAGAGAGACAGACATTCCTCCAGTGTATCTTAACTACGAGAGCAAGAGAAACGGAGAAACGACGCCAGCGCTGCCAACTACGATCTAAACTGTGGCAGACCCCACTTGGAATCATCTCGCGAAATTCTAAAGGTCTGCGGCTCTATGTAAATCTTTGTTCTTTGGTACAACACAGTTCGACGCTTTAGCACGTCTTAAGGTGAGCTCATTGACGCACGCTAAGTACGCGTTCTGCTTGACGTAGTTTGGTTTGGCAGTCTATCAAGACCCTTTTACCTACTACAAAACGCTTGAAAGTATCTTTACGCAATAGCGATAAAAGATATGACCTTACTTCAAAAGATCTTAAGCAAAGTGTTGTTGTAGCTACTAAGTATCTACCATAAGTACGAAAGATTATGAGGATAGATGAATGTATGCCTGCTACTCTCTTTAATTTGAAAGGATTTCTTCATTTTATTATGGTACCCTAAAACACGGCAAAACGAGACTGACTCGCGAACCATTGACCGCTTTTTATGCTAGGGCATAATTTTTGCCAAATAATCTCGGGAAATAAATATTGATGATGCCGAAATGAAAAAGTGGATTTATTGTCATCTCAGAATGCATTTATGAAATTTTGTGATGCTACTATGGGTAAAGTCGTTGGAGTTATATAAGTATATAAGTACTGCAAATGAGGGAGATTTTTACTGCGTTGATGGCAGATCAGTTTTTAAATGTATTATGTATACCTTCCTAATGGTAGTAATCGTCGCTTAATGTTTTTATTTATATTCTCCTTTTTTATAAAATCACGCCCGAAGGCGTAGGCATGGGGGTAATATGACAATCACATTTCGCCTTATGAATTTTAGGTCCGACGTAATGGCGGGCGAGCCTATTTCCGTTACCGGGCACATTGCCAGACGGGCCGTGCTGCTAGGTAGCTACTGAGAATTCGGAGAAACTCAGCAACATTTCTACCTGACCCGAGAATCGAACCCGGGACGTCCCGATCAGCAGACGCATACTCTATCCATCGAGGCAGTCAGATTCTATAAAAACTATACTGTTACCGCAAGAGCTGCAAGATTTTGCCTCTGCATGACGTGTTGTTTCATCACCACAACAATAAAAGTAGGCAGGTACCTACGTAACACACCATTTTTTTTCGTTCCAGATAAGTAGGTACTTAGTTCGTGTTAGCTGTATATTTTTCTATTATAGCACGCATGCATGATGCTTTTCATTTATTGACGACCGGTTGGCGCAGCGGGAGTGTAAGCGACTGCTACGCCGAAGGTCACGGGTTCGATTCCCGCTCAAGTCAAACATTTGTGTGCATGAACATGGATGTTTGTTTTGGTCTGGGTGTTTCTATGTATAGGTAATACCTATGGTAGTAACTAGTATCATAAATATATATATATATATATATATATATATATATATATATATATATATATATATATATATATATATATATATATATATATATATATATATATATATATATATATGTATATATTGTAAATACATAGGTATTACCTATACATAGAAACACCGAATCGAACCCGTGACCTTCGGCGTAGCAGTCGCTTACACTCCCGCTGCGCCAACCGGTCGTCAATAAATGAAAAGCATCATGCATGCGTGCTATAATAGAAAAATATACAGCTAACACGAACTAAGTACCTACTTATCTGGAACGAAAAAAAATGGTGTGTTACGTAGGTACCTGCCTACTTTTATTGTTGTGGTGATGAAACAACACGTCATGCAGAGGCAAAATCTTGCAGCTCTTGCGGTAACAGTATAGTTTTTATAGAATCTGACTGCCTCGATGGATAGAGTATGCGTCTGCTGATCGGGACGTCCCGGGTTCGATTCTCGGGTCAGGTAGAAATGTTGCTGAGTTTCTCCGAACTCTCAGTAGCTACCTAGCAGCACGGCCCGTCTGGCAATGTGCCCGGTAACGGAAATAGGCTCGCCCGCCATTACGTCGGACCTAAAATTCATAAGGCGAAATGTGATTGTCATATTACCCCCATGCCTACGCCTTCGGGCGTGATTTTATAAAAAGGAGAATATAAATAAAAACATTAAGCGACGATTACTACCATTAGGAAGGTATACATAATACATTTAAAAACTGATCTGCCATCAACGCAGTAAAAATCTCCCTCATTTGCAGTACTTATATACTTATATAACTCCAACGACTTTACCCATAGTAGCATCACAAAATTTCATAAATGCATTCTGAGATGACAATAAATCCACTTTTTCATTTCGGCATCATCAATATTTATTTCCCGAGATTATTTGGCAAAAATTATGCCCTAGCATAAAAAGCGGTCAATGGTTCGCGAGTCAGTCTCGTTTTGCCGTGTTTTAGGGTACCATAATAAAATGAAGAAATCCTTTCAAATTAAAGAGAGTAGCAGGCATACATTCATCTATCCTCATAATCTTTCGTACTTATGGTAGATACTTAGTAGCTACAACAACACTTTGCTTAAGATCTTTTGAAGTAAGGTCATATCTTTTATCGCTATTGCGTAAAGATACTTTCAAGCGTTTTGTAGTAGGTAAAAGGGTCTTGATAGACTGCCAAACCAAACTACGTCAAGCAGAACGCGTACTTAGCGTGTGTCAATGAGCTCACCTTAAGACGTGCTAAAGCGTCGAACTGTGTTGTACCAAAGAACAAAGATTTACATAGAGCCGCAGACCTTTAGAATTTCGCGAGATGATTCCAAGTGGGGTCTGCCACAGTTTAGATCGTAGTTGGCAGCGCTGGCGTCGTTTCTCCGTTTCTCTTGCTCTCGTAGTTAAGATACACTGGAGGAATGTCTGTCTCTCTTGCTCTTACACTGGGGGAACGACAGCCACGACGCCAAGTGGCAATTTGGGTTGCAGTAAGTTTGTCTTCAGAGTGCCCATAGGAAATGTGCTTCTATGTCGGTATAAATCTGAATTCTTTGGTTGTACTGTTGTACCATGACGGATTGCCAAACAAAACGCCAGCGTTGCGTAGGTACTGCTAACGCCGCGGCCCTGTTTGCCAAGATTTGCGGTGCAGTTGATTTGAGGTGCAGAACCCAAAAAAATATTGCACCAATGGGGTAGTAACTTAAAAAATAAATTTACCCGCAGTAATATTTATTAGTGAAATAAAATCCATAAAAATAACTCAATCGATTGGAGTTTAAGCTGGTGACTTTAATCTGATCCAGGATCGCAACAAATCATCGAGATTAACTTGCCATTCGATTAATAAATCGTTTTAAATAGATTGGAATCTTATCGTTTTATTTTTATTTTAAGCGAGATAAAGAATTGGAGTGCCTCTATATATTTCGGTAAGACGATTTCCTTAAGCTACTTACCTACATAGCTTAAGAAAATTGCATTATAGGTTCCTCCTGCTTATCATAATAAAATCAATATTATACTTATATAAAATCCAGTAACTATTATATCTATACACATAAATAAAATTGCAGTGTCTGTTTGTAATATTAAAACAACCGCTTTTTACTAAACGCATTACACCGTAACACGGTAGGTACATATAACGAAATGTCATTTTTTACAATTTTTATCTGTCTGTCTGTGTGTCTGTTTGTACTCGCTAATCTCTGGAACGGATGGACCGATTTTGACGGGACTTTCACTGGCGGATAGCTGATGTACCAAGGTATAGTAACTTAGGCTATAAATTAACCAGGTACGCGAAGTAGTTCCCTCAGGACGCGAGTGAAACCGCGGGAAACAGCTAGTATTATTATATAACCATTCTAATATTGTAAATGTAAAAGACGTGTGGTTGTTTGTCCTCGATACTATGGAAATATTTTTGTGTGTATCTAGAGATATTCAGGAGCACAGATCATGTAGTCAGGAGGCTGGAGAGTGATACTGCCGTACTTTTTGCCGCGATAAACTTAGTGAATGGACTGGAAAACTACGTTAAGTTTTAAGATAATAATCGTATTAATATTATCTTCATCTATCGCTTACTTAGACCATGTACTTCTAAAGTTTGCTTTCCACAGTGCGAGTCGGGTAACTACTAAGGTGCTGCGCGCGTCCGTTAAAACCACGCATCGTGAGAAGCTGGCTTTAGATAATAGACTAAAACGTGAACACAGAATTACAAGGAACATATTTGACTTAAGGTTATATTTCTTTGGAACATATTTTAAAAAACGAGACCATGATTATTTTTGTTGATAACAATTTATAAAGTCAACGAAGCAGTATGTAGGCCTAAATAATATGCAAAATATAATTACGATGCACAATCGAATCGATTGTCAGGCTATCAAGCTCAGGGCATGAGGCAGGTTATGAAAACACAAAAAAAACAATAAACAGGTAAACATATCACACTAAATTACCGCCCGCAAAATATTGCTGCACTGCATAATAAAATTATACTTCTTATTGTCATGTCATGTCAGCCTAGAGACATCCACTGCTGGACATAGGCCTCCCCCAAGGTTCTCCACACAGACCGATTTTGAGCCGCCCCCATCCAACCGCTTCCCGCGATCTTAACCAGACCGTCGGTCCACCTTGCTACTTCTTAAGGCCTTGCCACACGATACAATTTTACCACTGATCAAATTTTCAATCGAATTGGCTTTGCCCGTCTACACGACACAATCAAATCACTGATTTGCATTCCGTCCACCCGATTGGTTAAAATCTAGTGGTACCGCCCACCCGATGAACTTGAGTTGGACGACTGGCGTCTACACATCACGATTTCATCAAGTGATTTAGTCAAATTGAACGTAAAGCGTGTCGTGTGGCAAGGCCTTTATTCAATAGTTAGGTAATAATAATGTTTCGCTTTAACGTCAAACAGCTGAACCAAATTTGATGATTGTGAGTATCATTATAATCAGCCGAATGTATGAAGGTCTCACTGCTCCACGGAACATTTTGTACTATGAAAAGTTTAAGACGGCCGTGCCCTTCTGAGGCTAATATCCACCACGCTGGCCAAGTGTGGATTGGCAGACTTTACATCAGGGCCGCGCCGACCCAATCCAGCGCCTGTGTGCGAAATCTATGACGCGCCTGTATGCGAAATCTTTAAAGCGCCCTTTTGTCGTCCTTTTTCGAAAATAATTTTAATAACTAACGCATATCCCGGCGCGCGGCGCCCGTAATACCTTGGCGCCTGTGTGCGCCGCGTACATTGCACATAGGGGCGGCTCGGCCCTGCTTCACATACCTTTCGAGAATACTGTGTTGAACTTGCAGTGAACCTTAAAGCGTAATAAACTCGAGTGCGGTTTGGAATTCGTTGTGCAGTGCCGGAATAATGGTGTGGTACCTAAATTTGCGCAAATCAAACCCATAAAGTGTATTCGGGATTACGATGTTTTCTTTCGCGTCGCGAGTGAAAAGTTTTTGTGCCGTGTCATCGCAGATTACCGACGACAAGTTATGTGTACAAATAAAAAAGTGTACGATTTACATCTGCAGTTATCGCGGTTTTTGGATAGCAAAGTATGGGAGATCTTAGATGCCATGACACATAGTCGTACAGAGACCATGGGTTTTGAAATCAAAAAAAGGCATAGCCGAAAATTGACTAAGTTATCCGGTGGAAATCTCAACTACCCACTTCATACGGAAAATCACACGCAACAAAACGTTACGGTCGTCAACCTCTCATCGAAACAGCTTACGTCTGATGCTATTAGTGTGTTATCCCGAGGGCTAAATTACGCTCCTACACCACACAGAATACCAATCGAGGACATTGTCGCCAACATTGAGAACACTATAGTGCGTAATAGGATACCACACAGTGATGCGGAATGCCTACGACAAGATGTGTCGACATTGTTACGCAGATCAGCACCACCAAAGGCCAATATTACGCGTCATGAATTAAGGGCCATACAACATTTGCGCAACGATACGGATCTACTGGTGCTGCCTGCCGACAAAGGCAATGCTACTGTGGTTGTCGACACCGTAGCGTATGATAACAAAATAACACAGCTAGTGAGTGATTCCATCACATATAAGAAAGTTGGCTATAACCCGACCACCAGGGTTACCAACAAACTGACCAAAATACTGCAAAGCCTCCAAAACCCGGAACTGGCAACACAGCTCAGACCGCACAACCCCACTCCACCGGAAATATACGGGTTGCCTAAAATACACAAACCCGGTTGGCCACTACGACCCATTGTCAGCCAGAAGACGCGCCGACATACAAACTGTCGCGACATCTGGCAACAGTACTGCAACCCTTTACCGGTAAGACGAGTGGCTTCATCAGGGACTCGAAACATTTCGTCGACTTGCTGTCAGGAGTAAAGCTCAAGGACACAGAGATTATGGTTAGCTTCGATGTTACATCCTTGTTTACTAATGTACCAGTGGAAGAGAGCATACACATTATTAGCACCCTATTGCAAGGCACTGAAGTACCCACTGCATACATTGACGCTATAAAATTCTGTCTCGAAAGCGGCTACTTCTTGTGGAGAGGAGCATACTACTTGCAGCTGGATGGAGTGGCTATGGGGTCCCCTCTCGCACCGGTGGTGGCCAATGTTTTCATGGAGTGGTTCGAAGAGCGAGCGCTTGACACATCCTTGAAACCACGATACTGGTGGCGATACGTGGACGACATCTTTGCTATCGTCAACCGGGACTCTCTGCTGGATCTCACAACTCACCTCAACTCCATACACTCAAAAATACAGTGCACGGTTGAAGAAGAAAAGGATGGAGCACTACCGTTTCTAGACGTGTTGATCATACGTGACCTGGATGGTCATCTATCACATACCGTATATCGGAAGCCAACGCACACGGATAGATATCTACACGCCAGCTCTCATCATCACCCATCCCAACTGTCTTCGGTGCCAAGGTCACTGATTAATCGAGCTCTCAATATCTGCGATCCACAGTACGTGGACACTGAATTGAGTCACCTACGACGAGTGCTTGAGAGCAACGGTTATCGGTGGCGACAATGTATGCGAGTTGCTAGTACGAACAGCCGCCGGCGTCCGGCTGGAGCGGAAAGGACCCCCGCTTTCCTACCGTATATTCGGGGGATAACCGACAAGATTGGACACCTGTTACGCCGAAGGTATAGCATCAGGACAATCTTCCGCCCACCTGGGCAGCTAAGACAGCTACTGCGCTCCCCAAAAGACCGAGATCCACTGGATGTTCCCGGCGTTTACACGATCCCGTGTGACAGTGGCCTGAGCTACGTAGGCGAGACTCGTCGCAACATTACGACGCGGGTAAGGGAACATATCAGAAGCGTCAAGAGCATGGACAGCAACAGGTCGGCGGTCGCCGAACATGCCTCTGAAACGGACACGGCTCACTACATACGTTTCGACAAGGCCACCGTACTAGCGAGGGAGAAATACTTCATACCGCGGAAAGTACGGGAGGCCATCGAGATCAGCCGTCGTCCCAATTTCAACCGAGATAGTGGCTGGGGACTGTCACCTGCCTGGAGACCGGCCTTAAAACTGACCACACATCTGGATACCCCGAACCTAGAATGCGACACAGTCAGCACGGTGTGTACACATCCAACGTCCTTCACGGTGCAGCGGAACACGTTGCAAGATGACGTTCACACAGGCACACCGGACACGCCGGCAACGCAACCAACTTCATCGCAGGCGCCGGTGAATACGTCCTCTACACGCTCGCAACGACAAGCTGCGCGGTGGGCCCGCTTCAGTGGAGCGCCCGACGCCGACGCGGACGGTCACGCTTGCTCATGATTAAGGACCTCCGTATGGTCCGAAACTAGTCGGGCTACTCCGACCAAAAATAATACGTGAGTACAACCGGTTACAGTTACTCTAATTGCAGTGAACCTGTTTATGGAACGTTTTATTAAAAGAAGCACTTACAAAAAAGTCATTTGTTTCTACAATAAAACTAGACAAGTCATATATTTTAACTAAATTGGCACAGAAAGATCTACCAAAAGTACGTCTGTCACTGCATTTTCCCTTTTCAGTTTATTATTTTTAAGTAGTCGGGTTATTTCAAATGTAAACTAGAATTAAAAACGAATTTAGGTTTCAGTGCATACCAAGATCCACTGCGAATGGCACTGGGACAATGATTATAAACAGGTTGTTGTAATGTTAATTTTATGAACATTAGAAGTTAGTAAGAACGTAATATCTTTATCTATACCGTCGTACGTACCTAAGCAATTTAAAAAGCCTTAGCTCCAAGCCAAAAAGGAAAATGTCCAACCAAAACACACCTTAGTAAACTGAACCAAATCCGAAAACTAATAAATTATGCGTCAAGGAAAGCCTTGAGATATCCCTAAGCAATTCGTATTGCGTTATCCAACGTGATATCTGGTGATATAGGGAAAATACTGTTCAGGTAACAATGCTTGAGCAACATACTGCGCCCTTTAGATTTGTTCAAGCGGAAAAAAGACAGTTTCGACTATATTCCCTCTGTTTTCCGTGATACAATTTACATGGCGAATCTCACTATTAAACGTAACTATATGTGCTAAGGGATTTTCGTTTCTATGGCGAATGCTAATAAGGATAATCTACGTTATTGCTTTATTGGTTTAGCTTTGAACACTCTGAGGCCGTTTTGATCTGGTAAATGGATTTTTGTAGAGGGAAATTGGTTCTGCAATAGTATGACGACACACCATATTATTATTTACTTAGAACAGATCACGCATAAAAGTATGCACCTGTTAGTATATTAGTTCCTTGATAGGAGCTTTCTTATGCATATTAATCTGTGTGTAGTCATAGTCATAGTAGCTATGTACGTATAATATTGCACAATGGTGAAGATACAAGCGCTGGCGAAATCTAACGATCATTGACTAAACTTCGAAGAGATGGCGGCTATGAATCGTGCTATTAAAATTTCGTGCGCGATTACTATACATTATACAAATAGGGAGCAAAATCCGTGGAGCCATGATCCATCAGGCACTATCTCCTACCCTGGTCACTTTCCAGTTGAGAAACGTCACACCTCACTCCTCGGAATATTCGTGAATACGTGCATCTACTTGGATGAGCCTTTACTGGCTTCTATGGTAACGAGCCGTCCTTTATCTAGGTACTACCTACCTCCTTTTGCTCAATGTGAAGCAGAATTCAACTTCAAGCTGCCTCTCTGCCTTCAGGTTAACCAATTTTAAAGACGTGAAGGTGAGTAAGCTTCATGTAAATTAAGATAGGAATAATTTACAGTTCGCACAGACAAAGCCTCAGGCGAAAGATAATTTATAAAGAGTAAATAACAAGTCTGCGCATTCAATAAAGTATTGATAAAGTTTCGCGCGCGCCAAAGTATACGTAAGTATGCACATCAAAGGAGTTTTTGACTTTAATGATGTAGGAAGTGAATCACAATCGATTTCCCAGATTTCATTACAGGGGTTGGAAGCTTTCAGAGATTTACATAATAATTTGCTTCCGTTAGTGAAGTTCGTCTTTTGTTGTGGTAATAATAACTATGATAAATGTGGTAGGAGAATCCACTGAATGGTGTAGAGGCACGTAATTGTAATGAGGGTTGAATGGATTGAGGATGAAAATCGGTTCCACTGAGAGGTGTAAAGATGTCCTTTGTCACAAATTGTAGTGTCAATGGATCAAACACTTTTCTGCAATTTTATTAATTTGAACACATTTTTCTAAAAATATATATCGCAATGAGTTTATGAGCACCAGCAGAAATATAGTGGGGTGGATGCACACAAGTCCGAGGGTAGAAATTGATGGTGGAAGGGGAGAAGGGGGGGAGAGATTCTTTGTCGAACTATCAGAGTGTCAGATGACCGGCTCCCTTCTTCTCCCGAAGCCCATGGCCGAGTTCATTCGTCGTTAAGATATGTTCTATGTAGAACTCGCAGCGCGGGCTCGAGATTGCGTCATTGCAGGTCCTCCTAGAATTTAAAGCGAACAAATCAGTGTGTACAATGCCGAATGGTTTGTTTTCGCCGCTGCGCTAGCACTGCACTTCAAGACGCTTAGTGCCAAATATTTTTTAATGTGAATTTAAAAGAACACATTCACGTTTATGTGGCAGTGTCATTGTGAACCTACAATTAGTTTGACCACCACAAAATTCTGACGAACACATCATTGCAATTCGGCACACGAAATGACGGAGCGAATACGTTAATTTAATAAACAAAAGGCTGAATAAGACAGAACACGAGTCCATTAAATCACTCACCCACAAAAATGTGGGCACAATAATTGAAACGTTCATACATCGCAACATTAATTGAATGAAATGTTGCCACATACGAAGTTTATGATCTGAAATAATTTACGGTTTGCCACCATCGACTGTTTCAGAGCTTAATTGCTCTCGCTGCGGTGAATGCGAATGTTGGCAATACTCGGATAGGGTTGAGTGTTGTGATTTGATTGTTATCAATATTATTACGTGTAGCAAGTTTATGTTTATTGTTGGGATGTTGCAATAGTAACAAGTGGACATTAGGCCGCTATGTCAGGACGAGTGCTGGTCGATTTCATTTGTTTTGTTCTGGTGTCGGTGTTTTTCAGACCGTCTGAAGGCCTCCGACATGGCCTAACAATTCTTATCCTGAGACAAGAACCGGGACCGACAGCTTTACGTGCCCTCCGAAGCACGGTAGCGCTCAGATGTAAATGCCACACGTGGTCATCCAAGTGGCGACATGTGCAAGCGTTGCTTATCATTGCCAATCCGTTATGAACGGCAAGCCAAGTTTCGCTATAAGCGCTATCAAACGATTTCCATAAGAGACAATTCATTGCGTTTTTAAACAACTGCTGTCTGGATGTTTGCTTCGTTTGTATTTTTCGGTGCCCTAGTCGTCGGAGGTCCCTGTGCTGGGAAGATAGAGTGTTAGGTGTGTTTGTGTCCTTTGGAGCAACCCTAATCACACATCCTCTCATCTTCACGATGATAATTCAGCCCGGAAAGTAATGTTCCAGTTCACATTCCAGTCAGCAACTGGCATGAAAGTACCACAGTTCAGATTATTGTATTCAATGTAGAGGAGAGGTTAACACAAAAGCTAAAACAGATCTAAACTTGCTGCAAAGGGTATTAATGTACAACAAATCCGACTGTTTATTTTGCTGAAAAATAATTTTAATAACACTATTATAAGAACCTAAGTTTTGATTAGAAAAATACTAGGTATGTATCCAGTTATGTATTGTAAACATAAAATGTGGTTTCCAAGATATACTACTACTTTACATACGTAGTACATTACATACCAAAGTACGTATAATTATCTTTAAGATTAAGCCAGCGCGCCCAATGTAAATTCACAGAAATAGGTATTTATAAGTTAACCGACGATTACTCGTAAACTAGTGATATCTACTTAGCCGTGATAGTTTTCCTTTTAAATTCGTTATATGTACTACATTTGTGATTTTTTTCACCTCTTCCAAATTAGTTTAGCCGGCAGAGGAAGGGGGGGGGGGGGAGGACACTTGAGTCTAACAATTTTTTTCACTTCAAAGCTTGATTTTTGACAAACCAATCACTTGATCGAAAAATGATTTGAGCACACTAATAATATTTTTTTAAAACCTATCCAATGATACCCGACATGATGGGGTACTCAACCAAAAAAAAATTCAACCCCACTATATATGTAGGGGAGATACCCTTAAAAAAATATTTTCCTAAATTTTATTCTACAGTTTTTTTGCAATATCTTATGTCTCTATTCATGTCAAATATCAGCTTTCTAGCACTAGGCGTCTTTGAGCTAGGCTGCGGACGGACAGACGGACGCACATGACGAAACTATAAGGGTTCCTTGTGGACTACGGAACCCTAAAAAGGTTTGAGGTCACGTTAATCGAGCACAATAATTCATACCAGTTCTTCCAGGGCTACCAACAGACTCGGTATTGGGATATATATATTTGTAAAACAAAATGTCTTTTAAAACAAAACGTCTGGTGGATTTTAAAGTCATGAAATTTCTAATAGCCCGAATCAGAATCTTAATGGTCAGGATGGCACTAGTGATTTTGCCACTGTACTATAGATGGCGCTAGACATATGCAGCTACGCCTACAAAGCTGTATCTCTTTTAATGATCTGTAGTGTCCACTATGAGTTCTTTTACAAACTGTGGGCTCTACTGGTCTGAACATTCCTCGGATTCCAAGAAAAAGGATTAGAGATTGGTCCAGCCTCGTCCTTCCCTTCCACTTTTCTTGACACTATCAAGCGCTCCAATGTGCAATTCATTAGGTAAATGTTAAAGGGCATAGACCTTAATTTTAAAAAACTACACTGCGTAAAGTGCCTTTGTATGCTCGATCCTGGTATGATTGTTTATCTCTCGGTTCAGTAGGCAGAACTTCGGTGACCGGACATCCATTAAGATAATATTAATATCGTTGCGATATATTTTCAACAAAATATTGGACTCACGGCAGCCAATGGATTACTGTGTCCAGAAACGGTGTCATGAATCAGTTTAATCAAAGGATTTTGTTATGAGTAGTCTACATTATGTAATATACCGACTAAAAGATAAAAAAAAAACAAAAAAAAAAACAGTTTAATATGTAAACATAAAAGACGTTATCGGGCACAAAAGTTTGCGACACTGTATTTAATTCCGACTGAATGATAGAAGTACAAAATATGAATCTATTTCCATATGAATGTTTCGTTTGAACGTCAAACACCTGAAGCAAATTTGATGATTGTTAGTATCATTAGTATCAGCCGAATGTATATACTGTCTCACTGCTCCACGGAACATTTTGAACTATGAAAAGTTTAAGACGGCCGTGCCCTTCTGAGGCCAATATCCACCACGCGCTGGCCAAGTGCGGATTAGCAGACTTCACATACCTTTCGAGAATACTGTGTTGAACTTACAGTGAACCTGTTTATGGAACGTTTTATTAAAAGAAGCACTTACAAAAAAGTCATTTGTTTCTACAATAAAACTAGACAAGTCATATATTTTAACTAAATTGGCACAGAAAGATCTACCAAAACTACGTCTGTTTCCCTTTTCAGTTTATTATTTTTAAGTAGTCGAGTTATAAAAATTTTAAACTAGAATTAAAAACATATTTAGGTTTCAGTGAAGCCCAAGATCCACTGCGAATGACGCTGGGACAATAATTATAAACAGGTTGTTGTAATGTTAAAATTTTATGAACATTATAAGTTAGTAAGAACCTAATATCTTGATCTATACCGTCCTACGTAAGCAATTTAAAAGCCTTAGCTCCAAACCAAAAAGGAAAATGTTCAAAATCCTCGCAACCAAAACACACCTTAGTAAACTGAACCAAATCCGCAAACTAATAAATTATGCGTCAAGGAAAGTCTTGAGATATCCCTAAGCAATTCGTATTGCCTTATCCAACGTGATATCTGGCGATATAGGGAAAATACTGTTCAGGTAACAATGCTAGAGCAACATACTGCGCCCTTTAGATTTGTTCAAGCGGAAAAAAGCCAGTTTCGACTATATTCCCTCTGTTTTCCCTAATACAATTTACATGGCGAATCTCACTATTAAACGTAACTATATGTGCTAAAGGATTTTCGTTTCTATGGCGAATGCGAATAAGGATAATCTATGTTATTGTTTAGAGGGCCCAGAGGGCGTTTTGAGCTGGTAAAAGGATTTTTGTAGAGGTAAATTGGTTCTGCAATAGCATGACGACATATCGTAAGTATTATTATTTACTTAGAACAGATTACGCATAAAAGTATTCTCCTGTTAGTATAGTAGTGCCTTGACTGGAGCATCTTATGCATATTTGTCTGTGTGTAGTCATGGTTATGGTAGCTATGTACGTATAACCAATGCCATCTATTGCACAATGGTGAAGATATAAACACTGGCGACTTCAAACGGTCATTGATGGAACTTTGAAGAGAAGACGATTATAAATCGTGCTATTATTAGTTTCGTACGCGATTACTGTACATTATACAAATAGGGAGCAAAATGTAAATTAGGACAGACATAATTTACAGTTCACACGGACCAAGCCTCAGGCAAAAGATAATTTATAAAGAGTAAATAACAAGTCTGCGCATTCAATAAAGTATTGATAAAGTTTCGCGCGGGCCAAAGTATACGTAAGTACGCACATCAAAGGAGTTTTTGACTTTAATGAGGTAGGAAGTGAATCACAATCGATTTCCCAGATTTCATTACAGGGGTTGGAAGCTTTCAGAGATTTACATAATAATCTGCTTCCCTTAGTGAAGATCCGTCTTTTGCTGTGGTAATAATAACTATGATAAATGTGGTAGGAGAATCCGCTGAATGGTGTAGAGGCACGTAAGTGTAATGAGGGTTGAATGGATTGAGGATGAAAATCGGTTCCACTGAGAGGTGCAAAGATGTCCTTTGTCACAAACTGTAATGTCAATGGATCAAACACCTTCCTGCAATTTTATTGATTTGAACACATTTGTCGAAAAATATATACCGCAATGAGTTTATGAGCACCTGCAGAAATATAGTGGGGTGGATGCACACAAGTCCGAGGGTAGAAAATGATGGTGGAAGGGGAGAAGGGAGGGGAGAGATAATTTGTCGAACTATCAGAGTGTCAGATGTCCGGCTCCCTTCCTCTCCCGAAGCCCATGGCCGAGTTCATTCGGCGTTAAGATCTGTTCCATGTAGAACTCGCAGCAAGGGCTCGACATTGCATCATTGCAGGTCCTTCTTGAAAAGCGAACATATCGTTGTGTACAATGCCGAATGTTTTTTTTTCACCGCTGCGCTAGCACTGCACTTCAAGACGCTTAGTGCCGAATATTTTTTAATGTGAATTCAAAAGAACACATTCACGTTTATGTGGCAATGTCATTGTGTACCTATAATTAGTTTGACCACCACAAAATTCTGACGAACACATCATTGCAATTCGTCACACGAAATGATGGAGCGAATCCGTTAATTTAATAAACAAAAGGCTGAATAAGACTACGGGTGCATTAAATCAACCAGCCAGAAAAATGTGGGCACAATAATAGAAACGTTCATACATCGGAACATTAATTGAATGAAGTGTTGCCACATACGAAGTTTATGATCTGAAATAATTTACGTTTTGCCACGATCGACTGTTTCACAGCTTAATTGCTCTCGCTGCGGTGAATGCGATTGTTGGCAATACTCGGATAGGGTTGAGTGTTGCGATTTGATTGTTATCAAACATTATGTGTAGGAGTGGTAGCTTTATGTTTATTGTTGGGATGGTACAATATTTATACACGGACAATGAGCAGCTATCTCACGATGAGTGCTGCTCGATGGCGTTTTTAAACAGCCGCTGTCTTGATATCTGCAACTTTTTTTATTTTTAGGGTTTCCTAGTCGTCTGAAGTACCTGTGCCAAGAAGATATAGTGTTGCTGTGTTTGTAGCCTTTCACATCACACACATCATCAGCCTTTAACAGTCCACTACTGGACTAGGCCTCTCCTTTGAAAGGAGGAATTGGCCTACTATACCACACTGGCCAAACGGGTTGGTATAGGGTTTTTATCAAGTTTTCCTTCTCTTACAGTGCAGTTCTATGCATAATATGTTCCCTCTGTCGGCTCTTACGACACCCATGGGATGATATGGGGTGGTGACATTCCGTATTCTTAATCCGTCACCACACGGTAGCCTTTAAAGCAAACCTAATCACACATTCATCATATACACATACATCAAGATGATTATTGAGCCTGGAAGTTGATGTTCCAGTTCACATTCCAGTCAGCAACTGGCATGAAAGTTCCACAGTTCAGATTATTGTATTCAATGTAGTGCAGGGTCTGATACAACAGCTAAAAATATCTAAAAATGTTTGAGGTCACGTTAATCGAGCATAATAATTCGTACCAGTTCTTCTAGGGATACCAGCAGACTGCACTGCTGGAGGTATTGGCTTTATATGCTTAATTGTTTTTTTTTTATTACTGAAGTCATAATCACAAACCAGGCCTCTCAATACTCGTTTGGGGTAGTTTCTCTTTTCCGACTCAACCAATATTGCCTATCAAACTCTTTAGTGCCAGTTCCTATCAAACTCTAGAGTGTTCACCGATGCTATAGCCCCGTAGGTATAAATCATTGGCGCAGTATTCTCAGTAGCAGATCATAAATTGCTGCGGAGTAAGAGAGCATCGGCGTCTGTTATTTAGTACATCGGAACTCAGTGCGGCCACGCTCTGTATGTTGAGCTACTATCGAATGTGTTTAATGACGCGATGTCTTGGTATTGGAGTATTCAGTACATAATAGTGTAGAAGACTCACTAGTTGGTCTAGTGGTTAGTGGCCCAGACTGTTAAGCTGGAGGTCGCGGGTTCGATAGTGACCAGGACAAATCTTAGCATAATGAGCACGATTGGGCATGTTGTGTCTTGGTTTTTATCAATAAAATATACGTTTTTAGGATATACATATACATATACCTTTATCAGTTTTCTTTAGTTTGTAATAACACGATCGTGTGACGAATGTTTACAGCTGAAGATGTGATATTAAGATTATTAAGCTGGCTAAACCGGGATCAAATGTTCTTATAATTATCGTTTCAGTCTTAATGATGCCGGAGTGAATTTGTGTATTGTAGCCCAGTGGTGTAGCTGTGTTGGGCTACCTACACTCAGTGCCGGCGTGTGGAAGTTGGTGAATTCATCCCATCGGTGGCGGATCTGTTTGAACTAAATTCCCTAGTGACTCAGAATTCATGCCAGGTGCGGATATATCGTAGAGATTTTATGCGTAGTAGAGCGGAGAAGTTCTACTCTCTCACACAAAATCGAAGTAAATTTACCGTCCTGCGTTTTATTGGTGAGTGAGAGTGCCGGAACTTCATCCCTTATCCTACTGCTCACACACTCCGCTCCCCCTCCTATACTTTTTCCATTCCAAAGACTAACAAAGCACTGTGACTCCTCTGGTGTTGTCTGTGACCATGGGCGGCGGTAATAGTTTACTATCAGGCGATCCGCCAGCTCGTTGGCCGCATTCCATTAAAAAGTTGTCTTTTAATACAAAAAATGCATTTGAAACATGTTTCCATACATTTCCTTATGGTATGTAGTGTCCACTATGGGTGCCTTTATAAAACGTAGGCTCAAGCTCAACTGGTCTGAACATCGCGTGGATTCTACAAAAAGTCTTAGAGGTTAGACTATCCAGCCTCTAAACTTCCCTTTCACTTCCCCTACCACTTTTAGGTGCTCAAATCTTCACATTAGCTCCACAGCAAATATTTTAAAGTCATTGACCTTAATTTTAAAATTACACAGAGTAAAGCCTTCGTATGCTCGACCCTGTATGATTGTTTATCTCTCGGTTCACTAGGTAGAACTTCGGTGACCGGACATCCATTAAGATAATATTAATATTGCGATATATTTTCAACAAAATATTGGACTCACAGAAGCCAATGGATTACTGCATCCAGTAACGGTGTCATGAATCAGTTTCATCAAAGGATTTTGTTATGACTGGTCTACATTATGTAATGTACCGTCCCATATAAAGTAAAGTTGTATTACGGTTTCTTACCGAATTTATGGTAAACTAATCGAGTATCAATGTAAAGTTTTAACCTTCTATAACAAGCCTGATCTAAAATGACTGAAACAGCTGGGTATATAATTTTTAGAAAAAATAATATTCTTTAATTCAACTGAATTCCCTTTCGTTGGGGTCAACAACCCTTTAACGGAAACCTTTATAGTAAGGAATAGGTGCCTACTACTGTTCCCTAGATACTTACTCTAGTTTTGTACATATTATAAAATTCATAAATCAACTAAAAATAGTTTATTTACTGAAAACCGTCACTTATCGGTTCGGAAAATACGGTATCGGTTACCGGTTCGGAAAATACGTCCATTGACATTATGTCAAAATCAGTGTCAAGTAAATCCCGAGACTCTCTCGAAACGGAAACAAATAGCTTAATAAAATCTGGTGGGCATGATCAATGTCTAACTAAAGTACGCAATAAGTAAATTAATGAACTGTGAATATTTAAAATATATTTTTTATTTTACACTATATAAAAGGGACAATACATTTAAAGTTAATTTATAAAAGGTGTGAATAAAAGCAATCAATTATCGGCTTTGCGGATACTGATTGGGGAGGCGATGAAATAGATTAGTAAAATACTACAGTGTATCTAAAAGTGTTTGATATAATTGTAAAATATCGTAAAACACACGAAAGCGATTCACTGTTCGTCTCTTCAACAGAAGCCGAATATGACTTTTGCGACAGTGAATTAATGACTCTGGTTTAAATCGTTTTTAATTATTTTTGTTATCCAAATAAGTCAAACAATAATAAAATTATTTTTGATTTGAAGGTAACCAAAGTTGCATAAGTATTACTATTAATCAAACTTGATATTAACTAAACATATAGACATTAAATAAGTACAATTTTTATGAAAATATTTACATGGAGACTAAGGGTGTCCCAGTAACTGAGAATTAGATAAATAAAACGGAATTAATTTCAGCTACGAAAAGAGGTAAATTACATCTCACCGACGTACTCCCCGGAGCCTCTAATCTGATGTCACTTTCTAAAATGCAGCGAAGCTGGCTACACTTCACACATCGTCAACAGCCACAGCACCATACGCTTCTCATCTCCATGCAACGCTGCGCTGGCGAAGAAACCGCGTGCGCCGTCAATTCAGTCAGCAATCATAAGCCCAGCAAGATGTAATTTTTAGTAATAACTGTGCGCTGTTTTCTACAAATAAGGTAGAACACACAGATGTGAGAAGTATCAGATATAGCACATTCGTCCAACTAAGTGTGGCACGTTGACAGCTATGTGTGCGTGACCTTTGGCGACTGGCACTGTACGGACACGCGCGTCGGTGTGTGTGTAAAGTTGCCAGATTATGAATAATCTCCCAGTATTTTGCATATAGTTATGTAATATTCTTATATTCATTTGCGGTTTTTAATAAATTTACCATGGATTTAATTAATGCTTTTATAAATACATTTCTTAAATGTAGGTACCGAGTTAAGTTTTAACTACTTCGTAAATCTGTATATATAAAATCCTTGCGTTACTGACTGACTGACTGACAGACAAGCTATAGCCGAAACTACTCGGCGCATGAAGCTGAAATTTAGCATGTATGTTTCTTGGGAACCGTAGGGGTGCACTAAGACGGGATTTCTCGAAATTCCCACGGGATCAGGCAAAACGAGAAATACGAAAATATGTGCGTGCGAAGCCGCTGGCGTCGATTAGTTGAGAAATAAATAGTATGTATGTACACACGGCACCAAGTCAAGCTAAACAGTTACTGTACGATTTTGATACTTATTCCCTACGCCATAAGTATGTATGTACACACGGCGCCAAGTCAAGCTAAACAGTTGCTGTACGATTTTGATACTTATTCCCTACGCCATAAGTATGTATGTACATACGGCGCCAAGTCAAGCTAAACAGTTGCTGTACGATTTTGATACTTATTCCCTACGCCATTAGTATGTATGTAATGTACACAGGGCGCCAAGTCAAGCTAAACAGTTGCTGTACGATTTTGATACTTATTCCCTACGCCATAAGTATGTATGTACATACGGCGCCAAGTCAAGCTAAACAGTTGCTGTACGATTTTGATACTTATTCCCTACGCCATAAGTATGTATGTAAACACGGCACCAAGTCAAGCTAAACAGTTGCTGTACGATTTTGATACTTATTCCCTACGCCATTAGTATGTATGTAGTGTACACAGGGCGCCAAGTCAAGCTAAACAGTTGCTGTACGATTTTGATACTTATTCCCTACGCCATAAGTATGTATGTACACACGGCGCCAAGTCAAGCTAAACATTTGCTGTACGATTTTGATACTTATTCTTTACGCCATAAGAACGGTGCAAAGGTCAAAGTTTATAAGCTTGACGAGTAGCAGGGTGTACACGAATATTTGGATCGTTTGGGGATCGAACACAACACAATATTATATGTAAGGTATATACTAATGGAAATTGAAATTCTATTACTATATTTATGAGAAAGAAGATATATCTACAATACTCGTATACTTTTATAATACGGTAATGTATTTTTCATTAACATGACAATCATTATCACATAATCAATTGACAAGTGCATTTTCCCTAATTCAGGCAGAACGGTGTCGACAAAAACTGGCAACACTTACATATTTCTTGCACAAATACGAATTTTATCGAAATTAAATTAGGAAACAGTCAAATTATCAATAGTTACCTGTGAAAAGATAATCCATTTTCCTGTTTTTGTTTTTAGGAACAACTTTACAGTGTTTAAGAACACAAGACGGCATTTTGAGAATTTAAAAGTTGACGTGATCGTGACGCGTGAACTGTACGATGCTTCGTAGCGCACTGAGACGAGTTTGTATTCGCTTTTCAATTTTGTATTTGCTTTAGTGGCCGCACGCAACTGTGCCGCGCGTTACATCTGATACTTCTCACATCTGTGGTAGAAGCATTCAGTAATTTAATTTTAAACATTCCATCTAGTAGCGAATAGGTGGAACATTATACCATAAATTTTAATATATCCCTTCTCTTCTAGTTCTCTCTTGTACCGATAGATGGCGTTTTTCTTAAAATATCGCCATTCATAACATTATGACATGTATAACCTATGTATTTTTCTAGATTCGTCAGTCTTTATTTTAAAAGTTAGATGGGGTACGCCCACTTTACCACTTTGGAAGTGCCTCTATTTCAAACCATTAACTTTGAGAAGCAAAGGTATTAGGTATTAGGAACCTTATTGTAATTTATAATGATCCAGTTATAGACACCCCGCATGTATGCACCACGCATACGACCGACGAAAAACTAATTCAGTTCAATGTGTGTATTTTTATATAAAAATTGTGAAGGTTTTCAGAATACATATTTCAAATGTGTAGTCTTTTGGATTGGAATGTGTTCTGCACGGTCTTGGCATGTCTTTGGCTTGTAAATAAAACTACAAAATATTGGCAAAACAAGCCGTAAATAGCGTTTAATAAATAGCAGCCACATTTAAAAATACACTTAACATCTAACATATACCTAAGTACTTACTAATTACATTTACAGGCAACTTGTCACATGGAAATTGAGTCAATGGGTTGAGAAATATTAAGCAATTTCCTGTCCCATGAATCACATAGGCACAGATTTAACAAACAAGACCCAGATGTAGCGTATTCGTCCAACTAAGTGAGGCACGTTGACAGCTAAGTGTGCGTGACATTTGGCGACTGGCACTGTACGGACACGCGCGTCTATGTGTGTGTAAAGTTGCCAGATTATGAATAATCTCCCACTATTTTGCATATAGTTTTTGCAAACGAATATAAAAATATTACATAGGTAATATTTTATATTCGTTTGTGGTTTTGAAGAATTTACCATAGATTTAATTAATGCTTTTAATATGTAATGCTGTTGTGAAAATTATTCAAATAAAAGATACCATTAAAGTATGCTTTTATAAATACATTTCTTAAAAAATGTAGGCTCCGAGTTAAGTTTTAACTAATTTTATTCGTAAATTGAGAAATAAATAGATAGGCTTGCGTCATAAATATTAATTAGCTAAAAACATTTTGTCATGCATACAATAAATTATGAATATCATAATCATAAATCGTAACCAAAAAATTTCTGTTTCTGTACTTAATGTACACACGGCGCCAAGTCAAGCTAAATAGTCGAAGCACGATTTTGATACTTATTCCCTACGCCATAAGAACGGTACAAAGGTCTAACAACGGTACAAAGGTCAAAGTGCATAGCTTGACAAGTAGCCGCGTGTACCTACACGAATATTTGGATCGTTTGGGGATCGAACTCAAAACAATGTATATACTAATGGAAATCCTATTAGTATATTTATAAGAAAAAATATAATCTACAATATACTTTTACAATACGTTAATGTATTTTTCATTAACATGACAATCATTATTACCTACATAATCAATTGACAAGTGCATTTTCCCTAATTCAGGGAAAACGGTGTCAACGTAAACTGGCAACACTTACATATTTTCTGCAGAAATACGAATTTTATCGAAATAATATTATAAAACGGTCAAATAATCCATAGTTATCTGTAAGAATATATTCCATCTTCCCGTATTTGCTTTTAGAAACAACTTTTACAATGTTTAAAAACGCAAGACGGCATTTTATGAATTTAAAAGCAGGATCGATCGTGGCGTGTGAACTGTGCGATGCTTCGCAGCGCACTGAGTCGAGTTTGTATTCGCTTTTCAATTTTGTATTTGCTTTAGTGGCCTCACGCAAGTGTTCCGCGCGCTCTGTCTGCCTTTTATTCTATAGTCTTAGGTAGAACAGTGATGAAATGAAATAAACTCGCAGACGTCTTTACAAAGGCCATTCCCATAACAATTTCCTAGATTTAAGATAGAACCTAAGTTTGTTCCAGATATTAATGTGTTTAAATGCCAGACAAGCACGATAAAAAAATTATATTTTGATATGTAGGTATACTTGTATTTTTGAGAGAGGCTGTTGGAATAGTGCAAAAATCCAAGTATAAAAACCTCTTTAATGTCAATCTGTAATTCGGATGTCACTGGCAATATATAAATTTAAATTAAGAATATTTTCACCACAGCAGCTCAAACATGCCGGTTTTGCTGCGAGACAACAGTGAACAAAACGCGATTTTGATTCGAGCGTGAGGCAAAGTAGCTTTTTAATTTTTCAATCTTGAGTGCCACGAATTGACATTGTTCAGCCACAAATTTGAAACATTCGAATTTTACTGTGCTCTGTCTCTTTCACATGCATATAAAAAGTGAGTGAAAAAACAAACCCCTTCGAATTCGAAATTCGATTTTGGAATTTGACCTCAAAGAAAACACCTACGCAAAAAAAAAGATATTTGTAATAAAGAAATTACTTTTTTTATATGTTATTGTTTACATGTTTAATTTATTATTGGATTTTAATAAAAATAAGTCTAATTAATAGTATAAAATTGGTATTTAACCAATACATTTTTATTTAGAATTACAACAATGATAGATTTGAAAAATAAACATCAGGGACGCGGTATTAAAACTCGATTTAAAAAAGTAGCGGGAATAAAAATTTCGCTGATGCTGATACAGTAGGTACCTATAGCGTAACGTGTTAAATTATATTAATATTTAAAATAATCTAAAAATATGAGTGAAACTAGCGGTGATGGCTGTACTTTAACATCAGAAGAGTTAAATCAGCAAGTGATTATGCAGAATTTAATCTATTCCTGTTCATTTCTGTCTCCTAAGTAATATGTGTTCTCACTGCTGAGGTGAAAAGTTATGTGTGCTACACGAGAGCAAAGTTTTTTGTATCTCGTGCTGTTGAGTCCCTCACCAGCACGCTCAGGATTCTAACTTTGATTCACTCGCTACGCTCGTGAATCAATCATAGAATCCTTCGCTTGCTCGGGACTCAAAATCAGCACTCGAAACAAAAAACAACTTTGCTCTCTTGTTGCACAAATAACTATTTATTATTTTGTTTTCTCTGAATATGTTTTGATGTTTTTCATTCCAATAAGTATATTGAATCGTCATTCAGTGAACTTGCGTTTTACTCCTCTCCCTGTGGCCTCTTCCAATAGTTCCAATAACTCGCTTAAAAATGTGCCCGGTAGATGGCAATAGGCTCGCCCCTTATTACATTGGGACCGAAACATAACTGGCGAAGTGGGGGTGTATAATACACCTCTGCCTACCCTTTCGGGGATATAATCAATAATAAAAAAAATATAAAAGTAACTTTAAGCTGGTGACTTTAATCTGATCCAGGATCGCAACAAATCATCGAGATTAACTTGCCATTCGATTAATAAATCGTTTTAAATAGATTGGAATCGTATCGCTTTTTTATTTTAAGCGAGATAAAGAATTGGGGTGCCTTTATATATTTCGGTAAGACGATTTCCTTAAGCTACTTACCTACATAGCTTAACAAAATTGCATTATAGGTTCCTCCTGCTTATCATAATAAAATCAATAATATACTTATATAAAATCAAGTAACTATTATATTATTATAATAATATAACCATCCTAATATTGTAAATGAGAAAGTGTGGTTCTTTGTCCTCGATATTATGGAAAGATTTTTGTGTGTATCTAGAGATAGTCAGGAGCACAGATCATGTAGTCAGGAGGCTGGAGAGTGATACTGCCGTAATTTTAGCCGCGATAAACTTAGTGAATGGACTGGAAAACTACGTCAATTTTTAACATAATAAGCGTATTAATATTATCTTCATCTATCGCTTACTTAGACCATGTACCTACTTCTAAAGTTTGCTTCCCCCATCCAACCGCTTCCCGCGATCTTAACCAGATCGTCGGTCCACCTTGCTACTTCTTATACAATAGTTAATAATAATGTTTCGCTTTAACGTCAAACAGCTGAAACAAATTTGATGATTGTTAGTATCATTATAATTAGCCGAATGTATGAACGTCTCACTGCTCCACGGAACATTTTGTACTATGAAAAGTTTAAGGCGGCCGTGCCCTTCTGAGGCCAATATCCACCACGCTGGCCAAGTGTGGATTGGCAGACTTCACATCAGGGCCGCGCCGACCCAATCCAGCGCCTGTGTGCGAAATCTATGACGCGCCTGTATGCGAAATCTTTAAAGCGCCCTTTTGTCGTCCTTTTTCGAAAATAATTTTAATACCTAACTAACGCATATCCCGGCGCGCGGCGCCCCTAATACCTTGGCGCCTGTGTGCGCCGCGTACATTGCACATAGGGGCGGCTCGGCCCTGCTTCACATACCTTTCGAGAATACTGTGTTGAACTTGCAGTGAACCTGTTTATGGAACTTTTTATTAAAAGAAGCAATTACAAAAAGGTCATTTGTTTCTACAATAAAACTAGACAAGTAATTTATTTTAACTAAATTGGCACAGAAAGATCTACCAAAACTACGTCTGTCACCGCGTTTTCCCTTTTCAGTTTATTATTTTTAAGTAGTCGGGTTATTTAAATTTTAAACTAGAATAAAAAACATATTTAGGTTTCAGTGCATCCCAAGATCCACTGCGAATGACGCTGGGACAATGATTATAAACAGGTTGTTGTTATGTTAAAATTTTATGAACATTATAAGTTAGTAAGAACGTAATTTGTCTTGATCTAAGTATACCGTCGTACGTAAGCAATTTAAAAGCCTTAGCTATTAACCAAAAAGGAAAATGTTCAAAATCCTCGCAACCAAAACACACCTTAGTAAACTGAACCAAATCCGCAAACTAATAAATTATGCGTCAAAGAAAGCCTTGAGATATCCCTAAGCAATTCGTATTGCGTTATCCAACGTGATATCTGGAGATATAGGGAAAATACTGTTCAGGTAACAATGCTAGAGCAACATACTGCGCCCTTTAGATTTGTTCAAGCGGAAAAAAGCCAGTTTCGACTATATTCCCTCTGTTTTCCCTATTACAATTTACATAGCGAATCTCACTATTAAACGTAACTATATGTGCTAAGGGATTTTCGTTTCTATGGCGAATGCGAATAAGGATAATCTATGTTATTGCTTTATTGGTTTAGCTTTGAATACCCTGAGGGCGTTTTGAACTGGTAAAAGGATTTTTGTAGAGGGAAATTGGTTCTGCAATAGTATGACGACATACCATATTATTATTTACTTAGAACAGATTACGCATAAAAGTATGCACCTGTTAGTATATTAGCTCCTTGATAGGAGCTTTCTTATGCATATTAATCTGTGTGTAGTCATAGTCATAGTAGCTATGTACGTATATTGCACGATGGTGAAGATACAAACGCTGGTGAAATCTAACGGTCATTGACGGAACTTCGAAAAGATGACGGCTAAGAATCGTGCTATTAAAATTTCGTGCGCGATTACTATACATTATACAAATAGGGAGCAAAATCCGTGGAGCAATGATCCATCAGGCACTATCTCCTACCCTGGTCGTTTTCCAGTTGAGAAACGTTACGCCTCACTCCTCTGAATATACGTGAATACGTACATCTACTTGGATGAGCCTTTATTGGCTTCTATGGTAACGAGCCGTTCTTTATCTAAGTACCTCCTTTTACTCAATGTGAAGCAGAATTTAACTTCTTGCTGCCACTCTGCCTTCAGACCGGGCAATTTTTAAGATGTGAACTGTAAGTAAGTAAGCTGCATGTAAATTAAGACAGGAATAATTTATAGTTCGCACGGACAAAGCCTCAGGCGAAAGATAATTTATATAGAGTAAATAACAAGTCTGCGAATTCAATAAAGTATTGATAAAGTTTCGCGCGCGCCAAAGTATACGTAAGTACGCACATCAAAGGAGTTTTTGACTTTAATGAGGTAGGAAGTGAATCACAATCGATTTCCCAGATTTCATTACAGGGGTTGAAAGCTTTCAGAGATTTACATAATAATCTGCTTCCCTTAGTGAAGTTTCGTCTTTTGTTGTGATAATGATAACTATGACACGGTAATATAATCTAACAGTATTGTAACTCGGCCGTCTTCGTGAGTTATATACCTACCAGACGCGCCGCATGCGAGCTGCGGCACGATAGCGGCTGTGGGTACTGTAGGCACAGTCCACCCAGTCTAATGGGTACTCTACTCGAGGCGCGTAGGTATAACTCGAGTTTCGTCATTGCAGGTCCTCCTAGAATTTAAGTGAACAAATCAGTGTGTACAATGCCGAATGCTTTTTTTCACCGCTGCGCTAGCGCTGCACTTCAAAACGCTTAGTACCCAATATTTTTTATGTCAATTTAAAAGAACACATTCACGTTTATGTGGCAGTGTCATTGTGTACCTACAATTAGTTTGACCACCACAAAATTCTGACGAACACATAATTGCAATTCGTCACACGAAATGACGGAGCGAATTCGTTAATTTAATAAACAAAAGGCTGAATAAGACAGAATACGGGTCCATTAAATCACTCACCCACAAAAATGTGGGCACAATAATTGAAACGTTCATACATCGGAACATTAATTGAATGAAGTGTTGCCACATACGAAGTTTATGATCTGAAATAATTTACGGTTTGCCACGATCAACTGTTTCACAGATTAATTGCTCTCGCTGCGGTGAATGCGAATGTTGGCAATACTCTGATAGGGTTGAGTGTTGCGATTTGATTGTTATCAATATTACGTGTAGCAAGTTTATGTTTATTGTTGCGAAGCTGCAAAAGTTACATGTGGACGTTAAGCCGCTATGACACGACGAGTGCTGCTCGATTGGCATAAGAGACGATTTGTGGCGTTTTTAGACTACCGCTGTTTGGTTATTTGCTTCGTTTGTATTTATACGGTACCCTGGTCTTCAGAGGTACCTATGCCAAGAAGATAGAGTGTTAATATATTTGCGTCCTTTGGAGAACTTTAGCAACCCTAATCACACATTCGCCTATCTTCAAGATGATTATTCAGCCCGTAAAGTAATGTTCCAGTACACATTCCAGTCAGCAACTGGCATGAAAGTACAACAGTTCAGATTTTTGTATTCAATGTAGTGGAGACGCTAACACATCAGCTAAAAAGATCTAAAAAATGTTTGAGAGCACGTTAATCGAGCTTAATAATTCGTACCAGTTCTTCTAGGGATACCAGCAGACTGCACTGCTGGAGGTATTGGCTTTATATGCCTAATTGTTTTTTTTATTACTCAAGTCATAATCACAAACCTGGCCTCTCAATACTCGTTTGGGGTAGTTTCTCTTTTCCGACTCAACCAATATTGCCTATCAAACTCTTTAGCGCCAGTTCCTATCAAACTCTAGAGTGTTCACCGATGCTATAGCCCCGTAGGTATAAATCATTGGCGCAATAGTAGCCGATCATAAATCGCTACAGAGTAAGTAATATACAGTCATGATTGTAAACAAACAATGCTTGGTCTAGCATTGGCTTCTGTTATTTAGTACCTACTTCGGAACTCAAGTGCGGCCACGCTCTGTATGTTGATCTACTATCGAATGTGTTTAATGACGCGATGTATCGGTATTATTGGTATTGACTACTGTGACATAATAGTGTAGAAGACTGACTGGTTGGTCCAGTGGTGAGTGGCCCGGACTGTTAAGCTGGAGGTCTTGGGTACGATACCTCACCCAGCACAAATCTTAGCATGATGATCATGATGTGTTTTGTATTATTTTCTGTAAAATATATCTATTTCTTTTTTACGATTTATATGAATGTTTATTAGTTATCCGGTATCTATAAAGCAGGCTCTATATCATTTGTGATTAGATGACCGTGTTAAGAATGTTTAAAGCTGACAAAGGGATTTTAAATGTAAAACTTGAACTGAGTCTAATAACTGCTTATCTTTTCTGTCACTTATACAGGCGTGAATTTGTGTTTGTGTATGTGTCAAGTCGCATAGCTACGTTGGTTGACTGTGAATTTGGTGATGTAAACCCATCAGAGGCAGATCTAGGGGAGATAGGAGCTCATGCTTCAGGGTGCATGAGAATTACCGAAAAATAGCTGTGCTACGGTTACTTTTAATGTTTAGATTTTGTTCTTAACGTTGAGTTGTTACCAAGTGTCACCCAAATATGATGACATCTGGTGCGGACCGCCCACGTCGCTCTCTATTGCTAAGCTACTATATGTAGGTGCCTACGTAAGCTATATAAACATTATAAAATGAAGTCCCCCAGCCACCCTGTCTGTTTGGATGAACCAGGCAAACTCAAAGACTGAGAACCGGATGGTGTGGATCCTGACGGAGATTCGGAGGTATAAAATACACGAGTAGAACCGCGGAAGAAGTCAAATGTATACTCGGTCTTGTTGTAATTATGTACATCGGAGCTCAAGTGCGGCTCACAGTTAGGTACATTGATCTACAAGCGATTGTGTGTTTAATGGTGCGGCATATCGTTACTCAAAGTCCAGCTAAATTACAACCTGTAATAGTTTCCTGTTTTCAATGATAATACTAGGGTTTGCAGGACGTGTGTATTGCGGGTAGTGAATGCATATCATTGGGATACCTATTAACAAGAGAAGGTATAAGTTCTAGCTAAATTTTGTAGAGATTCGGGCTTCATGCCTAGTGTTGTCTTTTAAAACTTTTTGTCTGGTGCACTTTAAAGAAATGAAATGCAATTTCTAAAAGCGCGAATCAGGATCTTAATGGTCAGGATGGCACTAGTGATTTTGCCACTGTACTATAGATGGCTCTAGACATAATATGCAGCTACGCCAAAGCTGTATCTCTTCTAATGATCTGTAGTGTCCACTATATGTTCTTTTACAAAACGTAGGTTATACTGGTCCGTACATTGCTCGGATTCCAAGAAAAAGGATTAGAGATTGGTCCAGCCTCGTAAGTCCTTCCCTTCCACTTTTCTTGACACTATCAAGCGCTCCAAGCTGCAATTCATTAAGTAAATGTAAAAGGGCATTGACCTTAATCTTAAAAAAACTACTCTGCGTAAAGTGCTTCTGTATGCTCGACCCTGTGTCATTGTTTATTCCTCGGTTCACTAGGCAGAACTTCGGCAGCCGGACATCCATTAAGATAATATTTATATCGTTGCGATATATTTGCAACAAAATATTGGACTCACGGAAGCCAATGTATTACTGCATCCAGTTACGGTGTCATGAATCAGTTTCATCAAAGGATTTTGTTATGAGGTGGCTACATAATGTAATATACTGACTAAAAGATAAAAAAAACAGTTTAATATGTAGGGTAAAAGCCGGATAGTTGCGCCACTTTTCAAAAAACCTCTGTTATTAAAAATATGCACTTAATAATTGTGTATTCAAAGTATATATTAAAACATTGGTCATTGATCTTCTATAGTAGACCGTTTTTTTAATATAAATTAATTTAATTTTGAGTAAATCGTGTTTTATTTGACCTCTAAAAAGAGGGATACTTGCCTACGATAGCGGATAGTAGCTTAATGTTAAAATTACTTCTGGGGATACTTGCCTCGTGTAAGGATAGACGCCGCTCTATGTTGTTTTTAAATTAAAACAAACTTGTAATCCTTTAAATAATCAATTTTTTTTATTTACTGCAATATTTTATTAAGTACTAATCAAAGTTAAATTATTATTATAAAATTGACAACAAAAACAGTCTCCAAACTGGTAATTATTAAAAAAATATTATTTATTTATTTTTAAGAAAGAACAATATGGTTAATCATGTATAACCAGTAGCTGCTTTATCTTTTCGTATCGTCTTCTTAAGGTTCAAGAAGGAGATATACCATAAATTCGGGATATTTCGTTGATTCCTTTTTGTTTTTTATCCAGTTCTTCAAACGCAAGTGCTAAACTATCTTCGGTCCAGTTGATGTGACGCGGCACCACGCATGGCTTTCGCTGTTACTTACGAGGCATTTTGCTGTTAAGAATTTATTTTAATTAAGATAAATTATAAAAAATGCTGAAAATCACTAAGAAAAACGATCTGCCCTTGCTCGCTATAAGCGCTTACTCGCAAAGCTTGTTGCTGTTTGTTCTTGCTCTAGGGCAACAATCCGCAAAAGTCAATAGGGCAACTATCCTTTTCAATACGGATACTTGCCCTTTCTGTTTGCGAAATAAATAAAAACTATTTATCAATAAAATCTACTAAACAATGAAATTAAAACTCAAATGCATGTAAAGAAATAAAAAAAGGACTGAAATCTCAATCAATAAAAAAAATATTCAACAGAGATTACTTACTAATATAATTTCACCGCTCGTCAAAGTTCGGCCGCGGAAGATTTTCGCTTACACGGACAAAACGCCTGTACCTAGTCCAACGGGTTACGCGGCATTGAGGCACGCACGGGGGACGCTTCTGGTTATGATCAAGCGTTAATAATTTCGACAAGCCTGACATAGTGCATTCGAAACTGAGGCATGTATCCGTCCGAGGCAACTATCCGGGTTTTACCCTAAACATAAAAAACAAAATATTTGGGCACAAAAGTTTGCCGCACTGCATTTAATTCCGATTGAATGATATAAGTACAAAATATAAATCTATGTACATATGAATGTTTCGTTTGAACGTCAAACACCTGAACCAAATTTGATGATTGTTACTATCATTATCATCAACTGAGTCTATAAAGGTCTCACTGCTCCACGGAACATTTTGTACTATAAAAGTTTAAGGCAGCCGTGCCCTTCTAAGGCCAATATCAACCACGCTGGCCAAGTGCGGATTGGCAGACTTCACATACCTTTCGAGAATACTCTGTTGAACTTGCAGTGAACCTGTTTATGTAACGTTTTATTAAAAGAAGCACTTACAAAAAGGTCATTTGTTTCTACAATAAAACTAGACAAGTAATATATTTTTACCTAAATTGGCACAGAAAGATCTACCAAAACTACGTCAGTCACTGCATTTTCCCTTTTCAGTTTATTATTTTTAAGTAGTCGAGTTATTTAAATTTTAAACTAGAATTAAAAACATATTTAGGTTTCAGTGCGTCCCAAGATCCACTGCGAATGATGCTGGAACAATGATTATAAACAGGTTGTTGTAATGTTAAAATTTTATGAACAATATAAGTTAGTAAGAACGTAATATCTTTATCTATACCGTCGTACGTAAGCAATTTAAAAGCCTTAGCTCCAAACCAAAAAGGATAATGTTCAAAATCCTCCCAACCAAAACACACCTTAGTAAACTGAACCAAATCCGAAAACTAATAAATTATGCGTCAATTAATTGAATGAAGTGTTGCCACATACGAAGTTTATGATCTGAAATAATTTACGGTTTGCCACGATCAACTGTTTCACAGCTTAATTGCTCTCGCTGCGGTGAATGCGAATGTTGGCAATACTCGGATAGGGTTGAGTGTTGCGATTTGATTGTTATCAAACATTATGTGTAGGAGTAGTAGCTGTATGTTTATTGTTGGGATGGTACAATATTTATACATGGTCATTGAGCAGCTATCTCACGATGAGTGCTGTTCGATTTCCATAAGTGATGATTTGTGGCGTTTATAAACAGCCGCTGTCTTAATATCTGCAACTTTTTTATTTTTAGGGTTTCCTAGTCGTATGAGGTACCTGTGCCAAGAAGATAGAGTGTTGCTGTGTTTGTAGCCTTTAGATCAAACATAATCACACATTCTCTTCAAGATGATTATTCAGCCTGGAAGGTGATGTTGCAGTTCACATTCCAGTCAGCAACTGGCATGAAAGTTCCACAGTTCAGATTATTGTATTCAATGTAGTTGAGGGGCTGATACAGCAGCTAAAAAAATCTAAAAATGTTTGAGGTCACGTTAATCGAGCATAATAATTCGTACTAGTTCTTCTAGGGATACCAACAGACTGCAATGTTGGAGGTATTGGCTTTATATGCCTAATTGTATTTTTTTATTACTCAAGTCATAATCACAAACCAGGCCTCTCAATACTCGTTAGGGGTAGTTTCTCCTTTCCGACTCAACCAATATTGCCTATCAAACTCTTTAGTGCCAGTTCCTATCAAACTCTAGAGTGTTCACCGATGCTATAGCCCCGTAGGTATAAATCATTGGCGCAATAGTAGCCGATCATAAATCGCTACAGAGTAAGTAATATACAGTCATGATTGTAAACAAACAATGCTTGGTCTAGCATTGGCTTCTGTTATTTAGTACCTACTTCGGAACTCAAGTGCGGCCACGCTCTGTATGTTGATCTACTATCGAATGTGTTTAATGACGCGATGTATCGGTATTATTGGTATTGACTACTGTGACATAATAGTGTAGAAGACTGACTGGTTGGTCCAGTGGTGAGTGGCCCGGACTGTTAAGCTGGAGGTCTTGGGTACGATACCTCACCCAGCACAAATCTTAGCATGATGATCATGATGTGTTTTGTATTATTTTCTGTAAAATATATCTATTTCTTTTTTACGATTTATATGAATGTTTATTAGTTATCCGGTATCTATAAAGCAGGCTCTATATCATTTGTGATTAGATGACCGTGTTAAGAATGTTTAAAGCTGACAAAGGGATTTTAAATGTAAAACTTGAACCTAGTCTAATAACTGCTTACCTTTTCTGTCATTTATACAGGTGTGAATTTGTGTTTGTGTATGTGTCAAGTCGCATAGCTACGTTGGTTGACTGTGAATTAAGTGATGTAAACCCATCAGAGGCAGATCTAGAGGAGATAGGAGCTCATGCTTCAGGTTGTATGAGAATTACCGAAAAATAGCTGTGCTACGGTTACTTTTAATGTTTAGATTTTGTTCTTAACGTTGAGTTACCAAGTGTCACCCAAAGTGTTTGGATGAACGAGGCAAACTCAAAGACTGAGAACCGGATGGTGTGGATCCTGACGGAGATTCGGAGGTATAAAATACACGGGTAGAACCGCGGACGAAGTCAAATGTATACTTGGTCTTGTTGTAATTATGTACATCGGAACTCAAGTGCGGCTCACAGTTAGGTACATTGATCTACAAGCGGTTGTGTGTTTAATGGTGCGGCATATCGTTACTCAAAGTCCAGCTAAATTATAACCTGTAATAGTTTCCTGTTTTCAATGATAATACTGGGGTTTGAAGGACGTGCGTATTATGTAGTGAAGGCATACCTTTGGTATACCTAATAACAAGAGTAAGTATAAGTTTTAGCTAAATTTCCTAGAGATTCGAGCTTCATGCCTAGTGTTGTCATTTAAAACTTTTTGTCTGGTGAACTCTAACGTAATGAAATTTCTAAAAGCGCGAATCAGGATCTTAATGGTCAGGAATGTCAGGATGGCATTAGTGATTTTGCCACTGTACTATAGATGGCGCTAGACATATGCAGCTACGCCTACAAAGCAGTATCTCTTCTAATGATCTGTAGTGCCCACTATGTGTTCTTTTACAAACTGTGGGCTCTACTGGTTTGAACATTGCTCGGATTCCAAGAAAAAGGCTTAGAGATTGGTCCAGCCTCGTCCTTCCCTTCCGCTTTATTGACACTATCAAATGCTCCAAGCTGCAATTCATTAGGTAAATGTTAAAGGGCATTGACCTTAATCTTAAAAACTACACTGCGTAAAGTGCCTTCGTATGTTCAACCCTGTGTGATTGTTTATTTCTCGGTTTCGAGTTTCTCGGTGATTGTTTAGACAGAACTTCGGTGACTGGACATCCATTAAGATAATATTAATATCGTTGCGATATATTTTCAACAAAATATTGGACTCACGGAAGCCAATGGATTACTGCGTCCAGTAACGGTGTCATGAATCAGTTTCATCAAAGGATTTTGTTATGAGTGGTCTACGTTATGTAATATACCGACTAAAAGATAACAAAATCAAAAAATAGTAATTTAATATATAAACATAAAAGACGAAAAAATCTTGCACAAAAGTTTGCCGCACTGTATTTATTCCGATTGAATGATATAAGTACAAAATATGAATCTATGTACATATGAATGTTTCATTTGAACGTCAAACACCTGAACCAAAGATGATTGTTAGTATCATTATCATCAGCTGAATGTATAAACTGTCTCACTGCTCCACGGAACATTCTATACTATGACAAGTTTAAGGCGGCCGTGCCCTTCTGAGGCTAATATCCACAACCCGTGCGAAGTGCGGATTGGCAGCCTTCACATACCTTTCGAGAATACTGTGTTGAACTTGCAGTGAACCTGTTTATGGAACGTTTTATTAAAAGAAGCACTTACAAAAAGGTCATTTGTTTCTACAATAAAACTAGACAATTAATAAATTTTTAACTAAATTGGCACAGAAAGATCTACCAAAACTACGTGTGTCATTGCATTAACCCTTTTCAGTTTATTATTTTTAAGTAGTCGAGTTATTAAAATTTTAAACTAGAATTAAAAACATATTTAGGTTTCAGTGCATCCCAAGATCCACTGCGAATGACGCTGGGACAATGATTATAAACAGGTTGTTGTAATGTTAATATTTAATGAACATTATAAGTTAGTAAGAACGTAATTTGTCTTGATCTATACCGTCGTACGTAAGCAATTTAAAAGCCTTAGCTCTAAGCCAAAAAGGAAAATGTTCAAAATCCTCGCAACCAAAACACACCTTAGTAAACTGAACCAAATCCGAAAACTAATAAATTATGCGTCAAGGAAATCCTTGAGACATCCCTAAGCAATTCGTATTGCCTTATCCAACGTGATATCTGGTGATATAGGGAAAATATTGTTCAGGTAACAATGCTAGAGCAACATACTGCGCCCTTTAGATTTGTTCAAGCGGAAAAAAGCCGGTTTCGACTATATTCCCTCTGTTTTCCCTGATACAATTTACATGGCGAATCTCACTATTAAACGTAACTATATGTACTGAGGGATTTTCGTTTCTATGGCGAATGCGAATAAGGATAATTTACGTTATTGCTTTATTGGTTCAGCTATGAATACCCTGAGGCCGTTTTGATCTGGTAAAAGGATTTTTGTAGAGGGAAATTGGTTCTGCAATAGTATGACGACATACCATATTATTATTTACTTAGAACAGATTACGCATAAAAGTATGCACCTGTTAGTATATTAGTTCCTTGATAGGAGCTTGCTTATGCATATTAATATGTGTGTAGTCATAGTCATAGTAGCTATGTACCTACGTATAATATTGCACAATGGTGAAGATGCAAACGCTGGCGAAATCTAACGGTCATTGACGGAACTTCGAAGAGATGACGGCTACGAATCGTGCTATTAAAATTTCGTGCGCGATTACTATACATTATACAAATAGGGAGCAAAATCCGTGGAGCCATGATCCATCAGGCACTATCTCCTACTCTGGTCACTTTCCAGTTGAGAAACGTCACACCTCACTCCTCTGAATATACGTGAATACGTACTTCTACTTGGATGAGCCTTTATTGGTTTCTATGGTAACGAGCCGTTCTTTATCTAAGTACCTCCTTTTACTTAATGTGAAGCCGAATTCAACTTCAAGCTGCCACTCTGCCTTCAGACTAATCAATTTGTAAGACGTGAAGGTAAGTAAGCTTCATGTAAATTATGACAGACATAATTTACAGTCCGCACGGACAAAGCCTCAGGCGAATGATAATTTATAAAGCGTAAATAACAAGTCTGCGCATTCAATAAAGTATTGATAAAGTTTCGCACGCGCTAAAGTATACGTAAGTACGCACGTCAAAGGAGTTTTTGACTTTAATGAGGTAGGAAGTGAATCACAATCGATTTCCCAGATTTCATTACAGGGTTTAGAAGCTTTCAGAGATTTACATAATAATCTGCTTCCCTTAGTGAAGTGCCGTCTTTTGTTGTGGTAATGATAACTATGATAAATGTGGTAGGAGAATCCGCTGAATGGTGTAGAGGCACGTAAGTGTAATGAGGGTTGAATGGATTGAGGATGAAAATCGGTTCCACTGAGAGGTGTAAAGATGTCATTTGTCACAAATAGTAGTGTCAATGGATCAAACACCTTTCTGCAATTTTATTAATTTGAACACATTTGTCGAAAAATATATATCGCAATGAGTTTATGAGCACCTGCAGAAGTATAGTGGGGTGGATGCACACAAGTCCGAGGGTAGAAATTGATGGTGGAAGGGGAGAAGGGAGGGGAGAGATTATTTGTCGAACTATCAGAATGTCAGATGTCCTGCTCCCTTCCTCTCCCAAAGCCCATGGCCGAGTTCATTCGTCACTAAGATCTGTTCCAAGTAGAACTCGCAGCACGGCCTCGAGATTGCATCATTGCAGGTCCTTCAAGAATTTAAAGCGAACTAATCAGTGTGTACAATGCCGAATGTTTTTTAGGGTCCGTACCTCGAAAGGAAAAAAACGGAACCCTTATAGGATCACTTTGTTGTCCGTCCGTCTGTCAAGACGCTTTTTCTCAGGAATGCGTGGAGGTATCAAACTGAAATTTATACTAAATACTTGAATCTACGGTTCCATAGAGCTGTAAAAAAATCAAACTTCTAATCCAACGCAATCAAAAGATACAGCCGTTTATGCTGCAAATTGCAGCATATTTTCAAACTCGCATTGGAATCAAAACCTACAGGGTACTTCCCGTGTACTCAGAATCTTGAAATTTGGTACGAAGTAACGTCTTATATCACATATAAAGGAAAAATTGCGAAAACCGTAAATTTTTAGTTACAGCATATAAAAAAATATTTTTAATAAATTTAAAGTTACTACCCCTTTCTCTTGAACGCGTGGAGGTATTAAATTGATATTCATATCAAATACTTAGGTATGTAACACCGTTAGGCTGCAACAAAATCAAGCTTCTATGTCAACGCAATCAAAAGAAAGAGCAATATAAGCATATTTTCAAACTCGCACTTACTCGCAAGTAAATCAAAACCTACAGGGTACTGCCCGTGAACTCAGAATCTTGAAATTTGGTAGGAAGCAACGCCTTATAGCACATATAAAGGAAAAATTGCGAAAACCGTAAATTTTTTGTTACATCATATAAGATTTTTTTTTTATAAATTTAAAGTTACCACCCCTTTCTCTTGAACGCGTGGAGGTATTAAATTGAAATTCATATCAAATACTCAAATATATAACACCGTTAGGCTGCAACAAAATCAAACTTATATGTCAATGCAATCAAAAGAAAGAGCAATATAGCATATTTTCAAACTCGCGACTACTCACAAGGGAATCAAAACCCACAGGGTACTTTCCGTGAACTCAAAATCTTGAAATTTGGTACGAAGCAACGTCTTATATCACTTATAAAGGAAAAATTGCGAGAACTGTATTTTTTAGTTACAGCATATAAAAAAATATTTTTAATAAATTTAAAGTTATTACCCCTTTTTCTTGAACGCGTGGAGGTATTAAATTGAAATTCATATCAAATACTCAGGTACATAACACCGTTAGGCTGTAACAATTTCAAACTTCTATGTCTACGCAATTAAAAGAAAGAGCAATATAATCATATTTTCAAACTGGCGTCTACTCGCAAGGGAATCAAAACTTACAGGGTACTTCCCGTGAACTCAAAATCTTGAAATTTGGTACGAAGTAACGTCTTATAGCCCAGATAAAGGATGCGAAAGGCTGAGGACCGTGTACTGTGGTGCGTGTTGGGAGAGGCCTATGTCCAGCAGTGGACTGCGATAGGCTGATTGAGATTTTAAATAACCCAGACGCTGCAAACGGCCATTGTGAATGCTTGCATTTCGAAATGTTTAATGTCAGAATGATAACTGTATATAGGTCACCACAATGTCCAATTAATGTTGCAATAAAATGCATACCTAAATACAACAATATACGGCAGCAACCTCAATAGGTATAATTCATGTTCTCGTCTGATTGTCGTGGGATACTTCAATATTGATTTTAGAATGAATCCCCAAAATGCAATTTTCACATATTTTTCATCAATAAACATGTTTCCGTTAATAAACACTAGCACAACACGAAGTAGTACATTTATAGATAACGTCTTTTCGAACTTCAATGTTCAATGTGGTACTTTCATACCTTTTTCAGTCTCCATTTACAGATGTGGTTCAAATTTGATACTTAATTCCATACTTTAAAATTTTCATTTCCTTTATATGTTTTTTTTTTAATTTACATAACGTTATATAACTTCACGCCTTTTTATCCCTGAAGGGGTAGGCAGAGGTGTATTACACACCCACACTTCGCCACTTATGTTTCGGTCCCAATGTAATAGAGGGCGAGCCTATTGCCATCTACCGAGCACATTACTAAGCGATCGATAATTAACATTTTAAAACGTTGACTGCGGTAAGTAACATCATAAACCTTCATCTGGTGCGGCGGCAGGTCGAAATGTGCCCCCAACGATTTTTCCGCCAGTGCGTGGCAGGTCTTTTCGACCTACCAGCACTAGGGTAGCTTAAAATGCTACAACATTGCGAAAACATGATCTATATTTTTTTTTATTCTGTTAGAATAACCTTGAACCTAGCTTCCTTAGGTTTGATTCGCCCCGGAATCTACCAAAGAGGAAATGAGATATAAACCAGGAAAAGCGGCAGGCCGATATCAACCTGAACCGCACTAGAAGGTATTTTTAACAGTGTTGGGACATACCAAAATAAAGGAATATCGAAAATAAAACAGAATTATTGTACATAAAAGAAATGAAGATTTTTATTTAATTGTGGCTGTTTTGAAAACATGACACGCAAAGATTCATGTTGCATTGCCTGCAATATTTTTTATTTTTTTCACTCGTTGTTTTGCTTCGTCGCTACTGAAGGTTCTCCGCAGTCTCTCGTAGCACCCTGCACAATTTCACACGATTGAAAAGAAACAAAATTATTAAAAAACGGGACTTTATACTTAATTAATATGTTTTTATTACATAGTAAATTCCATAAAAAAATTATAAAAGCTGAAAGTATGATACTTCATCTATTAAACACCTATTTTCATCATCATTAGAGAGTAGGTAAGCTGTGCTAAAAATTGTAATTAAGCACAGTTTGATTGGTGCCGTTTTTCGAGCTGCAATCGTGCATCTATTGTATATTTGATCGAAGCTTTTAAATCCCCTTTCAAGCAAAAAAAACTAGATCGAAATCGTTTTAGCACCGCTCTGTTTGCGTCCGGGGTTAAAAAGCGCATATCACTGCACTTTCGCAGGTAACCGTACATTTCCATATATTATAAGTACTACTATAATATACGTGTAGGTATACTAAAAGCAAAACTTACCACTGTTACTTGGTTCTCCATGATTTGTTCCAAAATACTTTTTATTTTTCTTAATTGGAAATATTTCATCACTACTGTCTCTATCAGTTATAATTGCAGGGCGAATCACTCTATCTTCCAAAATTTTTATTTTTCTTTTATTGTTTGTCATCGTCAATTTTATCGACAGAACACAAGTCAAATAAGCTAGATACCACAGCACTAACAGGCGGCGCGTGCGCTCTGTGCGGTATCGGGTCGCTGGCGGCCTGTTGGGTTGGCGGGCCGAAATAAACCCACTGCCGCACTGAGCGGATATATTTCACCGCTAGTGCGTGGTAGGCCGAAAAAGGCTTGCCATGATGTTTTTATGGGAAATACCTATAATTTTGACTACAAGCTGAAATATATATTTGTCTCTGTCAAAACCTTAAAAACACCTAAAATAATCGTTCCGCACCAGCGAGAGGGACATAGTTTTCTTCGTCCGCACCAGCTGTATGTACAACGGCAGGCTGAAATCGGCCTGTTACGCAGTGAACGTGTTAAATACACACATATGTAACTTCGAAAAGTCCGCGATTTGTGCCTGGGGTACCTGGGGATCGAACCCGAGATCATCGTCTCGGCAGTCCGTTACCTACACCACTGGGCTATCGCCCCTTACTTATTTTTGTTATTTATTTAAGAATATTGATTATTGTTTTATTTTATGTGTAAATAGTCACCATAGTTTAATTTTCATAGCAAATAAATACTATAATTACTTAAAAATACTTAATCAGTTAGATTAGTTAGATTACTAAATTAGATTTCTAATAGTCACTAAAACTTTGTAAATCAATAACTTTGATATAAAATCTTACCATCATTCATCAGCAGACTTTTGCAAGGCTGCTGCAAGGCTGGTATAGGTATTTAAGTTATATTATAAAACTAGAGGACGCCAGCAGCTACGCCTGCATTTTTTTTAAAGTTACCCGTTTTGGCCGATCCCGTGGGAATTTCGGGAAATTCCTTCTTAGTGCACCCCTACGGTCCCCAAGGAACATACATGCCAAATTTCAGCTTCCTGCGCCCAATAGTTGTAGCGTGTCTGTCAGTCAGTCAGTAACGCAAGAATTTTATATATACAGATAAGCGATAATGTTAATATAAAATAAAGGATGACTGATTAACGACAAAGACACCTTTTTCTTTAATTTATGCTCCTCCAGCTTTCCATAATGTAATGTTATGGATTTCATTTTGCAATAAAAATACCATAACTATGACTGGTGAACTTTTACTTATATACCTACAGGTTTGTACGGAATCCTCGGTGCGCGAGTCCGACTCGCACTTGACCGGTTTTTATTTTTCATCGCTGCGCTAGCGCTGCACTTCAAGACGCTTAGTACCCAATATTTTTTATTTCAATTTAAAAGAACACATTCACGTTTATATGACATTGTTATTGCGTACAATTAGTTTGACCACCATAAAATTCTGATGAACACATCATTGCAATTCGGCACACGAAATGACGGAGCGAATCCGTTAATTTAATAAACAAAAGGCTGAATAAGACCGAATACGAGTCCATTATATCACTCACCCACAAAAATGTGGGCACAATAATTGAAACGTTCATACACCGGAACATTAATTGAATGAAGTGTTGCCATATACGAAGTTTATGATCTGAAATAATTTACGGTTTGCCACGATCGACTGTTTCACAGCTTAATGGCTCTCGCTGCGGTGAATGCGAATGTTGGCAATACTCGGATAGGGTTGAGTGTTGCGATTTGATTGTTATCAAACATTATGTGTAGGAGTAGTAGCTTTATGTTTATTGTTGGGATGGTACAATATTTATACATGGAAAATGAGCAGCTATCTCACGATGAGTGCTGTGCGATTTCCATAAGGGATGATTTGTGGCGTTTTTAAACAGCCGCTGTCTTGATATTTGCTATTTTTTTATTTTTGGGGTTTCCTAGTCGTCTGAGGTACCTGTGCCATCAAAATAGAATGTTACTGTGTTTGTGTCCTTTGGAGTAACTCTAATCACACATTCTCCTATCTTCAAGATGATTATTCAGCCCGGAAAGTAATGTTCCAGTTCACATTTAGTCAGCAACTGGCATGGAAGTACCACAGTTCAGATTATTGTATTCAATGTAGTGGAGACGCTAACACATCAGTTAAAAAGATCTAAAAAATGTTTGAGGTTACGTTAATCTAGCACAATAGTTCGTACTTGTTCTTCCAGGGATACCAAGAGACTGCATTGTAGGGGATATAGGGTTTATATAATTATTTTTTTATTAACAAAGTTCACGAACACGAACCAGGCCTTCCAATACTTATTTGGGTGGTTTTTATTTTGCAACTCATCCCATATTTCCTATTAAACTCTGGTGCCAATACTGTTCACCGATGCTATAGCCCCGTAGGTATAAATCATTGGCGCAGTATTCTCAGTAGCAGATCATAAATCGCTACAGAGTAAGAGATATACAGTCATGATTGTAAACAAACTGGCTCGGCTTTACACCGAAACCGTAGGGTTCTTGGCGACTTGGGAAGGATTAATGGAATGGACTGTATTAGGGCGAGTTCTGGGTCGACTAGAAAGGAATAAGGGAAGAGGAGATGGATACGGGAGGAGGTGATTGAGTGGGTATAGGATATTTCAAGGATGGAAGGCACTTACCTTATACAACCTTCTTCGTTTCTTTTCCTCCTGGTGGTTTCGTGATGCAGCTGCTTGTTTTCACTTCACTCACGAGCGGATTTTCCTTGGTGGAAGCGGTAAATCACATACAGCGGTGCGGCGCGGAGCGGTATCGAGACGGCGTTCTTAGCGAGCCGAATGTTCTAGACTGTCACTCGCGTCCACGATCGCGTCGACGAATCAGGCGGAAGGCAGTGCCCTTCCAGGGAGTGGGATAGAGCGGGACGGAAATATGGTATCGCTCGCACTAGACGTGGAACGATTGATCTTGATGCGATTAGTTATATATAGGAAGGTAGATGGCGCTACCACAAACAATGCTTGGTCTAGCATCGGCGTCTATTATTTAGTACATCGGAACTAAAGTACGGCCACGCTCTGTATATTAATCTACTATCGAATGAGTTTAATGACGCGATGTATCGGTAGTTATTGGTATTGGAGTACTCAGTACATAATAGTGTAGAAGACTCACTAGTTGGTCTAGTGGTTAGTGGCCCAGACTGTTAAGCTGGAGGTCGCGGGTTCGATAGTGACCAGGACAAATCTTAGCATAATGAGCACGATTGGGCATGTTGTGTCTTGGTTTTTATCAATAAAATATACGTTTTTAGGATACACATATACCTATATCTTTATCAATTTTCTACCAATAAAACGATCGTGTGACGAATGTTTACAGCTGAAGATGTGATATTAAGATTATTAAGCTGGCTAAACCGGGATCAAATGTTCTTATATTTATCGTTTCAGTCTTAATTATGCCGGAGTAAATTTGTGTATTGTAGCCCAGTGGTGTAGCTGTGTTGGGCTACCTACACTCAGTGCCGGGGTGTGGAAGTTGGTGGTTTCATCCCATCGGTGGCTGATCTGGTTGAGGAGACGCTCATTTGTCGAGTTGTAGGCAAATCCTTGAAATAGAGTTGTGCTTTAACTTTTTTTTTGGTTCCTTTTTGATTCTGTGATATTGTAGTGGCAGTGCGCACCGCCACCTTTTGCTGAATGTACCTACATAAGCTATGCTATATAATGTTTGGTCTGTATATAGATTTATTAAAAGAAGCACTTAAAAAGGTCACTTGTTTCTGCAATAAAACTTGACAAGTAAGCAATAAAACCTGACAGTGAAGTCCTATTGGGAAGGCCACCATCCCCAATTGCTGGTTAAGCAATGTGACATGACGGCCCTCACTTTGACGGCCTTGAGAGATGCTTTTTCAAGGGAGGAAGGAAACACGTGAGCTGGCAGTGAGTTCCACATCTTTATGGTACGGCAAAGATAAGATGTACCGAACCTTTTCGTACGTGACGGTATCTGCTCAACTGTGTAAGCGTGGCACTTTAACCCGGCACGTGTTGTTCGGGATAGGAAAGGAGAGGGTGGGATGAGTTGAAAGAGTTGTTCTGAACACTCACCGTGATACAATCGGTAAAAGTCAGCCATTGAGGCTACGTCCCTGCGTAATTGCAGAGATTCAAGGGTCTAAGTAGCCTCAAGGTCACCCATGGTATCATGGGTGACCTTGAGGCTACTTAGACCCTGCAGCGGCGTGCTGTCCGTATGGACAGCACGCCGCTGCAACCTATCAAGGGCATCTAGCAGGTACTGAGCGGAGCCGTTCCAGAGATGAGAGCAGTATTCCACGCAGGAGCGAACCTGAGTCTTGTATAATAAACACAGCTGCCCCGGCGTGAAAAACCTCCTCACTCTGTTCAGGACTCCGAGTTTTCGAGATGCCGATTTAATGACACCCTCGATGTAGTTTCTCTGGTTGAGATTGCGGCGTATGTCCATATCAAGTATATTTCGACTGTCCTGTATCGGTAGTGGAGTGTCCAGAAGAGAAGGTTGGGGAAGGAATGGAGATAACTTTGCTGAAAATGCGCACACCTGTGTCTTCTTGGCGTTGAACATGACCATGTTTTCAGCTCCCCAATTCGAGATGCTGTTCAAAACCTGGTCAAGCTCTGCGACAAGTTTTCGCCTATTTTCCTCAATGTCGGCCTGCTTAGCCGCAGGATGGCCGAGATATCGCCCATGCACAGTACTGACATCAGTATAGCAATGTATGCTCCCAAAAGTGAGCATATCATTGATTTGCAGAAGAAAAAGTGTGGGCGATAAGACGGATCCCTGGGGCACACCAGCATTTATCTGCATAAACTTTGAATTTTGACCTTTGCAAATAACTCGAATACGTCATTCATGCAGGAAGCTAGCAACCCAGTCGCACAATCAAGGTGGCAAGCCGTAAGCCGGAAGCTTGGAAAGAAGCGCACGATGCCAGACTCATATCAAGTATATTTCGACTGTCCTGTATCGGTAGTGGAGTGTCCAGAAGAGAAGGTTGGGGAAGGAATGGAGATAACTTTGCTGAAAATGCGCACACCTGTGTCTTCTTGGCGTTGAACATGACCATGTTTTCAGCTCCCCAATTCGAGATGCTGTTCAAAACCTGGTCAAGCTCTGCGACAAGTTTTCGCCTATTTTCCTCAATGTCGGCCTGCTTAGCCGCAGGATGGCCGAGATATCGCCCATGCACAGTACTGACATCTGTATAGCAATGTATGCTCCCAAAAGTGAGCATATCATTGATTTGCAGAAGAAAAAGTGTGGGCGATAAGACGGATCCCTGGGGCACACCAGCATTTATCTGCATAAACTTTGAATTTTGACCTTTGCAAATAACTCGAATACGTCGTTCATGCAGGAAGCTAGCAACCCAGTCGCACAATCAAGGTGGCAAGCCGTAAGCCGGAAGCTTGGAAAGAAGCGCACGATGCCAGACTCTATCGAAGGCTTTGGAGATGTCGAGGCTGCTAGCCAACGACTCCCTGTGCCTGTCCATAGCCTCACCCCAAAGGTGAGTGAGATACGCTAGAAGATCGCCCCTTGATCGTTTCGGTCTGAAGCCATATTGTCGATCATTGATAAGAGAGCGATCTTCTAGGTAGAGAACGAGTCATCATCATCATCAGCCTTTAACAGTCCACTGCTGGACTAGGCCTCTCCTTTGAAAGGAGGAATTGGCCTACTATACCACGCTGGCCAAACGGGTTGGTATAGGGTTGTGTATCTAGATTTCCTTCTCTTACAGTGAAGTTCTCTGCATAATATGCTCCCTCTGTCAGCTCTTACGACACCCATGGGATGATATGGGGTGGTGACATGCCGTATATAGACAAGTAATATATTTTTACCTAAATTGGCACAGAAATATCTACCAAAACTACGTCTGTCACTGCATTTTCCCTTTTCAGTTTATTATTTTTAAGTAGTCGGGTTATTTAAATTTTAAACTAGAATTAAAAACATATTTAGGTTTCAGTGCATCCCAAGATCCACTGCGAATGACGCTGGGACAAGGATTATAAACAGGTTGTTGTAATGTTACAATTTTATGAACATTGTAAGTTAGTAAGAACGTAATTTGTCTTGATCTATACCGTCGTACGTAAGCAATTTAAAAGCCTTAGCTCCAAACCAAAAAGGAAAATGTTCAAAATCCTCCCAACCAAAACACACCTTAGTGAACTGACCAAATCCACAAACTAATAAATTATGCGTCAAGGAAAGCCTTGAGATATCCCTAAGCAATTCGTTTTGCCTTATCCAAAGTGATATCTGGTGATATAGGGAAAATACTGTTCAGGTAACAATCCTAGAGCAACATACTGCGCCCTTTAGATTTGTTCAAGCGGAAAAAAGCCGGTTTCGACTATATTCCCTCTGTTTTCCCTAATACAATTTACATGGCGAATCTCACTATTAAACGTAACTATATGTGCTAAGGGATTTTCGTTTCTATAGCGAATGCGAATGAGGATAATCTACGTTATTGCTTTATTGGTTTAGCTATGAATACCCTGAGGGCGTTTTGATCTGGTAAAAGGATTTTTGTAGAGGTAAATTGGTTCTGCAATAGTATGACGACATATCATAGTATTACCTATTAAAGTATAGGTAAGTACTCCTGTTAGTATATTAGTTCCTTGATAGTAGCTTTCTTATGCATATTAATCTGTGTGTAGTATTAGTCATGGTAGCTATTTATATGTACGTATAATCAATGCCATCTATTGCACAATGGTGAAGGTGAAGATACAAACGCTGGCGAAATCTAACGGTCATTGACGGAACTTCAAAGAGATGACGGCTATGAATCGTGCTATTAAAATTTCGTGCGCGATTACTTATTATATATACTTTATAAAAATAGAGTGCAAAATCCGTGGAGCCATGATCCATCAGGCACTATCTCCTACCCTGGTCACTTTCCAGTTGTGAAACGTCACACCTCACTCCTCTGAATATACGTGAATACGTACATCTACTTGGATGAGCCTTTATTGGCTTCTATGGTAACGAGCCGTCCTTTATCTAAGTACCTCCTTTTACTCAATGTGAAGCAGAATTTAACTTCAAGCTGCCACTCTGCCTTCAGACTAATCAATTTTTAAGACGTGAAGGTAAGTAAGCTTAATGTAAATTAGGACAGACATAATTTACAGTTCGCACGGACAAAGCCTCAGGCGAAAGATAATTTATAAAGAGTAAATAACAAGTCTGCGCATTCAATAAAGTATTGGTAAGTTTCACGCGCGCCAAAGTATACGTAAGTACGTACGTCAAAGGAGTTTTTGACTTTAATGAGGTAGGAAGTGAATCACAATCGATTTCCCAGATTTCATTACAGGGGTTGGAAGCTTTCAGAGATTTACATAATAATCTGCTTCCCTTAGTGAAGTTCCGCCTTTTGTTGTGATAATGATAACTATGATAAATGTGGTAGAAGAATACGCTGAATGGTGTAGTGGCACGTGAGTGTAATGAGGGCTGAATGGATTGAGGATGCAAATCGGTTCCATTGAGGAGTGTAAAGATGCCCTATGTCACAAATTGTAATGTGAATGGCTTAAACACCTTCTTGCAATTTTATTAATTTGAACACATTTGTCGAAAAATATATGTCGCAATGAGTTTATGAGCACCTGCAGAAATATAGTGGGGTGGATGCACACAAGTCCGAGGGTAGAAATTTATGGTGGAAGGGGAGAAGGGAGGGGATAGATTATTTGTCGATCTATTAGAGTGTTATGTCCTGCTCCCTTCCTCTCCCGAAGCCCATGGCCGAGTTCATTCGTCGTTAAGATCTGTTCCATGTAGAACTCGCAGCGCGGGCTCGAGATTGCATTGCAGGGCCTCTTAGAATTTAAAGCGAACAAATCAGTGTGTACAATGCCGAATGTTTTTTTTCACCGCTGCGCTAGCGCTGCACTTCAAGACTTTACCCAATATATTTTTATGTGAATTTAAAAGAACACATTCACGTTTATATGGCATTGTTATTGCGTACAATTAGTTTGACCACTATAAAACTCTGATGAACACATCATTACAATTCGGCACACGAAATGACGGAGCGAATCCGTTAATTTAATAAACAAAAGGCTGAATAAGACAGAACAAGAGTCCATTAAATCACTCACCCACAAAAATGTGGGCACAATAATTGAAACGTTCATACATCGGAACATTAATTGAATGAAGTGTTGCCACATACGAATTTTATGATCTGAAATAATTTACGGTTTGCCACCATCGACTGTTTCACAGCTTAATTGCTCTCGCTGCGGTGAATGCGAATGTTGGCAATACTCGGATAGGGTTGAGTGTTGTGATTTGATTGTTATCAAACATTATGTGTAGGAGTAGTAGCTTTATGTTTATTGTTGGGATGGTACAATATTTATACATGGACATTGAGCAGCTATCTCACGATGAGTGCTGTTCGATTTCCTTAAGTGATGATTTGTGGCGTTTTTAAACAGCCGCTGTCTTGATATCTGCTACTTTTTTATTTTTAGGGTTTCCTAGTCGTCTGAGGTACCTGTGCCAAGAAGATAGAGTGTTGCTGTGTTTGTAGCCTTTAGATCAAACATAATCACACATTCTCTTATCTTCAAGATGATTATTCAGCCTGGAAGGCGATGTTCCAGTTCACATTCCAGTCAGCAACTGGCATGAAAGTTCCACAGTTCAGATTATTGTATTCAATGTAGTTGAGGGGCTGATACAACAGCTAAAAATATCTAAAAATGTTTGAGGTCACGTTCATCGAGCATAATAATTCGTACAAGTTCTAGGGATACCAACAGACTGCACTGCTGGAGGTATTGGCTTTATAATACTCAAGTCATAATCACAAATCAGGCCTCTCAATACTCGTTTAGGGTAGTTTCTCTTTTCCGACTCAACCAATATTGCCTATCAAACTCTTTAGTGCCAGTTCCTATCAAACTCTAGAGTGTTCACCGATGCTATAGCCCCGTAGGTATAAATCATTGGCGCAGTATTCTCAGTAGCAGATCATAAATTGCTGCGGAGTAAGAGATATACAGTCCTGAAGCTAAACAAACAATGCTTGGTCTAGCATCGGCGTCTGTTATTTAGTACATCGGAACTCAGTGCGGCCACGCTCTGTATGCTGATCTACTATCGAATGGGTTTAATGACACGATGTATCGGTATTATTGGTATTGACTACTGCGATATAATAGTGTAGAAGACTGACTAGTTGGTCCAGCGGTGAGTGGCCCGGACTGTTAAGCTGGAGGTCTTGGGTACGATACCTCACCCAGCACAAATCTTAGCATGATGATCATGATGATGTGTTTCGTATAATTTTCTGTAAAATATATCTATTACTTTTATACGATTTATATGTATGTTTATCAGTTATCCGGTAACTATAAAGCAGCCTCTATAGCATTTGTGATTAGATGACCGTGTTAAGAATGTTTAAAGCTGAGAAAGGGATTTTAAATGTAAAACTGGCGAGGTCTGACCCTAATAACTGCTTATGTTTTCTGTCACTTATACAGGCGTGAATTTGTGTTTGTGTATGTGTCAAGTCGCATAGCTACGTTGGTTGACTGTGAATTTGGTGATGTAAACCCATCAGAGGCAGATCTAGGGGAGATAGGAGCTCATGCTTCAGGGTGCATGAGAATTACTGAAAAATAGCTGTTCTACGGTTACTTTTAATGTTTAGATTTTGTTCTTAACGTTGAGTTACCAAGTGTCACCCAAATATGATGACATCTGGTGCGGACCGCCCACGTCGCTCTCTATTGCTAAGCTACTATATGTACCTACATAAGCTATATAAACATTATAAAATGAAGTCCCCCGGCCACCCTGTCTGTTTGGATGAACGAGGCAAACTCAAAGACTGAGAACCGGATGGTGTGGATCCTGACGGAGATTCGGAGGTATAAAATACACGGGTAGAACCGCGGACGAAGTCAAATGTATACTTGGTCTTGTTGTAATTATGTACATCGGAACTCAAGTGCGGCTCACAGTTAGGTACATTGATCTACAAGCGATTGTGTGTTTAATGGTGCGGCATATCGTTACTCAAAGTCCAGCTAAATTACAGCCTGTAATAGTTTCCTGTTTACAATGATAATACTAGGGTTTGAAGGACGTGCGTCTTATGTAGTCGTTCTATTAACAAAAGTAGGTATAAGTTCAAACTAAATTGCCTAGTGACACAGGATTCTTACCTAGAGCCGCTGCACGCTGCTGTCTTTAAAAAAAAAATGTCTAGTGGACTTTAAAGTAATGAAATTTCTATCAGTTTGAATCAGGATCTTAACCCTTTAACCGCTTGTGTCGCATATATGCGACACATATTTCCGTGTCCCTACCGCTCGTGTCGTATTTCTGCGACAGAGAACATGCTTGATTTTTTCGTTCTATTTTCGTCCTATTTACTGCGTGGTACAACTAAAACTATTATTAAATAGAGCTATTATTTATAACAACTACTTAAAATTATGTGTCATAGCTCTAAGCGTTGAAAAAACTTAAACCAAAAGCAGTAACTGGCAGCTTGGACTTTTCTTCGGTGTCTATCGCGCGTGTCGCATAAATATGACCATAGGGATGGGATACAATGCAATGGGCATTTTAAAAACGAAATAACACACAACTAAATAGTCGGGTATAATGCATCATTCAGTATAAAATAAACAGTGTCATGCGAAATAAAGTAAAATTTAACATATTGCCTTGTATTATTAATTCTTTTCCTTATTATTCACAAGAAAAATGTCCCTGAGGATCTTTGTATAATGCCAACATTTAACGTTAGTTCCCATCCCTAGACGCCTATGCCTGCAACATATTTCTCTAGTTAAGGCGCACGCAAACTGTTCGGACGCGACTTACTGTCGCGACAGTAAGTCGCGACACATAGTGTGCACACCCTTTCGGACGCGGCTTTCTGTCGCGTCCGCGTCCGATACAACCATAGACACGCCATGCTGTCTATGCGATACACTATGGCTAGGTAGGAGCTTATTTTCTTAATTCAGGGCACTAGCAGTTAGCACTATTAGATTATATTATTGGTAGATTTTGAAGTAAAGCAGAACTGTTGAATTGAAAGTGAATTTAACATTTTTTGACTATATTCTGTTTAAAATCAATATTAAGGCCGTACCATGGACAATATACGGATGACAGTAAACGTCCGCGGACGTTTGTAAACGTCCGCGGACGTTTGCTGTCATTTTCCCAGATTGCTTTCGGACGTCTGAACGCTCAAGGTCACGTCCGCGACAGACGTCCGATAGTGTGCACACTTGAATGGATTTTCCTTGTCCAGATACCCTTCTGTCGCGACCGTAAGTCGCGACAGTAAGTCGCGACAGATAGTTTGTGCGGGCCTTTACTCTAACGCGGCTGTCACATTAATACGACCGCTGCCTACGTCACAAGCGCATCAAACGAATGGAAAGTTCCATTAATGTTGTTCGTGGATATTTTCGCATTGTCGATAAAATAAGTAGTCACATTTCAATAATGACGACTACTGAGGAAATAATAAGAATATTAGAAGGTGACGACGAAGAAGTATAGGTAAAGGTATAAATAAGACTTCCGTTGGATTTAGGTAACTCCTTGATGAACCGAAATAGTATTTTAAACATTGTGATGTAATTCTCTTATTATATTACCTACTTATCTACATCTATTGATTGTTCAAATTTGGTATGTATGTATTATGTAGTATGTTGTCCATACCATTAATAAAGTACTGTGACAGTACCTACCAAGTCGGACAGGCAGTCGCTCTCGCGTTTGTCTCTTTTTAACGAACGGAGTCCTATATGGCGTTGTCGCTTAGAGCTAGTTCAGACATGCGGGAGTCGCGCGTTCACGAATCGCGCGGTTTGAAACCACAAAATTCTGACGAACACATCATTGCAATTCGGCACACGAAATGACGGAGCGAATCCGTTAATTTAATAAACAAAAGGCTGAATAAGACAGAACACGAGTCCATTATATCACTCACCCACAAAAATGTGGGCACAATAATTGAAACGTTCATACATCGGAACATTAATTGAATGAAGTGTTGCCACATACGAAGCTTATGATCTGAAATAATTTACGGTTTGCCACCATCGACTGTTTCACAGCTTAATTGCTCTCGCTGCGGTGAATGCGAATGTTGGCAATACTCGGATAGGGTTGAGTGTTGCGATTTGATTGTTATCAAACATTATGTGTAGGAGTAGTAGCTTTATGTTTATTGTTGGGATGGTACAATATTTATACATGGAAAATGAGCAGCTATCTCACGAGGAGTGCTGTGCGATTTCCATAAGGGATGATTTGTGGCGTTTTTAAACAGCCGCTGTCTTGATATTTGCTATTTTTTTATTTTTGGGGTTTCCTAGTCGTCTGAGGTACCTGTGCCATCAAAATAGAATGTTACTGTGTTTGTGTCCTTTGGAGTAACTCTAATCACACATTCTCCTATCTTCAAGATGATTATTCAGCCCGGAAAGTAATGTTCCAGTTCACATTTAGTCAGCAACTGGCATGGAAGTACCACAGTTCAGATTATTGTATTCAATGTAGTGGAGACGCTAACACATCAGTTAAAAAGATCTAAAAAATGTTTGAGGTTACGTTAATCTAGCACAATAGTTCGTACTTGTTCTTCCAGGGATACCAAGAGACTGCATTGTAGGGGATATAGGGTTTATATAATTATTTTTTTATTAACAAAGTTCACGAACACGAACCAGGCCTTCCAATACTTATTTGGGTGGTTTTTATTTTGCAACTCATCCCATATTTCCTATTAAACTCTGGTGCCAATACTGTTCACCGATGCTATAGCCCCGTAGGTATAAATCATTGGCGCAGTATTCTCAGTAGCAGATCATAAATCGCTACAGAGTAAGAGATATACAGTCATGATTGTAAACAAACTGGCTCGGCTTTACACCGAAACCGTAGGGTTCTTGGCGACTTGGGAAGGATTAATGGAATGGACTGTATTAGGGCGAGTTCTGGGTCGACTAGAAAGGAATAAGGGAAGAGGAGATGGATACGGGAGGAGGTGATTGAGTGGGTATAGGATATTTCAAGGATGGAAGGCACTTACCTTATACAACCTTCTTCGTTTCTTTTCCTCCTGGTGGTTTCGTGATGCAGCTGCTTGTTTTCACTTCACTCACGAGCGGATTTTCCTTGGTGGAAGCGGTAAATCACATACAGCGGTGCGGCGCGGAGCGGTATCGAGACGGCGTTCTTAGCGAGCCGAATGTTCTAGACTGTCACTCGCGTCCACGATCGCGTCGACGAATCAGGCGGAAGGCAGTGCCCTTCCAGGGAGTGGGATAGAGCGGGACGGAAATATGGTATCGCTCGCACTAGACGTGGAACGATTGATCTTGATGCGATTAGTTATATATAGGAAGGTAGATGGCGCTACCACAAACAATGCTTGGTCTAGCATCGGCGTCTATTATTTAGTACATCGGAACTAAAGTACGGCCACGCTCTGTATATTAATCTACTATCGAATGAGTTTAATGACGCGATGTATCGGTAGTTATTGGTATTGGAGTACTCAGTACATAATAGTGTAGAAGACTCACTAGTTGGTCTAGTGGTTAGTGGCCCAGACTGTTAAGCTGGAGGTCGCGGGTTCGATAGTGACCAGGACAAATCTTAGCATAATGAGCACGATTGGGCATGTTGTGTCTTGGTTTTTATCAATAAAATATACGTTTTTAGGATACACATATACCTATATCTTTATCAATTTTCTACCAATAAAACGATCGTGTGACGAATGTTTACAGCTGAAGATGTGATATTAAGATTATTAAGCTGGCTAAACCGGGATCAAATGTTCTTATATTTATCGTTTCAGTCTTAATTATGCCGGAGTAAATTTGTGTATTGTAGCCCAGTGGTGTAGCTGTGTTGGGCTACCTACACTCAGTGCCGGGGTGTGGAAGTTGGTGGTTTCATCCCATCGGTGGCTGATCTGGTTGAGGAGAGGCTCATTTGTCGAGTTGTAGGCAAATCCTTGAAATAGAGTTGTGCTTTAACTTTTTTTTTGGTTCCTTTTTGATTCTGTGATATTGTAGTGGCAGTGCGCACCGCCACCTTTTGCTGAATGTACCTACATAAGCTATGCTATATAATGTTTGGTCTGTATATAGATTTATTAAAAGAAGCACTTAAAAAGGTCACTTGTTTCTGCAATAAAACTTGACAAGTAAGCAATAAAACCTGACAGTGAAGTCCTATTGGGAAGGCCACCATCCCCAATTGCTGGTTAAGCAATGTGACATGACGGCCCTCACTTTGACGGCCTTGAGAGATGCTTTTTCAAGGGAGGAAGGAAACACGTGAGCTGGCAGTGAGTTCCACATCTTTATGGTACGGCAAAGATAAGATGTACCGAACCTTTTCGTACGTGACGGTATCTGCTCAACTGTGTAAGCGTGGCACTTTAACCCGGCACGTGTTGTTCGGGATAGGAAAGGAGAGGGTGGGATGAGTTGAAAGAGTTGTTCTGAACACTCACCGTGATACAATCGGTAAAAGTCAGCCATTGAGGCTACGTCCCTGCGTAATTGCAGAGATTCAAGGGTCTAAGTAGCCTCAAGGTCACCCATGGTATCATGGGTGACCTTGAGGCTACTTAGACCCTGCAGCGGCGTGCTGTCCGTATGGACAGCACGCCGCTGCAACCTATCAAGGGCATCTAGCAGGTACTGAGCGGAGCCGTTCCAGAGATGAGAGCAGTATTCCACGCAGGAGCGAACCTGAGTCTTGTATAATAAACACAGCTGCCCCGGCGTGAAAAACCTCCTCACTCTGTTCAGGACTCCGAGTTTTCGAGATGCCGATTTAATGACACCCTCGATGTAGTTTCTCTGGTTGAGATTGCGGCGTATGTCCATATCAAGTATATTTCGACTGTCCTGTATCGGTAGTGGAGTGTCCAGAAGAGAAGGTTGGGGAAGGAATGGAGATAACTTTGCTGAAAATGCGCACACCTGTGTCTTCTTGGCGTTGAACATGACCATGTTTTCAGCTCCCCAATTCGAGATGCTGTTCAAAACCTGGTCAAGCTCTGCGACAAGTTTTCGCCTATTTTCCTCAATGTCGGCCTGCTTAGCCGCAGGATGGCCGAGATATCGCCCATGCACAGTACTGACATCAGTATAGCAATGTATGCTCCCAAAAGTGAGCATATCATTGATTTGCAGAAGAAAAAGTGTGGGCGATAAGACGGATCCCTGGGGCACACCAGCATTTATCTGCATAAACTTTGAATTTTGACCTTTGCAAATAACTCGAATACGTCGTTCATGCAGGAAGCTAGCAACCCAGTCGCACAATCAAGGTGGCAAGCCGTAAGCCGGAAGCTTGGAAAGAAGCGCACGATGCCAGACTCATATCAAGTATATTTCGACTGTCCTGTATCGGTAGTGGAGTGTCCAGAAGAGAAGGTTGGGGAAGGAATGGAGATAACTTTGCTGAAAATGCGCACACCTGTGTCTTCTTGGCGTTGAACATGACCATGTTTTCAGCTCCCCAATTCGAGATGCTGTTCAAAACCTGGTCAAGCTCTGCGACAAGTTTTCGCCTATTTTCCTCAATGTCGGCCTGCTTAGCCGCAGGATGGCCGAGATATCGCCCATGCACAGTACTGACATCTGTATAGCAATGTATGCTCCCAAAAGTGAGCATATCATTGATTTGCAGAAGAAAAAGTGTGGGCGATAAGACGGATCCCTGGGGCACACCAGCATTTATCTGCATAAACTTTGAATTTTGACCTTTGCAAATAACTCGAATACGTCGTTCATGCAGGAAGCTAGCAACCCAGTCGCACAATCAAGGTGGCAAGCCGTAAGCCGGAAGCTTGGAAAGAAGCGCACGATGCCAGACTCATATCAAGTATATTTCGACTGTCCTGTATCGGTAGTGGAGTGTCCAGAAGAGAAGGTTGGGGAAGGAATGGAGATAACTTTGCTGAAAATGCGCACACCTGTGTCTTCTTGGCGTTGAACATGACCATGTTTTCAGCTCCCCAATTCGAGATGCTGTTCAAAACCTGGTCAAGCTCTGCGTCAAGTTTTCGCCTATTTTCCTCAATGTCGGCCTGCTTAGCCGCAGGATGGCCGAGATATCGCCCATGCACAGTACTGACATCTGTATAGCAATGTATGCTCCCAAAAGTGAGCATATCATTGATTTGCAGAAGAAAAAGTGTGGGCGATAAGACGGATCCCTGGGGCACACCAGCATTTATCTGCATAAACTTTGAATTTTGACCTTTGCAAATAACTCGAATACGTCGTTCATGCAGGAAGCTAGCAACCCAGTCGCACAATCAAGGTGGCAAGCCGTAAGCCGGAAGCTTGGAAAGAAGCGCACGATGCCAGACTCTATCGAAGGCTTTGGAGATGTCGAGGCTGCTAGCCAACGACTCCCTGTGCCTGTCCATAGCCTCACCCCAAAGGTGAGTGAGATACGCTAGAAGATCGCCCCTTGATCGTTTCGGTCTGAAGCCATATTGTCGATCATTGATAAGAGAGCGATCTTCTAGGTAGAGAACGAGTCATCATCATCATCAGCCTTTAACAGTCCACTGCTGGACTAGGCCTCTCCTTTGAAAGGAGGAATTGGCCTACTATACCACGCTGGCCAAACGGGTTGGTATAGGGTTGTGTATCTAGATTTCCTTCTCTTACAGTGAAGTTCTCTGCATAATATGCTCCCTCTGTCAGCTCTTACGACACCCATGGGATGATATGGGGTGGTGACATGCCGTATATAGACAAGTAATATATTTTTACCTAAATTGGCACAGAAATATCTACCAAAACTACGTCTGTCACTGCATTTTCCCTTTTCAGTTTATTATTTTTAAGTAGTCGGGTTATTTAAATTTTAAACTAGAATTAAAAACATATTTAGGTTTCAGTGCATCCCAAGATCCACTGCGAATGACGCTGGGACAAGGATTATAAACAGGTTGTTGTAATGTTACAATTTTATGAACATTGTAAGTTAGTAAGAACGTAATTTGTCTTGATCTATACCGTCGTACGTAAGCAATTTAAAAGCCTTAGCTCCAAACCAAAAAGGAAAATGTTCAAAATCCTCCCAACCAAAACACACCTTAGTGAACTGACCAAATCCACAAACTAATAAATTATGCGTCAAGGAAAGCCTTGAGATATCCCTAAGCAATTCGTTTTGCCTTATCCAAAGTGATATCTGGTGATATAGGGAAAATACTGTTCAGGTAACAATCCTAGAGCAACATACTGCGCCCTTTAGATTTGTTCAAGCGGAAAAAAGCCGGTTTCGACTATATTCCCTCTGTTTTCCCTAATACAATTTACATGGCGAATCTCACTATTAAACGTAACTATATGTGCTAAGGGATTTTCGTTTCTATAGCGAATGCGAATGAGGATAATCTACGTTATTGCTTTATTGGTTTAGCTATGAATACCCTGAGGGCGTTTTGATCTGGTAAAAGGATTTTTGTAGAGGTAAATTGGTTCTGCAATAGTATGACGACATATCATAGTATTACCTATTAAAGTATAGGTAAGTACTCCTGTTAGTATATTAGTTCCTTGATAGTAGCTTTCTTATGCATATTAATCTGTGTGTAGTATTAGTCATGGTAGCTATTTATATGTACGTATAATCAATGCCATCTATTGCACAATGGTGAAGGTGAAGATACAAACGCTGGCGAAATCTAACGGTCATTGACGGAACTTCAAAGAGATGACGGCTATGAATCGTGCTATTAAAATTTCGTGCGCGATTACTTATTATATATACTTTATAAAAATAGAGTGCAAAATCCGTGGAGCCATGATCCATCAGGCACTATCTCCTACCCTGGTCACTTTCCAGTTGTGAAACGTCACACCTCACTCCTCTGAATATACGTGAATACGTACATCTACTTGGATGAGCCTTTATTGGCTTCTATGGTAACGAGCCGTCCTTTATCTAAGTACCTCCTTTTACTCAATGTGAAGCAGAATTTAACTTCAAGCTGCCACTCTGCCTTCAGACTAATCAATTTTTAAGACGTGAAGGTAAGTAAGCTTAATGTAAATTAGGACAGACATAATTTACAGTTCGCACGGACAAAGCCTCAGGCGAAAGATAATTTATAAAGAGTAAATAACAAGTCTGCGCATTCAATAAAGTATTGGTAAGTTTCACGCGCGCCAAAGTATACGTAAGTACGTACGTCAAAGGAGTTTTTGACTTTAATGAGGTAGGAAGTGAATCACAATCGATTTCCCAGATTTCATTACAGGGGTTGGAAGCTTTCAGAGATTTACATAATAATCTGCTTCCCTTAGTGAAGTTCCGCCTTTTGTTGTGATAATGATAACTATGATAAATGTGGTAGAAGAATACGCTGAATGGTGTAGTGGCACGTGAGTGTAATGAGGGCTGAATGGATTGAGGATGCAAATCGGTTCCATTGAGGAGTGTAAAGATGCCCTATGTCACAAATTGTAATGTGAATGGCTTAAACACCTTCTTGCAATTTTATTAATTTGAACACATTTGTCGAAAAATATATGTCGCAATGAGTTTATGAGCACCTGCAGAAATATAGTGGGGTGGATGCACACAAGTCCGAGGGTAGAAAGGAGAATGACCAAAACTGGGCTATTTTCTGGCACGTTTGCTTCTAAACCATTCATACCTAGAAAATCTTCTTTTATTTTATAATTTTATGTATATTAATTTTAATTTAAAGCGAAACGGGGATTTTTCATTCAAAATTAAAAGTATATCTGCGTTGTTCCGGTAGTGACATCGCCATTTCATATTCAAAACTCATTTTGCATATTTAGGCAAATGTTTACAGTTTCTTGCAAACCCCTTTTAATAGGGAAAAATTAAATTCATAGTGAAAACAGGGTGACATAACAAAAGTTCTAATACACAAAAAAATACCAAAATCTTATGATATTTTGAAAAAATTATTGTGGTGAAATATTGTCTGTAAATAATATGTTTATCCTTTTTGCAACATATTACCCACGAAATAATGTTTTGTACTTATCGAAAATATGGAAACATATATTTATTATTCTGGGATCTGTAATGTCTTACGCAAAGAAATATAACCTTATTTATATAGTCCAACCTCTCTGGTCTTACGTCAGTTATTTTGACATGAAAACAGTCAAATTGCTTTTTCACCTATGCTCATATCTCTTTATTGGAAAATAAGTAATATAATGTCGTTTATATTGACTTGAACAATCCGTTTGTGGACCAAACAAGTTTATTTCGTGGTATCAAGACTCGTGGGTTGACTAAAGTATGAGACAGTCTTTATTGGTAACATTAGTATGTCGTCTGGACTTAGAACAACTAGCCGTGGTGAGGATTGCAGTTATGTTAACTCTTCCTTTGCGGTACCACGGCAGCAACACGTCCGTTCTTTGGACAAGCTATCTGATTCGGAGCTCAATATTTTGACATCATGGATAGCGCCAGTCTGTGTAAGTGTTGTTTACTTCTCTTCTCAATTCCTACAATTCTCTCGTGCTCTCCTCACCGAATATTCAAACTGCTTTAATTGTTTGTTTCAGGAATTGAACGGAGTCTTATGTTTAGAATGCTACACATTAATTGAAGCTGCTGTAACTTCTGAGGTCATATCTGCACCACATTATGGTATACGATATACAAGCTCCTGCTTCCTTTTGAGGCGATTTATTTGAAGAAGATTTAGGTACCTATAATAACAAATACAATGAAGAATAACATAAAAACTGTGTTTCATTTACCTATTAAGCATAAAACAGTGTTGTTTTAATGCCAACTTTGTAAGAAGGTCCAATGGAATCGAGAGAGCTCATCTTTTGCGAACCCAAATTCTCATTAATTGTACCACATGGTATTGAGAATTCTCAATAAGAAATATATCAGACTGAAAAAACCGCAAACTAATATAATGTACAAGCGTTTGTTACGTAGCTCCACTTCTTTTTGCAACTATTTTCTATATTGTATAATATACATTGAGGCTTCTTATAAATTCCGGTTATATTATTATGATTAAATCATATCATCACCGTCCTAGAGTTATGTCGGTTGCATCCAAGACTTCAACGCCTAGGAGCCCTGGGTCCGCTTACTAGTCTAACCAGATATGACAGAATATTAGCTTTTCCATAGTCTGACCGCCATAACCCAAAGGGAAAGCGATAGTGTATGGTTTAGACCAGTAAGTATCGGTTTATTGGAGGGTACTGACTCCCCGTAACAACGTGCGATGGTGAAAGATCTTCATGACAACGGGGACCGACGGCTTAACGTAAGTACTCTTCGAAGCACTGGCGATAATTAACAAATTTACTACTATTTATATGATTAAATCATGTAACTATCACAATACTTAACCTCAAAATATTTGAAATGTTTAATGTCCGATAGCTAAGAACTGCCGCCGAATATCGTATTCATCCTTTCCTAATTTAATTAGAAGTATATTTACTATATTTTACTGGTCAAATCATCGAGAAGCAAACTTAGCCCATCTTCCATACAAATTTGGTCATTCTCCTTTATGGTGGAAGGGGAGAAGGGAGGGGATAGATTATTTGTCGATCTATTAGAGTGTTATGTCCTGCTCCCTTCCTCTCCCGAAGCCCATGGCCGAGTTCATTCGTCGTTAAGATCTGTTCCATGTAGAACTCGCAGCGCGGGCTCGAGATTGCATTGCAGGGCCTCTTAGAATTTAAAGCGAACAAATCAGTGTGTACAATGCCGAATGTTTTTTCACCGCTGCGCTAGCGCTGCACTTCAAGACTTTACCCAATATATTTTTATGTGAATTTAAAAGAACACATTCACGTTTATATGGCATTGTTATTGCGTACAATTAGTTTGACCACTATAAAACTCTGATGAACACATCATTACAATTCGGCACACGAAATGACGGAGCGAATCCGTTAATTTAATAAACAAAAGGCTGAATAAGACAGAACAAGAGTCCATTAAATCACTCACCCACAAAAATGTGGGCACAATAATTGAAACGTTCATACATCGGAACATTAATTGAATGAAGTGTTGCCACATACGAATTTTATGATCTGAAATAATTTACGGTTTGCCACCATCCACAGTGTTTTATGAAGACCATTTTTCGGACACCGTCTTTTTATTAGAGAAGGTAATAGATATATTCAATAAAAAGAAATATTTCGTATCCCCATTAAGCTAGCATCTCTAGTTTTTTAGAAAAACTTTTTTGAAAATCTTCATATTTTAAAGCGGACATTTAGAAAAAAAGATATTCCACTTAAACTAAGCATGATACGCAATAATAATGTTACAAGCACCGATAGCGTCTCTTTCACTGCACATTTTACAGTTAAAATGAACCTTATAACTTGACTAGATTCAAATTTAAGCGAGATTTTGGATTTTTAGATTTTCTTACTTTTCTCGAAGATTTCACCAAATGTGGAAAAGTTATATATACAGAAAGGATGCTCTTTACTTTCCTCATATACTCAATAAATTTCAGACCCCAAATCCATGGAATCTAGAAGTTATTCCAAATTAACTGTTTTTGCTAGGGTTTTCACATTTGTATTCCGGGTTTTAATGATACAATTTTTTTTCGATATTGATTTTAGAACTAAATTATATGTTGTAAAGAAATCAATATCGAATAAAAATTTAATCATTAAAATCCAGAATATAAATATGAAAAAACTAGCAGAAACAGTTATGTGGAATAACTTCTAGATTCCATGGATTTGGGGTCTGAAATTTATTGAGTAGATGAGGAAAGTAAAGAGCATCCTTTCTGTATATATAACTTTTCCACATTTGGTAGAATCTTCGAGAAAAGTAAGAAAATCTAAAAATCCAAAATCTCGCTTAAATTTGAATCTAGTCAAGTTAAGAGGTTCATTTTAACTGTAAAATGTGCAGTGAAAGAGACGCTATCGGTGCTTGTAACATTATTATTGCGTATCATGCTTAGTTTAAGAGGAATATCTTTTTTTCTAAATATCCGCTTTAAAATATGAAGATTTTCAAAAAAGTTTTTCTAAAAAACTAGAGATGTTAGCTTAATGGGGATACGAAATATTTCTTTTTATTGAATATATCTATTAGCTTCTTTAATAAAAAGACGGTGTCCGAAAAATGGTCTTCATAAAACACTGTGCCATCGACTGTTTCACAGCTTAATTGCTCTCGCTGCGGTGAATGCGAATGTTGGCAATACTCGGATAGGGTTGAGTGTTGTGATTTGATTGTTATCAAACATTATGTGTAGGAGTAGTAGCTTTATGTTTATTGTTGGGATGGTACAATATTTATACATGGACATTGAGCAGCTATCTCACGATGAGTGCTGTTCGATTTCCTTAAGTGATGATTTGTGGCGTTTTTAAACAGCCGCTGTCTTGATATCTGCTACTTTTTTATTTTTAGGGTTTCCTAGTCGTCTGAGGTACCTGTGCCAAGAAGATAGAGTGTTGCTGTGTTTGTAGCCTTTAGATCAAACCTAATCACACATTCTCTTATCTTCAAGATGATTATTCAGCCTGGAAGGCGATGTTCCAGTTCACATTCCAGTCAGCAACTGGCATGAAAGTTCCACAGTTCAGATTATTGTATTCAATGTAGTTGAGGGGCTGATACAACAGCTAAAAATATCTAAAAATGTTTGAGGTCACGTTCATCGAGCATAATAATTCGTACCAGTTCTAGGGATACCAACAGACTGCACTGCTGGAGGTATTGGCTTTATAATACTCAAGTCATAATCACAAACCAGGCCTCTCAATACTCGTTTAGGGTAGTTTCTCTTTTCCGACTCAACCAATATTGCCTATCAAACTCTTTAGTGCCAGTTCCTATCAAACTCTAGAGTGTTCACCGATGCTATAGCCCCGAAGGTATAAATCATTGGCGCAGTATTGTTAGTAGCCGATCATAAATCGCTACAGAGTAAGAGATATACAGATTGTAAACAAACATTGCATGGTAGCATCGGCGTCTGTTATTTTAGTACATCGGAAATCAAGTGCGGCCACGCTCTGTATATTGATCTACTATCGAATGTGTTTAATGACGCGATGTATCGGTAGTTAGTGGTATTGGAGTACTCAGTACATAATAGTGTAGAAGACTCACTAGTTAGTCTAGTGGTTAGTGGCCCAGACTGTCAAGCTGGAGGTCGCGGGTTCGATAGTGACCGGGACAAATCTTAGCATAATGAACACGATTGGGCATGTTGTGTCTTGGTTTTTATCAATAAAATATACGTTTTTAGGATATACATATACCTATACCTTTATCAGTTTTCTTTAGTTTGTAATAAGACGATCGTGTGACGAATGTTTACAGCTGAAGATGTGATATTAAGATTATTAAGCTGGCTAAACCGGGATCAAATCTTAATATATAAAATCCTTGCGTTACTGACTAACTGACAGACACGCTACAGCCGAAACTATTGGGCGCAGGAAGCTGAAATTTGGCATGTATGTTCCTTGGGGACCGTAGGGGCGCACTAAGAAGGGATTTCCCGAAATTCCCACGGGATCGGCCAAAACGGGTAAATTAAAAAAAATATGCAGGCGCAGCTGCTGGCGTTCTCTAGTGTTCGTTATTTATCGTTTCAGTCTTAATTATCTCGCCACCTATTACGCTCGCCACCTATTACGTGGGATCAAAACACTGGCGAAAGGTGGGCGTTTAATATGCCTCTGCCTACCCCTTCGGGGAAACAGGCGTGAGTCTATGTATGTATGTATGTAGTCTTAATTAATTGTAGCCCAGTGGTGTAGCTGTGTTGGGCTACCTTCACTCAGTGCCGCGGTGTGGCAGTTGGTGACTTCAGCCCATCGGTGGCGGATCTGTTTGAACTTAATTCCCTAGTGACTGAGAATTCATACCAGGTGCGGATATATCGTAGAGCTTTTATACGTAGTAGAGCGGGGAAGTACTACTCTCTCACACAATATTGAACAAAATTTACCGTCCTATACTGTTGCGTTTTATTGGTGAGTGAGAGTACCGGAACTTCATCCCTTATCCTACTGCTCACACACCCCGCTCCCCCTCCTATACTTTTTCCATTCCAAAGACTAACAAAGCACCGTGACTCCTCTGGTGTTGTCTGTGACCATGGGCGGCGGTAATAGTTTGCTATCAGGCGATCCGCTAGCTCGTTGGCCGCATTCCATAAAACATTTGTCTTTTAATACAAAAAATGCATTTGAAACATGTTTCGAGTAAAGCCTAGAGAGAGTAAAGCCTTCGTATGCTCGACCTTGTATGATTGTTTATCTCTCGGTTCACTAGGCAGAACTTCGGTGACCGGACATCCATTAAGATAATATTAATATCGTTGCGATATATTTTCAACAAAATATTGGACTCACGGAAGCCAATGGATTACTGCGTCCAGTAACGGTGTCATGAATCAGTTTCATCAAAGGATTTTGTTATGAATGGTCTACATTATGTAATATACCGACTAAAGTATAAAAAAAAATAAAAAAAACAGTTTAATATGTAAACATAAAAGACGTTATCGGGCACAAAAGTTTGCGGCACTGTATTTAATTCCGATTGAATGATAGAAGTACAAAATATGAATCTATTTCCATATGAATGTTTCGTTCGAACGTCAAACTCCTGAACCAAATTTGATGATTTGTATCGTTGGGGTGAAGAGTGAGGAAGGTGAAAGGTGAGGAATGGGGTTAGTATCATTATCATCAGCCGAGTCTATAAACGTCTCACTGCTCCACCGAACATTCTGTACTATGACAAGTTTAAGGCGGCCGTGCCCTTCTGAGGCCAATATCCACCACGCTGGCCAAGTGCGGATTGGCAGACTTCACATACCTTTCAAGAATACTGTGTTGAACTTGCAGTGAACCTGTTTATGGAACGTTTTATTAAAAGAAGCACTTACAAAAGGGTCATTTGTTTCTACAATAAAACTAGATAAGTAATATATTTTTACCTAAATTGGCACAGAAAGATCTACCAAAACTACGTCTGTCACCGCATTTTTATCTGTCGGTTTATTATTTTTAAGGTGTCGGGTTATTTAAATTTAAAACTAGAATTAAAAAAACATATTTAGGTTTCAGTGCATCCCAAGATCCACTGCGAATGACGCTGGAACAATGATTATAAACAGGTTGTTGTAATGTTACAATTTTATGAACATTGTAAGTTAGTAAGAACGTATTTTGTCTTGATCTATACCGTCGTACGTAAGCAATTTAAAAGCCTTAGCTCCAAACCAAAAAGGAAAACGTTCAAAATCCTCCCAACCAAAACACACCTTAGTAAACTGAACCAAATCCGAAAACTAATCAATTATGCGTCAAGGAAAGCCTTGAGATATCCCTAAGCAATTCGTATTGCCTTATCCAACGTGATATCTGGTGATATAGGGAAAATACTGTTCAGGGAACAATACTAGAGCAACATACTACGCCCTTTAGATTTGTTCAAGCGGAAAAAAGGCAGTTTCGACTATATTCCCTGTGTTTTCCCTGATACAATTTACATGGCGAATCTCACTATTAAACGTAACTATACCTATGTGCTAAGGGATTTTCTTTTCTATGGCGAATAAGGATAATCTACGTTATTGCTTTATTGGTTTAGCTTTGAATACCCTGAGGACGTTTTGATCTGGTAAAAGCATTTTTGTAGAGGGAAATTGGTTCTGCAATAGTATGACGACAAACCATATTATTATTTACTTAGAACAGATTACGCATAAAAGTATGCACCTGTTTGTATATTAGTTCCTTGATAGGAGCTTTCTTATGCATATTAATATGTGTGTAGTCATAGTCATAGTAGCTATGTACGTATAATATTGCACAATGGTGAAGATACAAACGCTGGCGAAATCTTACGGTCATTGACGGAACTTTGAAGAGATGACGGCTAGGAATCGTGCTATTAAAATTTCGTGCGCGATTACTATACATTATACAAATAGGGAGCAAAATCCGTGGAGCCATGATCCATCAGGCACTATCTCCTACCCTGGTCACTTTCCAGTTGAGAAATGTCACACCTCACTCCTCTGAATATTCGTTAATACGTTCATCTACTTGGATGAGCCTTTATTGGCTTCTATGGTAACGAACCGTTCTTTATCTAAGTACCTCCTTTTACTCAATGTGAAGCCGAATTCAACTTCAAGCTGCCACTCTGCCTTCAGACCGAGCATTTTTTAAGACGTGAACTGTAAGTAAGTAAGCTGCATGTAAATTAAGACAGGAATAATTAACAGTTCGCACGGACAAAGCCTCAGGCAAAAGATAATTTATATAGAGTAAATAACAAGTCTGCGAATTTAATAAAGTATTGATAAAGTTTCGCGCGCGCCAAAGTATACCTACGTAAGTACGCACGTCAAAGGAGTTTTTGACTTTAATGAGGTAGGAAGTGAATCCAATCGATTTCCCAGATTTCATTACAGGGGTTGGAATCTTTCAGAGATTTACATAATAATCTGCTTCCTTAGTGAAGTTTCGTCTTTTGTTGTGGTAATAATAAATATGATGAATGTGGTAAGAGAATACGTGTAGTGGCACGTAAGTGTAATGAGGGTTGAATGGATTGAGGATGAAAATCGGTTCCATTGAGGGGTGTAAAGATGTCCTTTGTCACAAATTGTAATATCAACGGATCAAACACCTTCCTGCAATTTTATTAATTTGAACACATTCCTCGAAACATATTTATCGCTATGCATAAAGAAGAGCTCATAGGCATATGCGGAACTGTAAGGCGGTTGGAGTACACACTCAAGCCCGCTGTTTCATTTTGAAAGGGAGAGGTCACTTTCTCGAACTATCAGCGTGTCAGGTGGGTGTAAGGGCACAGCTCTTTCTCCTCCGAAGCCTACGGCCTAGTTCGTCATGGTTCGTGCTGGAGTGGCGGGCACGCACAGGACGTCGTAGCAGAGGTAGGCCTCCCGCAAGGTGGACTGACGATCTTGTTGGGGTAGAGGGCAGCGGATGGATGCGGGTGGCTCAGGATCGGTCTATGTGGAGAGCCTTGGGGGAGGCCTATGTCCAGCAGTGGAAGTCTTTCGGCTGATATGACGATGATGTTTTTGCGTACAATTAGTTTGACTACCACAAATTTCTGACGAATACATTGCAATTCGGCATACGAAATGACGGAGCGATTCCGTTAATTTAATAAACAAAAGGCTGAATAAGACAGAACATGAGTCCATTAAATCACTCACCCACAAAAATGTGGCCACAATAATTGAAACGTTCATACATCGGAACATTAATTGAATGAAGTGTTGCCACATACGAAGTTTATGATCTGAAATAATTTACGGTTTGCCACGATCAACTGTTTCACAGATTAATTGCTCTCGCTGCGGTGAATGCGAATGTTGGCAATACTCAGATAGGGTTGAGTGTTGCGATTTGATTGTTATCAATATTACGTGTAGCAAGTTTATGTTTATTGTTGCGATGCCGCAAAAGTTACATGTGGACATTAAGCCGCTATATCACGACGAGTGCTGCTCGATTGCCATAAGACACGATTTGTGACGTTTTTAGACCTCTGCTGTTTGGTTATTTGCTTCGTTTGTATATTTACGGTGCCCACGTCATTGGTGTTACCTGTGCCAAGAAGATAGAGTGTTAATATGTTTGCGTCCTTTCGAGAATATTAACAACCCTAATCACACATTCGCCTATCTCCTAGATGATTATTCAGCCCGGAAAGTTGTGTTCCAGTTCACATTCCAGTCAGCAACTGGCATGTAAGTACCACAGTACAGATTATTGTATTCAATGTAGAGGAGAGGTTAACACAACAGCTAAAACAGATCTAAAAAAGGTTTGAGGTCACGTTAATCATACATACATACATAGACTCACGCCTGTTTCCCCGAAGGGGTAGGCAGAGGCATATTAAACGCCTACTTTTCGCCAGTGTTTTGATCCCACGTAATAGGTGGCGAGCCTATTGCCGCTAATTGGGACATTTTGTTTGCCAGAGCCTCGTCCGTTGATCGGCAGGTGCATCACTTGCCGGTGAGGTTGGCTTGGGACCCTAAGTTCTTGGTGGGAACCCTATGCACCCTCGTCACGTCACGTTAATCGAGCACAATAATTCATACCAGTTCATCCAGGGTTACCAACAGACTCGGTATTGGGATATAAATGTAATTGTTTATTACTTATGGGGTAGTTTCTATTTTCCATCTCAACCAATATTTCTTATCAAAGTCTTCGGTGCAAAGACTGTTCACCGATGCTATAACGCCGTAGGTATAAATCATTGGCGCAGTATTCTCAGTAGCAGATCATAAATCGCTACAGAGTAAGAGATATACAGTCATGATTGTAAACAAACAATGCTTGGTCTAGCACCGGCGTCTGTTATTTAGTACATCGGAACTCAAGTGCGGCCACGCTCTGTATATTGATCTACTATCGAATGTGTTTAATGACGCGATCTATCGGTATTATTGGTATTGACTACTGCTCAAGCTAAATAATAGTATAGAAGACAGACCAGAAAGTCCAATGGTTAGAGGCTCTGATTGTAAAGCTTGGGTTTGAGGCCCTGATAGTTGTCTTGGAGGTCTCGGGGCCGATTCCTACCCAGGACTTATATTAGCGCGATGAGGACGAGTAGGTAGTTTTTATGTACTGGAGTATATACTCCAGTACATAAAAACTACTTATTCGTATTATTCCTAAAAAAAGATATAATTAACTCATATGAGTTAATTATATACTTTTTAAGAATAATATATAAATGTGTTTATTGGCTTTTTTTTAGGCTGCGGTGGTCAGGCAGGTGGTCGCTCCGTGGAAAATCTAATATTCATTCACATCCGTTTAGAGTTGTAAGCGGAACCTGGGTTGCAAGTGGGATAATGCTAGGAGGATGATGATGGTAACCATGGTATAGCCGCTATTTGTAAAAAGACGACTGTGTGACGAATATTTGCAGTTATAGGTGGTGTCACCCGATCTCGGGCGTATCTATGAGATGCTAAGGCGCTCATGCCTCAAGGTTTAGGATAATCCCTGGAAAAGAAAGCTTTGCTAACGATACAATTTTTCATTTCCCTTTCTAATGATTACAAAACGTAGGCTCTACTGGTCTGAACATTCCTCGGATTCCAAGAAAAAGGATTAGAGATTGGTCCAGCCTCGTCCTTCCCTTCCACTTTTCTTGACACTATCAAGCGCTCCAACCTGCAATTCATTAGGTAAATGTTAAAGGGCATTGACCTTAATCTTAAAAAAACTACATTGCGTAAAGTGCCTGTATGTTTAGAATTTGTATCTTTAGAAGATGTTGTGTGAGAGATAAAAGAAAGATGCCAAAAGAAGAAATATATACCTACTTTACTGTGGTACATACCTACCACAAAATATACAGGGTGTAAAAAGACCCTTAACGCAAACTGAAATCCCATGTTGTACCAATCACTACGAACATTTTTGACTTCAGCACCATAACTGGGAAATTACTGATTCAGGAGATATTGAGGCTCAAAGTTAGTATGGATTTTTTCTATTTAGGTACAAAATCGATGCATTTACCCCGCCAATATGTTCTTTAGATGCCCTATGACCCCATGGATAAGTAGGTATTTCGAGCATTGCATGCGCGCGCTTTTAATTGCGGTTTAAAAAATGTGAAAACTTAAAAAAAAACATATCCCAGGTATTATTTTTGGTTAGTATGACTTGGCATGATGTCCACAACGAGTAGACTTCGGCTTGGTGATGGGTCTTGTGACACCCAGTATGTACTTACTTATAAATAAACTACTTATCTACGACCTAACTGTATGGGAGCGGAAAGACGACTGCTGCGCCGCACTTACACAATATCGTGCCTTGTATATAATTTGTAGCGTCAGCAGCCGCTACAATATTCCCTCCTTTACAAAAAAAAGAATATGAACAATACATATACTATACATTACAAGAAGCAATAACATAAAAATATTTGTAAGCATCTAACTAATAAGAAACGCTAGCGCTCGACTCACGTCACATAAACATGTATCTAGGGAATGCAAATCTCGCGAGATTTGGGCTCAAGCGAGATCTCGCGAGATTATGAAGCCAATCTCGCGAGATCTCGCCAATTTCGAGATCTCGCGAGATCGACAGTTTTGTATGTTTTTTTTGTAAATAATCGCAATATTTTAGTGAATTAGGACATAAATAATTTTAAGTATTATAAGATAAACATTACTTTTCACAAACTGTTCTATAGACTTTTATGATTCAAAACTTGTTTGACGTACCTACCTATCTGTCTATATTTTTTTTATAAACTTTTATAAAGTAAACTTTTACGGACGGATCTGTCAAATAAGAAATGAAAGAAACAACCCGCCTTCGCTTCTAATATCAAACAAAACTCTTTTAGTAATAAAACATTTCTTTTATAATAAACAAAACAACGAGAGGTCAAAAAAAATTTACTTATCATCTATGTTGCTAAACTAAGGTATTATTATCAATAAGGTGAATAAAACTATATCTACTCTGTAGACTTTTTAGCTATTACAGATTAATTAACAAAATATACCAATAAGGCAGACTATTAGTAATTACAGAATCTAATTAACAAAATATATCTACCAATCAAAGGGAAGATTAGTTCATTTCAAATCACAAGCCATTATTCCGAATTATTTTCAAAGGAGCTCCTTCAGAAGCACAAAATGTCCAAAGAATCGTCTGTTAACAGCTTCCTTTTCTGTTGGCCAGATAACCAGCCGCTGAGAAGGCCCTTTCGGATTCAACGCGAATTGAAAACGCAGTTCGCAGGCAGACATCCACGAACTGCAAAATTTTGGGGTTTTGACCCCCCAGACTCGTATAAATTCATTTAATTTTTTATTATTGCCGATACCGACAGATTGCAATCCGTCCGTGTCAGTTCGCGCTTCGAATAAGACGCTTTTAGGCTCGAGTGCAATCTCGGAAATCTCGCGAGATCTCGCCCATTTTTCGACCGAGATTAATCTCGCTAAAAAGGCCGAGATCTCGCGAGATCGAGATTGCATTCCCTACATGTAACATGTTACCGGAGCGCTAGCTCTGAGAATGCAAACTAAGTAAAAACACTGTAGCACTTTTACATGATAAGACTATGAACTGTGGGAATATACTAATTTATTTTTAGAACTACTGATTTTATAAAGTTTAGAACACGATAAACGATAATTACACAAATTCCGCTATCTTCTTTTGCTCTTCGTAAGCCGCTTGTACAGAGAGCAGAAGGCCAATTCTGGTAATTATATTTGTTCAAATGCCAATATCAATCTAGTCTCGGTGTCATAAATGGTATTCTCGTAACTTAACTGACACTTGAATGAGATCGGGACTACATCGAAAGTTGAACCAAGTGTGGACGGTATTCTGCTAATTATTTACGTACAACAAACGTCAAACTGTAGCTAAAACCAAATGATACTACGGTTTGACAGTTCACAGCTGGCTATTGTTGACAATTGAGCAAAATAAGTGTTTGTTACTTTGATATTGTTTTATATATAAAATAAGCATGAGTGGATTTGAGCTGCGATGGCTATACCTATTGAAAATAGTCCACACGATCCAAGGAACCAATACATTTACTTACCGAAATTTTATTACTTAGTTTTATATTAATTTTAATTTGGCATGGAAACGTGGTGGCATCCAATTACTATTCCTATTAATGTATTTTCCCATACAATGGTAAAATTCATGTTTTTGTTTTTGAGTTTTTGACATTACCTCTGAGATCAACAAGAGATTATAAATTGATTATATCGAAATGATACTGTAATGAGATTAAGTGAAGCAGAATACCAATTGTGAGTTAATTCAAAATTAAATCGCAGTTCAGTCAAAATTCAGTGTCAGTGTCTGTTAAATACGAGAATTGGCCTTCTGGTCGTACGAAGAAGCAAATAGGTTTCATCCATCCTGCCAGCGATCTTCACCGTGCTGCCTGGACCGTGATGAGAGATGACAGGGTGCGCTATCCAACACTGAGCGGTATCCATCCTCGCTTCCAAGTGACGACGGCGACGACGCGTGCACTGTACTATAGAGTGCCACCGCCGGTCCCATGTCGTTCCTCGTCCTCTCTCGGTTTATCTCTCGGTTCACTAGGCAGAACTTCGGTGACCGGACATCCATAAGATAATATTTATATCGTTGCGATATATTTTCAACAAAATATTAGACTCACGGAAGCCAATGGATTACTGCGTCCAGTTACGGTGTTATGAATCAGTTTTTATTTTTTTATCTTTTAATCTGTAATATACCGATTAAAAGATAAAAAATAAAAAAGCAGTTTAATATGTAAACATAAAAGACGTTATCGGGCACAAAAGTTTGCGGCACTGTATTTAATTCCGATTGAATGATAGAAGTACAAAATATGAATCTATTTCCATATGAATGTTTAGTTTGAACGTCAAACACCTGAAACAAATTTGATAATTGTTAGTATCATTATCATCAGCGGAATGTATAAATTGTCTCACTGCTCCACGGAACATTTTGAACTATGAAAAGTTTAAGACGGCCGTGCCCTTCTGAGGCCAATATCCACCACGCTGGCCAAGTGCGGATTGGCAGACTTCACTACCTTTCTAGAATACTGTGTTGAACTTGCAATGAACCTGTTTATGGAACGTTTTATTAAAAGAAGCACTTACAAAAAGGTCATTTGTTTCTACTATAAAACTAGACAAGTAATATATTTTTACATAAATTGGCACAGAAAGATCTACCAAAACGACGTCTGTCACTTCATTTTCCCTTTTTAGTTTATTATTTTTAAGTAGTCGGGCTATTTAAATTTTAAACTAGAATTAAAATCATATTTAGGTTTCAGTGCATCCCAAGATCCACTGCGAATGACGCTGGGACAATGATTATAAACAGGTTGTTGTAATGTTAAAATTTTATGTACATTATAAGTAAGTAAGAACGTAATGTCTTTATCTAACTATACCGTCGTACGTCAGCAATTTAAAAGCCTTAGCTCCAAACCAAAAAGGAAAATGTTCAAAATCCTCGCAACCAAAACACACCTTAGTAAACGGAACCAAATCCGCAAACTAATAAATTATGCGTCAAGGAAAGCCTTGAGATATCCCTAAGCAATTCGTATTGCCTTATCCAACGTGATATCTGGTGATATAGGAAAAATATTGTTCAGGTAACAATGTTAGAGCTACATACTGCGCCCTTTAGATTTGTTCAAGCGGAAAAAAAAACTGTTTCGGCTATATTCCCTCTGTTTTCCCTGATACAATTTACATGGCGAATCTCACTATTAAACGTAACTATATGTGCTAAGGGATTTTCGTTTCTATGGCTAATGCGAATAAGGATAATCTATGTTACTGCTTTATTGGTTTAGGTATGAATACGAGGGGCGTTTTGATCTGGTAAAAGAATTTTTGTAGAGGGAAATTGGTTCTGCAATAGTATTCAACTTTTCAATTTCAATTTATTTAGATTTAAATAAGTACATACACAATACATATATTAGACACGCATCACCATCTAGTCCCAAACTACGCAGAGCTTGTGCTATGGGTACTAGACAATGGGTTGACATAACTTCTTTTAAACTACCACGATTTGTACACATACTAATAGAATGATTATGTAACGGGTCTGAATCGTGTTTACTAAACGAAAAGAAAGATGAAATACCTTTTTATTTGCCCCGACGTTTCGGCATGGGTTTCACCAGCCGTGGATACGGGATGACTCTTCACATGGTCTTCACAATTATTGACATTTATAAGTTCAGAACTGTCGGTACTTCGACACACAACATTAATGGTATCTTCACACTGGCGCGTAATATCACCTCGTCGGTGTCTACATTTGCTGATGACAGGATTCCAAGATGTAGATAAACGGTAACCATCTTCCCGGTTGAAATTTGCGTGCTTTTTGATTTCAATCGCTTCCCGTGCTATTCTTGAAAAATAGTGACGGTCTGTGGAGAGAACCTGGGGCCGATGTAGCTCAATCCAGTGATTGGATCCTGACTCCAACAAATGCTCAGCTATGGCCGACTTGGTGGTTTGTCGGTTTTTGACGGCCGTGATGTGTTCCTTAACTCGTTCGGCGATGGTCCTTTTTGTTTGCCCGATGTAGGAACTACCACAGTTGCAATCCACCTTGTACACGCCTGGTGTTTGAAAAGGGATGACATCCTTTGGAGTATGCAGGTGACTTGCTACTTTGGAGTACGGACTATATACAGTCTTAATGGAGTATTTTTGTAGTACCTACTGTTCCAACTTTATCCGTTACTCCCTTTATGTAGGGCATGAACGCCGGCGCTCTGTTCACTTCAGTCAGTCTCGACCTTTTCCTTGATCTTCGCATATTGTGCTTGTAACCGTTTTGCTTGCGTACCTCCCGAACATGTGTGAGCTCACTATCTAAGTGTTCGGGGTCGCAAAGGTCATATGCTCTGTTTGTCAATGAAGCAATAACGGATTGCAAATGCCGCGGGTGATGATGTGAATTTGCGTGTAAGTACCTGTGAGTGTGTGTGGGCTTCCTGTAAACAGTGTGTGTCAGGTTTCCATTTTCTCTCACCGTGATCTTCACATTGAGGAAGGCCAACGATCTGTCTGTCTCCATTTCATAAGTGAACCATATATTAGGGTGTATGGAGTTCAAGTGATCTGCTAATTGTTCTACAACATGTCTGCTACCCTTTATAATACAGAACACGTCATCGACGTATCTTTTCCATATATTTACGTGGAACGCTTGTAGTTGGATCCTTTCTTCAAAATGTTCCATCCAGATGTTGGCCATTACCGGTGCGACAGGGCTACCCATGGCCACTCCGTCGATCTAGAGGTCATATTGCCCACGATATAGAAAATAATTCCCGTCTAGGCAGTGTTTCAGTAGAACAATGTGTTTATCAGACAGACCGTTTAACCTCAGTTTACTCTCGATCACATCAAAGCAGTCTTGAATTGGAACGCTTGTGAATAGTGACTCGACATCAAAGCTCACCATCACTTCGTCGGGTTCTACTTTCATGCTCTTGATGACGTCTACAAAATGGCGAGAATCCTTTACAAACGACGATGTCTTACCTACTAATGGTTGCAGTACTGCTGCAATGTGTTTCGCTAGGTCGTAAGTGGGTGAATCGTTCTGACTTACGATCGGGCGTAGAGGCACGTTATTCTTGTGAATTTACGGCAAACCATGTATTTTCGGCGATGGAACGGTCTTAGGTTTATAGAGGCGTTCAAACAGCTGGTGTAACCCATGCCGAAACGCCGGGGAAAATAGAAAGGTATTTCATCTTTCTTTTCGTTTAGTAAACACGATTCAGACCCGTTACATAATCATTAGTAATGGGTTGACATATATATTTTTATTAAGATACATACCTTACATACTACCACACGTACAATATAAATTTTTTGTTAGTAAATATACTTATATACTAAGTAAATATTGCTTCACTTACGGCCACGATATTGTTGTGCGTTCTTGTGGCACTTGTCCGCGGAAGCGACGGAAAACCACACATTGCGGCCAAAAGTCCTCCTTCATAACAACAGGCAGAAAGCATGTCGGGATCCGCACCACAAACGCCTTGAAGTTGACGTTGCGTCGAGACTCCAGCAGCTGTACTCTAGGCATGTAGTTCGACTTTTGGCGTACGTACTCCGCGATGTCCTCCGCCTTATGCCCGGTTTCTGAAGTCCCCAGGTATACTCTCAACAGTTATTGATTCATTTAAGTTATGGAAAGGATAAACGTTGGTTAACTGTCACTGCGTTTCTAAATGCCCATTGGAGCGTTCCATAACTATTGAACCAATACGTAGTTCTTTTGCTGCCACTAGATGGATGCTGCCACTGTTATAAAAAACGAATTGCAAATTTATTTAACTATGTTAATTTGTCCGTTAAACTAGATTTTTAAACTATATTTTTAATGGTTTATATTTTTTTTCAGGAGTAAACAACTAGTTGCTCGTTATTTTACTAAAATAATATCATAATGCGTCATTCGTAATAGCTTTGCAACGTTTGACAAAAGTCAAACTTCAAATAAAGTTATGGAACCGATAAACGGCGAACATTGGTCGGTTAAGTTAAACTAAGGTTAACTGGAGTTTATGTTGTGACGCGTTGTTCAGAAACGCACTTTCTTGAGTTATCGAACCAATAACGCTAACGGATAGATAAACCACCGCTAAAAGTACCTCAGAAACCGGGCATTAGTGGTGTAGTGCAGGCGAGAGATGTACACGGGTGTGTTTGGCGCGGCAGCGCGCATAGTTGTACCTGGCTCCACAGGAGCCATGCCGCAACAGTTCTTGACGGTCTTCTGACGACGCTTCCTCCTCTGCACCGTCACTAAACCATCATCTGCTACGTCAGCCTGTTTTGCCGCCTTTTCCGCCTTGGTCTTTGCAGCTGCAGGTATGACGACATACCATATTATTATTTACTTAGAACAGATTACGCATAAAAGTATGCACCTGTTAGTATATTAGTTCCTTGATAGGAGCTTTCTTATGCATATTAATCTGTGTGTAGTCATAGTCATAGTAGCTATGTACGTATAATATTGCACAATGGTGAAGATAAAAATGCTGGCGACATCTTACGATCATTGACGGAACTTCGAAGAGAGGACGGCTATGAATCGTGCTATTAAAATTTCGTGCGCGATTACTATACAAATAGGGAGCAAAATCCGTGGAGCCATGATGCATCAGGCACTATCTCCTACCCTGGTCACTTTCCGGTTGAGAAACGTCACACCTCACTCCTCTGAATATACGTGAATACGTACATCTACTTGGATGAGCCTTTATCGGCTTCTATGGTAACGAGCCGTCCTTTATCTAAGTCCTTTTACTCAATGTGAAGCAGAATTTAACTTCAAGCTGCCACTTTGCCTTCAGACTAATCAATTTTTAAGACGTGAAGGTAAGTAAGCTTCATGTAAATTAGGACAGATATAATTTACAGTTCGCACGGACAAAGCCTCAGGCGAAAGATAATTTATAAAGAGTAAATAACAAGTCTGCGCATTCAATAAAGTATTGTTAAAGTTTCGCGCGGGCCAAAGTATACGTAAGTACGCACATCAAAGGAGTTTTTGACTTTAATGAGGTAGGAAGTGAATCACAATCGATTTCCAAGATTTCATTACAGGGTTTGGAAGCTTTCAGAGATTTACATAATTAATCTGCTTCCGTTAGTGAAGTGCCGTCTTTTGTTGTGGTAATAAGAACTATGATAAATGTGGTAGGAGAATACGCTGAATGGTGTAGAGGCACGTAAGTGTAATGAGGGTTGAATGGATTTAGGATGAAAATCGGTTCCACTGAAGGGTGTAAAGATGTCCTTTGTCACAAATTGTAATATCAACGGATCAAACACCTTCCTGCAATTTTATTGATTTGAATACATTTGTCGAAAAATATATATCGCAATGAGTTTATGAGCACCTGCAGAAATATAGTGGGGTGGATGCACACAAGTCCGAGGGAGAAATTGATAGTGGAAGAGGAGAAGGGAGGGGAGAGATTATTTGTCGAACTATCAGAGTGTCATGTCCTGCTCCCTTCCTCTCCCGAAGCCCATGGCCGAGTTCATTCGCCGTTAAGATCTGTTCCATGTAGAACTCGCAGCGCGGGCTCGAGATTGCATCATTGCATAAGATTTACATAATAATCTGCTGCCCTTAGTGAAGTTCCGTCTTTTGTTGTGGTAATGATAACTATGATAAATGTGGTAGGAGAATCCGCTGAATGGTGTAGAGGCACGTAAGTGTAATGATTGGGGTCAAGAATGGTTGAATGGATTGAGGATGAAAATCGGTTCCACTGAAGGGTGTAAAGATGTCCTTTGTCACAAATTGTAATATCAACGGATCAAACACCTTCCTGCAATTTTATTGACTTGAACACATTTGTCGAAAAATATATATCGCAATGAGTTTAGGAGCACCTGCAGAAGTATAGTGGGGTGGATGCACACAAGTCTGAGGGAGAAATTGGTGGTGGAAGATTGTGAGAGAGAAGGCAGGTGAGAGACTATTTGTCGAACTATCAGAATGTCATGTCCTGCTCGCTTCCTCTCTCGAAGCCCATGGCCGAGTTCATTCGCCGTTAAGATCTGTTCCATGTAGAACTCACAGCGCGGGCTCGAGATTGCATCATTGCAGGTCCTCCTAGAATTTAAAGCGAACAAATCAGTGTGTACATGCTGAATGGTTTTTTTCGCCACTGCGGTAGCGCTGCACTTCAAGACCCTTTGTAGCAATTATTTTTATATGTGAATTGAAAAGAACACATTCACGTTTATATGGCAGTGTTATTGCGAACAATTAGTTTGCATATTGCAATTCGGCACACGAAATGACGGACCGAGTTAACTAATTTAATAAACAAAAGGCTGAATAAGACAGAATACGGGTCCATTAAATCACTCACCCACAAAAATGTGGGCACAATAATTGAAACGTTCATACATCGGAACATTAATTGAATGAAGTGTTGCCACATACGAAGTTTATGATCTGAAATAATTTACGGTTTGCCACGATCGACTGTTTCACAGCTTAATTGCTCTCGGTGCGGTGAATGCGAATGTTGGCAATACTCGGATAGGGTTGAGTGTTGCGATTTGATTGTTATCAATATTACGTGTAGCAAGTTTATGTTTATTGTTGGGATGCTGCAAAAGTTATATGTGGACGTTAAGCCGCTATGACACGACGAGTGCTGCTCGATTACCTTAAGAGACGATATGTGGCGTTTTTAGACTACCGCTGTTTGGTTATTTGCTTCGTTTGTATTTATACGGTACCCTGGTCTTCAGAGGTACCTGTGCCAAGAAGATACAGTGTTAATATGTTTGCGTCCTTTGGAGAACTTTAGCAACCCTAATCACACATTCGCCTATCTTCAAGATGATTATTCAGACCGGAAAGTAGTGTTCCATTTCACATTCCAGTCAGCAAATAGCATTTGAAAGTACCATAATAAAGGGTTTATATAATTGTGCTTTTATTACAAAAGTTCACGACCACGAACCAGGCCTTCCAATACTTATTTGGGTGGTTTTTATTTTACAACTCATCCAATATTTCCTATCAAACTCTGGTGCCAAGACTGTTCACCGATGCTTTAGCCCCGTAGGTATAAATCATTGGCGCAATATTGTTAGTAGCCGATCATAAATCGCTACAGAGTAAGAAATATACAGTCATGATTGTAAACAAACAATGCTTGGTCTAGCATCGGCTTCTGTTATGTAGTACATCGGAACTCAAGTGCGGGCGCTGTATATTGATCTACTATCGAATGTTTTTAGTGACGCGATGTATCGGTAGTAATTGGCACTGACTATTGTTACATAATAGTATAGGAGACTGACTAGTTGGTGCAGTGGTTATTGGTAGTGAATGTTAATAAGCTGGAGGTCGTGGATTCGATTTCTAGCTAAGACTAACCATAGTGCGATAGGTCGAGCCGGTGCTTGTTATTTGTGTTTGAATAAAAATTATCTGTAAATATATATTCGTTTAGGAATTACTAAAATGTTTATCAGTTATCTGGTAACTACAGAACAGGCTCTACATCGTTTGTAAATAACCGTGTGAAGAATGTTTACAGCTGACAATGTGATATTAAACCTAAAAGATGGTTAAATCTTATGCTTAACTTTTCTGTCACCTATACAGGCGTGAATTTGTATATGTACCCAGGGGGTTGGCTACTTTGGGTGAAATCCGATGCGGAAGTTTGCGGTATCACATGGGGGCCAGATCAAGGGGAGCTAAGGGGCCCAAACTCAAAGCTGTTGGAAATTCCTGAAAAGGGCTATTATCTACCGCGACACTAGCGTTTGCAATATATTTTTTACATGTTGTTCTTAAAGTTGAGTTACCAAGTGAAACCCAAATATAGTGACATCCGGAGCTGCCTTTTGCTACGCTACTATATGTACCTACGTAAACTATATTAACATTATAAAATGAAGTCCCCCGGCCACCCGGCCTGTTTGGATGAACGAGGCAAACTCAAAGACTGAGAACCGGATGGTGTGGATTCTGACGGAGATTCGGAGGTATAAATTACGCGCGCAGAGCGGCGGGCAAAGTCTTGTGTTATACTTGGCCTTGTTGTACCTATAAGTACATCGGAACTCAAGTGCGGCTCACTGTTATATTGATCTACAAGCGATTGTGTGTTTAATGGCGCGGCATATCGTTATTCAATGTCATTAAATTACAACCTGCAATAGCTCCCTGTTTTCAATGACTGCACTAGAGGGTTAGAAGGATGTGTTACCAGGTATTACGTAGTAAAGGCATATATTTGGGCTATCTATTAACAAGTGTAAGTATAAGTTTGAGCTTAATTCCCTAGTGACTCAGAATTCATGCCAGGTGCGGATATATCGTAGAGCTTTTATACGTAGTAGAGCGGGGAAGTACTACTCTCTCACACAATATCGAAGTAAATTTACCGTCCTGTTGCGTTTTATTGGTGAGTGAGAGTGCCGGAACTTCATCCCTTATCCTACTGCTCACACACCCCGCTCCCCCTCCTATACTTTTTCCATTCCAAAGACTAACAAAGCACCGTGACTCCTCTGGTGTTGTCTGTGACCATGGGCAGCGGCAATAGTTTACTATCAGGCGATCCCCCAGCTCGTTGGCCGCATATTCCATAAAAAAGTTGTCTTGTAATACAAAACAATGCATTTAAAACGTGATTCCATACAATTCTTATCGTATGTAGTGTTAGTGTCCACTATGGGTGGCTTTACAAAACGTACTCTCAACTGGTCTGAACATCGCGTGGGTTCTACAAAAAGTCTTAGAGGTTAGACTATCCAGCCTCTAAACTTCCCTTTCACTTCCCCTACCACTTTCAAGTGCTCAAATCTTCACATTAGCTCCACAGTAAATATGTTAAAGTCATTGACCTTAATTTTAAAATTACACAGAGTAAAGCCTTTAGATGCTCGACCCTGTGTGATTGTTTATCTCTCGGTCCACTAGGCAGAACTTCGGCGGCCGGACATCCATTAAGATAATATTAATATCGTTGCGATATATTTTCAATAAAATATTGGACTCACGGAAGCCAATGGATTACTGCGTCCAGTTACGGTCTCATGCATCAGTTTCATCAAAGGATTTTGTTATGAGTGGTCTACATTATGTAATATACCGACTAAAGGAAAAAAAAATAAAAAACAGTTTAATATGTCGGTAGACATAAAAGACGAAATTATCGGGCACAAAAGTTTGCCGCACTGCATTTAATTCCGATTGAATGATAGAAGTACAAAATATAAATTTATGTACATATGAATGTTTCGTTTGAACGTCAAACACCTGAACCTGATGATTGTTAGTATCATTATCATCAGCCGAATGTATAAACTGTCTCACTGCTCCACGGACCATGTTTAAGGCGGCCGTGCCCTTCTGAGGCCAATATCTACCACGCTGGCCAAGTGCGGATTGACAGACTTCACATACCGTTCGAGAATACTGTGTTGAACTTGCAATGAACCTGTTTATGGAACGTTTTATTAAAAGAAGTACCTAAAAAGGCCATTTGTTTCTGCAATGAAACTAGACAAGTAATATATTTTTACCTAAATTGGCACAGAAAGATCTACCAAAACTACGTCTGTCACTGCATTTTCCCTTTTCAGTTTATTATTTTTAAGTAGTCGAGTTATTTAAATTTTAAACTAGAATTAAAAACATATTTAGGTTTCAGTGCATCCCAAGATCCACTGCGAATGACACTGGGACAATGATTATAAACAGGTTGTTGTTATTTTAAGATTATATGAACATTATTAGTTAGTAAGAACGTAATTTGTCTTGATCTATACCGTCGTCGTAAGCAATTTAAAAGCCTTAGCTCCAAATCAAAAAGGAAAATGTTCAAAATCCTCGCAACCAAAACACACCTTAGTAAACTGAACCAAATCCGAAAACTAATAAATTATGCGTCAAAGAAAGCCTTGAGATATCCCTAAGCAATTCGTATTGCGTTATCCAACATGATATCTGGTGATATAGGGAAAATACTGTTCAGGTAACAATGCTAGAGCAACATACTGCGCCCTTTAGATTTGTTCAAGCGGAAAAAAGCCAGTTTCGACTATATTCCCTCTGTTTTCCGTGATACAATTTACATGGCGAATCTCACTATTAAATGTAACTATATGTGCTAAGGGATTTTCGTTTCTATAGCGAATGCGAATAAGGATAATCTACGTTATTGCTTTATTGGTTCAGCTATGAATACCCTGAGGGCGTTTTGATCTGGTAAAAGGATTTTTGTAGAGGGAAATTGGTTCTGCAATAGTATGACGACACACCATATTATTATTTACTTAGAACAGATTACGCATAAAAGTATGCACCTGTAAGTATATTAGTTCCTTGATAGGAGCTTTCTTATGCATAATAATCTGTGTGTAGTCATAGTCATAGTAGCCATGTACGTATAATATTGCACAATGGTGAAGATACAAACGCTGGCGAAATCTTACGGTCATTGACGGAACTTCGAAGAGATGACGGCTAGGAATCGTGCTATTAAAATTTCGTGCGCGATTACTATACATTATACAAATAGGGAGCAAAATCCGTGGAGCCATGATCCATCAGGCACTCTGTGTGACGTTGACGGTGTGACGTTTCTCAACTGGAAAGTGACCAGGGTAGGCCCTGGTCACTTTCCAGTTGAGAAACGTCACACCTCACTCCTCCGAATATTCGTGAATACGTGCATCTACTTGGATGAGCCTTTATTGGCTTCTATTTATGGTAAGGAGCCATCCTTTATCTAAGTACCTCCTTTTACTCAATGTGAAGCAGAATTCGACTTCAAGCTGCCACTCTGCCTTCAAACTAACCAATTTTTAAGACGTGAAGGTAAGTAAGCTTCTTCCTCTCCAGAAGCCCATGGCCGAGTTCATTCGTCGTTAAGATCTGTTCCATCTAGAACTCGCAGCGCGGGCTTGAGATTGCATCATTGCAGGTCCTCCTAGAATTTAAAGCGAACAAATCAGTGTGTACCATGCCACAAGTTTTTTTTTAGCGCTGCGCTAGCGCTGCACTTCAAGACTTTAGTACCCAATATTTTTTTATGTCAATTTAAAAGAACACATTCACGTTTATATGACATTGTTATTGCGTACAATTAGTTTGACCACCATAAAATTCTGATGAACACATAATTGGAATTCGGCACACGAAATGACGGAGCGAATCCGTTCATTTAATAAACAAAAGGCTGAATAGGTAAGTCAGAATACGGGTCCATTATATCACTCACCCACAAAAATGTGGGCACAATAATTGAAACGTTCATACATCGGAACATTAATTGAATGAAGTGTTGCCACATACGAAGTTTATAATCTGAAATAATTTACGGTTTGCCACGATCGACTGTTTCACAGCTTAATTGCTCTCGCTGCGGTGAATGCGAATGTTGGCAATACTCGGATAGGGTTGAGTGTTGCGATTTGATTGTTATCAATATTACGTGTAGCAAGTTTATGTTTATTGTTGCAATGCTGCAAAAGTTACATGTGGACATTAAGCCGCTATGTCACGACGAGTGCTGTCAAATTGTCATAAGAGACGATTTGTGGCGTTTTTTAGACTACCGCTGTTTGGTTATTTGCTTCGTTTGTATTTTTACAGACCCTGGTCATCGGTGGTGCCTGTGCCAAGAAAATAGAGTGTTAATATTTTTGCGTCCTTTGGAGAACTTTAGCAACCGTAATCACGCATTCGCCTATCTTCAAGATGATTATTCAGCTCGGAAAGTAGTGTTCCAGTACACAATCCAGTCAGCAACTGGTATGAAAGTACCACAGTACAGATTATTGTTTTCAATGTAGTGTAGACACATTAGCTAAAAAGATCTAAAAAAGGCTTGAGGTCACGTTAATCGAGCACAATAATTCATACCAGTTCTTCCAAGGATACCAACAGACTCGGTATTGGGATATATATGTGATTGCTTATTACTTATGGCACAATCACAAACCAGGCCTTTCAATACTTTTTTGGGGTAGTTTTTATTTTCCAACTCATCCAATATTTCCTATCAAACTTTTAGGTGCCAAGACTGTTCACCGGTGCTATAGCCCCATAGTAGATATAAATCATTGGCGCAGTATTCTCAGTAGCAGATCATAAATCGCTACAGAGTAAGAGATATACAGTCATGATTGTAAACAAACAATGCTTGGTCAAGCATCGGTGTCTGTTATTTAGTACATCGGAACTCAAGTGCGGCCACGCTCTGTATATTGATCTAGTATCGAATGTGTTTAATGACGCGATGTATTGGTTGTTATTGGTCTTGGAGTACTCAGTAGAAGACTGACTGGTTGGTCCAGTGGTGAGTGGCTCGGACTGTTAAGCTGGAGGTCTTGGGTACGATACCTCACCCAGCACAAATCTTAGCATGATGATCATGATGTGTTACGTATTATTTTCTGTAAAATATATCTATTTCTTTTTACGATTTATATGTATATTTATCAGTTATCCGTAATCTATAAAGCAGGCTCTATATCATTTGTGATGAGATGACCGTGTTAAGAATGTTTAAAGCTGACAAAGGGATTTTAAATGTAAAACTGGCGAGGTCTGAGTCTAATAACTGCTTATCTTTTCTGTCACTTATACAGGCGTGAATTTGTGTTTGTGAAGGTATGTGTCCAGTCGTAGCTATCTACGTTGGTTGACTGTGAATTTGGTGATGTAAACCCATCAGAGGCAGATCTAGAGGAGATAGGAGCTCATGCTTCAGGTTGCATGAGAATTACCGAAAAATAGCTGTGCTTAGCTAGCTACGGTTACTTTTAATGTTTAGATTTTGTTCTTAACGTTGAGTTACCAAGTGTCACCCAAATATGATGACATCTAGTGCGGACCGCCCACGTCGCTCTCTATTGTTACGCTACTATATGTACCTACGTAAGCTATATAAACATTAGATAATGAAGTCTCCCGGCCACCCTGTCTGTTTCGATGAACGAGGCAACTCAAAGACTGAGAACCGGATGGTGTGGATCCTAACGGAGATTCGGAGGTATAAAATACACGGGTAGAACCGCGGACGAAGTCAAATGTATACTCGGTCTTGTTGTAATTATGTACATCGGAACTCAAGTGCGGCTCACAGTTAGGTACATTGATCTACAAGCGATTGTGTGTTTAATGGTGCGGCATATCGTTACTCAAAGTCCAGCTAAATTACAACCTGTAATAGTTTCCTGTTTTCAATGATATTACCAGGGTTTGAAGGACGTGCGTATTATGTAGTGAATGCATATCATTGGGATACCTATTAACAAGAGTAGGTATAAGTTGTAGCTAAATTTTCTAGAGATTCGGGCTTCATGCCTAGTGTTGTCTTTTAAAACTTTTTGTCTGGTGGACTTTAAAGTAATGAAATGCAATTTCTATGGCACTAGTGATTTTGCCACTGTACTATGGATGGCGCTAGACATAATATGCAGCTACGCCTACAAAGCTGTATTTCTTCTAATGATCTGTAGTGTCCACTATGTGTTTTTTTACGAAACATAGGCTCTACTGGTCTGTGCATTGCTCGGATTCCAAGAAAAAGGCTAACAGATTGGTCCAGCCTCGTAAGTCCTTCCCTTCCACTTTTCTTGACACTATCGAGCGCGCCAAGCTGCAATTCATTAGGTAAATGTTAAAGGGCATTGACCTTAATCTTAAAAACTACACTGAGTAAAGTGCCTTCGTATGCTCGACCCTGTGTGATTGTTTATCTCTCGGTTCACTAGGCAGAACTTTGGTGACCGGACATCCATTAAGGGCGTTTTTAGTGTCATGCGGATTTGCTCACGCACGCGGGATTGGCCCACCTGCGTAAACCCCGCAAATGTCATTTTCATACGAGTATTTATTGTAAGTGCGTGGAATATTCACGCGGGACGCGGGGCGTGATCCTGGGCAGCGGCAACGCGCGGGGCCAACGCTTGCGTGAGCGCGTCTATGGAAATCACTGTTCCAGCAAGAATCCTCCTTTCAAATAACAGGCCATACTGTGACCTTGTCTTCTTATTTCGTCTTTTGTGAATTAAATAAATGATTAACAACTTTCTGAGTTTGTCGTCCATTATACACAACCACAACGCATAGCAGCCCGCATAAAACTAGATCGTAGGCTACCGGGTTTCACGCTGCGTGAAATTTTACGCATGCGGGCCAATCCCGCGTGCGTGAGTAAATCCGCATGACACTAAAAACGCCCTAAGACAATATTAATATCGTTGCGATATATTTTCAACAAAATATTGGACTCACGGAAGCAAATGGATTACTGCGTCCAGTAACGGTGTCATGAATCAGTCTCATCAAAGGATTTTGTTATGAGGTGGCTAATATACCGACTAAAAGATAAAAAAAAACAGTTTAATATGTAAACATAAAAAACTAAATTATCGGGCACAAAAGTTTGCCGCACTGCATTTAATTCCGATTGAATGATAGAAGTACAAAATATGAATCTATGTACGTATGAATGTTCCGTTTGAACGTCAAACACCTGAACCAAATTTGATGATTGTTAGTATCATTATCATCAGCCGAGTCTATAAACGTCTCACTGCTCCACGGACCATACCATGACAAGTTTAAAGCGGCCGTGCCCTTCTGAGGCCAATATCCACCACGCTGGCCAAGTGCGGATTGGCAGACTTCACATAGGTACCTTTCGAGAATACTGTGTTGAACTTGCAGTTAACCTGTTTATGGAACCTTTCATTAAAAGAAGCACTTACACAAAGCTCATTTGTTTCTACAATAAATCTAGACAAGTAATATAATTTTTCCTAAATTGGCACAGAAAGATCTACCAAAACTACGTCTGTCACCGCATTTTCTTTGTCAGTTTATTATTTTTAAGTAGTCGGGTTATTTAAATTTTAAACTAGAATTAAAAACGTATTTAGGTTTCAGTGCATCCCAAGATCCACTGCGAATGACACTGGGACAATCATTATAAACAGGATGTTGGAATGTTAACATTTTATGAACATTATAAGTTAGTAAGAACATAATGTCTTGATCTATACCCAGTACAAAAGCAATTTAAAAGCCTTAGCTCCAAACCAAAAAGGAAAATGTTTAAAATCCTTCCAACCAAAACATACCTTAGTAAACTGAACCAAATCCGCAAACTAATAAATTATGCGTCAAGGAAAGCCTATGAGATATCCCTAAGCAATTCGTATTGCCTTATCCAACGTGATATCTGGTGATATAGGGAAAATACTGTTTAGGTAACAATGCTAGAGCAACATACTGCGCCCTTTAGATTTGTTCAAGCGGAAAAAAGCCAGTTTCGACTATATTCCCACAGTTAAATTAAATGTAACTATATATGCTAAGGGATTTTCGTTTCTATGGCGAATGCGAATAGAATAATCTATGTTATTGCTTTATTGGTTTAGCAATACCCAGAGGGCGTTTTGATCTGGTAAAAGGATTTTTGTAGAGGTAAATTGGTTCTACGATAGTATGAAGACATGTCATATTATTATTTACTAAGAACAGATTACGCATAAAAGTATACTCTTGTATAATATTAGTTTCTTGATAGGGGCTTTCTTATGCATATTAATCTGTGTGTAGTCATAGTCATTGTAGCTTTGAACGTAACGGTCAATGACAGAACTTCGAAGAGTTGACGATTATGAATCGTGATATCAAAAATTCGTACGCGATTACTGTACCTACATTATATAAATAGGGAGCGAAATCCGTCGAACCATGATCCATCAGGCACTATCTTCTATCGTGGTCTCTTTCCAGTTGGAGGAACATCACACCTCACTTCTCCGAATATTCGTGAATCAACTTGGATGAGCCTTTATTGCCTTCTCTAGTAACGAGCCGTAATGTATCAGCTATCTCTTTTAGTCAATATTAAGCAGAATTTAATTTTAAGCTTGCACTTTGTTTTCAGGCTGAGCAATTTCTATGGCTAACCCGTGGAGCCATGATCCATCAGGCACTATCTCCTACCCTGGTCACTTTCCAGTTGTGAAACGTCACACCTCACTCCTCTGAATATACGTGAATACGTTCATCTACTTGGATGAGCCTTTATTGGCTTCTATGGTAACGAGCCGTTCTTTATCTAAGTACCTCCTTTTACTCAATGTGAAGCCGAATTCAACTTCACGCTGCCACTCTGCCTTCAAACCGAGCAATTTTTAAGACGTGAACTGTAAGTTAGTAAGCTGCATGTAAATTAAGACAGGAATAATTTACAGTTCGCACGGACAAAGCCTCAGGCGAAAGATAAATTTATAAAGAGTAAATAACAAGTCTGCGCATTCAATAAAGTATTGATAAAGTTTCGCGCGGGCCAAAGTATACGTAAGTACGCACGTCAAAGGAGTTTTTGACTTCAATGAGGTAGGAAGTGAATCACAATCGATTTCCCAGATTTCATTACAGGGGTTGGAAGCTTTCAGAGATTTACATAATAATCTGCTTTCTTTAGTGAAGTTCCGTCTTTTGTTGTGGTAATAATAACTATGATAATTGTGGTAGGAATACGCTGAATGGTGTAGTGGCTCGTAAGTGTAATGACGGTTGAATGGATTGAGGATGAAAATCGTTCCGATCGAGAGGTGTGAAGATGTCTTTTTTGCAATGCAACGTATGGTGCGACAATACATTTTCAATGTGTCATACAAAATTGTTTAGCGAGTCTTATCACATCTTGCACTGGTCGTGGAGCGATTATGTGTATACAAATCGCGAAAGATTAAAGTCCATTATACTGTGACTCGCTTTAACACCTTTCTGCAAATCGTATAAACATATTTATCGCCCAGCGTAACGAAGAGTTTATGAGCACCTCAGAACTATAGTGGAGTGGGTGCACACATGTCTGCTGGCAGAAATTCATTTGGAAGCGGAGAGTTTACTTGTCGAATTATCAGGGTGTCAAATGGGTGCAAGTACACTGCCTCCATGACCAAGTCCATCGTCATCCTTAACTTCTGTTCGATTTAGATCTCGCAGCGAAAGTTGGAAGAATCTAAAGCAAGGTTCTTTCCTGAATGTCGCTGTATGTCCTCCTAGAACTTAGAGCGAGCAAATTAGTGCGTCTAACGCCGAATGTTGTTTTCGCCGCTGCGGTAGCGCTGCACTTCAAGACCCTTAGTACCAATATTTTTTTTTGTGTGAATTTAAAAGAACACATTCACGTTTATATATCAGTGTTATTGTGTACAATTAGTTTAACCATCACAAAATTCTGACGAGCACATTGCAATTCGGCACACGAAATGACGGAGCGATTCCGTTAATTTAATAAACAAAACGCTGAATAAGACAGAACACAAGTCCATTAAATCACTCACCCACAAAAATGTGGGCACAATAATTGAAACGTTCATACATCGGAACATTAATTGAATGAAATGTTGCCACATACGAAGTTTATGATCTGAAATAATTTACGGTTTGCCACGATCAACTGTTTCACAGCTTAATTGCTCTCGCTGCGGTGAATGCGAATGTTGGCAATACTCGGATAGGGTCGAGTGTTGTGATTTGATTGTTATCAATATTACGTGTAGCAAGTTTATGTTTATAATTGCGATGCTGCAAAAGTTATATGTGGATATGAAGCCGCCATGTCACGACGAGTGCTGCTCGATTTGCATTTGTTTTTGTTTTTCGTGTGAGTGTGTGGTCAATATTAGTGTCGGAGGTTATGCCGCCCGAAGGCCTCCAACATGGCCTGACGATTATTTTCCTGGGACAAGAACCGGGACCGTCAGCTTTACCTGCCCTCCGAAGGACGGTAGCGCTCAGATGAAAACGCCACACGTGGTCAGCTATCCAAGTGGCGACCTGTGCAAGCGTTGCTTATTTTTGCCAATCTGTTACGAACGGCAAGCCAAGTCTCGCTATGAGCGCTATTAAATCGATTTCCATAAGAGACAATTTGTAGCGTTTTTAAACAACCGCCTGGCAGGATATTTGCTTCATATGTATTTTTCGGTGCCCTGGTCGTCAAAGGTACTTGTGCCAACAAAATAGAATGTTACTGTGTTTGTGTCCTTTGGAGAAACCCTAATCACATATTCTCCTATCTTCAAGATGATTATTCAGCCCGGAAAGTAATGTTCCAGTTCACATTCCAGTCAGCAACTGGCATGATAATACCACAGTTCCGATTATTGTATTCAGTTTAGAGGAGAGGTTAACACAACAGCTAAAAAAGATCTAAAAAAGCTAAAAAAGGTTTGAGGTCACGTTAATCGAGCACAATATATTTATGCCAGCGTTATGCATGTAAGACTAAATATAAATTCTTATAAAATGAATAGTGACATCAATACTAGAAATAGACATAAATTATGTGTTCCGTATTTTTGTTTGCACAAAACGCATAGCTCTTTTATTGGGCTCAGTATACGCATATACAATAAAATACCTATTTACATTTTAGACTTGCCGTTGAGTTCGTTTCAGGCAGAAGTAAAAAAGAATCTTATAAATAAGGCATATTATAGTTTGAAGGATTATTTTGATGACAGGTGCGCTTGGAAGTAGTTGTTCGCTTTTGACTAGGTCAACAATTAAGTAGTTTTATTTTATAGTGTAGTTAATTACCATATTCTTATTTCATACTATATTTTGCATTCATGTTCCACACTTTCATTATAACTTTGCGCCTTTGAAAATGTGGGTAAGTCGTTGTCATGGGCTAACTAATAGGTTGTCAATTGCTTTGGTGCTATATACCGTTATTGGTTTTATATGTTACTTTCTGCTACATTCACTTCCACCATAGTTCTGACCATGTTCGCTAGTTGCCTACATTAAAAATACGTAAGTGGATGCTCCTGTTTCACCATATTTACTTTGGGAGGCTTACCAAATGAACATCATTTACTGCTTGAGTGCTTGAGTATGATATCAATAGTTACTAAAAAATTTACTAGTAGATGTCTACAGTGTGAAACAGTTGCAGCTCCTTACAAAAATAAAATATACAACCATAATGGTTGACTGAAAAAAGTGGCCATGAGTTTTATTGCCCGTTCTTTCTCGTGATTCTACCTATTGCATTGCGAACGTGGCAGTAAATGTAAATGTAGAATCATTAAGTAATTAACTTAAATTTTGACGTTCATAAGCGTCACTTTGTGGCCTAGATGAATAAATGATTTTGACTTTTGACAATAATTCATACCAGTTCTTCCAGGGATACCAAAGTCTCGGTATTGGGATATACATATTATATTTAATTGCTTATTACTTATGGTACAATCACAAACCAAGCCTTCCAATACTTTTTTCGAGTAGTTTTTATTTTCCAACTCGTCCAATATTTCCTATCAAACTCTTTGGTGCCAAGACTGTTCACCGGTGCTATAGCCCCATAGTAGAATATATTCGAATATAATCATTGGCGCAGTAATCTCAGTAGCAGATCATAAATCGCTACAGAGTAAGACATAATATACAGTCATGATTGTAAACAAACAATGCTTGGTAGCATCGGCGACTGTTATTTAGTACTGCGGCCATGCCTGTACATTGATCTACTATCGAATGTGTTTAATGACGCGATGTATCGGTATTATTGGTACGGACTACTGTTCAAGCTAAATAATAGTATAGAAGACTGACCAGAAAGTCCAGTGGTTAGAGGCCCTGATTGTAAAGCTTGGGTTTGAGGCCCTGATTGTTGGCTTGGAGGTTTTGGGGTCGATTCCTTCCCAGGACACATATTAGCGCGATTAGCACGAGTAGGTCGTTTTTATTTGCTGGAGTATGAGTATATTATATATTTTTTAAGAATGATATATAAATGTGTTTATTGGCTTTTTTTTAACTCACCCTTTGGGTTGCGGTGGTCAGGCAGGTGGTCGCTCCGTGGAAAAGCTAATATTCAGTCACATCCGTTTAGAGTTGTAAGCGGACCCCGGGTTGCAAGTGGGATAATGCTAGGAGGATGATGATGGTAACCATGGTATGGCCGCTGTAGGTAATAAGACGACTGTGTGACGAATATTTGCAGTAATTATAGGTGGTGTCACCCGATCGCGGGCGTCATGCGCTCATGCCTTAAGGTTTAGGATAATCCCTGGAAATGAAAGCTCTGCTAGCGATTAAACTTTTTCAGTATGTTTAGATTTTGTTTTTGAATTTACGTCATAGCCCAAAAATGGTGGCACCCGGTGCAAAGCGTCCCTGTCGCTCTATTTTGCTACACCACTATATGTACCAACCTAAGCTATATAAACATTATAAAATTAAGTCCCTCGGCCACCCTGCCTGTTTGCAACGAGGCAAACTCAAAGACTGAGAACCGGATGGTGTAGATCCTGACAGAGATTCGTAGGTATAAATTACGCGCGCAGAGCGGCGGGCAAAGTCTTGTGTTATACTTGGTCTTGTTGTACCTATGAACACATTTGAACTCAAGTACAGCTCACTGTTATATATTGATCTACAAGCGATTGTGTGTTTAATAGTGCGGCATATCGTTATTCAAAGTCAAATTCGGTTCTGTCACTAACTTTTGTTGCACAGCATATACATTTTTTACAAGTTAAATATATAATTATATAAATATTATGCTAATAGTCATTAGGCCTACTAACGTTATGCTAATAGTCTTTAGGCCTACTAACGTTATGCTAATAGTCATTAGGCCTACTAACGTTACGCTAATAGACATTAGGCCTACTAACGTTATACGAATCAAATTTATGCCAAAACAAATTAGTCTTTAAGGTGATTATGCCAACATAAAATGTATGCCTAGAAAAAATATGCCGAAGTATTATTATACCAAAACAAATTGTGCCAAAATCGTTATGCCGAATTATATTAGGACAAAGAACATTATGCAAAAAGAAGGGATCCCTTTTGTACTATGACAAGTTTAAGGCGGCGGCGTGTCCTTCTGAGGCCAATATCCACCACGCTGGCCAAGTGCGGATTGGCAGACTTCATATACCTTTCGAGAATACTGTGTTGAACTTGCAATGAACCTATATAAGGAACGTTTTATTAAAAGAAGCACTTAAAAGGTAATTTGTTTCTGCAATAAAACTAGACAAGAACTTAATATATTTTTACCTAAATTGGCACAAAAAGATCTACCAAAACTATGCCTGTCACCACATTTTCCCTTTTCAGTTTGTTATTTTGAAGTAGTCGGGTTATTTAAATTTTAAACTAGAATTAAAAAACATATCTTGGTTTCATTGTATCCCAAAATCCACTGCGAATGACGCTGGGACAATGATTATAAACAGGTTGTTGGAATGTTAAAATTTTATGAACATTATAACTTAGTAAAAACGTAATTTCTTTATCTATACCGTCGTATGTAAGCAATTTAAAAGCCTTAGCTCCAAACCAAAAAGAAAAATGTTCTAAATCCTCCCAACCAAAACACACCTTAGTAAACTGAACCAAATCCGAAAACTAATAAATTATGCGTCAAGGAAAGCCTTGAGATATCCCTAAGCAATTCGTATTGCCTTATCCAACGTGATATCTGGTGATATAGGAAAAATACTGTTCAGGTAACAATGCTAGAGCAACATACTGCGCCCTTTAGATTTGTTCAAGCGGAAAAAAGCCAGTTTCGACTATATTCCCTCTGATTTCCCTGATACAATTTACATGGCGAATCTCACTATTAAACGTAACTATATGTGCTAAGGGATTTTCGATACTATGGCGAATGCGAATAAGGATAATCTGTGTTATTGGTTTACACTATCCAGAGGGCGTTCTGATCTGGTAAAAATATTTTTTGTAGAGGTAAATTGGTTCTGCAATAATATGACGATATAAGATATTATTATTTACTCGTACTAAGAACAGATTACGCATAAAACTATACTCCTGTTAGTATATCAGTTCCTCAATAGGAGCTTTTGTATGCATATTAATCTGTGTGTAGTCATAGTAGCTATGTACGTAATACCATCTATTGCACAATGGTGAAGACACAAACGCTGGCAAAATCGAAAACGGTCATTGACGGAACTTCGAAGAGATGACGGCTATGAATCGTGCTATTAAAATTTCGTGCGCGATTACTATACATTATACAAATAGGGAGCAAAATCCGTGGAGCCATGATCCATCAGGCACTATCTCCTACCCTGGTCACTTTCCAGTTGAGAAACGTCACACCTCACTCTTTGGAATATTCGTGGATACGTGCATCTACTTGGATGAGCATTTACTGGCTTCTATAGTAACGAGCCGTCCTTTATCTAAGTACCTCCTTTTACTCAATGTGAAGCAGAATTCAACTTCAAGCTGCCACTCTACCTTCAGACTAACCAATTTTTAAGACGTGAAGGTAAGCAAGCTTCATGTTAATGATGACAGATATAATTTACAGTTTGCACGGACAAAGCCTCAGGCGAAAGATAATTTATTGAAATTACTGGAATTAAAATAATTCCTTTATTTATAGTACCTACGTTTCCTTGCTTTCTACCGCGCCGCCTCGCCACGTGCCGGCTCTATTAAAAGGATGCGGCCGCAAATCAAACGATCACAGATTATTACCTACTTGTACAGACGCGACGCGTGAATAAAATATATGTAAAGAATTAGTGCCAATCACTATTCTTTACATATAAGTGAATGTTTTGGCGTACATCTATACTAATCTTTACTAATATTATAAAGCTGAAGAGTTTGTTTGTATGTTTGATGACAGAAGTTTAAAAATAAAAAATAAAATCCTGAACGTCACTATACCTCCAAAGTTACTATTCCTCGTGGACGAAGTCGCGGGCACTGCTAGTAAATACTTACTCTCATCATCTCTCTCAGAGATATTCGGGCTGGTAAGCAATACAAAACTCTTATCACAGGCTTTTTATTTTATTAGTAGGTAAGTACCTACGCTTTTTATATTATTTTATTAGTTTTGTAGAATTTTTTTACACTTTTCAAGTATATTTAAAAGTGGCTACAATATTTATCAAGGATATGTTTCTACTCAGTATGCCTACTACTACTCCCTGAAGTTGGTTTTTATTTATGTACATCAACAGCGACATTGGTCCAATATTTCGAACCCTATTATTTCATTTTCTCTCTAAACTACTACGACAATTATACGACCAATTTCGGGAAATTTATGATCATGGGAACATTGCGATTGAATCGTATATTTATCTAGGCAAACGCGTTTAATGACAAGATGGCGAATAAAGTCAGCTCAGCTCAACTCAAAAACAATAGATCTTGTTATTTTAACTGATCGAGGTAGTACATAAATTAAAAAGATTCAATACCTGTATTGTAAATTAGGTAGGTAAATTTCGTATAACTTTCAATAAACCCAAAAGGTTGACAATGATTGACACATCTGATTATTTATTCTTTGATTACGGAGTAGCCGACCGCGGCTACGGCTGGTGCCGCCAAAGAAAACCGACTAAGCCGACAGAGAAATAAAAGACTAGCCGACCACCAATCGTAGCTTAGCCGCCGGCTTAAAATAAAAGCCGCCTGCCAATAGCGGGCAATCGCATTAAGCCACACCCACAAAATACATTTATTTTTCACCCTGCGGGTTCCGTCATAATTATTTTTGATAATTGTGTTTACTTTTTTTTAACGCAAGATAGATGTAGATCTATCTTACATAAAAAAAGTAAAGTAGTTGGTGGTTACTCGTAGGATTGACCAATAACTTGCCTGATGTGTTAAGCGAAAGCGTGGCCGAGGATGAAGCTCGTCAATCTAGAAGATATCTATTCACTCTTGCCTTGAAAATCAAAGTTTGAATGAATACTGATATAATAAAAAACAGGTCTGGTTGGTTAAATAAAAAAAATTGCTAGATTGAAATTGATAAAATTTTAATGAAGCTCATTGTGAGAAGGATAAGGCCATAGTCTACCACGCTGGCCAAGTGCGTGTTGGCTGACTTTACACATCTTCAAATCATTGAGAACTCTCCGACATGTAGGTTTCCTCACGATGTTTTCCTTCACCGCTTAAAGTTGGCGGCAATCAACAATACGCAAATAACTTCGAAAACACAGAGGTGCGTGCCGCGGGATTCGAACGCATGACCTGCAGATCGCAAGTCATGCGGTCTCCCGACTAGACTGCCGGAAACTCAGAGTGTGCAAAGCTTATCTTCGAATAAACCAAATGACTAAACTGAAATTGAAACTTTTTAATGGAATCTATTAAAGCGTGCTCCATCAGATCGCAAGTCATGCGGTCTCCCGACTAGACTGCCGGAAACTCAGAGTGTGCAAAGCTTATCTTCGAATAAACCAAATGACTAAACTGAAATTGAAACTTTTTAATGGAATCTATTAAAGCGTGCTCCATCGTAAACCGCAACAGTCGCTTGACATCAGACGAGTTGACGGTCAAGTGCAAAGTATCTTCGAATAAAAATTTGAGTAAAAATGTTGAAATTATTTTAAAAATAAAAAACGGAACCCTAAATCAATTCGCTTAGAAAATCACACCCACAAAATACACTTATTTATCGCCCTGCGGTTTCCGTCATAATTATTTTTGAAAATTGTGTTTTTTTACGCAAGATAGATCCGATTGACCACCAATTTGCCTAACGTATTAAGTGACGGTGTGGCCGAGGTTGGAGCTCATCAAAAGCCGCTTGACATCAGGCGAGTTAACGGTCAAGTGCAAAAATGAGTATTACTTACAGCATTGCATTAAAGAATTACATTAAAGCGTGCTCCATCATAGCAACAGCCGCTTGGCATCAGGCGAGTTGACGGTCAAGAGCAAAGTTTATCTTCGAATAAAACAAATGACTATTACATTACAGTATTGCATTAAAGAATTACATTAAAGCGTGCTCCATCGTAGACAGCAACATCCGCTTGACATCAGGCGAGTTGACGGTCAAGTGTAACGCTTATCTTCGAATATTAAAAAATAAAAACGGAACCCTAAACGGAGCCGCTTTGAAAATGCCGCTTTTATTTTAAAAATCTTCACTCGGCTTTCGTCATTAGAGGTTTGAGGTTGTATTTTTTCACGTTTGTTTTATTTTATTTTTTTATCATACAGACGATGTCTTATTCAAACGCAGAGTATTACGATATGATACTTTGCGTCGGAGCTGGGAACGGGTCCTGGAGCGGGGGTCGCGAGCTGTACCGTCAACGATTCGTCGACGGCAGGCCGCTAGCGTCACAAAGGCGTCTCCCTTCATATTCAAGCTTCCGCGGACTTTGTTTACGTCTGCACAGCACCGGAAGTTTTCATGATGCACCAACTAACAGGGCCGGCCGAACCATCAGCGGTAATGTGGAAACTCAGATCCTGGAGCATTTTGCCGACGATCCGCGTACTAGCACTCGTCGAGCGGGTGCGCGGCTTCGCGTCGATCACAGGGTAGTGTGGAGGACTCTTCATGAAGACGGCCAGCACCCTTATCATTTCCGCAGAACACAGGAACTACTTCGGGCAGACTACAGTGCTAGAGTTGATTTTTGTGAGTGGTTAATTGAACAAATTGCTGTGGATTCTTCGTTCGTGGAAAAAGTGTTATGGACTGACGAAGCAACATTTACACGAAGTGGACTTGCCAACCTGCACAATGACCACGTATGGGCACACGTCAATCCGCACGCATCTACCGAAAGCAGTTTTCAGCATCAGTGGCGGATTAATGTCTGGGCGGGCATAATCGGAGACTGCTTAATCGGCTCTATCTTCTTGCCTGCCAGCTTGACTGCTGCAGGCTACTAGGAGCATCTGCAGGGTGAGCTGGAAGATGAAATTGACAACTTGCCGTTGGCCGTGGGGCATAACATGTGGTTTCAACACGACGGAGCGCCAGCGCATTTCGTACGTCGCGTCCGCCAATACCTACATACTCGTTTTCCCGGCCGTTGGATCGGTCGCGGCGAAGATGCGCCGAGGTCGTGACCTCCACGCTCCCCGGACCTGACGCCCTTGGATTTCTTTTTGTGGGGTTACATAAACAATATTGTGTATTCGGAGCCGTGCAACACGAGAGAAGATATGATACCGCGCATTACAGCGGCATTCAACAACATAACCCCACAAATGTTGAAAAAAGTCATGAGTTCGATTTCTCGGCGCGCCCGGCTGTGTATTGAGAAGGGAGGCCAGCACTTCGAACCTTTTCTTTAATGCGTCGTGAGTAAAGAAAAGTAGGTAAACTAACGACCCGTCCGTTGTACGTAAAGTACATTGAAAGTAAAATGTTAATCGTAATTTTGTTACGAATAAATGTGAATAATAAACCAAAGTGTATGTAACAATAAACAAGCATTGATTAATTAATTAGTAATGGTATTTTTAATCACTCTCACTCCCTCGGTTTAGGTACCCTAAGGTAAGCAATGCACCTTGACATTATTTGGTGATATGATAGGTAAATAAATTTAGTATTGTATTTTAATTCAGATAATTAAATTTTTAGATTAGAATTAAGATAAGCGAATTACTTGTAATGTGTCAGGTTCTATCTAGGCACCTGTTACATTTCGATTTAAAATAATCGCAATTTATTTTCCTATTCATCAATAATTGTACCTAATCATAGGCAAGTAGGTTAGCCAGTTAGGTTTAGTTAGATACTAATTAGACCACAGATAAGGTTAGGATGATGATAATAATTAAACTAGTTAAAATGTGTACCTATGCAAGTTATTACATCATGCGATTAATTGCATAACTTACAGAAAGTTTTTTTTAAGTAGGTGCACGTGCGCTGAACGTGGCGCGGGTGGCGTGGAGGAGCGGGGATGACGGGTGATAGTATACGTGTGTGCGTGCCACAACCACGACTATAGAGTTGTTAGGGTTGTCGAAAAAAACACAAAAAAATATTTTTTTTAGTTTTGTATGGAAAAAAAAGTTTCGCTTTCATTATTAACATTTACGCATACGATTCCAAACTTGATATAGATAAACACCTTTAAATATTGTTGGGCCTAACTCGGACACCCTGTATACTTACTAGAATAAATTATTATGACATCTACTACCTATCCTTACCATTTTATCCTAATCATAATACTGCTTGCGTGATCAGTATAATGTATTCATTTTCATTCTAAGCACTCTGAAACTTATTTATTCTTTGGAACACCTGTAGGTACTCTTAAAATTCGAAATTATTTTGCATGAGTCTACCTACGCCCTGTGGCGGCAATCAAATAGTGTCAAATGTTGTGATTTCGGCGCGGCGGCAACGATTGTTGTATATGATTTAAAAAGAAGCCGCCGGCGCGTGTATCATAACCATGTACTTCCGAAAAGCGGCAAATTTCTTTGAGAAGTAAGTACAAAACCTTTGATGCCGCATTATCAAAGTGCCGATGGTTAAAACATAACTATGCATGCACTCAGTTTGATTTTAATGGATATTTTTTTATTCGCTATGTAGGTATGTTTATGGTACCTATTAGTCGTAATGCGCGTAGGTCCAGTTTTTCATATTCTTTGATACAGTTTTTTGCGTCTCATAGAATTCCTAAGCGTACCTATACACCGAACTGTTACACCTAACTACTCCGTGAAATAGCGCTAAGTCCTAGCTGCAAGACGCAAGAGTCTTGCAGGCTTAGTCTTGTTCTTGCTCAAGTCTTGCACGATCAGTCTTGGTCTTGGTCTTGCTAAAAATACGCGGTCTTGTTCTTGATCTGATAGATGAGATATGGGCCTAAAATTATTAATTTCATTTTTACTGCCAGATTTGAATAAGGGTATAATTTTACTTAATTTCATCAAATCCGGAAATACGCCTAGGTCAAAGCATTGATTAAAAATTATAGATAGGTAAGGCGCAACAGTCTCGACTATAGTACCTAAAATTTTAATTGAAATGCCCCAAAAGTCGCCGGTATTTTTAATATTAATTGAATTATAAGCGATCAATATATCTCGCGGGGTAACGTGCTCGAATCTAAACACGCTCTTGCATTCAGGTACACTGCTAAGCAAAAAATTTCCAGCGTCAAAAGATGATGATTGTAGAGAGCTAGTAGTTGTTAAAGGTATGCTCGCAAAGAAACTATTGAACATATGCGCTACTTGAGTTTTGTTAGTGACTAATAAATTGTTTTCTTTTAGTTCAAATTGGTTTTCCCGTGGTCGAGCTCTTCCTGTTTCATTATTTATAATGCTCCACGTTTCTTTGATTATATTTGTTGAATGCTTAATTTTACTACTAATAAATTTAGATTTTGCCATAATACAAACTTGTTTAAAAATTTTTGAGTACTTTTTTACATAATCTCGAAAAGGTGAGTCAAATCTATGTTGTTTCATACCATATAATTCAAATAACTTGGCTCTACTTTTGTAAATACCTATAGTGGCCCACTGGTTAAAAGATCCCATAGTACCCTTTAGTGTGACAGTTTTACTCTTAAAAGTATTTTGAAATTCATTATTTACGATCTTGGTCTTGCAAAAACGCAAGAACAAGACCAAGACTGCAAGACCAAGACTGAATTTGGGCAACACTATCCCCTACCACTTTCAGGTGCTCAAATCTTCACAATAGCTCCACAGTAAATATTTTAAGGTCTTAATTTTTTAATTACACAGAGGAAAGCCTTCGTATGTTCGACCCTGTGTGATTGTTTATCTCTCGGTTCACTAGGCAGAACTTCGGTGGCCGGACATCCATTAAGATAATATTTATATCGTTGCGATATATTTTCAACAAAATATTGGACTCACGGAAGCCAATGGATTACTGCGTCCAGTTACGGTGTCATGAATCAGTTTTATCAAAGGATTTTATTATGAGTGGTCTACACTATGTAATATATCGTCCCATATAAAGTTGTATTACGGTTTCTTAACGAATTTATGGTAAACTAATCGAGTATCAATGTAAAGTTATAACCTTCTAAAACAAGCCATGCTATGATTGAACCAGCTGGGTATATAATTGTTAGAAAAAGTAATATTCTTTTATTAAACTGACTTCCCTTTCGTTGGGGTCAACAACCATTACCTTTATAAAAAGGAATAGGTCCCTACACTGTTCCCTAGATACTTACTCTGGTTTTGTACATTGATTTTTGTTAACGACCACAAAATTAAATTAATTTTAACATAAAACAATTATAACTACTTATATACTTCTTACTACTAAAATTAAATTAAAATATTAAAATATAGGTACACTACAAAAAAAAAAATGAAAAAAGAAAAAAAATCAAAGGGCATCGTGAAAGTCCTCCACATCGCCGTCTATTGTGAACGTGCCCAGAAGACTGGCAGCATTGCCACGCTGTATGGCAATGCTAATTTTTTGAGTTAGATACATAACAGCCGATCTGGTCACGCGAGGCGTCGACAAGTCTCTTCGCAAGTTCTCTATATAGAGATCTAGCACTTGGGCCCCATGACCCCAACGTTTAAACTCCAAACGGCTCAAATACGTAATCCCCTACGAGATTTACGTATTTGCGCCGTTTTAGAGTCTCCGCTGTGGCAGCAGCAGCGCCCGCACAACCCGCTGTGCTAGGAAGATGAGATGGCGCAAGGGTATCGACACACGTTGCGTCCCACACCAAAGGCCTACCCAACTTCCAAGGCAGTAGAGACATTCCATTTGGTCTTTTACCATTGTTGCGTGCCAAACCCTGAGGTTCAAGTTGGGCTGGAACGCCAGCGGTGACAAGAGCCCGACGGAGAATGTCATTCAGGTTGCTATGTCGTGAAATACGATCTGCACTCCTGCTGCATGATAGGCCATGGTGACCAAGGCTGTCGACAGCCTCCCCACAGTGACAACGATGTGGAGCGACACATGGCGCACCTAACCGGAGGCAAGAAGCGATGCGAAAGGTCGTATCGTCCAACATGGTACCTATGTTGGACGATGGCAGTGCTTGAAGCCAGAGCCCCGACTCCCACTCTCCCACAGCCAGCAAACGAGCACGCTCTGCAGCATTGTACGACGTACTGCGCTGCAAAGCGGCCCGTCCCACTGCCTCTGAGAGGATAAATTTCGGGGCAACTCAGTGCTTGGACAAGCCATTTTCCAAGCATTAATGGCATCGATCTTACACGGCACCTCAGAATCGACCAGTGTGGGTGCTAATATTTTCCTGGTTAATTCTGCAGTGCTGTGGACCGATGACAGAAATGCTGGTAAGCTCACGTCGGAAATTTTGCGTACGCCAAGCCCACCCAGGCGATCAGGTAATGTCGCCTGTAGCCATGCTCGGTCGTTCAGAGCCACCGTTAACATGTTGCTTAGGGTGTTTTGTAAAATGTTGTCCATTTTTTTCCAAAAAGGCGAAGAACGTAAAGCGTGTGTGAACTTCGGCACAGAAAGACGGTATCGAATAATAGTGAAAGCCGAATGTATATTCATTTTGAGCAGGCGGTCCGAAATTTCACTAAAATTTTGAATTTTTTCATGAATAAAAGAATCAAAACCTTCGTCTATTATTGGGGACCCAAGAAGGCGAAGAGAACTTTTTTTGAATATGGGTTATACTGGGTGCGAGGGTTTGCAATTTGGCAAGAATTGCGGAATGGTCTAAAGTATCGTTGATAAAAATTTCACACTTACTTGGATTAAGGTCTAGGCCGATAGATGAGAATTTTGTATTCAGAAGTGCCAGGTCCTGATAGACAGTGGCTACGTCGCCTCCTAGGGTTCCGTCATCTAGGTACCAGATGTTAAAATTAGAATTTAGCTGGCTAATAACTGGACGAATGGCTAAACTAAAAATTAGTGGTCCAAGATGGTCGCCTTGTTGACAGCCAACGGCAGACTCCAAAAGATTTTCCTTGTAAAATAATTTTGATGGATGCCTGTAGCACTGCCAAAGGAAGTTGTAAATTTGGGGGGTTTCTATTTTAACTTGCGACAACAAGGTGTCCCTGTTCACTGAGTTAAAAGCATTCTTTAAGTCAATCTTCAAGATAACATCACCCCCATTACAGCCAAGGTACGTTGGCCTCACAGCCACCCTTAGAGCCAAATCCAAGTTGTAGCGGCTAGTTTTGTACATAATATAAAATTCATAAATCATCTACAAATAGTTTATTTACTGAAAACCGTCTCTTATCATAAACTAGCTATTGCCCGCTGCTTCGTACGCGTAAATTACGATTAGATAAAATATTTTGTACAAATACCCCTACCCTCCTCAAGGCATGTATGTTACATGCTAAATTTAACCTTCTTGCGCCCAGTAATTTCGGCTGTAATGTGTCTGTCAGTCAGTCAGTAACGTAAGGACTTTATATACACAGATTGAAGTGGTTCCATAGAAAAAATAAAAGTTTTTACACAAACTCTGAATCCCTTTTCCACCCTATTAGGAGAAATTTTCCAATGTCTTTGTGATCGCTAACGTCATTTGCGGATCCAATAAACAAAGAATGAAGTAAATCCCTCAAAAGCATAAAAGGTTCTATGCAAATTATGACTCCCCTTTTTATCCACTTAGGGTAAGAATTTCCAAAGACTTTCTTAGTGTTCACTAACTTCACTCGAGGAACCAATAGGTATACAAAGTTTCAAGTTAATCCATTGAGGGAATAAAAGGTTTCATACAAATTCTGACAACCAGTTTAACCCCTTTAGGGCAGGAATTTCCAAAAATCCTCTCTTAGTGTGCCCCTATACACCTCAAGGAACATACATGCTAAATTTCATCTACTTGCGCTCAGTTGTTTCGGCAGTAACGCAAGGATTTTATATACAGACAGATTATACAAATAAATAATATTTAACTTCCACAGTGGATAGCGTATGCGTCTGCTAAACGGGAGGTCTCGGGTTCGATTTCCGGGTCGGGCAAATGTATGACTGAGTTTTGCCGAATTCTTAGTAGCAGCACGGACTCCGAGTGACGGCAATAGGCTCGCCCCCTATTACGTGGGACCTAATATGCAACATGGCGAAATGTGGGTGTAATATTACACCTCTGCCAACCCCTTCAGGGATACAGGCGTGAGACTATAAAAAAAATAAACAAACTGTCTGTAATCTCAAAATTTAAATAATTAAAAATGGCTGAATCGATTTAGATGTGTAGTTTACTAATGGTTCATGAAAACTCTCGAACAAACTACTTATGAAAATTTCATTTAGGCATAGCTGCCTGCAAAAGCTAGTTAAAATTAAATTAGTCAAGGATTCCGTAGCAGTATACATTTGTATATCTCAGTGACATTTAAAAATAAAATTAAAATAAATTATCCAACTTCAAAAACCCTTTCTTAGTATTTAAGGTTAAAGAAATGAGAGAAGCTTTGGTCAGAAGTTGGACAAAGCAGATAACTGATAAAAATTGCTCACCTGCTTAAAAATAAATAAAATAGCAAAATAACGGTTCTAAGTGTTTTGGCGTCTTTTGGTCATATAAAGAACCATCCTATATTTTAGTTCCCGAAGATGAGAGCCAGCCGCATAAATTTAAATTAATGAAAATTAAATGCACATCAGGGACGATGAGAAAAAGCAAGTCAAGGAATAAAAAGTTTCATACAAACTGGGACCCCTTTTTGAACTCCTCGTTTTAGTGGTGAATTCATTAACGTCACTTGAGGAACCGATATACAAAGTTTCAAGTGAATCCATTGAAGATATTTTTATATTTTAAAATGGGACACCCATTCTTAATTCCCATAGGGGAGTGACTTCGAAAACTCCTTTTTCGGTGTTCACTAACGTCATTTAAGGAACCTATACACAAAGTTTGAAATTAATTCAATGAAGGAATAAAAAGGTTTCATACAAATTCCGACTCCCCTTTTTAACCTTTTAGGGTAAGAAATTCCAAAAAAGTTAACTTAATGTTTACTAAGGTCATTAGAGAAACCAATATAAGTACAAAGTTTGAAGTCAATCCACTGAAGGAAAAATAAGTTTCGTTTAATACACAGCTTGAACCACTATCTTACCCCCTGAGGGTAGAAATTTTCAAAAAACAAATTCTTAGTGTTCACCATCGTCGTTTGAGAAACCAATATACAAAGTTTGAAGTCAATCCACTGAAGAAATAATAGGTTTCATACACACTTTGACCCCCTATCTGAGGCCCTGAGGATAGGGATGAAAAATTATTAATTCTTAGTGTTCACTATCGTCGTTTGAGGAACCAATATACAAAGTTTGAAGTCAATCCATTAAAGGAATAAAAAGTTACATACAAACTTTGACCCCTATCTTACCCCCTTAGGGTAGAAATTTCCAAAGAAACAAATTCTTAGTGTTCACTATTGTCATTTGAGGAGCCAATATACAAAGTTTGAAGTCAATCCACTGAAGGAGTAATAAGTTTCATACACACTTTGACCCCCTATCTTACCCCCTGAGGGTAGGAATGAAAAAAAACTAATTCTTAGTGTTCACTATCGTCATTTGAGGAACCAATATACAAAGTTTGAAGTCAATCCATTAAAGGAATAAAGAGTTTCATACAAACTTTGACCCCTATCTTACCCTCTTAGGGGAAGAATTTCCAAAGAAACAAATTCTTAGTGTTCACTATCATCATTTGAGGAACCAATATAAAAAGTTTGAAGTCAATCCATTCGAGAGAGATAAAAAGTTACATACAAACTTTGACCCCCTATCTTACCCCCTTAGGGGTAGAATTTCCAGAAAAATAATTCTTAGTGTTCACTATCGTCGTTTGATGAACTAATACACAAAGTTTGGAGTCAATCCATTCAAGGAATTAAAAATTTCATACAAACTTTGACCCCCGGTTTTACCCCCTTAGGGGTGGAATTACCAAAAATCCTCTCTTAGTGCAACCCTTCACTCCTCAAGGAACACACATGCTAAATTTCATCTTCTTGTGACTAGTAGTTTCGGCTATGGCGTGTCTGTCAGTCAGTCAGTAACGCAAGGATTTTATATATTAAGATACTAAATACGTTATTCATTGTGTCTAGAATTACCGTAGCCAGGCAGGAAGGTGTATCAGAAGTGCGCAGTGGAAGATGTAATACATCTACCTGACCACGATAGACAATGATCCAGACACAATGCACTGCGTTGCACAGTGATGAATTGAAATCAATCAATATCAATATTATATTTCACTTACCCGCTATCTTTGCTGATGTCAGGCTTGAGCTAAATTAGACACATTCATACAAGTATATTGGCCAAAATAAATGAATGAAGTATCTTATACTTAGCTATTAAGCTGCAAACGCGACGTTTTCAGGACACGTTGGCACGTGGACTCGATACCGGATTCACAATTTTCACAAATGTCAATCAATAGTTCACAATCAATTTACCGTTGCCAGCACTAGATCAGGCGGCATTCAAGACGGTTTACTCAATTTAATTAGATTCGCGTTAATTCAAAAGGCGATATTTTACGTACGAGACGACCAAGGTAATTTTTCAAGGGAAAAGACCGAAGTGACAGTTCAGTGTGACCATTGTCAGAAATTTTCAATAGACTAAACAAAATGTTACTCAATCGATCTAATCGATTTGACTTATAATAAAAACTAATTCTATTTCAAACACATTGGTTCGGAAAATACGTCCTAAATAATATTGAACACTAATAATTGCTGACTGAAAAGATAACTTAGCGGCACTGTACTAGTTAAATAGGTAAGCTATTAAATATTCTACAATCGGAATTCTAATCCCACTATTACAGTACATTAAATACGTGATGTAAAGGCTTATGCTCATGGTGCATTCATAGCTGTAAAAGCGCGAAAAAACGTGTTTTGAAATCAGTGGCTCTTAGTTAAAAATCAAATGAATTATTTTATATATATTTTTATAGACTCACGCCTGTATCCTCGAAGGGGTAGGCGGAGGTGTATTACACGCACATTTCACCATGAATTCTTAGCCTATTGCCGTTACTGGGCACATCACCAGACTCCGAGCTGCTACTGAGAATTCGGAAAAACCTAGTAACACTTTTGCCCGACCCGGTAATCGAACCCGGGACCTCCGATCAGCAATCGCGTACGCAATGCACTATACCACGGAGGCAGGCAAATTAAGTGTGATGACATTAATTCATAATTGCCCTAACATGGATTTTGTCTTTTTGTACGGTTTTAAGTCATCCCTTTTTGGTTTGGAGGACATATTGATACAGGCTGAATATCTATTGATACGAAAGACGGTATGTTTAAACCAAGGTTTAAACCTATTGGCTGATCTTGCAGTCTCTGAGATATTATCATGTGTAAATAAATAGTAGTATACAGAGTAAACTACCCATAAACAATCTCGTTGTGTTCGATAAATTATGTTAGTTTTACAAAGATTTTTTACAAAGCTTTCAATATCTACATTAAACTATTGTTTCATTCAAGCATAAAATGTGAAATAATAATTACAAGGATTATATTAAAATTCTGTTTGTATGTTGTTTCTGAACAAGGCCTTACACTCTAATCAGAAGAACGCCATGTAATCATAATGATCTAAGTAGTTTTGAACAATATTAGTATAGACATGTTACAAGTGCGTACAACGAGGTGATATGTATTCTGAACCCGTAGTTGAAGTTTGATATCAACAAGGACAGATACGATGCGATAGAAACAATGCATGGAGCGGTGTACCTTCAAATTGTAACTCGTATAATTATGAAAATACGTCCGTGTGGTGACGGATTAAGAATACGGAATGTCACCACCCCATTTCATCCCATGGGTGTCGTAAGAGCCGACAGAGGGAGCATATTATGCACAGAACAGCACTGTAAGAGAAGGAAAACTTAATACAAACCCTATACCAACCCGTTTGGCCAGCGTGGTATAGTAGGCCAATTCCTCCTGAAAGGAGAGACCTAGTTCAGCAGTGGACTGTTAAAGGCTGATGATGAAATGATATGATGATTAATTATGATTCTACATGTTATCCTCACGGCATGTTCACGACCAGCAGCGGCGGGCGGCAGCGGCAGAGATTTCGATGTTCATGGCGCGCTTTACTCTGCCGCTTTACGGCCCGGTCACTTAGATAATTAGCGTCAGGGTGGACGCGACGTTTGCCAGACGGGTGCCGTAAGTCACCCGTAGACCCAAATCGAGAAACGTATGGCGTAATTCGATACTGACTGACTGACAGATAATGCACAGCTTAAACTATTGGGTGCAAGAAGCTGAAATTGGGAATGTATGTGCCTTGGGGACCAGAGACGGAATCGCGAAGAAAGTATTAAAATTAAAAACTACAACGGCGTAGCAGCGAGCTTTCTCTAGTTTACGATAAAAATACCTAAGTGACTCGTTATTCTTCGACTACTTATTTGGCCTACTAACGTTGATGGTGGACGTAGATAATAGCTTTTACAAGATTTCATAGCAATTGATTTAATTTAGATTCACTTTCTTAAATTATGATAGCTGTTATTTTCAAGACAAAGATTATTCTAAAGTAATGCTTTTGGCGAACTTATACTTTTTATTATATTAAAGCTGAAGAGTTTGTTTGCGAGGACTGCCTCTGTGGTCCAGTGGATAAAGTATGCGACTGCTGGTCGGAGGTCCCGGGTTCGATTCCCGGGCCGGGCAAAAGTGTTACTGGGTTTTTCCGAATTCTCAGTAGCAGCACGGAGTCTGGTGATGTGTCCGGTAACGGCAATAGGCTCGCCCTCTATTACGTGGGACCTAAAAATTCATGGCCAAATGTGGGTGTAATATTTACACCTCTGCCTACCCCCTCGGGGATACAGGCGTGAGTCTATAAAAAAAGGATTGTGTGTTTGGTTCGTTAGTTAATATCAGGAACTATTGGCCCGATTAGAATAATTCTCTCATGTTGGACATAGTCCATTTATCGAGAAAAGTATAATATATAAATATAACATTACCTACGCTATGAGCTACAAGTGTGGAGCAGTAGCCCCAAATAAAGCCAGTGTGACCGCGGGCTAAGCCAGTATTATACGAAAGGCGACCGTGTATGGCGCAAAATTTTCTAAGAATGCCAAGAATGGCGACTTCGTTAGTTGAAGTAGTTTTGCTTTAGCTATAACATTAAGCTATAAGCAATTTTTGATCACTGTAATTTTGCGAATTTTGCGGCTAGCGTGTCGAGTTTTCTTAGAAAAGCATTGGTATCTATGCATATATGTATAATTAATTGACCTGCCCGATTTGTAGAAGCAGGAAGGCCTATTGCCGCTGGGGCTTGGAATTTTGGAAGATGATGCCTTTTATGTTGCAAGCACCAACCAAGGATAGATGGTCGGAAATTTCGCTCCTAGGAAGATAAAATTTATGTATTATTTAAAGTAGATATACTATAGTAGATTAGTATACTTAATATTTATTTAATTAGTTTTAATATAAACGAAATATTTATATGTAATATTTTATGGATAGTATAGCAAAATTAGTCCTTTATCCTACACACAGTTTTAGCACTCACCTTGATTTGTCTCTGCACAACCCAAAGGTTGACTGGTAGAGAATGCCTTGGGCATTAAGTCCGCCCTTGTAAAAATTATTTGTTTTGTGCTAGAAGTCTTAAATAAATTAATAAATAAAGTGAGCCATTTGGATCTTTTGTTTGAAAGCTTGTCAAAACTAGAGTACTCCAAATGCGTGGGTGGTTTAATTGGAAAACTGTAACTTCTGAAGGTACATTACTTAATGAAATTCAACATTTCAAAAATCAAATTATTAATGTAAAGGATTTGGCATACTGTACCTCGCTGGCCAGATGTGTTGGAAGTGTTTGATGTTGAGTTTTTCATCACTTACCATTTGTTTCGTGTATTTTCTTGAGTCGCCTCTTACGATGCCCACGGCGAGTAAATATTTATATTTCTTCTATTCTATTTCTACTGAATGAAATGGGGTGGTGAAACTTAGTATTCCTAATCCATCACCGCACAGTTTAAGAATACATACACATTTTTCTTCATTGCCGTAAAAATATAATAATAACTTACCTCATACTTGTGCTACATATACATCTCTAGATAATTCAATAAGTACACACTCTTTAACATTACAATATTCCAAGTCTCTTGCTGCCTGCCGATTACAACCTCCTTCCACTTTACATACAATAGCTTTATAATAAATGATGTTACCTTCCCCTTTAATAGAGTTGCTCAATACACATTGTGTTCGACTTAATGTTATTCAGAACGTAAAAGGCCGTGCCGATTATATCGGGTACCGAGTGGAAATCGATTGGATGCGATTATATTTAAAATATCGGCTCGCTGGATAGATTATGTCAGGAGATGAGACGCGTGATTTTCTTTTTTTTTTGAATAATGTAATGAAATGGAATTTTATGGAACAAATCTACAACAGGTAGGACCAATCTGTTGTAGGTAGACTTGTAGCTTATGTAAGTTTTATTAAGCTCTCCCAGTCTTTTTTTTATAGTACATACATACATACATACATAACGTCACGCCTTTTATCCCCGAAGGGGTAGGCAGAGGTGTATTTCTACACCCACTTTTCGCCAGATATACTTTAGTCCCACGTAATAAGGGGCGAGCCTATTGCCGTACCGGGCACATTTCCAGACTCCGTGCTGCTACTGAGAATTTCGTGACAGAAAAACCCAATAACACTGCCCGACCCAGGAATCGAACCCGGGACCTCCCGATCCCACGCGCACATTTATGCAGCGAGACCAACGAGGCAGTCGTATAGGGTTTGATGTCGAGTTTTCCGTCTCTACGCAAAGATGGTTGGATGGTTTTTTTATAGTAATAGGCGGCAAACGAGCAGACGGATTGCTTGATGGTAAGCAATTACCGCCGCCCATGGACACAAAAAACACCAAAGGAGTTACAAGTGCGTTGCCGCCCCTTGGGGTTGGGAAAAGAGATGGGATGAGGAGTGGGATGAGGGAGAAGGAATAGGTATAGGGCCTCCGGCACTCTCACTCACCGAACGAAACGCAACAGTTTAGGTACTGTTACTTTACGTCGATTTTCTGTGAGAGGGTAGTACTTCCCCGGTCGAGCCGGCCCATTCATGCTGAAATTAGCAAGGCTCTACTACCTATAAAAATAAGTTTTCGTTAAGACAGCGATAGCCAAGTGGAGATACCAACAAACTACCATGCAGAGGGTATCGGGTTCTCATCCACTACGCGCACCACTGATTTTTTGCAGTGGGTCATCATCATCATCATCATCAGCCCTGTATATATACTGTCCCACTGCTGGGCACGGGCCTCTTCTCTCTATGAGAAGGGTAAGGCAGTCCACCACGCTGGCCAAGTGCGGGTTGGCCGACTTCACATGTCTTTCGAGAACATTATGGAGAACTCTCAGACATGCAGGTTTCCTCACGATGTTTTCCTTCACCGGTAAGCAAGCTACAATTAACAAAGTAATACGCACTTAACTTCGAAAATTCATTGGTGCGTGCCGTGGATTCGAACCCGAGACCCTCTGCGTAGCCGTCTGTCGGTCTCTCCACTCGGCTATCGCTGCCTTAATAATATTCCGTTCCGTAGGTTTCATGCAGTGGGTATTGAGTTCTTAATTATCGCTTGACCCGTGTCTCGAAAGGCACGTTATGCCGTCCTTAAAGATGAAGATCTTAGACAGTTGTTATACAGTCATAGTCATAGTCAGTACTTCTGAATAAAGTGATACTAATCTAAAATATGGAATATCGCTATTCCTTCGGGTTGCGGAGGTCAGACAGGCAGTCGCTCAAATCCGATTAGACTAGTAAGCGGACTTCGGGTTGCAACTGGGTTAACGCTAGGAGATTGATGAGGTTATTGTCTTAGTTAATATTCATCATCATCAGTCTTTAACAGTCCACTGCTGGACTAGGCCTCTCCTTTGAAAGGAAGAACTGGCCTACTATACCACGCTGGCCAAACGGGTTGGCATAGGGTTTGTCTCAAGTTTTCCTTCTTTAACAGTGTTGTTCTCTGCATAATATGCTCCCTCTGTCGGCTCTTACGACACCCATGGGATGATATGGGGTGGTGACATTCCGTATTCTTAATCCGTCACCACACGGACCTTAGTTAGCTAATATTAAATCGTTAAAATCAAAAGTGTAACTTCCTAAGTGATGATTGTACACAGAAGTACCAACAGTTCTTAATCCCAGTAAAAACCCTGCAGAAATAACAGGTCTTAATCCCTGAGGACCTCTTAGCCCCTTTGGTAAGTTCTAACAATGAGCCTTTGCTCATTGTTAGAACTTACCAGAGTTGTCTCTTCAAAGCATATGTACATGAAACTTTAGAACTACACAAACCAAACATACAGTGGTAAGAATTGGTTAGATAGATAATATTAATGCTTTATTTCACAGTAGGTAACGTTATATCTAACAGATAAACAGTAAGTAACGTTACACCTAGGAACCTACGGAACGGAACAATTGTAAAGTTACTTAAAACGACGATTTATGGACAACCGGATGCCTTATTGCTTATTGCTAATGTACATATTTCGTACATATTTCCGTACATATTTCGTAACTTTCAATCATTTACTACTTCATCCCTTACAAGCTAAGGCACATAAACTTCGCCTCACTCGGACTCAGTAGTTCATTCTCCCGCCAATAGTTACATTCAACATTTTGTCCACATTCCCAGCTATTAGGTCCATCTTTAGGGTCAAACATAAAATTTTATCGTAGCACTAATATGCAGGCGAGTTAGTTCAAGAGAATATTAATTATGGAGTGACATCAATATTGTTCTAGAGTTCTCGCAGTTGAAAGGACATTGGCCTGTGTAGGCGTTTAGTCTTTGTGGAGGTTTTATGTTGGGACTTCTGTGGAATAGTAATTGTCATGAATGTGACAATGGGGTTGTTTATTATTTGCTTTGTAAATGAAGGTTGCTTTTAAAGACGAATAGCGTGGGCATATTAAGGAAGACTAGTTTGAACATTAGATGGATATTTAGGTAAAACAAATAAGTATATGCCTAACGTTAGGAACAAATATCTTGTTTTAAAGTGATTGTAAGTTGAATAACAAAATTAACTAATGAAGTTGTATCAATCAAATACCTACTGTTTTATTTATACATACATACATAGACTCACGCCTGTTTCCCCGAAGGGGTAGGCAGAGGCATATTAAATTTTATTTATTACACACTGATTTTGATATTTAGTCCAAGAAAGATCTTTCTGGCTTTCTTATGTTGTTTATTTTGCTTCTTGAGAATTTAAATTGACAAACTGTAACAGCGTATAGCGTATCGTATCGTTACTTGTAAAATTTCAAATATTGTCTCCAAGATAATCTTAGCGTAGACGAGTTCCAATTGCACGATCCATCCTGTTAAAATAATCAAAATTGTCTCATTTAATTTATTAAAAAATATCTTTGATGCATCCGTATGCCTATATAAAAAGTTATGTAGGTACTTGCAGGGTTTAAAGTTATGGGTATATTGATTATATAATATAAAATATAAATATATTAAAATATCTTAAGGAATAGACAACACTTTGCTTCTTGACAAGTCGGGTCCGAGGATTGTTCTAAATCCAGCTGTTGTTTTATTATATATTAAGTTCGCATTCCACGACGCTAGGTGGCGCTGCGTGTAACAAATCTTAACTTCGTTATGAATACCACTGCCTTTTAATATTAGGGAAACTGGACGGTTCCAAACTTGATAAACACAAAAGCTATTGAGGATTTAGGTGGTTTATTATCTTTTACTTATACTTTACAAGGTGAACTGTTTCTTAGATTTAACTAATAATTTAAATTGGTTGTAGATAGCATTTGAGTAGATGTTAAAAGTAAGAAGTAGAATATGTACCCACGTAAATATTCTAATGAACAAAGCATCCAGCTAAAGACATAACAACACTTAAATACATAATAAAGAAATTTAAAAATAAGCACCATAATTTGTTTAAATATTACAACGTCATGAATATCTATAACAAAGTGGAATTTATGACTCTTGCTCAAGTCAATAAACCGGAGTTGTTAATCGAAAAGACAAAGCCTGGATTTTTGAGATCTATTACTCATAAAAACAAATATATACTACCTAAAGACAATAACGTATACGGCACACAGGTTGAAGAATACTTGGTTACAAGTTACATGAATAAGCTGCCGGAAAGATTTCAAATATTATATAAAACGAGTTCGAAAAGTTACAAGTTCAAAATGAAGCACTTTTACATTAAGGTATATTTAATTATTAATTAAACAACATTGGTACTTACAAAATAAATTATATCCAAGTACTTAATATTGTTCGTCGATAAACGGCTCGCCAGTACTCAGATAAACTCTGTGAGGATTTCGTAGTACGGCATCGTATCATGTAAGATTAAGTAAATGTACTGGAAAATACAAATAAATAAATAAAATAGTATCTTTACAAAGTGAAGGAAATCTCGACATTAAACCCTGTATAAACCCATCTGGCGTAGTATAGTATGCCAAATCCTTCTATTGACTGGCAGACTACTGTAAAGCAAATTAGTAGACGCTAAAGTCCAGCAGTGGACCACGACCGGAATTGGACTAAGAGCAATTCACTCATACTCTTGCAATAACAATGGAACTGTTTTACTATTCTTACAGCTCGTGCACTATGGATATCAAAAGTTTTCCTTCAACGTGACGTAATAAACGGAAACTTTCCGACTGTAAAACGGTTCGTGCAATATTTTAAGGTAATAAATTCAAAGCTTATTTGTTTATTGGTTTGTTTGTCCTGTGTTTATTTCGAATGTTACCAAAATATAACGAGACTTTTAATATTGAAGTGCCAGCTCCGTAAAAATGACTTTGATTGTTCAGATATAGTGGATAAAGCAGTCAAATCAAATCAAAAAGTGGGTGCGATCTCCACAAGGGACAACATTTCATGATCTTTATGTTGATGAGTTGATGTTTTGACTTTGGTTGCTCTTTGTGTTCTTAGATTATAAGTTTATTAGGTCAACGTGATATAAGGCTTATTATCATAATAGTCTTTTTAAACAAATACTTATGACGACCTTAAATAGATATATGCGTGTTTATTTATGTGACATTTTCCAATTGATCAAACTAGAAGTACATTTTTCCTGATGGAAATTAATTGACAAAAGGGATATTGTAATTTTCTAAAACTAGAAAAATTTGGGAATCTGATTAAAGGTCTTGGAAATTAGTTCATACCCACAAAGTCACAAATCATGTATTGATTTGTCAGCCACCTATTTTTCTTTACCTCAAGTCTTTCTTTAAGACACAGAACTGTCGAATATCATGGGAACACAAGCAAACAAAGTTGAGCACAGTTCTTGCGATGAAAAGTTGCTGGGGACGTTATCGTGGTACCATGTTATCGGAGAAGGGAATTGTTCTCTCTCTGGTAGCACTCTTTTTGTTTTGATGAAAACAATGCATGATCTTCTTAGTGTTACTAGTATATCGAATCATTCCGAAGTAATTATAAAAATAATAGTCAACAAGATTATAACTGTAATATTAATTATTTATATTGGCTTAGATTAGAAGTCATGCAGTAATTTATTTGAAGATAACTGTATGTCACTCATAGCAATGCTGTTGTATATCATTCTCAAGGTTTAATTGCTAGAAGGACACGAATAACCATCGGCCACCCATATTGTCACCTTCGGTCCGAATCGGCAATAAAATAGTCCAGTCAATTTAGGCCAAATTAGGTGCAAATCTCGCAAAATCGTTCAAGGTATATGTTTAGCATTATAAACCTCATATTACAAGTTTTTGATCGAGACTAACAGTTGACCTCAGATAATTCTCTGACCGCGGGCTCTACGCCCTCTATCTCGAAAACAGTTCAAGGTATAAAAAAAATTTAAATAGAAAAGTTGTAGAGAATAATTCTCTACAATATTGATACTAAATACAAATAGCGTAAAACCCATAGAAAACGAGATATTTGCCAAAAATGAAAAATAAATCGATTTTTGTGACCTTTGTCCCCTGAATTTAAAACTTGCGGACATACAATTTTAAGTGACTTTTGAGAACAGTTTTAGGATGCCAAAATACAAGTTTTTACGTGGTAATATACTGGGAATCTCGATTTTCCGAGGTCAACCCCTAAATTGACTGGACTAAAATAGATTGCGCAAATCTTGCTTCCATGTAAAATATAAAGTAAACATTGTTTAATATTAACACAGTGCCTAGTTATAACAAGGCACGGTGCATATACATAATATATTATGTATACTCCTAGTTGCATATCTTTTAACCACTGTAAGCTATGACAAACGCGTCACTGATACGCCGTTGACTTGCACGCTTCAGGGTCAGATCGCTGTAGAAATCGGAGAACGTTCACCGAATCGCTCTTTCATGCTACGTATGAAAACATTCTAGTAGAACAGCACTGTTGAAATTATGTAACGGGTTTATCTGTAAATATAAAATTCTTGCGCTACTGACTGACAGACAGACGTGCGTTGTCAGTCAGCCGAAACTATTGGGCACAAGAAGCTGAAATTTGACTCGTGTTTCTTTGAGAGCGTAGTGGTGCACAAATAAGGCATTGCTCAAAATTCCCACGTTCACGGCAAGAAAAGGTTAGACTAAAAAAGGTGCGGGCGTAGCTACGGGCTTACTTTAGTATAGCATAATTATTTGAAACTAACTGTTGCGGGAAACATCCGCGGTGTCACCCGCGTCCTGAGGGAACTACTTCGCGTACCCGGTTAATTTATAGCCCAAGTTACTCTTTGGTACCTCAGCTATCCGCCAGTGAAAGCCCCGTCAAAATCGGTCCAGCCGTTCCAGAGATTAGCGAGAACAAACAGACAGACAGACAAAAATTGAAAAAAATGACATTTCGGTATATGTACCGTGTTTACATCCATTTGCATTAAGTAAAAAGCGGTTATTTTTATATTACAAACAGACACTTCAATTTTATTTAAGTGTATAGATTAAAGGTGAAAATACCTTATATTCGCTCCGACGTATCTTTACAAGTTACACCAGCCGTGGTGACGGGCAGACTCTCAAATAATTACGCGATATGGAACAAGCCGCGAAAGTAAAAAATATTAAAGATAAAATATTAAGCCGATTGTATATACATAAATTGGAGATTTAAGTTACTTTGTAAAGAATATCATCTATCTATCTATCTATAAAAGTATTCAACACTGTTGAATATTGTGTTGAATGTTTTGATAAAGTAGTGGTAGCAGAAGCGTGTTACTCTGATACCCTTTTTTCCAACCCGTGCGTCTCATGTACCCATGTCTCGGAGGGTAGGGTTTCACCGAAGCATTCCTCGCTACGCCTGACGGGTATTAGCCCGCCAGATGGTCAGGCGGTTACTGAGCCTCCCTCACCACGACAAGGTAGAGATCCCACGGGGGCGTTACTCTGATACCCTGACTACTTACAACAGATTATGTTACAAGTTTCATCCAGTTGCTATAGAAATACAGTCTAATGTAATTAGTCTCCCGTATATTTTAAAGTAAATTCCAGTCAAATAAAAGTGTAAATAAGTTGAGATCTGTTCGCAAAAGTAATAAGTCGGCACGTGTGTAGTACTAAATAAATAATTCATGCCGTGTTCTATCTAGACGACTTGCTATGTTGCGTCGTGCTCCATAGTATCACAATCAAAGGGTGGCTTTGGATAGTGTATTTTAAACTAGATTAGAAATCGTGGGGTATAAATAGCTCTTTTATTCAAGTGGATACGTGTGTCTGACAGAAGTTTACCATCATTTTTTATTTATTTATTTATATATAAACTCACGGCTGTATCACCGAATTGGTAGGTAGATGTGTATTACACCCATATTTCGCCAAGTTATGTTGTAGGTCCCACGTAATAGAGGGCGAGCCTATTGCCGTTGCCACTTTGCCAGACTCCTTGCTGCGACAGGGCATTTGGCAAAAACCCAGTAACACTTTTGCCCGACCCGGTAATCGAACCCAGAACCCCCTGAACAGTAGACACATTCGTTATCCAATGGAACACGAAGGCAGTCAAAAGGTATTCGTTGCTATTTTATTCAATTAGGGTGAATACGGCCTGTCTGACAAATGTTTACCGTAGATTTAACTTGCGAGTAACCTTTTAAAAGGTAAGTCAACTAAAGACAAAGGTTATTGTTTTCCTTTTGTGTAGAGGCATCTCATTAAGAAGTCTAAACGTCCTATTTACTGTGAGATTGCTTCTTATGGTTGTATAGCTGCTGTCTCTAAGAGTATAAACAACTTACCTAGCTGAGATGAAAGCTTAATCAGACTGTGAAAGTCTTTGTCATGCTAATTTTATTTGGACACATTAATGCGTCAAACGTGTACAAAAAATTTCTTAAGGGTATTGAAAGTTTTATAACCTTTTAAAGGGTTCTTGATTCAATAACCGTCCGTAAATTGTCCATGTGGTGACGGATTAAGAATACGGAATGTCACCACCCCGTATCATCCCATGGGTGTCGTAAGAGCCGACAGAGGGAGCATATTATGCAGAGAACACCACTGTAATAGAAGGAAAACTTGATACAAACCCTATACCAACCCGTTTGGCCAGCGTGGTATAGTAGGCCAATTCCTCCTTTCGAAGGAGAGGCCTAGTCCAGCAGTGGACTGTTAAAGGCTGATGATGTGTGATTCAATAACAAGTTTGTAACGTGGTTTGGATGTATTTTCAACACAAAGTTTAATGTTTAGTGGAAACATTCCAAAATCAACAACTACCTACAAACTATAAAATTAATTAAAAAAACATTTTACAGGGGACTGAATTGTGAATCTAAACCATTCTCAAGTCCCCTTGAAGACACACAAAAAATCATCAAAATCGGTCCAATCGTTTAGGAGGCGTTCAGTGACATACCTTGACACAAGAAATATATATATATATATATATACTAGCTTTTGCCCGCGGCTTCGCTTGCGTAAATTCGAGGTTCTCTAGTATCATCTATGTTCGGGGTAACACCAAACACAAATCTCCTTTGTTGGGCGGATATTTCTCCAATTGTCGTTTTAATTGTTTAAGAAATATAACTGCAAAAAGTATTTACACAAACAAACTACTTAGTACTAAGACTTAATAGTACTCAACATGTTATCCGGTATCTGTGACGTTTCGCTAGAGTGGTCAATATGGCGACTGTGATTTGTCTGTCAGAACCATTAGAATTTAATAAAATACTCGACAATCCGAATTTTGCGGATAGGTATATGTTGTCGACTCGAAATGTTTATTTTTTAATGTTTTCTTATTCAGGTAAGGTTTCGATGTACTCCTTGACGAAATTATTAATACATATAAGATTTGACACTGCGATAGCAGCGCAGTCCGTCGGTTCCAATGTGAAACATTCCAAAATCCACAACTACTTACAAATTAAAAATTTAGTTAAAAAAAAACATTTTCTAGTGGACTAAATTGTGATTCTAAACCATTCTCAAGTCCCCTTGAACACACACAAAAAATTTCATCACGATCGGTCCAGTCGTTTAGGAGGAGTTCAGTGACATACACACGCACACAAGAAATATATAAACGAAGAACCTGCCCGTAACGGATTCGTCAAAACAGGAAGCTAGCAAGGCCTATTGCCACTGGGTCTTGGAATTTTGGCAGATGATGCCTTTTATGTAGTAAGCATCAGCCATCAACTACGGATACATTTAGAAAACTTCGCCCCTGAGAAGGTAAAATAGGAATTTGAATAGGGGTTGTTTGTTCGAAAGCTTGTCAAAATTAGAGTAGGATGCACGTATATCCCCCCCGTGGGATCTCCACCTTGTCGTGGTGGGGGGGCTTAGTAACCGTGGATTTGATTTTCACCCACGGTGAAGCTAAGTGGGATCCCGGGAGGGGAAGCTCCACGTGGGCTTGCGTGAGGCCTGCGTAGGATGCGTCCATAGGTGCGGGTGCGGGGGACAGTTCTGTCTGTGCCTCGCAGTCGGGTGCGGTCGCGGGAGGAGAGGCGTGTCGGTGTTGCGTTGCTGCGCGCCCTATCTCCCGCGGCCAAATGGGGGCGCACCATCGTTGCGTCGCGGTGGGGCCGCAGAGGAAGAGGAGATGCGGTGTTGCGTTGCCGTCCTCCCTATCCTCTGCGGCCGCTGAGTGTTTTGGCGGCGGAGCCCAACACTTTCATCCGCCGCCAAGGGGGTTTCGTTTGGGGCCCGCCTGACCATCTGGCGGGCCAATACCCGTCGGGGCGTAGCGAGGAATGCTTCGGTGAAACCCTACCGTCCGACACATGGGTACATGAGGAGCACGGGTTGGTTTTTAGTCAGTAAGAGTCTGACAGTCCCCTTCGTCCTTCCCCCCCAGGGCGAAGGGACTCATGAGGATTTTCCAACCCGACACCAAAAAAAAAAGGATGCACGTGTATCGTCGCTTCTATAGGTAAACCTTACTCAAAATGCGTGAAAGGTTTTATTGTCTAACCCTTATTTTTGAACGAAAAATAGTTACTTCTTCAAAATCAACATTTAAATAATCCATTGATTAATGAAAACAAATATTGATGTAAAAGTTTTGGCCTACAATACCACACGTTGGCTAACGGGTTGGAAAAGGGTCTGATCTTGAGTTTTCCGTCTCTTCGCAAAGATACTATTTGTATCTTGTATTTTCCTTAGTCGCCTCTTACCACACCCTGGGAATGAAGTGGGATAGTGGCATTTTGTATCCTTAATCCATCAGATCCATCACCACATAGAATAAGAACACACTTGTTCATTGATATAAGAATAAATATACATTTTGCATCATAGCCACTGTAAAAATAAATCTCCAGAAACGTACAACAATACATGTAGAGCTACACACACGTCTCTAGATAATAAGTACACACTCTTTAACATTACAATATTCCAAGTGTCTTGCTACCTGCCGATTACAACCTCCTTACATTTTACATACAATAGCTTTATAATAAATGATGTTACCTTCCCCTTTAATAGAGTTGCTCAATACACATTGTGTTCGACTTAATGTTATGTAGAACGTAAAAGGCCGTGCCGATTATATAGGGTACCGAGTGGAAATCGATTGGATGCGATTATATTTAAAATATCGGCTCGCTGGATAGATTATGTCAGGAGATGAGACGCGTGATTTCCTTTTTTTTTTTTTGGAATAATGTAATGAAATGGAATTTTATGGAACAAATCTACAACAGGTAAAATCAATCTGTTATAGGTAGACTTGTAGCTTAGGTAAATATGTAAGTCTTTTTTTTTCTTTTTCTTTTTAAAAGACAACTGCCGCATTAGGAATAACTCCTGTGTCGCGGGGGACTTTACAAACATATAACCAACGGGCACAATGAACACCCAGACTCAAAACAACAATTTATGGATCACACAAAGTGTTGTCTCGTGTGGGAATCGAACCCACAACAGTCGGCACAGTGTCAAGCGGCGAGGCGGCCGCCTAAACCACTACGCCAACCATGCAGTCAAAGTCAGTTTATTAAGCTCTCCCAGTCTTCATTAAGACAGCGATAGCCAAGTGGAGATACCAACAAACTACCATGCAGAGGGTATCGGATTCTCATCCACTACGCGCACAATTGAATTTTTGCAGTGGGTATTGAATTCTTAATAACTATCGCTTGCCCCGTGTCTCGAAAGGCACGTTATGTCGTCTTTAAACATAAAGATCTTTGACAGTCGTTATACGGTCATAGTCATAGTCAGTATCTACTTCTGAATAAACTGGCACTAATCTAAAATATGGAATATCGCTATTCCTTTGGGGTGCGGAGGTCAGACAGGCATTCGCTCTGTAGAAAAGCTAATATTCAGTCAAATCCGGTTGGTCTAGTAAGCGGACTTCGGGTTGCAACTGAGTTAACGCTAGGAGATTGAGACAATAACCTTATTGTCTTAGTTAATATTCATCATCATCAGCCTTTACAGTCCACTGCTGGACTAGGCCTCTCCTTTGAAAGGAGGAATAGGCCTACTATACCACGCTGGCCAAACGGACTGGTATAGGGTTTGTATCAAGTTTTCCTTCTTTTACAGTGTTGTTTTCTGCATAATATGATCCCTCTGTCGGCTCTTACGACACCCATGGGATAATATGTGGTGGTGACATTCCGTATTCTTAATCCGTCACCACACGGACCTTAGTTAGTTAATATTAAATCGTTAAAATCAAAAGTGTAACTTCCCCAGTAAAAACCCTGCAGAAATAACAGATCTTAATCCCTGAGGAACTCTTAGCCCCTCTGGTAAGTTCTAACAATGAGCCGAGACAAAGCTTATGCGAGTACATGAAACTTTAGAACTACACGAAACAAACATACCTACAGTGGTAAGAATTGGTTAGATAGATAATATTAACGCTATATTTCACAGTACTTAACTAACAGATAAACAATAGGTAACGTTACACCTAGGAACCTACAGAACGGAACATTTGTAAAGTTACATAAAACGGCGATTTGTGTACAACTGGATGCCTTATTGCTAATGGTTATAGTTTCCGTACATATTTTGTAACTATCAATCATTTACCACTTCATCCCTTACAAGCTAAGGCTCATAAACTTCGCCACACTCCGACTCAGTAGTTCATTCCCCCACCAATAGATGGCGTTACATTCAACATTTTGTCCGCATTCCCAGCTATAAGGTCCATCTTTAGGGTCAAACATAAAATTTTATCGTAGCACTAATATGCAGGCGAGTTAGTTCAAGAGAATATTAATTATGGAGTGACATCAATATTGTTCTAGAGTTCTCGCAGTTGAAAGGACATTGGCCTGTGTAGGCGTTTGGTCTTTGTGGATGTTTTATGTTGGGACTTCTGTGGAATAGTAATTGCCATGAATGTGAAAATGTGGCTGTTTATTATTTGCTTTGTAAATGAAGGTTGCTTTTAAAGACGAATAGCGTGGGAATATTAAGGAAGACTAGTTTGAACATTGGATGGATAGGTATTTAGGTAAAGCAAATATATGCCTAACGTTAGGAACAAATATCTTGTTTTAAAGTGTAAGTTGTATCAATCAGATACTGTTTTATTTAATACACACTGATTTTGATATTCAGTCCAAGAAAGATCTCTCTGGCTTTCTTTTTTTTTTTCTTCTTGTGAAGTTTATTGACAAACTGCAACAGCGTATAGCGTATCGTTCCCTACTTGGAAAATTATTTATTGTATAAAAAATCAAATATTTCAAGATACTCGTAACGTAGACGAGTTCCAATTGCGCGATAAATCCTGTTGAAATAATCGAAATTGTCTTATTTAATTTATTAAAAAAAATATTTTATGCATCCGTTATTTCTATACATATGTTATGTATTTACAGGGTTTAAAGTTATGGGTGTATTGAAAAATATCTTAAGGAATAGACAACACTTTCCTTCTTGACAAGTTCAGTTCGAGGATTGTTCTAAATCCAGCTGTTGTTTTATTATAAATTAAGTTCGCATTCCACGACGCTAGATGGCGCTACGTGTAACAAATCTTAACTTCGCTTCGGTATGAATACCACTGCCTTTTAATATTAGGGAAACTGGACGCTTCCAAACTTGATAAACACAAAAGCTATTGAGGATTTAGGTGGTATATCATCTTATAGTTATACCTTACAAGGGGAACTGTTTCTTAGATTTAACTATATATAATATAAATTATTAATTTAAATTTATTGGTTGTAGATGTAGGTACATAAGTATATTCTAGTAGTATCGCAGTAGTAATATCACGTTTCGCAACGTAAGTATTGTTCTTTAAAAATGTTGTTTCACACTTATCATTAGTGAATAGGCTAGTAGGTACATGTATGTATTATTTTGTATGTTTTTTTTCCAAATGCCTATGTGCCTATTGGTTGTGTCAATAAATACAAAAAAGACATCTCACTCTGTGCAGCTAACGACTCTAAGCAGGGCTGTAAACTACTAAGGGTCTAGTCCGAGTTTGCACTCGATCGTCACGATCGACGATAGCTAGTCGACGGGAACAATTTCCATACATTTTCTAAATGCGCCCCCTAGCGGTCTCTATCGATCGCAACACACCGTTAGGTGGCGCTTTTGGAAAATGTATGGAAATTGTTCCCGGCGACAATTCTGTCGTCGATCGTGACGATCGAGTGCAAACTCGGACTAGACCCTCAGAGGGTCTAGTACGAGTTTGCACTCGATAGAAACGGTGGACGGTAGCCTAGTCGACGGGAACAATTTCCATACATTTTGTAAAAACTCTCCCTAGCGGTCTCTATCGATCGCTACTCTCCGTTAGGGGCGCTTTTACAAAATGTATAGAAATTGTTCCCGTCGACTAGGCTATCGTCCACCGTGACGATCGAGTGCGAACTCGTACTAGAACCTCTGCACACACACATCATCGTCATATGTATAATATGTTAGTATGTATAATATGTATGTGTTTACAAAAAGAAGTTTATAATTATGTATGTTTATCCATTGTCTAGTACCCATAGTACAGGCTCTGCTTAGTTTGGGACTAGATGGTGTTGTGTGAATGTGGTAGAATACATACATACATACATAACGTCACGCCTTTTATCCCCGAAGTGGTAGGCAGAGGTGTATTTCTACACCCACTTTTCGCCAGATATACTTTAGTCCCACATAATAAGGGGCGAGCCTATTGCCGTACCGGGCACATTTCCAGACTCTGTGCTGCTACTGAGAATTTCGTGACAGAAAAACTCAATAACACTGTCCGACCCAGGAATCGAACCCGGGACCTCCCGATCCCACGCGCACATTTATGCCGCGAGACCAACGAGGCAGTCGTATAGGGTTTGATGTCGAGTTTTCCGTCTCTACGCACAGATGGTATTTGCATCGTGTTATCCCTTAGTCGCCTCTTACGACACCCACGGGTAGATAGGGCGTGGTGACACTTGTATTCTATGCCGTCCACCACATGGTATAATATTATTATATTATTATTCTTATTTTATATCAGGTAAGTGTCTCAGCGTGGTAACGGATTATGAATACCAAACGTCACTACCCCAACTTATTCCGCGCCTTTAGTAAACGGCGACTAAGGAAAATACACGATGCAAAAAGAATCTTTACAAAGAGGGCGTCGTCGGCGGCGAGTAAGGAAAATGTATAAAGCAAATAGTATCGTTGCAAAGCGCCGGAGCTCTCGGCATTAAACCCTGTATAAGCCCATCTGGTCAGTGTGGTATAGTAGGCCTGTGACTACAGAGGATCTAGTACGAGTTTGCACTCGATTGTCACTATTGTTGTGACTATTGACTTGTCGACGGGAACAATTTCCATACATTTTCTAAAAGCGCCCCCTAGCGGATAGTAACGAACGGTAGGGACGGCTAGGGGGCGCATTTGCAAGTCACTAGTCACCGTGACAATCGAGCGCAAACCTGCACTAGACCCTCAGTCCTACTAGTCCGTTAGGTAAAAACTGAACTTTTATTAAATTCTTAGTGCTGATTTCTATGTATGTTTTGGAAAATATTATTAAAAATTTATAAATAATACTGTCGCACTCATTTCGGCAGCGGTAATGTTTACTAGACGCTTTAAAGTTTCCAAAATATCTAGCTTTTAGAAAATGTATGGAAATTGTTCCCGTGGACCTTTAGCACCTCATAACTAAAAATTGGCCCACGACCTAAGCTAACAAGTATGCGTACACTCATAGCAAATACTAACACTACATTATTCTATACATTTCGTTTCTGAGAAAATCAGTAAGGTCTGGCGGCTCTAGGATCTTACTTTATACTGTGATTCAGCATTCAGCAAATTAGGAGATGCTTAAGTCCAGCAGTGGACTAAGTAAAGGAAATTCACTTACACTCTTACAATAACAATGGAACTGTTTTACTATTCTTACAGCACGTGTACTATGAATATCAAAAGTTTTACTTCGACGTGACGTAATAAACGGAAACTTTTCGACAGTAAAACAGTCCGTGCAAAATTTTAAGGTGATAAATTCAAAGCTTATTTGTTTATTGGTTTGTTTGTCCTGTGTTTATTTTGAATGTTACCAAAATATAACGAGACTTTTAATATTGAAGTGCCAGCTCCGTAAAAATAGCTTTGATTGTTCAGATATAGTGTTTAAAGCAGTCAAATCAAATCAAAAAGTGGGTGCGATCTCCACAAGGGACAACATTTCATGATCTTTATGTTGATGAGTTGATGTTTTGACTTTGGTTGCTCTTTGTGTTCTTAGATTATAAGTTTATTAGGTCAACGTGATACAGGGATTATTATCAATAGTCTATTTAAACAAATACTTATGACGACCTTAAATAGACATATGCGTGTTTATGTATGTGACATTTTCCAATTGATCAAACTAGAACTAAATTTTTTCCTGATGGAAATTAATTGATAAAAGGGATATTGTAATTTCTAAAACTAGAACAATTTGGGAATCTGATTAATGGTCTTGGAAATTAGTTCATACCCACAAAGTCACAAATCATGTATTGATTTGTCAGCCACCTATTTTTCTTTACCTCAAATCTTTTTTAAAGACACAGAACTGTCGGATATCATGGGAACACTGGCAAACAAAGTTAAGCACAGTTCTTGCGATGAAAAGTTGCTGAGATCCTTATCGAGGTACCATGCCATCGGCAGGGGATTGTTCTCTCTTTGGCAGCACTATTTTTTTTTTGAAGAAAACAATGCATGATTAATCTTCTGTATAATCGAATGATTCCGAAGAAATTATAAAAAAAAAATTAGTCACCAAGATTATAACTGTGATATTAATTATTTATATTGGCTTAGCTTAGAAGACATGCAGTAATTAATTTGGAGATAGCTGATTGTCACTCATAGCAATGCTGTTGTATATCATTCTCATGGATTAAATTGCTAGAAGGACGCGAATAACCATCGGCCACCCATATTGTCACCTTCGGTCCGAATCGGCAAAAAAATAGATTGCGCGAATCTTGCTTCCATGTAAAATATAAAGTAAATATTGTTTAATATCAACACCGTGCCTTGTTATAACTAGGCACGGTGCATATACCTAATATATTTTGTATACTCCTAGATGCATATTAACCACTGTAGTCTATTACAAGCACGTCACTGATACGCCGTTGACTTGCACGCTTCAGAGTCAGATCCAATGATATTAGAAAAGTCGTAGATACGTTACTTACGTAGTAATCAATCCGTAGAAAGTGTACACTAACACACACATCGATAACTCCAAATTTTATTTTAATTTGGTTGACAAAATGTGTCAGTTTCACTATGATGCCGGCTCGCGACGTCACACACACATAATATGTCAGACTTGCCAACTGGCTTATGTTTAGCGTCCTGCTTTTGGTACGCCTATAACGTATCTGGTGTTTCTTTGACTGACAGAGTAAAGAATTGTGTGATAAGAGAATGTTGTGGGGTAAAAGAAGACGTAGTGACAAGCATCGAGAAAGGTATGCTAAGATGGTTTGGACACGTGGAGAGGATGGATGACGAAAGACTGACCAAGCAGATATATAAGGCAAGTGTGGAAGAGACAGGACGAAGGGGAAGACCTAGGCGGACGTTCTCTGACCAGATTGGAGACATCCTAAAAACAGGACAGGTTAGAAGCACCCTGAACAGAAGAGCATGCATGAGGAATCTGATGGGAGTGAATCAAGCAAGAGAGATATGTCAAGATCGTTGCAAATGGCGCTCCGTAGTCTCTGCCTACCCCTCCGGGAAACAGGCATGAGTCTATGTATGTATGTATGTATGTATGTATAACGTATCTACTTCTTTTTACTTGTAACATCGTTGGTCAGATCGCTGTAGAAATCGGAACGCTCTAATACCTTGAATGTCAAAAAATCACGCAGAGGTCATCGCTAAGTGTTAGCCATAAAGTTGAATTTCGCACGGTTTTTGACATGGCATGCCATCACGAAACTGTCTGAAATCTTATTTCGTTCATAACTCAAGTAATAATCGTTTTAGAGGCAATTCGTTCAACCAGTCCCTATTAAACTAGCTCTTCTTTCGGTGAGTACCTAGCAATTTCAAGGTGAAAAGTTAAGTGTTTTTTTTAAATATTCATAAAAATATTTAGAGCAAGCACGTTTTTTAAATTAAAATTCTATCGACCGAAAATCTTCCAATCGTGTATCTGTCCAAGGAGTCCCTAGATAAAGCCTGATAAATAATATATAAAATTTTCACTTTGCTGGCGGGTCTCACTGCTTCAAAATCGGTATTCAAAAATGGCATACATTTTCGAGGTATTGTCTAACTTTCACCGGATCGTTCTTTCATGCTGTTTCCCGCGGTTTCTGAGGGAACTACTTCGCATACCCGGTTAATTAATAGCCTAAGTTATTCCTTGGTACATCAACTATCCGCCTGTGAAAGTCCCGTCAAAATCGGTCCAGCCGTTCCAGAGATTAGCGAGAACAAACAGACAGACAGATTTTTTTTTTTTAAATGACATTTCCGTATATGTACCGTGTTTAAATCCATAATTATGCATTAAGTCAAAAGCGGTAATTTTAATATTACAAACAGACAGTCCAATTTTATTTTTGTCTATAGATAAAAGGTGAAAATACCTTATATTCGCTCCGACATTTCTTTACAAGTTACACCAGCCGTGGTGACGGGCAGACTCTCAAATAATTACGCGATATGGAACAAGCCGCGAAAGTAAAAAATATTAAAGATAAAATATTAAGCCGATTGTACATACATAAATTGTAGATTTAAGTTACTTTGTAAAGAATATTATCCATCTATCTATCTATAAAAGTATTCAACACTGTTGAATATTGTGTTGAATGTTTTGATAAAGTAGTGGTAGCAGAAGCGTGTTACTCTGATACCCTTTTTTCCAACCCGTGTGTCTCATGTACCCATGTCTCGGAGGGTAGGGTTTCACCGAAGCATTCCTCGCTACGCCTGACGGGTATTAGCCCGCCAGATGGTCAGGCGGTTACTGAGCCTCCCTCACCACGACAAGGTAGAGATCCCACGGGGGCGTTACTCTGATACCCTGACTACTTACAACAGATTATGTTACAAGTTTCATCCAGTTGCTATAGAAATACAGTCTAATGTAATTAGTCTCCCGTATATTTTAAAGTAAATTCCAGTCAAATAAAAGTGTAAATAAGTTGAGATCTGTTCGCAAAAGTAATAAGTCGGCACGTGTGTAGTACTAAATAAATAATTCATGCCGTGTTCTATCTAGACGACTTGCTATGTTGCGTCGTGCTCCATAGTATCACAATCAAAGGGTGGCTTTGGATAGTGTATTTTAAACTAGATTAGAAATCGTGGGGTATAAATAGCTCTTTTATTCAAGTGGATACGTGTGTCTGACAGAAGTTTACCATCATTTTTTATTTATTTATTTATATATAAACTCACGGCTGTATCCCCGAATTGGTAGGTAGATGTGTATTACACCCATATTTCGCCAAGTTATGTTGTAGGTCCCACGTAATAGAGGGCGAGCCTATTGCCGTTGCCACTTTGCCAGACTCCTTGCTGCGACAGGGCATTTGGCAAAAACCCAGTAACACTTTTGCCCGACCCGGTAATCGAACCCAGAACCCCCTGAACAGTAGACACATTCGTTATCCAATGGAACACGAAGGCAGTCAAAAGGTATTCGTTGCTATTTTATTCAATTAGGGTGAATACGTGCTGTCTGACAAATGTTTACCGTAGATTTAACTTGCGAGTAACCTTTTAAAAGGTAAGTCAACTAAGGACAAAGGTTATTGTTTTCCTTTTGTGTAGAGGCATCTCATTAAGAAGTCAAAACGTCCTATTTACTGTGAGATTGCTTCTTATGGTTGTATAGCTGCTGTCTCTAAGAGTATAAACAACTTACCTAGCTGAGATGAAAGCTTAATCAGACTGTGAAAGTCTTTGTCATGCTAATTTTATTTGGACACATTAATGCGTCAAACGTGTACAAAAAATTTCTTAAGGGTATTGAAAGTTTTATAACCTTTTAAAGGGTTCTTGATTCAATAACCGTCCGTAAATTGTCCGTGTGGTGACGGATTAAGAATACGGAATGTCACCACCCCGTATCATCCCATGGGTGTCGTAAGAGCCGACAGAGGGAGCATATTATGCAGAGAACACCACTGTAATAGAAGGAAAACTTGATACAAACCCTATACCAACCCGTTTGGCCAGCGTGGTATAGTAGGCCAATTCCTCCTTTCGAAGGAGAGGCCTAGTCCAGCAGTGGACTGTTAAAGGCTGATGATGTGTGATTCAATAACAAGTTTGTAACGTGGTTTGGATGTATTTTCAACACAAAGTTTAATGTTTAGTGGAAACATTCCAAAATCAACAACTACCTACAAACTATAAAATTAATTAAAAAAACATTTTACAGGGGACTGAATTGTGAATCTAAACCATTCTCAAGTCCCCTTGAAGACACACAAAAAATCATCAAAATCGGTCCAATCGTTTAGGAGGAGTTCAGTGACATACCTTGACACAAGAAATATATATATATATATATACTAGCTTTTGCCCGCGGCTTCGCTTGCGTAAATTCGAGGTTCTCTAGTATCATCTATGTTCGGGGTAACACCAAACACAAATCTCCTTTGTTGGGCGGATATTTCTCCAATTGTCGTTTTAATTGTTTAAGAAATATAACTGCAAAAAGTATTTACACAAACAAACTACTTAGTACTAAGACTTAATAGTACTCAACATGTTATCCGGTATCTGTGACGTTTCGCTAGAGTGGTCAATATGGCGACTGTGATTTGTCTGTCAGAACCATTAGAATTTAATAAAATACTCGACAATCCGAATTTTGCGGATAGGTATATGTTGTCGACTCGAAATGTTTATTTTTTAATGTTTTCTTATTCAGGTAAGGTTTCGATGTACTCCTTGACGAAATTATTAATACATATAAGATTTGACACTGCGATAGCAGCGCAGTCCGTCGGTTCCAATGTGAAACATTCCAAAATCCACAACTACTTACAAATGAAAAATTTAGTTAAAAAAAAACATTTTCTAGTGGACTAAATTGTGATTCTAAACCATTCTCAAGTCCCCTTGAACACACACAAAAAATTTCATCACGATCGGTCCAGTCGTTTAGGAGGAGTTCAGTGACATACACACGCACACAAGAAATATATAAACGAAGAACCTGCCCGTAACGGATTCGTCAAAACAGGAAGCTAGCAAGGCCTATTGCCACTGGGTCTTGGAATTTTGGCAGATGATGCCTTTTATGTAGTAAGCATCAGCCATCAACTACGGATACATTTAGAAAACTTCGCCCCTGAGAAGGTAAAATAGGAATTTGAATAGGGGTTGTTTGTTCGAAAGCTTGTCAAAATTAGAGTAGGATGCACGTATATCCCCCCCGTGGGATCTCCACCTTGTCGTGGTGGGGGGGCTTAGTAACCGTGGATTTGATTTTCACCCACGGTGAAGCTAAGTGGGATCCCGGGAGGGGAAGCTCCACGTGGGCTTGCGTGAGGCCTGCGTAGGATGCGTCCATAGGTGCGGGTGCGGGGGACAGTTCTGTCTGTGCCTCGCAGTCGGGTGCGGTCGCGGGAGGAGAGGCGTGTCGGTGTTGCGTTGCCGCGCGCCCTATCTCCCGCGGCCAAATGGGGGCGCACCATCGTTGCGTCGCGGTGGGGCCGCAGAGGAAGAGGAGATGCGGTGTTGCGTTGCCGTCCTCCCTATCCTCTGCGGCCGCTGAGTGTTTTGGCGGCGGAGCCCAACACCTTCATCCGCCGCCAAGGGGGTTTCGTTTGGGGCCCGCCTGACCATCTGGCGGGCCAATACCCGTCGGGGCGTAGCGAGGAATGCTTCGGTGAAACCCGACCGTCCGACACATGGGTACATGAGGAGCACGGGTTGGTTTTTAGTCAGTAAGAGTCTGACAGTCCCCTTCGTCCTTCCCCCCCAGGGCGAAGGGACTCATGAGGATTTTCCAACCCGACACCAAAAAAAAAAGGATGCACGTGTATCTTCGCTTCTATAGGTAAACCTTACTCAAAATGCGTGAAAGGTTTTATTGTCTAACCCTTATTTTTGAACGAAAAATAGTTACTTCTTCAAAATCAACATTTAAATAATCCATTGATTAATGAAAACAAATATTGATGTAAAAGTTTTGGCCTACAATACCACACGTTGGCTAACGGGTTGGAAAAGGGTCTGATCTTGAGTTTTCCGTCTCTTCGCAAAGATACTATTTGTATCTTGTATTTTCCTTAGTCGCCTCTTACCACACCCTGGGAATGAAGTGGGATAGTGGCATTTTGTATCCTTAATCCATCAGATCCATCACCACATAGAATAAGAACACACTTGTTCATTGATATAAGAATAAATATACATTTTGCATCATAGCCCTTTCCAACCGATGGACGCAATCTTAATATTTGCATGTTTAACTTAGCTTGTACAATTATTTAGGCTTCGCGAAGCTTAAAAAAAATAGTAAAAAAATCCCATACACCCCCCTTTTCCCACCAAAGTACCCTCACGATCGTGACGATTAGGAATAAGTTGACATCCGCACGATCGTGACTTTTCAGGTAGTAGTAGTGTAAATTAAATAAAAAGTTGGGTTTAATCAGCACATATTATGTTTTAATCATAATCATAATGTAACATCTTAGAATCAGTCAATCTGCGAATATTACCATTCTTCTAGGATTTCATTTGCTTGTCCCATCGTTTAACGAAGTCAATTTTATTGGCACCAGTACAAATGGAAGCCATTACAACCGCTTTGTTATCCATTTGACCAAGGATACTGAATCTCTTACAAACTGATGATGTTTTTCACGGTACATTTAGCTGTCCTTCTTAAATTTTAGTGCTTCTCGTCCAGGGATTCGATTCATCATAATGGTTCATTTCCTCAATCAAAGGGATAGTTGTGAAAAAGTGATCATGGTAAATACAACAACCGGGCGGGATAGTTTTTATTAAATGCAAGACTACAGAAGGACCTATACCAAACATAGTATTTCCAAACATTGTTTTGGCACTTTTGTAAATTTCAATCGACTATATGGCCGTTGCTGGTAGTTGTGACAAAGTTCTTTAATCCTGTAGGTCGTGGTTCATTTCTAACGACTGGCCTTGATGCACATTGGCCTGTGACGGGTATCTGCTAGTCAATACCAGAACACTCAATACCATAGCCAGAAACCCTTTCTATTTTGTAACAAGCTGCTTGTAGTTGGTCAATGATTGGTTGTACTTTGCACAGAGGATTAGGTGGTTTATTCTGTGGTGGTGATTCTACATCGACCGCATGTAACGAGTGTCTGACTTGTAGGAACCGGTCTCGGCTCATATTATTACTGATAAGAGACAATCTGGAAATTCTCTTCAGTACATAGGTAAACGTGGATACAGGATTACTCCCATAATCAAATGAATAGCAAATATCTTTCTAATTTCTATAGGGGTTGTTTTTAGTTCCGTTCCATATTAACACAGGTGATAAATATTTGAACAACGAGCAGCAATTTCAAAAAACTCCTCGTCAAAGTAGTTGTGAACGTATCCACTGTATCCTTACTAGCTAGGAGGGAAGACTTGGATAGTCATGGCTTTTATCAGTACAGGTTGATTGTCTCCACATACCAAATCGATGCGTTATCAGTGATTACCGCATTTGAAGAATCTGGAGGAATCCAACGCGGTGCAGATGTAGATGGATTTGCTTCAGAATCTCATACGGTACTTTCATGGTTTTCCTCCTCAAGCAGACTATTAAAAAATACTGGATGAAATTGGTCACCCTTGTCTTCGAAATCTTCAATGTCAAAGATATGCCCGTCTTGCAACAGATCCAAAACGTCTTAGTCTCTCAAAATTGCGCCTAAATAAAGGAAAAACACTGCTCAAACTTCACTGAAATACAAAAAAAACAGCATTGAGAAATATACGTTCTACGTTGTTAGAAATGCATTAAAACCCGGATAGTCACAATCGTGACGATGTGACTTTATCTGATCACACACGGAGATATTGCTATGTTATTACTATAAAAATTGCACATTTCTGCTGATTGCTATATCTTCTTAACTTTAAAAACAAAAATCTATTATAATATTATGAAAAAAGGTTGAATAAATATAGTTACGTGAGCGTGATCCTCGCCCAAAATGCACGGCCATCTTTGACGGTGGTTGCCCGACGACTGACGAATCCGAACGGGTTCTTTTATTTTTTTAAGTAAGCGCATATATCAACACAATCGTTCGAGGCCGGTCGCGTTCACAAAAGCTAATGTAACTTTGATGTAGAATTTTTTTTGTCGATTGTCACGCTCGTATAGAGCCGGTTGGAAAGGGGTAACCACTGTAAAAATAAATCTCCAGAAACGTACAACAATACATGTAGAGCTACACACACGTCTCTAGATAATAAGTACACACTCTTTAACATTACAATATTCCAAGTGTCTTGCTACCTGCCGATTACAACCTCCTTACATTTTACATACAATAGCTTTATAATAAATGATGTTACCTTCCCCTTTAATAGAGTTGCTCAATACACATTGTGTTCGACTTAATGTTATGTAGAACGTAAAAGGCCGTGCCGATTATATAGGGTACCGAGTGGAAATCGATTGGATGCGATTATATTTAAAATATCGGCTCGCTGGATAGATTATGTCAGGAGATGAGACGCGTGATTTCCTTTTTTTTTTTTGGAATAATGTAATGAAATGGAATTTTATGGAACAAATCTACAACAGGTAAAATCAATCTGTTATAGGTAGACTTGTAGCTTAGGTAAATATGTAAGTCTTTTTTTTTCTTTTTCTTTTTAAAAGACAACTGCCGCATTAGGAATAACTCCTGTGTCGCGGGGGACTTTACAAACATATAACCAACGGGCACAATGAACACCCAGACTCAAAACAACAATTTATGGATCACACAAAGTGTTGTCTCGTGTGGGAATCGAACCCACAACAGTCGGCACAGTGTCAAGCGGCGAGGCGGCCGCCTAAACCACTACGCCAACCATGCAGTCAAAGTCAGTTTATTAAGCTCTCCCAGTCTTCATTAAGACAGCGATAGCCAAGTGGAGATACCAACAAACTACCATGCAGAGGGTATCGGATTCTCATCCACTACGCGCACAATTGAATTTTTGCAGTGGGTATTGAATTCTTAATAACTATCGCTTGCCCCGTGTCTCGAAAGGCACGTTATGCCGTCTTTAAACATGAAGACTTTTGACAGTCGCTATACGGTCATAGTCATAGTCAGTACTTCTGAATAAACTGGCACTAATCTAAAATATTGAATATCGCTATTCCTTTGGGGTGCGGCGGTCAGACAGGTAGTCGCTATGTAGAAAAGCTAATATTCAGTCAAATCCGATTAGACTAGTAAGCGGCCTTCGGGTTGCAACTGGGTTAACGCTAGGAGATTGATAAGGTTATTGTCTTAGTTAATATTCATCATCATCAGCCTTTAACAGTCCACTGCTGGACTAGGCCTCTCCTTTGAAAGGAGGAATTGGCCTACTATACCACGATGGCCAAACGGGTTGGTATAGGGTTTGTATCAAGTTTTCCTTCTTTTACAGTGTTGTTCTCTGCATAATATGCTCCCTCTGTCGGCTCTCACGACACCCATGGGATGATATGGGGTGGTGACATTCCGTATTCTTAATCCGTCACCACACGGACCTTAGTTAGTTAATATTAAATCGTTAAAATCGAAAGTGTAACTTCCTAAGTGATAATTGTACATAGAAGTACCAACAGTTCTTAATCCCAGTAAAAACCCTGCAGAAATAACAGGTCTTAGTCCTTGAGGAACTCTTAGCCCCTCTTGTAAGTTCTAACAATGAGCCTTTGCTCATTGTTAGAACTTACCAGAGTTGTCTCTACAAAGCATATGTACATGAAACTTTAAAACTACACGAAACAAACATACAGTGGTAAGAATTGGTTAGATAGATAATATTAACGCTTTATTTCACAGTACATATCTAACAGACAAACAGTAGGTAACGTTACACCTAGGAACCTACGGAACGGAACATTTGTAAAGTTACTTAAAACGACGATATGTACAACCGGATGCCTTATTGCTAATGGTTATAGTTTCCGTACATATTTTGTAACTTTCAATCATTTACCACTTCATCCCTTACAAGCTAAGGCTCATAAAACTTCGCCTCACTCCGACTCAGTAGTTCATTCCCCCAACCAATAGATGGCGTTGCATTCAACATTTTGTCCGCACTCCCAGCTATTAGGTCCATCTTTAGGGTCAAACATAAAATTTTATCGTAGCACTAATATGCAGGCGAGTTAGTTCAAGAGAATATTAATTATGGAGTGACATCAATATTGTTCTAGAGTTCTCGCAGTTGAAAGGACATTGGCCTTTGTAGGCGTTTAGTCTTTGTGGAGGTTTTATGTTGGGACTTCTGTGGAATAGTAATTGCCATGAATGTGACAATGGTGTTGTTTATTATTTGCTTTGTAAATGAAGGTTGATTTTAAAGACGGATTGCTGGGGAATATTAATGTAGATTAGTTTTTTCATTGGATGGATATTTAGGTAAAACAAATATATGCCTAACGTTAGGAACAAATATCTTGTTTTAAAGTGTTTGTAAGTAGAATAACAAAATTGACTAATGAAGTTGCATCAATCAGATTCAGTCTAAGAAAGATCCTGTCTGGCTTTCTTATGTTTTTTATTTTGCTTCTTGAAAAATATTTACACATAAAATCAAATATTTTCTCGAAGATACTCGTAGCGTAGACGAGTTCCAATTGCACGATAAATCCTTTTGAAATAATCGAAATTGTCTTATTCAATTTATTAAAAAATATCTTATAAGTATCCGTTATTAACTTATTACTATAAATATGTTATATGCTTACAGGGTTTAAAGTTATGGGTGTATTGAAAAATATAGAGAAAATCTTAAAGAATAGACAATACATTGCTTCTTGACAAGTTCAGCTCGAGGATTGTTCTAAAGCCAGCTGTTGTTTTTATTATAAATTAAGTTCGCATTGTACGACGCTAGATGGCGCTACGTGTAACAAATCTTATCTTCGTTATAAATACCACTGCCTTTTAATATTAGGGAAACTGGACGGTTCCAAACTTAATAAACGCAAAAGCTATTGAGGATCTAGGTAGTATATTTTCTAAAACATAGGTACATAAAAATCAGCACTGAGAATTTAAGAAAAGTAAGTACAATTTTTATCTAGTTTTAGCACCTCATAACTAAAAATTGGCCCACGATCCAAGCTAGCAAGTATGCGTACACTCATAGCAGATACTAACACTATATTATTCTATACATTTCGTTTCTGAGAAAATAAGTAAGATCTGGCGGCCCTAGGATCTTACTCTATACTGTGATTGAGCATTCAGCAAATTAGGTGATGCTTAAGTCCAGCAGTGGACTAAGTAAAGGTAATTCACTTACACTCTTGCAATAACAATGGAACTGTTTTACTATTCGTTACAGCACGTGCACTATGAATATTAAAAGTTTTCCTTCAACGTGACGTAATAAACGGAAAGTTTCCGACTGTAAAACAGTCCGTGCAATATTTTAAGGTGATAAATTCAAAGCTTATTTGTTTATTGGTTTGTTTGTCCTGTGTTTATTTTGAATGTTACCAAAATATAACGAGGCTTTTAATACAAAAGTTCTAGCTCCGTAAAAATGACTTTGATTGTTTAGATATAGTGGTTAAAGCAGTCAAATCAAATGAAAAAGTGAGTTCGATCACAAGGGACAACTTTTCATGTTCTTTATGTTGTGTTGATAAGTAATGAGTTGATGTTTCGAGTCTGGTTGTTTTTGTGTCTTTAGATTATAAGTTTATTAAGTCTACATGATACAAATGGGCTATCTAAACAAACATTAAGATGACTTTAAAGACACATTAGTGTTTATGCTTGTGATATGCATAATTTGTCAATTTCATCTAACGAGAACTTAATTTTTCATGATAGAAAGTAACGTAACAAAACCGATAATGTACCTAATTTTAAAGCAGTGAAGTAAAGAGAATCTGATTAGTGGTCTGGTAAATTAGTTCTTACGTACAAAGACACCCCCTACCTAATCTCTGAAAAGTGGTTTTGGAAATTACCTACTTTTTATTCAAAGACAAAAATTATGTATTTTTTTAAAGCCACTTATTTTTTTTACCTTATACCTCTAATCTTACATAAAGTGAAGCAACTAGACGTCGAAAGGCTTCGATAGAACTGTCAAATATCACAGGAACACTGACCAACAAACTTGTGCAGAGTTCTTGTGATGAAAAGTTGTCGGGAACGTTATCGAGGTACTGTGCTATCGGCAGAGAATTTCTCTCTCTCTGGCAACAACACTCTTTGTATTTGAAGAAAATAGCGCGCAATTTATCGAATTATTGAAGGTTTCCAGCAAGATAGTAAAAAAAAAGTTGTCACCTAGATTTAGTAGAAGACATGCAGTAATTAATTTGATGATCACTGATTGTTGCTAATGGAAATGCTGTTTTGTGTCATTCACATGGATTAATTTCTTGGTCAAACGGAAAACCATCAGAATTGGCACTTTAGATTAGAATCGGCTTGGAAATAAAATAGATTGCGTATCACTCTTACAAAATCTTGCTTCCATGTAAAATATAAAGTAAACATTATTTAATACATGAGTAGCAATAATATTAATTTTCCGAATAGACTATGACAAGCGCGTCGTTGACACAGCGTTTGGAAGCTTCAGGGTCACATCGCGGTTGAAATCGGAGCGCGCCAATCAAAGCGCCGAATACTAACAGGATCATCTTAATATATAAAATCCTTGCGTTACTGACTGACTGACAGACACGCCACACCCGAAACTATTGGGCGCAGGAAGCTGAAATTTGGCATGTATGTTCCTTGGGGACCGCAGGGGTGCATTAAGAAGGGATTTCCCGAAATTCCTACGGGATCGGCCGAAACGGGTAAATTTAAAAAAATGCAGGCGTAGCTGCTAGCGTCCTCTAGTTTTATATAATACTACTGTATGGCTGTTTCCATCATCATCATTTTTGATTTGTTTAAGACAATACTTTGTGTGATTCATAAATTGTTGTTTCGAGTCTGGGTGTTCATTGTGTCCGTTGATTGTATGTTTGTTAAGTCCCTCGCGACACAAGATTAGGTCCTAGTGCGGAAGGTGCCTCTAAAAAAAAAGAATTACTATGCGTATAAGTCACGAAAGTTTAAGTATTCAACACCCTTGAATATTGTGTACGGTGTCGATAAAGTAGAGGTGGTACAAGCAAGTTACCCTGAGAGCCTGACTACTTACATCAGCTTCTGTGACAAGTTTTATACAGTGTACTATAGAGATACTGTCTAATGTAATTAGTCGCCCGTATATTTTAAAATAAATTCCAGTCAAATAAAAGTGTAAATAAGTTGAGATCTGTACGCAAAAGTTAGAAGTCGGCACGTGTGTGGTGTCTAAATAAATAATTCATGCGGTGTTCTATCTAGGCGACTTGCTATGTTGCGGCATGCTCCATAGTATCACAATCAAAGGGTGGCTTTGGATAGTGTATTTTAATCTAGATTAGAAATCGTGGGGTATACATAGCTCTTTTATTCAATTAGGGTGGAGACGTGTGTCTGACAAATGTTTACCATCGTTTTTTTTTAATTATTCACTTATTTATAAAATCACGGCTGTTCCCCGAATTGGTAGGTAGATGTGTATTACACCCATGTTTCGCCAAGATTAGTTGTTGGTACCACGTAATAAAGGCGAGCCTATTGCCGTTGCCACTTTGCCAGACTCCGTGCTGCGACAGGGAATTCGGCAAAAACCCAGTTACACTTTTACCTGAGCCGGAATCGAACCCGGGATCCCCGTGTTCAGTAGACACATAAGCTATCCAATGGCCCACGAAGGCAGTCAAAAGGTATTCGTTGCTCTTTTATTCAATTAGGGTGAATACGTGCTGTCTGACAAATGTTTACTGTTGATTTAACTTGCGAGTAACCTTTTAAAAGGTAAGTTAACTAAGGACAAAGGTTATTGTTGTTTTCCTTTTGTCAAGGGGCATCTCGTTAATCGTCCTATTTACAGTGAGATTGCTTCTCATGGTTGTATAGCTGCTGTCTCTAAGAGTATAAGCAACTTACCTAGCTTGGTTATGAAAGCTTAATTAATATTCAGACTGTGATAGTCGTCCGTGTGGTGACGGATTAAGAATACGGATTGTCACCACCCCATATCATCCCATGGGTGTCGTAAGAGCTGACAGAGGGAGCATATTATGCATAGAACAGCACTATAAGAGAAGGAAAACTTGATACAAACCCTATACCAACCCGTTTGGCCAGCGTGGTATAGTAGGCCAATTCCTCCTTTCAAAGGAGAGGCCTAGTCCAGCAGTGGACTGTTAAAGGCTGATGATGATGATGATGATGATGATAGTCTTTGTCATGCTAGTTTTATTTTGACACATTCATGCGTCAAAATCTGTACGTACAAAAATTTTTCTTAAGGGTATTGAAAGTTTTATAACCTTTTAAAGGGTTCTTGATTCAATAACAAGTTTGTAACGTGGTTTGGATGTATTTTTAACGCAAAGTTTTATGTTTAGTGGAAACATTCCAAAATCAACAACTAATTACTTACAAATTAAAAATTAACTGAAAAATATTTTCCAGGGGACTAAATTGTGAATCTAAACCATTCTGAAATCCCCTTAAACACACACAAAAAATTCATCAAAATCGGTCCAATCGTTTAGGAGGAGTTCAGTGACATACACACGCACACAAGAAATATATATACTTATTTATAGAAGATACCTGCCCGTAACGGATTCGTGGAAACAGGAAGCTAGCAGGGCCTATTGCCACTAGGGCTTGGAATTTTGGCAGATGATGCCTTTTGTGTAATAAGCATCAGCCATCAACTAAGGATACAGTTGGCAATTTCGCCCCTGAGAAGGTAAAAATAGGAATTTGAATAGGGGTTGGTTGTTTTAAAGCTGGTCAAAATTAGAGTAGGATGCGCGTGTATCGTCGCTTCTATAGGTAAACCTTATTGGGTTGATTACATCTAACGAGTACTGTGGCGAGTCAGTGTCCTCGGCCGAGTACTTGGTTGGTATAAACACTTTAACGAGTGCTAGGTCGAGCAGAGAGGCGAGAGAGTCACTAGAATCCCAATCTGTTTACTAGGCCGAGTACCCACCTCCCCGCATCATTTTTCTACCCCTGCAGCGACTCGGTGTACCGCTCGGCACGCATGAACACGCTCTCGATTGTCACTCGGCCACTCGTCACTCGTTCGTTCGGTAACAGCCGGTTGAAAACTCGTTTAAATTCTTTTTTTTTGCGATCCATTGCTGACGTAAGCGTGATCAAAACTAAACTAACTCGCCACTATAGTAAATACGTGTGACCACCCACTCGGTTCGGCGACTCTCTCGGCCTAGAGCGCATTTACTGCCTCGCCACTGTACTCGTTAGGTGTAATCAACACATTACTCAAAATGTATGAAAGGTTTTATTGTCTAACCATTATGGCCTACAATACCACGTTGGTTAATGGGTTGGAAAAGGGTCTGATCTCGAGTTTTCCGTCTCTTCGCAAATATACTATTTGTTTCCTTTTTTTTCTTAGTCGCCTCTTACGACACCCAGGGAATGAAGTGGGGTAGTGGCATTTTATATCCTTAATCCCATCAGTTCCATCACCAAACAGATTAAGAACACACACATCCCGGTTGCATCCAAGACTTACACGCCTTGGAGCCCGAGGTCTGCTTACTGGCCTAACCAGATATGACAGAATATCAACTTTTCCACAGAGCGACTGCCGTCTGACCTCCGCAGCGATATTTCATGGTTTAGACCAGTATCAATTTATTTGAGCCTTCTAACTCCCCGTAACGACTGTCAAAGATCTTCATGACAGCCGGGACCGACGGTTTAACGCTCTCTCCGAGGCACGGGGCAAGCGATAATTAACAATTTAATACGCACTTAACTTCGAAAAGTCATTGGTGCGCGCCGTGGATTCGAACCTGATACCCTCTGCATGGCAGTCCGTTGGTATCTCCACTAGGCTATCGCTGCCTTTTATTACTTTTGTTCATTGATATAAGAATAAATATACATTTTTCATCATACCCACTGTAAAAATAAATCTCCAGAAACGTACAACAATACATGTAGAGCTACATACACGTCTCTAGATAATAAGTACACACTCTAACATTACAATATTCCAAGTGTCTTGCTACCTGCCGATTACAACCTCCTTCCATTTTACATACAATAGCTTTATAATAAATGATGTTACCTTCCCCTTTAATAGAGTTGCTCAATACACATTGTGTTCGACTTAATGTTATTCAGAACGTAAAAGGCCGTGCCGATTATATCGGGTACCGAGTGGAAATCGATTGGATGCGATTATATTTAAAATATCGCTTTACTGGATAGATTATGTCAGGAGATGAGACGCGTGATTTTCCTTTTTTTTTTTGGAATAATGTAATGAAATGGAATTTTATGGAACAAATCTACAACAGGTAAAATCAATCTGTTTTAGGTAGACTTGTAGCTTATGAAGATCTTTGACAGCCGTTATACGGTCAGTCTTAGTCAGTACTTCTGAATAAACTGGCACTAATCTAAAATATGAAATATCGCTATTCCTTTGGGTTGCGGAGGTCAGACAGGTAGTCGCTCTGTAGAAAAGCTAATATTCAGTCAAATCCGGTTGGACTAGTAAGCGGACTTCGGGTTGCAACTGGCTTAACGCTAGGAGATTTGTCTTAGTTAAAAATCAAAAGTGTAACTTCCTAAGTGATGATTGTACACAGAAGTACCAATAGTTCTTAATCCCAGTAAAAACCCTGCAGAAATAACAGAGGGTCTAGTACCAGTTGCACTCGATCGTCACGATGGACGATAGCCTATCGAACGGGAACAATTTTCCATACATTTTCTAAAAGCGCCCCTAGGAGTGAGTAGCAAGAACGTCACCCGATGGAGCGACTTTCAAATCGCGAGTATAAGTGTCATTTTGATCGACGAGTCGACGACGATGATGGACGACGATAACAAAATAGGCAAATCCGCAGTTTAAGTTGCACTTTTGACAAGTCAAATAAAGCATATCGAGTCCATTGTCGAAGCAAACGAGCATTCTATTGTCACTGAAAAAACTTTGGTGAGCCCGTGTTGTGAGTAGTGTAATAAATAAAGGAAAATCATTATCTTATGTTATTTTGCTTGAAAACTTATTGTAATGGCTCAGGAAGATGGTGTGGCTGAAGTGTGACTCTGAGAAAGAGCGAGAATCGAAGATAACGTATAAAATTGTCTTCAACCAACCGTTTGTTAATACCAATATTATTTTGGGTTCTACAAAGGAATGTTAATGAAGGTTGAGTCATAGAGTGTTATTAGAGGCTCATAACATTCCCAGAACTAACGCAGGTGAGTAAAAATTGTTTTAATATGTATATTAAAAGTTACTTCTGAAGTGATCAAACCTTAAAATTTTCTGTTACACAGGCTCTCTAAACATATCTTTGTCATGTCTACTTTGCTAGCAACGTAAATATATACTTACCTAAATATGTAATGGACTTAATTAAAATAACGGGGCGGTTCACAACAAGTTAATTACAACAATAGATCCTTTGTTTCGCAAACTTTTAAGTGGATATTAATTGTTTAGAGGTAGGAAGGTAGGTATCGTTGTGTTAGTTCCATAAACTTAAGAAGGAAATACGAGAAAAACGATACACTACATCTTTATACTTAACATTTAGTAGGTACCTATTATCTAAAGATGATAACTATAGATGTGGACCTTGAACATTATAATTTTATTATTATTTCATAATAGGTAGTATTTGAATAACCTAATAATAGAACTTACAAATTATGGATCTATCTAACCTAACTAACATTGATGCACCAAAGTTCAATGTAATTGTTAATCTTTTTATGTTGAAAAACGTTTTCTAAAATGTCAACAGGGAACGGTTATTTTTATTAAGATGATAGCTACAGCAATTCAACACATCCCTATACTCAAACCATTCAATCATTGATGTGATGGCACACAATTGAAAATAATATTTTCATGTTCTTGTTATGTACCTAATATATATTATGAGGCATCAAATGTTCATATTGTCCTAGTTGCATTACATCCAATTTATATAGGTACTATGCACACTATGACTCATTAACATTTACTCCTTTTTACTAAATTTCAAAAGTTAGTTCACCTAACTGTAAATAATAATTGCTGATTATAGGGAGTGTAGCTACCTTTGTCAATTATATTATATCATTAAATTTGAATATTGTTTGTTACAGAACAATTATCAAATCAGAAGAAGATAAATATCATCTAATGGGAACAGGCAAATTGAAATTTGCATCAAGATGGATGAGCCGTTGATGGCTCATGGCTGTTTACATGATATGACAATTCATGTCTCTATAATCATGTTATGTATATGGCAGTATAGACAGAGTAACAGAAAGGCAGTAAATGAGTGGACCAAACTGCCACAAGCAATTACTACATCTCACTGCTTGAGGCAACTTATGTTTTGTTGCAGGGACAAAATGAAATCATGTAATCTTGACAAAAATATGTATATTTTGATAAAGAAAGAACAACATACAATATACAATTTTTTTATTCTGTATAATATGTGTTATGCATTCACTAAATATATTTAATGTTACAATATTATGCTTTTCCTTTATTTGAAATACAATAATATTTTATAAATACAAAAAAACCATGTAAGAAGTAAGATCTTGGAAATATTTTACATAAATTGAGTATATTTATGAAAACACAATTAGACAGTCCTAATTAATGATGTCTTTTAATAATAAATGATTAATTAAATTTGTTTATACATTCACACAAACTATACTTGTTGCATATTAAGTCCAGTGATTAAACATAAAACTGGTTTCTGTTAAAAAAGAACTACATTACAATACACAGGCACATTCAATACCTAATAAACTTGTAAAGCTAATCTCTGCTACTATAAACTCAAGTGATCCATAACATGCTACACTGAGACATGTTAAATTTGTAAACTCCTTATTTGAGTACTAATAATGCCACAGACTTCATATTCTTGCTACACCGAGACATGTTCAATTTGTAAACTCCTTATTTCAGTACTAATAATGCCACAGACTTCATATTCTTGCTACACCGAGACATGTCCAATTTGTAAACTCCTTATTTCAGTACTAATATTGCCTCAGACTTTATATTCTTGCTACACCGAGACATGTCCAATTGGTGAACTCATTATTTCAGTACTAATATTGCTGCAGACTTCATATTCTTGCTACACCGAGACATGTCCAATTGGTGAACTCATTATTTCAGTACTAATATTGCTGCAGACTTCATATTCTTGCTACACCGAGACATGTCCAATTTGTGAACTCATTATTTCAGTACTAATATTACCGCAGACTTCATATTCTTGCTACACTGAGACATGTCCAATTGGTGAACTCATTATTTCAGTACTAATATTGCTGCAGACTTCACATTCTTGCTATTCTTGCCTACTCTCGGTTCTTGAAGTCTGCCGTAATTAGCTAAAAACAAGAAATTATTGAACATTGAAATAAGTAAAAATACATGACTTTATTTAATGATATTTTTATTACCTACTCTTGTATTTATCAAAATATATCATTTCAGTTTGCCAACAAATTATATATTTATTAAGACTATGACAGACTTAGAGGTTACCTATAAATTTTTTATGAATTTCAGTAGAATTACTGTAAAAATTTTCTGAATATTGTTTATTTTTAGACTGACTTTAAAACCACATGCATTTAGTAATTTGAAATACTGGCTTGGGAAAATATCACAAAGTAACTATAGTTTACTAACCATTGGTATAAATACAGAGAAAAATAACATCATAATCTTTAGAATACACACCCAGTGGTTTGTATATCACTGCAATTTGTTTATTGCGCGACATCTTTCAACATTTGTCAATTTATTCAAAACTTCTTAGTGTTGAAGTCCTTTTATCCACATGTCTTATAATCTACTTGCTTCTTACACTCCTGAGACGTTCCAAACTCGATCTGCGCACTATTTCAGCTAAACTGAACACGAAAGATCTGAAAGAGTAAGTTTAAGAGAATTAAAGACAAATAATAGGATTGGTTTACTATGTATCTCGTTGACAATGAATAGGTAAACGATGATAGAATAATACTTACTCAGCATAATGTAGGCGAAATAATTAAGTTTGAAAGAAAACAACAAAGGTAATAATTCAACTGACTTATCTGACTTAATCTGACTGACATTTATAATGTCATTTTAGTGATGCCAGATGCAATTTCTAAATTAGTATTATAATGCTGAAGAGTTTGTTTGATTGGACACGCTAATCTCGGGCACTATATTAGTTGCCGTTTATATTCCGTGAGAGCGTAGTATTTCCTTTGATGGGTGGATCACGGCACAGAAAATCACTGTTTTGTCTGTTCCGTGGGGACGATCTACTCGTGATGAAATCAGTGTCATCCGTATAAATCCGATAGAATACCTCAACCGATAAACAGCATAAGTATATAAAATAGATGAGCGTAGTTGCGGCATCCGCTATTATTTGTATATCTATATTATTTTTATAGGCTCACGCACACCTGTATCCCTGACGGGGTAGGCAGAGATGTAATATTACACCCACATTTCGCCATGAATTTTTAGGTCCCAGTGGTCCCACGTAATAGGAGGCGAGCCTATTGCCTTTACCGGGCACATCACTAGACTCCGTTACTCTCTGCTGTGTTATTATATTTATATTTCATACATATAATAAAACACTAAAAAATAATATTTTTGTACTTTGAATATGTTAAAAAAAATACTCTGTTAGGCTAAGAATCAGTAAAGGAGCACAAATCTAGAAAATAAATTCTGTCTGTTTGTCCGTTTGTCTATTTGTACGCGCTAATCTCTGAAGTTACTGGATGGATTTGAATGAAACTCTTTTTGAAATATTGCTATTAGGTCTGGGTCAACATAATTATAGTCTATAATTGATTTTGGAAAGTGGAACACCTGATGCAGTACCACAACAGCCCACAGTGTTCGCCGTAGAACAAACTATGTGGACAAAAGTCATTATTAAATTCCCGGAATTAGGTATTTTCTACCTGTAAACAACACCCCTAAGCCCCTGATTCCAAGAATTGTTTAGGTACGTGTAACATTCCATACTGATGAGTAATCGTTTATCAAAGTAAGCTAATGAGGTAAATGCAATTAAAGAAATAGGTCAGTGGCATTTTTGCTACACTTGTGCTAACACCTCATGGTGACACTTCTTATTTTGTTTAAAGTTTCAGTGATAGATTTTACTTCTGAAGGTATGTATAATATATTTACTTGTAAGAATCCTTTTAATGTGTCATAAACATACGTAAAGTAGACTAACTATGAATGCACAAAAAAAATGATGTTTTATCTTTGTTTTCGAACTTATCAAGCTTGGAAAAGCCATGTATCCTCTTGTATCCAGGCTGAATTTCTGATATGTTTTAGCTGCATGACTATGGACGATTATGGCATATATTTTACGTAGCACACTTGAGTACAACTACTTTTTTTTTTCAGAAAAGCTTTACTCTATTAGTAAAATAGAGTTTTTCGAAAAATGGCTAAAGCACGAAAAAGACGAAAGAAATGATCGTTTATTTCATCTAAGTTTGATTTATCTGACATTACTGAAGAATGTCAAAGGGAAATTAAGATGACATTAGCCAATATTTCTTCGAAAATTGCTACAAAATGGGTTTCTTCAGGAAAGTCTAAAGAGCGTTTCCTTATAAGAATAAGATGTGGCTGAAAGGCGATGAGATAGTAATTTGTATGCGATCGACTCAACCACAGCCTTCTACCTCATCCGCTGACCTTTCTCGGCCTGGCAGGCCTAAAAAGTCTTCGAAGATAGAATTAATGACTGCAGAAGAGGTAGCTGCACGGTCAACTGAACATAAGAACGTTGCGAGAGTTATAAAGAACATTGGCATTGATCCAGCTTCCGTAAGTGTATATATTGGCCTTCAACAACCAAGTGCTGTGCAAAGTAATAGACCGCTAAGTAGTGACGAGGCATTAGCGTATTACATTGATTCAAAATCAACAAGTCACTCATACAAGCAGACTAGGACATGGACTATGAAAGTCGGACATCACGTGTCTCCATCATATGAATGAATTGTTAAATAAAAAAAAGCGTGTTATCCTTCCGAGAATCACGTTGTTGTGCCACAATCTCGAGCAGAAATTGAGCTACATGCTATTTTTAATAAAACTGCAGAACGGTTAGTTAGAAGCTCGGAGAGAAGTTGTCACAAGCGTGCTCCACAATTCCTCGTTTACTCTTATAAGTAAATGGGTGGTCTATCATCTCATAGTGGTTATAAACAGAGATTTGACAATAGCGAAGACACTGATGAGTTCCTTTTCGTTTTTTCATTTGTTTCTCTTAGGTTAATCGACGAAGGTAACAACATTATCTGGCAAAATCCTCATCCATCGTCGATGTTTTGCCGTTCAATTAAATTCATTTTTGCCAAAGAAACTACGGAATTAACAAAAATCGAGACTAATAAAGTTTTGGAACAAATAAACAACTTGGAGCCTACATCTTGTGATCTTGGTGGTTCTTTTTATATTTATTATTTGATTTGAATTGACTATTATTTTTTATAAATATGTCAGTTAATAATTTTTGTATAAATAATTTTTGTATAATATATGTCAGTTTATAATTTTTGTATACATACATAACGTCACGCCTTTTATGCCCGAAGGGGTAGGCAGAGGTGTATTTCTACACCCACTTTTCGCCAGATATACTTTAGTCCCACGTAATAAGGTGCGAGCCTATTGCCGTACCGGGCACATTTCCAGACTCCGTGCTGCTACTGAGAATTTCGAGACAGAAAAACCCAATAACACTGCCCGACCCAGGAATCGAACCCGGGACCTCCCGATCCCACGCGCACATTTATGCCGCGAGACCAACGAGGCAGTCGTATGGGGTTTGATGTCGAGTTTTCCGTCTCTACGCAAAGATGGTATTTGCATCGTGTTATTCCTTAGTCACCTCTTACGACACCCACGGGAAGATAGGGGGTGGTGACACTTGTATTCTATGCCTTCAACCACACGGCATAATTTATTTAAAAATATAGTATTATCTTAATATATAAAATCCTTGCGTTACTGACTGACTGACAGACACGCTACAGCCGAAACTGTTGGGCGCAGGAAGCTGAAATTTGGCATGTATGTTCCTTGAGGACCGTAGGGGTGCACTAAGAGGGGATTTCCCGAAATTCCCACGGGATCAGCCAAAACGGGTAATTTAAAAAAATTGCAGGCGTAGCTGCTGGCGTCCTCTAGTATATTATAATGACTGAAAATATATTTTTGTCCACCTGGCTTGTTCTACGCCGAACACTGTGCAGCCCGGCGAAACTATAAAACATAAAAATGCGTTTTGGCAAAAAACATTATGCCTGATGAGCATTTTCTGATGGGAGATTATTTGAAGATCTCGAACATCTGATGCGGAGAGCCCAGCTACGCTAAAACATATACAGCCATGACGTGTCAGATAAAGTTATTCAGTCTGATGAGCATTTTCTGTTGCCTTATAAAAATCAGAGATCTGAAACATCTGATGAGGAATTATAAGATCCCATCTGCACTATACTATAATTATACAATATACAGACTCGACGGCTTAGCAGTAGTTGTCCAATATTAAGAGGATTTCTTGTTGAGAGATCTATATTCATAATTCTTCGAGCAATTAAAGACCCGAGGAAGGACATAGTTTTTATCGCGATAACCGACATCCACGCGGGTGGAGCCGTGAGCGACAGCTAGTATTGACATATGTATTTTGTATGGATCTTTTGTCAAATATGCCTCTCTAATCTCCAAATACATGGATATATTGTATACATAATATAAGAGAGACAGAAACTTATATTAGAGAGACTTGAGTTCGAAACCATAGCGTTTTTTTTTATTTTGTGGTTATTGTGTGCTGCAATGTGAGTACGTTAATCCGTTGGTTCCTGCTGTCATAAAGATCTTTGACCGTCGTTGTAAGGAGTAAGTAGCGGCAGTAGCTTGAAATATCCAGATTCTGGTCAAAACCATATTATCATTTTAAGTTGCGGAGGTCAGATGACATATGAAATAGGTACTTAATCGAGTCGTATATACAATCGGGATAACTAGAATAAGTAACTTTAATACTCAACTTTTCTATTCTTCAATCAGATGATTCTATTGTTCAATGATAGCAAATAATGAAGAGTTTTGTTGTTTAGTCCAATGAATAACACAAACGGCTTAAGTTACTAATCTATTACCAGAATATACAATATTAACACAGTAATAGATTCGCAATTAGCCTATTAACAATTTCACATGAGGCTACGAATACGTTGGTTCTACTATTTCACTAATTCTGTTCTTATATTATGAACACGACTTCATGGCCATTGCATCAGTATATCCGAGTGAAATTATTCGTCTCATACATCCACTCGGGCGGAGCCACGTGTGACAGCTAGTTCATAATATTATATTTATAATATATAATTTATAATAAGACGTTAATTTTTACAATATGTGACGCGGAGTAGTGACTTGGAGTTCATTTCAGATATAGTCATGTATATCTCAAAGCATATTGGTTCTACCATCCATGTGGTACACATTATTTGCATTAAATTGTGAATCAAAACCATTCTCAAGTCCTCTTGAACACACACAAAATATTTCATCATAATCGGTCCAGTCGTTTAGGGGGAGTTCAGTGACATACACACGAACACAAGAAATATGTATAATATATATAATAATAAATAAAATAATTTAATAAAGATAAAGATGTACCTAATTAAAAGTTAAATTCCCAAAAATAATTGCCTTTGGCAACATTAATTAAGACTTCTGATTTTACAGTGTTGTTACATAAGATAAATTGTTAGTCGTGTATGGTCGTAAAACAAAATTCCATATAAATTACATTACATTTAATAATAAGAAGATTTTGTTAATTTTATTGCAGGATTAATTTCACGTTGCAAATAAAACAATTAAATAAATAATTCATGACTAATTATATTACAAAAAAATATATAAAAATTGTCAACACTCATGTATTTTAAATCTGGTATTCTGGTTTGCCATCTCCGTCGTGTCAAAAATGTCAAAATGAATGCGTATACTTCATCTCTTTCTTTCCGAGTAGTTAAAAAGAGAGAGAAATAGAGGGCGTGGCCTATGTGCGTATGTGTGCAGATGATCGGAAATGGCCTGCCCGCCGTGCCATTTCGAGAGCTCGTACTGCGGATCAGTCGAAATGGAGTGAAGCACATCGAGCTGTCCATTCTCTACAACGGATAAGTCGTTGGAAAACTCGTACTAGACCCTCTGGTCGTAATCCCTGAGGAACTCTTAGCCCCTCTGGTAAGTTCTAACAATGAGCCGAGACAAAGCATACTTATGTACATGAAACTTTATAATGACACGAAGCAAACATACAGTGGTAAGAATTAGTTAGATAGATAATATTAACGCTTTATTTCACAGTACCTACATATCTAACAGATAAAAAGTAGGTAACGTTACACCTAGGAAACTACGGAACGGAACATTTGTAAAGTTACTTAAAACGACGATTTATGTACAACCGGATGCCTTATTGCTAATGGTTATAGTTTCCGTACATATTTCGTAACTTTCAATCATTTACCACTTCATCCCTTACAAGCTAAGGCTCATAAAACTTCGCCTCACTCCGACTCAGTAGTTCATTCCCCACCAATAGATGGCGTTACATTCAACATTTTGTCCGCACTCCCAGCTATTAGGTCCATCTTTAGGGTCAAACATAAAATTTTATCGTAGCACTAATATGCAGGCGAGTTAGTTCAAGAGAATATTAATTATGGAGTGACATCAATATTGTTCTAGAGTTCTCGCAGTTGAAAGGACATTGGCCTTTGTAGGCGTTAAGTCTTTGTGGAGGTTTTATGTTGGGACTTCTGTGGAATAGTAATTGCCATGAATGTGACAATGGGGCTGTTTATTATTTGCTTTGTAAATGAAGGTTGCTTTTAAAGACGAATAGCGTGGGAATATTAAGGAAGACTAGTTTGAACATTGGATGGATATTTAGGTAAAACAAATCTATGCATAACGTTACAAACAAATATCTTGTTTTTAAAGTGTTTGTAAGTAGAATAACGATACAACGCGATAAATCCTGTTGAAATAATCGAAATTGTCTTATTTAATTTATTAAAAAATATCTTTTATGCATCCGTTATTTCTATACATATGTTATGTATTTACAGGGTTTAAAGTTATGGGTGTATTGAAAAATATCTTAAGGAATAGACAACACTTTCCTTATTGACAAGTTCAGCTCGAGGATTATTCTAAATCCAGCTGTTGTTTTATTATAAAGTAAGTTCGCAATCCACGACGCTAGATGGCGCTACGTGTAACAAATTGTAACTTCGGCAGGAATACCACTGCCTTTTAATATTAGGGAAACTGGACGCTTGGATGGATGTTGAGATGTTGATGTTTAAGTCATGGGAGAATGCGCCCGCACCCGTCCCATACTTCGTTTTTGAGCCGTCTGTGTATACTCTGACTTCGTGTATACCAGAGCAGTCTTTGTGTTCCTCCTGCAATTGGATGCGATATTTTTTGTCAAAGACAAAAGTTTTAGGGATGAGATCGCAAGCGGCCTCTAGCATCGGGATCTCTTTGGTTAAGGTCCCTTTTAGGCGTGCGTGAGTAATTCGATCATCCTTTCTCCATAGCCCGAGCTTGTCTAGACGGATTGCTGCAGCGCCAGCTTCCTGCTGGATCATTAGGTGCAGCGGACTTAGGTCCAGTAGTATCTCCAAGGCGGCTGTTGGGGTGCTCTTCATGCAGCCTGTTGTGGCCAAGCAGGCTAGGCGTTGAAGGCTCTGTAGCTTTTTTGTGATTGTGCTTAGTTGCGTGCGTGGCCACCACACTACTGCACCATACGTAAGCATGGGGCGTATAATGGCAGTGTAGATCCACAGGGTAATTGATGGTTTGAGACCCCATTTTTTGCCTATGATTCTCCGACATTGCCAGAAGATTGTGCATGCTTTTCTTGTTTTTGTGCTGATGTGCTTGCCCCAGTTTAGCTTATGGTCAAGTATTACGCCCAAGTACTTGACTTCATTCGATAGGGTAAGCTCCGTTCCAAAGAGTTTTGGTGTTTTGCACATATGGGTTTTCCTTTTGTTGGTGAAAAGTACTAGCTCCGTTTTGTTGGGGTTAACCGTCAGTTCATGTTGGTTGCACCATTCCTCCATGATCCTGATGGCTGCTTGCATCCGATTTCGCATCGTGTCTTCTGAGTCACCTTTGATCAGGATGGTGATGTCGTCTGCATAGCCGACCGTGAAGAATCGTCTGTCGTTTAAGTTCCGTAACAGATCGTCCACCACAATGTTCCACAACAGGGGTGAGAGTACACCTCCCTGAGGGCAGCCTTTTGCAACTATGCCCCTTGTGGTGGAGTTTACCGTGAATTGTATTGCCCTCTGTTTCAGCAGTTGATCAATCCAGCCACTAAGGGTTTTCTCAACTCCGAACTTTTCGAGGGCCCGGCTGATACTGTTGAACTTAGTTTTGTCGAAGGCACCTTCTATGTCAATGAAGGCCCCCAGTGTCATTAACTTGTTGGTGAGCGCTGTTTCAATGGTTCCCACAACGGAAAGCAGCGCCGATTCAGTTGACCTGCCACTTCTGTAGGCGTGTTCACATGAACACGCCTACAGAAGTGGCAGGGTGTAGTGGATTGCGCAGTAATGCGCCCTCACGGAGGTATCGGTCCGTAAGTCTCTCCAGCGTTTTCAATAAGAAGGAGGTCAAGCTGATGGGTCTGTATGCTTTCGCTTGTGAGTAGTCAGTTTTGCCAGGTTTTGGGAGGAATATGACTTTAACTTCCCTCCACCTGCAAGGTATGTATCTGTGCGCTATTGAGGCCCTGTAGATGTCGAGCAGGTGCGGCACAATCGTTGTGCATCCCCACTTTAGGAATGCTGGTATGATTTCATCCAGGCCTGCGGATTTGAATGCCTGGAAGCTGTCTATTGCCCATATCAGCCGGTCTGTGGTGACCACATTTTCGGCTACCAGCCAGTCTGTTTGGGTCGGTGGTCTGTAGTCTGACTCGTCCCACAGACGGTCATTGGTTACTTCACAACCTGGGAAGTGAGTTTCAATTAGCACTTGGCTAATTTCAGCGTCCGTAGTTGCGTAGGTTCCATCTTGCTTTTTAATGGCGCCAAGGGTTTTGTTGCTGTCCTGAGACAAGATCTTTTTCACCCTGGCTGCTTCATTCGTGGTGTTTATACCGCTGCAGAAACGCCGCCAGGTGTCGCCTCTGCGGAATCTTATGCGTTTCTTGTAGTGTGACTGGGCTTCTTTGTATTTGAGCCAGTCTGCTTCCATTCTCGTGTTTTTAGCCCTGTTAAAGAGTTTCCTCAGGTTTTGCCTGAGTCCCTCTAGTTCTCTTCCCCACCACTGGGTTTTGCTAGACGACTTTGGGAGTGTGGGTGCACAGGCTTGCTGATAACTTGTTTGTATACATTCTGTTAGTAAGTTGGTGTTATGTTCTATGTTGTCAGTGCTGGTCGACATGTCCTTAAAATAGGATTTGTCTACCTGTGATACGAGAATCGTCTTGTATTTCGCGATGTTGGTTCTGCGAGGGTTGCGCCTAGGTTGTTGGACGTTCTCTTGCACTCGTATGTCATAGCAGATTCGTCCGTGGTCTGCGAAGGATGGCTCAGCGGACACATGCCAGTTTGTGACAAGTTCCGCGGCCCCATCCGATGCTAGCGTTATGTCTACTATGGTTTGATATCTGGAGCTAACAAAGGTGGGCTCCGAACCGTTGTTAACTACAGATAGATTTGTTGAAAAGATGTATTCAGTCAAGATCTCACCTCGTCTGTTTGCGTCGGGGCTTCCCCACAGCGGATGGTGCGCGTTTGCGTCCGGCGAGATGATTACCTGCCAGCCGTGGTCCTCGCAGTGCTGCACCAGCTCGGCCAGCTCTTTTGATGGGATGTCCTCATCGCCAGGCATGTAGACCGAAGCTAGTACTAACATCTGTTTGTTGGGCCCTGTTTGGAGTCCTACGGCAGTGAGGTCTCTAGAACAGAAGTTGGTTAGCAACAGTGCTGGTATTGTTCGGGGAATGTATATGCATGTTCTTGGTTTAGTGACCGAGCAGTTGTGCAGTAGCTTACCTCCGATGTTGTTTAGACCACATATGTTGTCGCCTCTAATCCACGGCTCCTGGATTAGGGCTATTGTCTGTTGATTAACCTCCAGCAGCCTGCGTAGGGTAGCCGTTGCAATTTGTTTATGCTGGAGATTAGTTTGTATGACTCTAGTCTGACGAAGAATCGAGGACATTGCTGTCCATAGACTCCCCGTCAGACGAGTCGTGCTCGTCTTTTGCGTCCGTCGCAGCGGTGGGTTGTTGTATAGTCGCTGCGGGCGCCGGTGTAATACGGGCTATGCCCGAGGTGCTTGGGATGGCTGGTACAGCTCGTCCCGTTGTGTCCTTACCTTCACTCGGCGTCTCCTTGGGCCCTACAGCCGCCGAGCTCTCCCCCCCGCTGGAAGCGTGGAACATTACGTACACGCTGCCAGCGAAGAAGGAAACCCGACGGCCGCGTCCCGTGATCTTGGGGATCTCGGGTTCCGGGATGCCCAAGGTAAGGTACACGCCGTGCTCCTGCAAGGATGCGCCGTACAATTGCCACGTTTGTACGGCGTACCAGGAGTTTTGGGCAATGAGGAGATGGTGGATCTTAGGTAGCTCCATGGTGATCGTCCTCGGCAGCCACAGCGCTGCGCGTACGCGCTTCGCTAAGTCTGACTGCCTGATGACGACCAGCCTGGTCCCCTCAATCGGCGATCTTAGTTTGGCTACTGCGTTTTTGAGCCACGTTAGTGAGTGTTCGTTCTCGCACCATAACTTCAGGACACCCTCCACTGCAAGAGGTTTGCCCCTAAAGGAAGGTGCGAGTGCCGGCCCATTATTCGGCGGTGTGGCGAAGGCAGTTTCAACTATACTCTCTTCAATTGAGAGTTCGAGCTGCCTCGCCTGTTCCACCGTCAGGTCCGTGGCGGGGGTGGTAGCGATGGCTACCATCAGCTGCGAGTTTGTCGCGTCTGCGTAGCTCTTACCGCTCTTGGGTGTGGCGTCTGTTTTCGCCCGTTTCGACCCGGCGCTGGGTGGTGTAGAGTCCTCAGGGCGATCCCTCTTCGTGCTTGGTGTCGGAGTGGGATGTCCTGGTGGCGCCGGATCGCGTCTTTTTGGCCCGCGTTTGTGGCGCGGCTCCTTGTTTCTACACGACGGCTGCGCAGCGTTACCAATCCCCACCGGAGGAGCGCGGCGGGGCGCCCCGGGAGCAGCCGTGGTTGGTGCGCCGCGCGCAGGCGGGAGTGCGCTGTCTGTTATTACAGTCGCGCCTCCCGCCGTCAGCGGCGCAACACAACCGTCCGGCTGCGTCGTCCGGGGCGGAACGTCCGCTCCACCGGTCGAGGTTTGGTCGCCGCGCTGGTTGTTTTTACCAGCCGTCGTGGTCGTAGTCGGGAGTGCGCTAGCCGATTTATTCGATGCGCACCCGACTGTGTTGTTTGCTCACATGAGCGTTTGTAACGGTGGTAGCGTTTACCGCCTCGTCTACGACTACCTGGATTCGCAGTCGACGCGGAGTCAACGTCCGCCTTTTGGCGTGCGTTTGCTCGACGTGGAGCGATGTTCCAGGTAGTGGACGAAGTGTGGGTTGCACGAGGCATGGCGTTGGCCAGGTCGTACAGATTTAATGTGTCTCTCTCTCGGCTTTGTGAAACATTGCCCCCCCCAGAATACGTGGGGCAGCCTGCACACGATGGTGCAGAGAGGGATTCTCCAGCGTCACGGACGCTGGTACCCTCCTGGGGTACGATACTGTTTTGTTTCACCTCCATGATAATTTTGTTGGTATGAGTCTGTGTTGAGTATGTGTTTGTGTATGTGTGTGAGTGTTTGAAGTGGTGTTTAGATGCGTGTGTGTGTGCGTCCATGTAAGAGTGTGTAGGTGTGTGTATGTGTGTTATTGTGCGTGTATAAGTGTGTGGGTATAGGTGAATGTGTCTGCTTGCGCGCGTGTTTTTGAGTGTGTCTGCACGCTGTATGTGTGTGGCGGCTGGAGGTTTTGGTTACGTCTGTTTCTTATGGAACCAGACCAACAACGGGCGGCAACCTCGGGAAGGATAGTCCACCAGCCTTGTCCTAGGGATCTGCACGACCTGCGCTACACCTATGACCATTCGCCAAACTCTGCATCGGACGCTGATGCAGAGAGTAGAAGTAAGTCTAAGTTATTGATAAATAAAAGTGTGAGTTAGACCTACTTCCGCCCAACCAAACCAAAGGTTATAGTCGATACAAGTTCGGTGCCGCCATGCTTGGATGTAGCATACTGACGCATTCACAAGCGTGTATACGGCTCCCAAACGCCAAGCGAGATTTGTGGACGCTTGGAGCTTGTGGAAGCTTGTCGAGGCTTGGCAAGCGTGGAAACGCGGCATAATAATTTAAATTTATTGGTTGTAGATGTAGGTACATAATTATATTCTTGTAGTATCACAGTAGTAATATCACGTATAGCAACGTAAGTATTGTTCTTTAAAAATGTTGTTTCACACCTATCATTAGTGAATAGGCTAGTAGGTACATGTATTGTATGTTTTTTTTTCAAATGCATATGTGCCTATTGGTAGTGTCAATAAATACAAAAAGACATCTCACTCTGTGCAGTTAACGACTCTAAGCAGGGCTGTAAACTACTACTGAGGGTCTAGTACGAGTTTGCACTCGATCGACACGGTGGACGGTAGCCTAGTCGACGGGAACAATTTCCATACATTTTGTAAAAGCTCTCCCTAGCGGTCTCTATCGATCGCTACTCTCCGTTAGGGGCGCTTTTACAAAATGTATGGAAATTGTTCCCGTTGACTAGGCTATCGTCAACCGTGACGATCGAGTGCAAACTCGTACTAGAACCTCTGCACACACACATCATCGTCATATGTATAATATACATACATACATATCGTCACGCCTTTTATCCCCGAAGGGGTAGGCAGAGGTGTATTTCTACACCCACTTTTCGCCAGATATACTTTAGTCCCACGTAATAAGGGGCGAGCCTATTGCCGTACCGGGCACATTTCCAGACTCCGTGCTGCTACTGAGAATTTCGTGACAGAAAAACCCAATAACACTGCCCGGCCCAGGAATCGAACCCGGGACCTCCCGATCCCACGCGCACATTTATGCCGCGAGACCAACGAGGCAGTCGTATAAGGTTTGATGTCGAGTTTTCCGTCTCTACGCAAAGATGGTACCTGCATCGTATTATCCCCCAGTCGCCTCTTACGACACCCATGGGAAGATAGGGGGTGGTGACACTTGTATTCTATGCCGTCAACCACACGGCATATATATGTATGTATGTATAATATGTTAGTTTGTATAATATGTATGTATTTACAAAAAACAAGTATATAATTATGTATGTTTATCCATTGTCTAGTACCCATAGTACAGGCTCTGCTTAGTTTGGGACTAGATGGTGTTGTGTGAATGTGGTAGAATATCTTCTATATATTAAAAGAATTTATGTTTTATAATACGAGTCGGCCAGCCCGTTCTACTCAACCGATTCGGATCATTTTTTTTTAAATGAAATCACTCGCTGCATAGATTTGTCATCAAGCATTAGAAATTATCTAACTTGCACATTCATCAAGTTATATGCAAAAACAGTTTTCTCCCATACATTTTTTACGTTATCGTAGCCGTAGTCTATGACTTTCTGCTTCTATATATCTGCTTCTTATTGAGGTAGGCGTTTCGTTATAGGACTAAAACACGCGCTGAAAAGAGCTCTTTCATTTAATGGTATGCTCATTTAAATTGGGTAAGTTTGAAGGAAGATAGGTGTGGACATTGAACTTATTTTTCAATATTTTCCTATAAATTTCTTAAGATTCCATTGCTTTCTCTCTACATGGACGGTTCTAAATTCAAAAATATTTTTATGGCATCTAATAAGTTCCTTGCGGTAACTGCCAGGAAAAACCGTTATGCCTCCTTTCATACCGGGTTATGCCTCTTGAGTGTGGTGGTGTGTAAAATTATACCCGATGTTGGTAAAATTATCACTAAAGTGAATTATCGCTGATGGCAGGTAATATTCCCCGAATGTTACCAGTTAACCTTAAGGAATTTTCCCCCTCTTTTTGTATCACGATGAAATCCAGTTACGGACTGTTCCTCAAAGGGACCCCTCCGCCAACTCTGTAAGTCTGTACCGAGTTTGGGGCAGGTGGAGGGGGTGTGTGGCTCGGCTCTCCCCTCTAGATATTCGGGGAGGCATGCCCACTAAAACACCGCGGTGTTCCTGTATCGAACCTCATGACGGGGTCGCGGTAACGACGTCAGTATACCCGCGACCCGAGGAATTTTCCCCAAATGTAGGGAAATTGCCGCCTAATGTTTGGAAAATCAACCCTTTTTTTTTTTTTGTTTTACAAGGTGGAAAATCCCTTCGGATCTCCGACTCTTGGGGGAAATAAGAGCCGGAGTATGTGGTGTTTCCACTAAAAACCACCACGACTTCCGCCATGTACCCGTGTGTCGGAGGATGGGGCATCACCAAAGCACTCGTCGCCACCCTCCGACGGGTATTGGCCCGCCAGATGGTCAGGCGGGCCCCGAACAAAACCCGTTGGCGACGGATTAAGGTGTTGAACTCCGCCGCCAAAACGCCCAGCGGCCGCAGAGGATAGGGAGGACGGCAACGCAACACCGCATCTCCTCTTCCTCTGCACCCTACAGACGGGTAAATTACGTTTTATGTTAGGAAAATTTTTGTGTTTTTAAATTACGGACTTTCTTCGGGCATCTTAATTTTTGTTCTCATCATCAGCCTTTAACAGTCCACTGCTGAACTAGGCCTCTCCTTTGAAAGGAGGAATTGGCCTACTATACCACGCTGGCCAAACGGGTTGGTATAGGGTTTTTATCAAGTTTTCCTTCTCTTACAGTGCTGTTCTATGCATAAAATGCTCCCTCTGTCGGCTCTTACGACACCCATGGGATGATATGGGGTGGTGACAATCCGTATTCTTAATCCGTCACCAACGGAAAATATTTTTTTTTATGTGGAACATATTACAGCGGTTCATAGTACTATTGTCATATAATTATATTACAAGTGGTAGTTATGGTAGAAATTGTAGCTTTGGTAACAATAGTAGTTTTGAGAGAAAAGGTACTTTGGACAGCACCGGCGGTTTTGGTAGAAATGGTAGTTTTATAAAAATGGTACATATGATAGTGTTAGTACGAATAGTAGTTTTGGTACAAATAGTAGTTTTGATAGGAATAGTACTTTCGGTACGAATAGTAGTTTTGGTAGAACTGTCACTTACGATTGCTACCAAAGCTAACATTCCTACCAAAACTACCGTTTTACCAAAACTACCATTTTAGCAAAACTGCTATTCCTATGCAAGAGCTTTTTTATAATATTAAAATATGCTGTGGAGCAGCACGGGTCCTCTAGTTATTATTATTATTTTATATCAGCTTAGTGTCTCAGCGTGGTAACGGATTATGAATACCAAACGTCACTACCCCATCTTATTCCGCGCCTTTAGTAAACGGCGACTAAGGAAAATACACGATGCAAAAAGAATCTTTACAAAGAGGGCGTCGTCGGCGGCGAGTAAGGAAAATGTATAAAGCAAATAGTATCGTTGCAAAGCGACGGAGCTCTCGGCATTAAACCCTGTATAAGCCCATCTGGTCAGTGTGGTATAGTAGGCCTGTGACTACAGAGGATCTAGTACGAGTTTGCACTCGATTGTCACGGTGACTAGTGACTTGTCGACGGGAACAATTTCCATACATTTTCTAAAAGCGCCCCCTAGCGGATAGTAACGAACGGTAGAGACCGCTAGGGGGCGCATTTGCAAGTCACTAGTCACCGTGACAATTGAGCGCAAACCCGTACTAGACCCTCAGTCCTACTAGTCCGTTAGGTAAAAACTGAACTTTTATTAAATTCTTAGTGCTGATTTCTATGTATGTTTTAGAAAATATTATTAAAAATTTATAAATAATACTGTCGCACTCATTTCGGCGGTAATTTTTACTAGACGCTTTAAAGTTTCCAAAATATCTAGCTTTTAGAAAATGTATGGAAATTGTTCCCGTGGACCTTTAGCACCTCATAACTAAAAATTGACCCACGATCCAAGCTAGCAAGTATACGTACACTCATAGCAGATACTAACACTATATTATTCTATACATTTCATTTCTGAGAAAATAAGTAAGGACTGTCGGCCCTGGGATCTTACTTTATACTGTGATTCAGCATGCAGCAAATTAGGAGATGCTTAAGTCCAGCAATGGACTAAGTAAAGGAAATTCACTTACATTCTTGCAATAACAATGGAACTGTTTTATTATTCTTACAGCACGTGCACTATGAATATCAAAAGTTTTCCTTCAACGTGACGTAATAAACGGAAACTTTCCGACTGTAAAACAGTCCGTGCAATATTTTAAGGTAATAAATTCAAAGCTTATTTGTTTATTGGTTTGTTTGTCCTGTGTTTATTTGAAACGTACCTAATAATAAAAGGTAACTTTAAATACAGAAGTTCCAGCTCCGCAAAAATGACTTTGATTGTTTAGATATAGTGGTTAAAGCAGTCAAATCAAATGAAAAAGTGAGTTCGATCACAAGGGACAACTTTTCATGATCTTTATGTTGTGTTGATAAGTAATGAGTTGATGTTTCGAGTCTGCTTGTTTTTGTGTCTTTAGATTATAAGTTTATTAAGTCTACATGATACAAATGGGCTATCGAAACAAACATTTATGATGAGTTTAAAGACACATTCGTGTTTATGCTTGTCATATGCATAATTTGTCCATTTCATATGACGAGAACTTCATTTTTCATGATGGAAAGTAACGTAACAAAAGGAATAATGTAATTTTAAAGCAGTGAAGTAAAGAGAATCTGATTAGTGGTCTTGTAAATTAGTTCTTACCTACAAAGACTCCCCATACCTAATCCCTGAATGGTGGTTTTGGAAATTACTTTTTATTCAAAGACAAAAATTATATATTTTTTTGACAGCCACTTATTTTTTTTTTACCTTATACCTCAAATATTACTTAAAGTGAAGCAACTAGACGTCGAAAGGCTACGATAGAACTGTCAAATGTCACAGGAACACTGACAAACAAACTTGTGCAGAGTTCTTGCGATGAAAAGTTGTCGGGATCGTTATCGAGGTACTGTGCTATCGGCAGAAAATTTCTCTCTCTCTGGCAACACTCTTTGTATTTGAAGAAAATAGCGTTCCATTTATCGAATTATTGAAGGTTTCCAGCAAGATAGTAAAAAAAAGTTGTCACCTAAATTTAGTAGAAGACATGCAGTAATTAATTTGATGATAACTGATTGTTGCTTATGGAAATGCTGTTTTGTGTCATTCACATGGATTAATTTCTTGGTCAAACGGAAAACCATCAGAATTGGCACTTTAGATTAGAATCGGCTTAGAAATAAAATAGATTGCGCGATAGCTCTTACAATAATAATAATAATTAGAAAGGGTCCATCTAGTGAGCTGGCGAGTCACCGTCTGCCCCTTTTCGACGTACTATAAGAGTACTTAGGGCAGACGCCGGCATTCATCCATAGTTTTCATCTAAACCTATCCATTAAACACCAATCCCAATAGCCTAGAGTAATTAGTTTCCATATAAGTAGCAATAGGCCCTCACCTGCTGCGGCTAACCCGTGACTGTACTTAATAGTGCGGTGATGGAGGCGCCTCAGTAGGTGTTCCATTACATTCTAGATTAAAACTCTCAAAGGGCCTCTGCGCGTTGGACCTATGTCTCCGTGTACGCCTGCCAAAGGGCCGGGTATTGTTCTAACAAATAAGAATAATACCCGAGAAAGAGAAACAAATAATAATAATATAATAATATATTTATTTGCAAGAAACACGGTAGGTACACAGTTGTTACATGCATTTTATAAATGAGCATCGACATGTTTCGCCGGCGCAGCGGCATGCAAATTAATTCCCAAATTCAGGGTATAATATAACTTTGTGAGATGACAATTATAATAAAATTCTATTAATAACCCTACTTGCACAATATTAATTCTAACTTCTTATTATAATCAAAAAGTAATAAAAGTATTTAGAAATAATCTTATAAGGAAATAGGTACATTAACGAATTATTACACAAAACTAACAATAATACATATTTATTTATGCTTGTATCTTAAAGCAAGGTCCAGAGTATAGAATCTACACGAATATTTCACGAAATACTCGTTAATGGAATAAAAACATTCCTGTGATAGCAAGTTTCGTAACTCAATGCAAAATCTTTTAAAAGGTAGATGAGTTATTGACTTGGGTAAGGCATTGTATATTAAAGGCGCCATGTAAACGCAGCTCCGTCGACAAATCTCTAACCTAGGAACCGGTATATGGTAATTTAACTGTTTTATTTGCCTTCTATTTGTATTATCCTTTGGTTCAAATAGTGCAGGATGAGATCTTAGAAATTTACAAATTTCATATATATATATATATGCATGGCACAGTTAAAAGTGTATGTGACTTGAAAACTGGTCTACATGAGTTAGACCATGCCATATTAAATATAGCGCGGATGCACTTCTTTTGTGCGATAAAGACTTTTTCGATTTCCACAGAGTTACCCCATACAACTATACCGTATCGAATTACCGAGCAAATTAAAGCATGATACACCATCAAAGATGTTTTCCTAGATGTGACATCTTTAACTTTTCTTAGGGCAAATATAAATTGATTTATTTTTTTGCAAACAATTTCTACATGGTTTTGCCAAGTGAGATGCTCATCCAGGGTAACGCCCAAAAACCGTGCACTTTGTACTTGATCTATAATAGTATTATTATATCCAACATTAAGTCGTACGGGTTTACTTTTGCTAGTTTTAAAGTGCAGAACATTAGTTTTGGAAATATTTATTTTTAGTTTATTTAAATTTAACCAATTTATGATGTCATTTAATGTTTTACTAATATCGGAGTAAAATTTTTCCCTATTTTTACAATTGATGATAATTGTGGTGTCATCAGCGAAAAGTATACTTTGATGTTTTATTACTTGAGGTAGGTCATTAACATAGAGAAGAAACAATAACGGTCCTAAGATACTACCTTGCGGTACACCACAATTATTGATTCTTGGTTCAGATTCGAATTGTTCCAACTTATTCTCTAAATAATTATATTTCGTTATCCTTGTAATTTGCTTTCGATTTTGCAAGTAGGACTGAAACCATTTTTTTGCTGGACCTCTGACACCATATTTTTCTATTTTACTATAAGCCTCTCGTGATCCATAAGGTTAAATGCCTTACTTAAGTCCAAAAATAGTGCACAAGTAGAAATTTTGTTATTAATATTATTAAAAATTGATTGCATTAGGGTATATATTGCTAAAGTAGTTGACTTATTTTTACGGAAGCCATATTGTTGATGAGCCAAAATGTCATATTTGTCAAGAAATTGAAGCACTCGTTTGTACATGACTTTCTCAAATACTTTAGAAAGTACTGGAGTCAGTGCTATTGGTCGATAATTATCAACGAGTGATTTCGAACCCTTTTTATAAAGCGGTTTTACAACAGTATATTTCAACTTCTCTGGAAAACATCCTTGCTCCAAAGATTGATTGATCACGTGCGCTAAAGGTGAGGCAATATGCGGAGCTATACTTTTAAGAAGGTTTGTTGTAATATTATCATAGCCAGCTGAGTTTGAGTTCCTTAATGACATTATGGTTAGATAAATCTCAGATGCATTTGTAGGTTCTAAAAATAAACTATTATTACGTGATTCTAAATTCTGCATGTCAACTTTGTTATTATTACAATTAGGAGAATAATTATTTTATAAGCGATGTCAATGAAATGATTATTAAATTTATTTGCTATGTCAGATCCAGAAGTTAATGTTATACTATTGTCAACTATTTTACTAATATATTCTCTACCCGACTCGTTACCTATGTTTCGTTTTACCACGTCCCAGGTGGCTTTAACTTTATTCTGTGAACTTATGATATGTCTGTGATTGCATAATGATTGTAAGTTATTTACACATTTTCGTAATAGTTTTGAATATGTTTTATATTGCTTTTTATTTTCACTATTTTTATTTACGTAATATTGATGCATTAACAGCCTTTTAGTATTACAGCTATTTCTAATACCTTTTGTAATCCATTAAGGTTTATTATTATTACATTTATTTATTATTTGTATACATGGAAAACACAATTTGTACAACAAAATCAAAAGTTCATGAAAACTATCGAATGCCTCATTTGTATCCGCTTTATCACAAACTTCACTGAAACTTAGGTTGCTTACACTTTCTATAAATTTTTTAATGTTGTCTTTATTCATATCATTGATAACCCTAAAATTATAACCAATTTTAAAAATATTTTTTTCTTCAAATGAGACTATCTGAGCTGTATTATGATCTGATAGATGGAAATTAAAAGTTTCACCTATTGCATTGGTAACATTTCCGATTATATTATCGATGCATTTATTAACTCTTGTCGGTTCATGTATATAATATTGCATACCATAGTTGATAATCAATTCTTTAAAGGAAGTACTATTCTTGTCAGATGTTAGTAAATCGATATTGAAGTCGCCACATATAATGATTTTATATTTTTTATGTTGAAATTTCATTAATAAGTTTGAGAAATTCTCAAAAAATATATTTATATCAGAACTAGGCGTTCTGTAAATACAAATTAAAATTAATTGAAGTTGCTTTATTTCTACACCACATACTTCAAAATGCTTTTCTAAAGCTAGTTCTCTTATGTCTCCTAGTTCAAAACTAACATAACCTTTTTTTAATAGAATACATGAGCCCCCTCGACGTTTTTCATGTCGTGAATAAATTGCAGCAACGTAAAAGTTATTTAAGTTAAGGTACTTTTCCTCACATTTTTTTATAAAATGTTCACTCAGACAAACCGCTGTTATGTTCTTTTTCAAGTCACGTAACTCTTGTAATACCACTTCTAAATCGTTTATTTTGTTTAAGACACCAGCAATGTTTTAGTGGAAAACTGTAAAAGAAGGTTTAGGCACGAAAAAACGTTTTGTTGTTCAATTCCATACTGTTACGGCTAAGTTGTAATGGTTTATTATTGGACCGAAAATAATAGGGTATTGTGCCCTTTGCTGGTTGTGTGTTACCTTTGGAGTCAACTTTGCTTTGAAGATCGTTAGTTGAATCGATTTTCTTGTGACTCAGAAAGTAGTAAGGTATCGTTCCTTTTTTCGGCTTGGCGTTGTTTGGAGAAATAAAACGGCTATGGTTTTTGTCACAAAAATTTTGCTTGATTTTATCGCGATTAGCCATTTGAAATTTTCTTACTTCTTGAGTTTTACGTGTTATAAATTTGCTATCATATTGTTTAATATTGATGTTATGAATAATATTTTGTGAAATATCCTGTATGCTGTCAGTTTCTATGAACGTACAGTTTTTATAATTTCTAGTTAGAAGCTTTAATTGATCATTAAGTTTTCGTTCATTAAGTGTACGATTATAAAACACATTGACTATAAACACATTGCAATTTTGTAAAAAATATAATGCTACAGCCATTTCAGACAAAAATTCTATTGGGTTCGAATCATTACTTCCTGTTATTATAACAATATTATCATTTTTAGCGAATGTTTTCGATATGATATTACAGTCTGATAGAACATTTTTAGTTTTAGCATCTGGCTTTATTACAGATTGCATACAATAGTCTCGCAAAATAAGTTTGTTCTTATTTTTAAGCAAATTCAGAATAACACCTTTTCCTTGATTGTCCGATAAGATCAGTATTATGCCAGAATCTGAATTTATCACTGGTTGTTTACGTTCATTAAGTACGAATTGTGGATTCTTATGTTTGTCCTCTAAACTATAATTGGTTACATTATTAGAGTACGTACTGCTATCCTTTGGCGCTGGTAAGCAAGCTATTGGATTGATTCCGTCGTTACAAAACTCTGCTGCAGGTGATTTCTCAGTGACTTCAGGAGTGTGACATTCCAAGTCAAGATCTAATTTTCGTGCTGAAAATTTGGATTTTGTTGCCAACATTCCTTTTTTGAATCTTTTGGACCTATTAGATGATATTTCCACAACTTTTCTTGCACTGAAATTAGTACTTATGCCAATGCACATTTGTTTGAGTCGCTCAGTCTTCAGAATTTCTTCCTCCAATTTTTGTTTCAGTGTAGAATTATCCGAAGAGAGTGTTTCAATTTCCGCGTGCGCGCTCAGTAATTGTTCTTTCAAGTTTTCGACCAAATTTTGTAGAGATAATATCTCATCACTCTTGACGTGTGTAGATAAGTCCATCATACTCTTGACGCTTAAATTCGAAGAAGATGTATTTAATGATTCTATATTCTTAAAAAAATACAAAATAATTGCTTACATGTAAAATATAAAGTAAACATTATTTAATACATGACTAGCAATAATATGAATTTTCCGAGACGCATTTACCTTTTTACTTGTAACATCGTTGCATTCACCGCTGTAGATTACGACAAGCGATCGTTGGCACAGGCGTTTGGAAGCTTCAGGGTAACATCGCGGTTGAAATCGGAGCGCGCCAATCAAAGCGCCGAATACAGACAGGATCATTATTTTATATAATACTACTGTCTTAGACAAATGATTAGTATCGCTTCGCTATACTAGACACCGCGCTGCCTAAGAAAAATAGGGCCATAAGTGAGGTAACTCATTTTGACAGTGTGTGTCAAACAAAAGCAACAAGACGCATGCGTGAAGAACGATGTTGTCAGCTTCTCAACAGTTACCCGAGTAAATGGGAAAATATTTTATCCTGTGCTCTAGTGGATAAGTTATTGGTCTCAAAATCAGTTTAGAAAATTCTTAAAAAAATACAATTCATTAAAAGCATCAGTATAATTTTGTATCGATTAGGCGTACCGCGTAAGTTCCTTTATGAGAAAAATGGTGGGTATATTATCCAATGATTAGGTCTCATTTTATTATGATGGTTTGTTTTATGTACTTATAGTATTTTGCAAATTATTATTAGAAATAACCATAGAGAAAAAAAGGTGTTTTCAAAACAGTGCTTTCTATTTCCATGCTACTAGTCCATATAAATTTAGTTACGCATTATTAATTTAACATGAATAGTCGTGAAAACTACTTTGAATAAAACAATAATCTTACACACTTAATTACAAATATAATAAGGTAAATCGTGTTTCTTGGGAAAGGTGTTCAGATTCTAACAACAAAAATTTTTCACCTTATTTGTAAAGGTATAAACATAAAATAATATAGAAAAAGGTAAAATATATAATAAATAGGTTAAAAAAAAGAAATAGTAAAATATAACGAAATACAATAACTATAGATTCACATAATAAAAATCTCTGAAAAATAAAATCTCTCTCAACTGTGGGGAAGTTGATTCTTGTATAGGTAAATTCACGAAAGTTGACCACAAATGGAGGCCGTCGCGCATATGTACATTCGTGCACCAATGGCGTTGCTCCATTCTTGACGCATTTAGGGAATGCGTCAAGAACGGAACCACGCCATTGGCACTCCACCCGCGCCTCACCCCGCACCTCCACGGGGACCTAAAAAATGATTTCTGCGCAGTGGTCATCTTTCGTGAACCGACCTATACTAGCAGCAACACTGAATGGCGTTTTCGTTTTTTTTTGTAATTTTATGTTGAAATTTCAAAATTATTCTTATTTTACAGATATTATTTGATACCAGAGACCTTATAATTTTTTGCTAAATTATTTTTACTCAGGATAAAAGCGCAACTTAGCATTGTACAGCGAATTATTTCCGTAATTAATTTGGTGAATATATGCACCTGACACACGGCTGTCAGTGTGACATGCTCAACCATGCCAGCTGGCATGGCTTTTTCTGCCTCATTTTTCAAGTATGAGGGCTCCGTCTAGTAGAGCAGAGCAAGACCAATCATTAGTCTATGACTACTGTATTGGATGTTTTCATCATTGATTTGTTTAAGACAACATTGTGTGATTCATAAATTGTTGTCTCGAGTCTGGGTGTTCATTGTGTCCGTTGATTGTATGTTTGTAAAGTCCCCCGCGACACAAGCTTTAGTCCTAGTGCGGGAGGTGCCTCCAAAAAAAAAAAAGAATTACTAGGCGTGTAAGTCGCGAAAATATTCAACACCTTTGAATATTGTGTAAGGTTTCGATAAAGTAGAGGTGGTACAAGCGAGTTACCCTGATAGCCTGACTACTTACATCAGCTTCTGTAACAAGTTTTATACAGTGTACTATAGAGATACTGTCTAATGTAATTAGTCTCCCGTATATTATAAAGTAAATTCCAGTCAAATAAAAGTGTAAATAAGTTGAGATCTGTTCGCAAAAGTAAGAAGTCGGCACGTGTGTAGTACTAAATAAATAATTAATGCTGTATTCTATCTAGACGACTTGTTATGTTGCGTCATGCTCCATAGTATCACAATCAAAGGGTGCCTTTGGATAGTGGATTTTAAACTAGATTAGAAATCGTGGGGTATACCTAGCTCTTTTATTCAATTAAGGTGGAGACGTGTGTCTGACAAATGTTTATCAACGATTTTTTTTTAAATTTATTTATTTATAAACTCACGGCTGTATCCCCGAATTGGTCGGTAGAGGTGTATTATACTCATGTTTCGCCAAGTTGTGTTGTAGTTAGTTGTGCGAGTCTATTGCCGTTGTTACTTTGCCAGACTACTTGCTGCGACAGGGCATTAGGCGAAAACCCAGTAACACTTTTGCCCGACCCGGTAATCGAACCCAGAACCCCCTGAACAGTAGACACATTCGTTATCCACTGGACCACGGAGGCAGTGCAAAGGTATTCGTTGCTCTTTTATTCAATTAGGGTGAATACGTGCTGTCTGACAAATGTTTACCGTAGATTTTACTGCGAGTAACCTTTTAAAACGTAAGTTAACTAAGGACAAAGGTTATTGTTTTCCTTTTGTGAAGGGGCATCTCATTAAGAAGTCTAAACGTCCTATTACAGTGAGATTGCTTCTCATGGTTGTATAGCTGCTGCCTTTAAGAGTATAAACAACTTTCCTAGCTTGGTTATGAAAGCTTGATTAATATTCAGAATGTGATAGTATTGACTGCCTCGTTGGTCTCGCGGCATAAATGTGCCTGTGGGATCGGGACAGGGATAGGTCCCGGGTTCGATTCCCGGGTCGGGCAGTGTTATTGGGTTTTTCGGTCATGAAATTCTCAGTAGAAGCACGGAGTTTGTAAATGTGCCCGGTGCGGCAATAGGCTCGCCCCTTATTACGTGGGACTAAAGTATATCTGGCGAAAAGTGGGTGTAGAAATACACATCTGCCTCCCTCTTCGGGATTATAGGCGTGAGACTATGTATGTATGTATGTGATAGTATTTTGTTATGCCAGTTTTAATTTTCGTACATACTGTTTTTGACACATGGGTGTCAAAAACTGTATGTACACAAAATTTGCTTAAGCGTATTGAACGTTTAAAAACCTTTTAAAGGGTTCTTGATTCAATAACAAGTTTGTTACGTGGTTTGGATGTATTTTTAACACAAAGTTTAATGTTTAGTGCAAACATTCCAAATTCAACAACTAATTACTTACAAATTAAAAATTAACTGAAAAATATTTTCCAGGGGACTAAATTGTGAATCTAAACCATTCTGAAATCCCCTTAAACACACACAAAAAATTCATCAAAATCGGCCAATCCTTAAGGAGGAGTTCAGTGACATACACACGCACACAAGAAATATATATATTAAGATAAAAGAAGATACCTGCCCGTAACGGATTCGTGGAAACAGGAAGCTAGCAGGGCCTATTGCCACTGGGGATTGGAATTTTGGCAGATGATGCCTTTTATTTAATAAGCATCAGCCATCAACTACGGATACATTTTAGAAATCTTCGCCCCTGAGAAGGTAAAATAGGAATTTGAATAGAGGTTGGTTGCTTTAAAGCTTGTCAAAATGAGAGTAGGATGCACGTGTATCGTCGCTTCTATAGGTAAACCTTATTGGGTTGATTACACCTAACGAGTACAGTGGCGAGTCAGTGTCCTCGGCCGAGTACTTGGTTGGTATAAACACTTTAACGAATGCTAGGTCGAGCAGAGAGGCGAGAGAGACACTAGAATCCCAATCTGTTTACTAGGCCGAGTACCCACCTCCCCGCATAATTTTTCTACCCCCACAGCGACTCGGTATCCCACACGGCACGCATGAACACGCTCTCGATTGTCACTTGGCCACTCGTCACTCGTTCGTTCGGTAACAGTCGGTTGAAAACTCGTTTAAATTCTTTTTTTTTTTGCGATCCATTGATGACGTAAGCGTGATCAAAACTAAACTGACTCGCCACTATAGTAAATACGTGTGACCACCCACTCGGTTCGGCGACTCTCTCGGCCTAGAGCGCATTTACTGCCTCGCCACTGTACTCGTTAGGTGTAATCAACTCATTACTCAAAATGTATGAAAGGTTTTATTGTCTAACCATTATTTTTGGAGGAAAAATAGGTACTTCATCAAATTTAATAATTTATAGAATCCAATGATTAATGAAAACAAATATTGATCTAAAGGTTTTGGCCTACAATACCACGATGGCTAACGGGTTGGAAAAGGGTCTGATCTCGAGTTTTACCGTCTTTTCGCAAAGATACTATTTGTTTCATGTATTTTCCTTAGTCGCCTCTTGCGACACCCAGGGAATGAAGTGGGGTAGTGGCATTTTGTATCCTTAATCCATCAGTTCCATCACCACACAGATTAAGAACACACACATCCCGGTTGCATCCAAGACTTACACGCCTTGGAGCCCGATGTCTGCTTACTGGCCTAACCAAATATGACAGAATATCAACTTTTCTACAGAGCGACTGCCGTCTGACCTCCGCAACCCAAAGGGATAGCGACATTTCATGGTTTAGACCAGTATCAATTTATTTGAGCCTACTAACTCCCCGTAACGACTGTCAAAGATCTTCATGACAGCCGGGACCGACGGTTTAACGTGCTCTCCGAGGCACGGGGCAAGCGATAATTAACAATTTAATACGCACTTAACTTCGAAAAGTCATTGGTGCGCGCCGTGGATTCGAACTCGATACCCTCTGCATGGCAGTCCGTTGGTATCTCCACTAGGCTATCGCTGCCTTTTATTACTTTTGTTCATTGATATAAGAATAAATATACATTTTTCATCATAGCCACTGTAAAAATAAATCTCCAGAAACGTACAACAATACATGTAGAGCTACATACACGTCTCTAGATACTAAGTACACTCTTTAACATTACAATATTCCAAGTGTCTTGCTACCTGCCGATTACAACCTCCTTACATTTTACATACAATAGCTTATTATAAATGATGTTACCTTCCCCTTTAATAGAGTTGCTCAATACACATTGTGTCGACTCAATGTTATTCTGAACGTAAAAGGCCGTGCCGATTATATCGGGTACCGAGTGGAAATCGATTGGATGCGATTATATTTAAAATATCGGCTCGCTGGATAGACTATGTCAGGAGATGAGACGCGTGATTTTCTTATTTTATTTGGAATAATGTAATGAAATGGAATTTTATGGAACAAATTTACAACAGGTAGGACCAATCTGTTGTAGGTAGACTTGTAGCTTATGTAAGTTTTATTAAGCTCTCCCAGTCTTAAGACAGCGATAGCCAAGTGGAGATATCAACAACCTACCATGCAGAGGGTATCGGGTTCTCATCCACTACGCGCACCATTGACTTTTTGCAGTTGATATTGAGTTCTTTATTATCGCTTGCCCCGTGTTTCGAAAGGCACGTTACGCCGTCTTTAAACATGAAGATCTTTGACAGTCGTTATACGGTCATAGTCAAAGTCAGTACTTCTGAATAAACTGGCACTAATCTAAAATATGGAATTTCGCTATTCCTTTGGTTTGCGGAGGTCAGACAGGCAGTCGCTCTGTAGAAAAGCTAATATTCAGTCAAATACGGTTGGACTAGTAAGCGGATTTCGGGTTGCAATTGGGTTAACGCTAGGAGATTGATGAGGTTATTGTCTTAGGTAATATTAAATCGTTAAAATCAAACATCTGCTTCGTGGGTCTCGCGGCATAAATGTTCGCGTGGGATTGGGAGGTCTCTGGTTCGATTCCCGGGTCGGGCAAAGTGTTATTGAGTTTATCCGTTAGGAAATTCTCAGTAGCAGCACGGAGTCTGGTGATGTGCCCGGTACGGCAATAGGCTCACCCCCTATTACGTGGGACCTAAAATTCATGGCGAAATGTAGGTGTAATATTACTCCTCTGCCTACCCCTTCGGGGATACAGGCGTGAGTCTATAAATAAATAAAACATAAAATCAAAAGTGTAACGTCCTAAGTGATGATTGTACTCAGAAGTACCAACAATTCTTAACCCCAGTAAAAACCCTGCAGAAATAACAGGTCTTAATCCCTGAGGAACTCTTAGCCCCTCTGGTAAGTTCTAACAATGAGTAGAAAAAAAGCATATATTATATTATTATGTACATGAAACTTTATAACTACACGAAACAAACATACAGTGGTAAGAATTGGTTAGATAGATACCTAATATTAATGCTTTATTTCACAGTAGGTACGGTACATATCTAACAGATAAACTGTAGATAACGTTACCCCTAGCAATTATTGTATTAATCTATGCCCGTAGGAACCTATGGAACGGAACATTTGTAAAGTTACTTAAAACGACGATTTATGTACAACCGGATGCCTTATTGCTAATGGTTACAGTTTCCGTACATATTTTGTAACTTTCAATCATTTACCACTTCATCCCTTACAAGCTTAGGCCCAAACTACGCCCCACTTCGACTCAGTAGTTCATTCCCCCACCAATAGATGGCGTTACATTCAACATTTTGTCCGCATTCCCAGCTATTAGGTCCATCTTTAGGGTCAAACATAAAATTTTATCGTAGCACTAATATGCAGGCGAGTTAGTTCTAGAGAATATTAATTATGGAGTGACATCAATATTGTTTTAGAGTTCTCGCAGTTGAAAGGACATTGGCCTTTGTAGGCGTTAAGTCTTTGTGGAGGTTTTATGTTGGGACTTCTGTGGAATAGTAATTGTCATGAATGTGACAATGGGGTTGTTTATTATTTGCTTTGTAAATGAAGGTTGCTTTTAAAGACGAATAGCGTAGGCATATTAAGGAAGACTAGTTTGAACATTAGATGGATATTTAGGTAAAACAAATATATGCCTAACGTTAGGAACAAATATCTTGTTTTAAAGTGTAAGTTGTATCAATCAGATACTGTTTTATTTATTACACACTGATTTTGATATTCAGTCCAAGAAAGATCTCTCTGGCTTTCTTATTTTTTTTCTTCTTGTGAAGTTTAGTGACAAACTGTAACAGTGTATAGCGTATCGTACCGTTACTTGGAAAATTATTTATTGTATAAAAAATCAAATATTTTCTCGAAGATACTCGTAACGTAGACGAGTTCCAATTGCGCGATAAATCCTGTTGAAATAATCGAAATTGTCTTATTTAATTTATTAAAAAAATATCTTTTATGCATCCGTTATTTCTATACATATGTTATGTATTTACAGGGTTTAAAGTTATGGGTATATTGAAAAATATCTTAAGGAATAGACAACACTTTCCTTCTTGACAAGTTCAGCTCGAGGATTGTTCTAAATCCAGCTGTTGTTTTATTATAAACTAGCCGTGCCCGCGACTCCGTTCGCGCGGAATTTGTCTTTTCATTGGGCTACAGAATTTATACCCAAAATGTTTTAAGTTGCATATAATACCTATATTGAATAGTGTAGATGTCCTAAAAATAGCTCAAATGACTTTCACTTGTTCGTGTAAGTCCACACCGCGAAGTTACCAATCGCGAGTAAAAGATCAGAGAATTCCTGTGCATGTTCGTTGCCTTATAATCATGCTCGCATATTTAATGTCAAAATGCATAGCGATAATACAATCATGGGATTGTATTATCGCATAACTATGGAGTTATGAGCTCTATAGACAGGCTATAATTTCACCAGCTCTTGTCTCATATTGTGTGGTGGTATAACAGACAGAGCCTAAGGAAAATCGCCACAAAAAGGACTGTTATACCGCCCATGGGCTCGTCATTTTGCATTCGCACAATCTTACTTTAGCTTCGTTCCTTTGCCGAAATCACCTTGGTAGAAAAAGTCTTGCCGTTCCACCCGAAGCATCTACAAATAGTATTTTTCTCAAATCACTATTCACGCTACGACACACACGATCATAATTATAAACGCTCTTCTTCAGTAAGTCTCGAGAGATCATTTTTACACCAGCAAATGATGGTTCGTATCGGCCGTCGTGGTCGTTCATATTGAGTAATAGGATAGATATAACTATATCTACTGCCAAGCAATGGTTTATTAGATTGTTGTGGGAACCTAAAAATGTCCTCGGCCAATTTGTCTTGACCCCATGCAAACCCATGGTGTCATCGATGAGGACTTTTACTTATACTTGCTTCAGACAATGCCATCCCAGTGTTTATCCCCATCCAGTAAAATAAAATGACTCGCCACTCTTCAACCTGTTTACATACACATGTGCGAATACGTCCAGCCTAAGCTGAACCCTGAACCCTATTTAATATAATAAATCATAGAGATTAAAGTTCAATTTAAATTGGAAGATCCAAACGTTCAAAAATATCCTATTTATAGTCTTTCAACCCTCGTAATTTTACATTTGACTGATCATAATATATTAAGTTTCAACCAATTCAACTAAAGAGTTACTTTTGTAGAACAAATTTTGACCGAACAAATGCATCGTAATGTTTACTTTAACACAACTTTTTTATATATGAATCGATTCGTATAAAACCAACATCAAATGTTAAGAGGGGCTTACTACAATACATCAGTGAAACCCGCATTCCAATTCTATTAGCCGTTTCTGAGATTAGCGTGCACAAACGCACAGACAGACAAAAATTTTAATAATTATATTTTTGCCTTTTCTACTTTAATGTAGACCCCTTAAAATAGATTTCTTCTGAATATCTTCCATGTACGGACATCGATCACTTACAGATTTATTATATGTACCTATAGACGGCCGTTTCGCGCGTTAAACAAAAATCAACCGTATAGCCGTACCCATACTGGCGCGGCGAGATTTGGAAGTTTTATTTCATCTATATCTTGTGTGTTTATAAACCGATTTCTATATTTTTTTAATATAAAATACATATTAAAGTGTACTTTTTGAATATGGGAGTTTGATAAAGATATATCTATGTGAAATACAATAAATTGAGGTATTTAATACACTTTGAAGAAATGCCTTACGATTAAACCCGTTATTGTAGCTAATTTATAAAAGATAGATATATACTATCCAGGACTTTTTTGTAGATCTTTTAAAGACCATCATCTTTGTAATACATACTTTTGGTGAATGATCAACGTATTCGAGGATAAGAGCTCGAAAGCGCATTTTCATCCGACTTGCTTCAAATTTATCGTCACTGCTCAGCTCCTATATGTCTTAGCGTTATGTTATATAGCCTATAACCTGCCCAGGAGTATGGATTACAATCGTACCAAGTTTGGTTAAAATCCCTTCCGTAGTTTTTGACCCATGCGTGCACATACAGACAGACAGACAGACAGACAGACGGACAGACAGACAGACAGACAAAAAATTTACTGATTGCATTTTTGGCATCAGTATCGATCACCATTCATCCTCCAATATTAATTTTGGATATATATTCAATGTACAGAATTGACCTCTCTACAGTTTTATTAAAGTATAGATTAAGTTAGCATTCCACGACGCTAGATGGCGCTACGTGTAACAAATCGTAACTTTGGTATGAATACCACTTTTAATATTAGGGAAACTGGACGGTTCCAAACTTGATAAACACAAAAGCTATTGAGGATCTAGGTGGTATATTATCTTATACTTATACCTTACAAGGTGAACTATTTCTTAGATTTAACTATCTAATAATTTAAATTTGTAGGTTGTAGATGTAGGTACATAATTATATTCTAGTAGTATCACAGTAGTAATATCACGTATCGCAACGTAAGTATTGTTCTTTAAAAATGTTGTTTCACAGCTGTCATTAGTGAATAGGCTAGTACATATATGTATTATTTTGTATGTTTTTTTTTTCAAATGCCTATGTGCCTATTGGTTGTGACAGTTGTGTGTCAATAAATACAAAAAGACATCCCACTCTGTGCAGCTAAAGACTCTAAGCAGAGGGTCTAGTACGAGTTTGCACTCGATCATCACGGTGGACGATAGCCTAGTCGACGGGAACAATTTCCATACATTTTCTAAATGCGTCCCCTAGCGGTCTCTATCGATCGCTACTCTCCGTTAGGGGCGCTTTTACAAAATGTATGGAAATTGTTCCCGTTGACTAGGCTATCGTCCACCGTGACGATCGAGTGCAAACTCGATCGTCACTGTGGACGATAGCCTAGTCGACGACCTTTAGCACTTCATAACTAAAAATTGCCCCACGATCTTAGCTAGCAAGTATGCGTACACTCATAGCAGATACAAACACTAAATTATTCTATAAATTTCGTTTCTGAGAAAATAAGTAAAGACTGGCGGCCCTAGGATCTTACTCTATACTGTGATTCAGCATTCAGCAAATTAGGAGATGCTTAAGTCCAGCAGTGGACTAAGTAAAGGAAATTCACTTACACTCTTGCAATAACAATGTAACTGTTTTACTATTCTTACACAGCTCGCGCACTATGAATATCAAAAGTTTTCCTTCAACGTGACGTAATAAACAGAAACTTTTCGACTGTAACAGTCCGTGCAATATTTTAAGGTGATAAATTCAAAGCTTATTTGTTTATTGGTTTGTTTGTCCTGTGTTTATTTTGAATGTTACCGAAATATAACGAGACTTCTAATATTAAAGTTCAAAAGCCAGCTCCGTAAAAATTTTTTGATTGTTTAGATATAGTGGTTAAAGCAGTCAAATCAAATGAAAAAGTGAGTTCGATCGCAAGGGACAAATTTTCAGGATCTTTATGTTGTGTTGATAAGTAATGAGTTGATGTTTCGACTCTGGTTGTTTTTGTTTCTTTAGATTATAAGTTTATTAAGTCTACATGATACAAATGGCCTATCTAAACAAACATTTATGATGACTTTAAAGACACATTCGTGTGTATGCTTGTCATATGCATAATTTGTCAATTTCATATGACGAGAACTTCATTTTTCATGATGGAATGTAACGTAACAAAAGGGATAAGGTAATTCTAAATCAGTGAAGTAAAGAGAATCTGATAAGTGGTCTTGTAAATTAGTTCTTACCTACAAAGACTCCCTCTACCTAATCTCTGAATAATGGTTTTGGAAATTACTTTTCATTCAAAGACAAAAATTATATATTTTTTTGACAGCCACTTATTTTTTTACCTTATACCTCAAATCTTACTTAAAGTAAAGCAACAAGACGTCGAAAGGCTCCGATAGAACTGTCAAATATAACAGGAACTGACAAACAAACTTGTGCAGAGTTCTTGCGATGAAAAGTTGTCGGGATCGTTATCGAGGTACTACGCTATCGGCAGTGAAATTCTCTCTCTCTGGCAACACTCTTTGTACTTATTTGAAGAAAATAACGCGCAATTTACCGAATTATTGAAGGTTTCCAGCAAGATAGTAAAAAAAAGTTGTCACCTAGATTTAGTAGAAGACATGCAGTAATTAATTTGATGATCACTGATTGTTGCTAATGGAAATGCTGTTTAGTGTCATTAACATGGATTAATTTCTTGGTAAACGGAAAACCATCATAATTAGCATTTTAGATTAGAATCGGCTTGGAAATACTGTAGTAGTAATAATCGGGAGGAAGATATTGGCAACACTGTAAACGTCAGACGTAAATTTACGTAGCTCTGTAATTTTAAAAGTTTTATTTTATTTTAAATGAATATTAAATGCTTAAATATAATTTATGTTATCATACTGTGCATAAAATTGTGAAAGACATTGAGTTTGGTGTTTGAAACCTCGATACGAACAGTTTTTGGCGGACAGATCTACTACCAGGTGTCAACGGACGGATTTGAAATCATCTTTAAACCCGGGGAGTATCTTACTTATTAACTTACGCTCCTCATCACACATTTACTCGGCTCACACCAACGTGAGCTTCGTCCATCACACACTGGCACAGTTTCTGTCTCCTTTTGCTTGACAAGACGTGGAAGCAAAATCGAAGACTGAACAAATGCCCCATACAAACACCTACTACACTTACACTTCACATTTATTTAAGTGTTTATATCTTTAACAATGCCCCTATATATAATATCTTTATAAGTAATATAATATAAAAATTGATACAAATTAGTAAATTTGCCAAGATTATATTTTTCATTTACTACCTACATATTTTGCCTAATTAATTAAAAATTGAATAACACCTTTACTTTCAATAATATTTTTCCTTTTCTGTTATTTGTCTACTGTCTTTCTAGCTATAAATATTTATTTAAATAAATATATTTATTTATTTATCTATATCTATAAACTCCTACTCATTACTGACTTATCTCTTTTCTGACATCTTGTTTATCTTTCTGTCCATAGGTGTTTGGCGTATCCTTGGCTATGAGCCATTCCACAATGAGCACTATGATGACCCGGAAGGCCACAGCGAAGGACCTAGAGAACAAGCTGAGAATAACCTTGATAGAATTAAAGAAGTGCCAGGAGGAGAATATACACCTACTGAAGGAGCGTGCAGACTGTGAAGAGGACATCAGGATTGTCAACGATAGGGTTTCCAACCTGAAGGCTCAGCTCGCAGAACTCCATATTGAGTATATGGACACACTGGCCCAGCGAGATAGGTTACAGGAGGAAATACATTTATTGACCGCTAGCAATGATGGCCATTCATGGTCTATGAGTCGCATTAGGGAACTTGAATGCTGTTTAGAACAATCTATAATAAATATTAAATCCCTAGAACAGACTGTTGAGGAATTAAACAGTAGAAAAACTCAGAACCTTTATACAGAGGTTGTAGGTACTAGCATAGGTCACAGATCTACTAAACCATTTAAATTAAACACAAGTGGCCTGAAACGACATAGAAAATATAATAAACTAAACAAACACATTAGGAAACTAATCTTTAGTCTAAAACAATACAAGAAAAATAAAGTAACATCCCAGCAATATAAAGTTTTAGTTTCTGAGCGTTCAGAATTGTTATTAGACTTAGAAAAGTTCAACACAGAGTTGATAAATAGTAAAATGCTGTATGATCAACATACTAGGGATCTCAAAGGTCAAATTACCTCTTTACAGTCTCAAATAGATAGGATGAACACCCAATATCAAAATGAGGTTCAGGATTATATTAGGAAATATGATGAGATAGCTCAGGTAGGTAGGCAAAATCTTGAGTATGTGAAAGCTTTGACAAACACCAATACTTGCCTAAATAGCATAAAATCAACCATACCCACTTGTGAGTCTCAGAATATTTTTGATATTGACAAAAGTTATTATTTAGCAAATAATACAACAGATAGGTCTTCCTTAGGTAGGAATGGCACAAATAAAGTTTATATGTTCTCTGATAGGTTAGGTTTAGGCTTAGGTAGTTTAATAAATTGTGAATTGAAACAACACAATATTATTAATTATTGCTATCCAGAGTCTTCTTTTTCATATCTAATTGATAAATTAAATACAACAATATTTGATAGGGAGTCCACAATAATTATCTCATATGGTGATAGTCAAATGGTGACTAAAAAAGATATAATTAATTTAACAGAAGTTATGTTATCGCTTCACAGAACATATGATTGCAAATTTATTAGTATGACTTTGCCTTATGCTTATAGTTTAAATACTATGATGAATAGACATATTCATGAACATAACTTGATGTTATACAATTTGACATGGCAATATAAGGATTTTATTTTATTTTTTGACATCAATAATTTTATTAATAATTTTACATTGACTAAAGATACTATGTATCTGCCACTATTTTATAAAAGACAAGTTGCTAAATTATTAGCATATAATATACAAAATGACACAGGTACATGTAGGGTATCCAAGAATTTAGTTTCTGTAAATAGTTCCTATCCTTATAATTCTTCTATTGAGAATACTGACACAAGTTCTTTAAACTTAAGAACAGGACAAAGGGTAGACATATTGAACTGACTGTAGCACATCAAAACATACAAGGTCTATCTGGCAAGGATTTAGAATTAGGTTTATATTTAGAAAATCATAGTATTAAAGTTATGTGCATTACGGAACACTGGCTTAAAGAATACCAGATTAAATTCATAAATAACACACAATACACAGTGCCTTCTCTAGGAAACAAGCTATTCATGGTGGATCATTGATTATTGTTTCAAACAGTTTAACATGTAAAGAACGGAAAGACATAGCTAGCTTGTCTATAGAACGCACGGTGGAACTGTCATGCATTGAGCTTGAGCAGCATATTATTATATGTGTATATCGTCCTCCATTAAGTGACTTTAATTTGTTTTAATCTGTTATGGAAGATGCAATTAGTAAAATTAGGAGCAATAAGAAAGGGATTATAGTTTGTGGTGATTTTAATGTTAACATTCTTGAAAATTCAATAATGACTTGTAGATTTTTAAACCTTTTTAGATCATTTAATTTGAAAAATTTATTTCTTGAACCAACTAGAATCACAGCAACATCTTTCACCTGTCTTGATAACATATTTAGTAATTGTATTGTTTCAGATAGAGTAGTTACTTCTGAATTAACTTCGGATCACTGTGGTCAATTAGCTAGGTTTCCATATTACAATGGTAGCATCGTACAGAGAGTGTTGGTTAGGCCATTACCTAGGCATAAGTTTAATGAATTCCGGAATAAAGTATTGATTGGAATGAATACTATGAATCCTGACTTAATAGAAATAGATTCGCCAAATAAGAATTTTAACAATTTATTTAATATAGTTAATAACACGTTTCAGAATACTTTTAAGACTAAGAAGAAAGTAATTAAGGAATCTCGAGCTTTTAATGAGTGGGCTACTGCGGGTATTTACAAAAGCAGAGCAAAAATGTATGAGTTGTATGGTATGAAAAAATACAATTCTGATTTAAACTTCACTGAGTATGTTAGGAATTATTCTAAAATATTTAAAAAAGTGTGCAATACAGCTAAAGCTATATTCGTTAGGAATAAAACTAAACAATCTTCGAATAAAGTTAAGGCAACCTGGCGAGCTATTAATGAAACAACAGGTAAGACAACAGTAAGAAGTAATAGTTTTAGTCTTCTTGATAATGATAAATTAATTCATAATGACGAAGAAGTCGCACACACATTTAATAACTTTTTTGCTAGCATACCACTTACTACTACTAGAGAATTAAAATCATCAGCTATAGTCGCAGAAAACCTATTAGAGTCTAGTGTAGGAAAATGTGAAGTAATATTTAAATTTCATAGTATTAGTTCTACCGATATTATAAATACTTTTAAGTCTTTAGAGTCTAAAAATACAGGTGATCTCTGGGGCATTTCCGTTAAGGTTTTGACAAGTATAATTGATGTAGTGGCTCCTTATTTAAGCAACTTATTCAATAAGTGTATTAAATCTGGCAGTTTTCCAGATCTTATGAAACATAGTAGAATAATACCTCTGTTCAAATCCGGCAATAAGACTGATCCTAGTAATTATAGGCCAATATCGATACTACCTGCTTTTAGTAAGATTTTTGAAAAGATCATACTCAAGCAACTACTAAGACATTTTAATCAAAACAGCCTCCTTCATGGTGAGCAATATGGTTTTACCAAGGGTCTTTCGACAACAGATGCAGGAGTAGCGTTACTCAAACATATCTACAGTGCTTGGGAGAATTCCCAAAATGCTGTTGGTGTGTTCTGCGACCTTTCGAAAGCATTCGATTGTGTATGCCATGAGACGCTCTTGTGCAAGCTTAGACATTACGGCGTCCAGACTAAAGCATTGGATGTCATTAAGTCGTACTTAAGTGACAGGATCCAATGTGTTGAAATAAATGGCTCAAAATCCAGTGGCTTACCTGTTGATTTAGGAGTGCCACAGGGCAGCATCCTAGGGCCTTTCTTGTTTCTTGTTTACATAAACGATTTACCTTTTTACTTGAGAAACATTTGTGACGTTGTACTGTTTGCTGACGATACTTCTTTGATATTTAAAGAAGATAGAAATAAGGAACACTTTAACGAAATAAACAGTGCACTCATTCAAGTGACTAAATGGTTTAATGTAAACAATCTAGTACTGAACGCCAAAAAAACAAAATGTGTTAAGTTTGCTCTGCCTAATGTCAGAAACCTTGGTCCTAACATAGTTTTAAATGACGATGTACTCGAAACAACTGAATCCACATTATTTCTAGGATTAACACTTGATTCGAAGTTACAATGGGGTGCGCATGTTACATATCTCTCAGGGAAACTTAGCTCAGCTGCTTATGCCGTTAAGAAGGTTCGTAGGTTGACCGATGTCGATACGGCTAGATTGGTTTATTTTAGTTATTTTCATAGTGTTATGTCATATGGCATATTGTTATGGGGTAGAGCTGCTGATATCCAAAATATTTTTATATTGCAGAAACGGGCAGTTAGGGCTATTTACCAGTTAAAGACAAGAGTCTCACTCAAAGAAAAATTTAAAACTATTGGTATTCTTACTGTAGCGTCACAATATATTTATGCCAGTGTTATGCATGTAAGACTAAACATAAATTCTTATAAAATGAATAGTGACAGACACAATATCAATACTAGAAATAGACATAAATTATGTGTTCCGTATTTTCGTTTGCACAAAACGCATAGCTCTTTTATTGGGCTCAGTATTCGCATATACAATAAATTACCAACTTATATTTTAGACTTGCCATTAAGTTCGTTTCAGGCAGAAGTTAAAAAGAATCTTATAAATAAGGCATATTACAGTTTGAAGGATTATTTTGATGACAGGAGCGCTTGGAAGTAGTTCTTCGCTTTTGACTAGGTCAATAATTAGTAGTTTTATTTTATAGTGTAGTTAATTACGATATTCTCATTTCATACTATATTTTGCATTCATGTTCCACACTTTCATTATAACTTTGCGGATTTGTAAAATGTGGGTAACTCGTGGTCATGGGCTAACTAATAGGTTGTCGATTGCTTTGGTTTCATAATACCGTTACTTTCGGCTTCGTTCACTTCTACCATAGTTCTGACCATGTTCGCGAGTTGCCTACATTAAAAAAGACGTAAGTGGATGCTCCTGTTTCACCATATTTACTTTGGGAGGCTTACCATATGAACATCATTTACTGCTTGAGTATGATATCAATAGCTACTAAAAATTTTACCAGTAGATGTCTACAATGTGAAACAGTTGCAGCTCCTTACAAAAATAAAATGTACCACCATTATATTTGTTTGAAAAGAGTGGCCATGAGTTTTATTGCCCGTTCTTTCTCGTGGTTCTACCTATTGCATTGCGAACGTGGCAGTAAATGTAAATGTAGAATCATTAAGTAATTAACTTAAATTTTGACGTTCATAAGCGTCACTTAGTGGCCTAGATGAATAAATGATTTTGATTTTGATTTTTTGATTTTGAATAAAATAGATTGCGTATCGCTCTTACAAAATCTTGCTTCCGCGTAAAATATAAAGTAAACATTGTTTAATACATGACTAGCAATAATGAATTTTCCGAGACACATTCACCGCTGCAGCCTTCGACAAGCGCATCGTCGACACAGCGTTTGGAAGCTTCAGGGTCACATCGCGGTTGAAATCGGAGCGCACCAATCAAAGCGCCGAATACTGACGGGATCATTATTTTATATAATGGATGTTTCCATCATCATCATTTTTGGTTTATTTAAGACAACACTTTGTGTGATTCATAAATTGTTGTTTCGAGTCTGGGTGTTCATTGTGTCCGTTAGTTGTATGTTTGTAAAGTCCCCCGCGATACAAGATTTAGTCCTTGGGCGGGAGGTGCAAAAAAGTGAAAGTTTAAGTATTCAACACCCTTGAATATTGTGTACGGTGTCGATAAAGTAGAGGTGGTACAAGCGAGTTACCCTGAGAGCCTGACTACTTACATCAGCTTCTGTGACAAGTTTTATACAGTGTACTATAGAGATACTGTCTAATGTAATTAGTCGCCCGTATATTTTAAAATAAATTCCAGTCAAATAAAAGTGTAAATAAGTTGAGATCTGTACGCAAAAGTTAGAAGTCGGCACGTGTGTGTCTAAATAAATAATTCATGCGGTGTTCTATCTAGACGACTTGCTATATTGCATCATGCTCCATAGTATCACAATCAAAGGGTTCCTTTGGATAGTGGATTTTAAACTAGGTTAGAAATCGTGGGGTATACATAGCTCTTTTATTCAAGTGGATACGTGTGTTTGACAAATGTTTACCGTAGATTTTTTTAAATTGATTTATTTATAAACTCACGACTGTATCCCCGGATTGGTAGGTAGAGGTGTATTATGCCCATGTTTCGCCAAGTTATGTTGTAGGTCTCACGTAATAGAGGGCGAGCCTATTGCCGTTGTCACTTTGCCAGACGCCTTGCTGCGACAGGCCATTCGGCGAAAACCCAGTAACACTTTTGCCCGACCCGGTAATCGAACCCGGGACCCTCTGAACAGTGGACACATACGCTATCCACTGGACCACGGAGGCACTCAAAAGGTATTCGTTGCTCTTTTATTCAATTAGGGTGAATACGTGCTGTCTGACAAATGTTTACTGTACAATTTACTTGCGAGTAACCTTTTAAAACGTAAGTTAACTAAGGACAAAGGTTATTGTTTTCCTTTTGTGAAGGGGCATCTTATTAATGCCCGGTTTCTGAAGTTACCAGATATACTCTCAACAGTTATTGATTCATTAAAGTTATGGAAAGGATAAACGTTGGTTAACTGACACTGCGTTTCTGAATGCGCACTGGAGCGTTCAATAACTATTGAACACTGTAAAGTATTATATTATCTGTGATTGAACCAAAACGTAGTTCTTTTTTCTGCCACTAGATGACTCTGTTTAAAAAACGAGTTGAAAAGTTATTTCAATATTTAATTTGTCTGTTTAACTAGTTGTTTAATCATATATTGTTTTTTTAGGAGTAAACCACTAGTTGCTCGTTATTTTACTAAAAAAAATATAGTCCAAGATCCCAGAGCCGCCAGACCTACGTCATTTTATATATACATACATACATAGACTCACGCCTATTTCCCCGAAGGTGTAGGCAGAGGCATATTAAACGCCCACTTTTCGCCAGTGTTTTGATCACACGTAATAGGTGGCCAGCCTATTGCCGCTTATCGGGATATTTTTTTTTTGCCATAGCCTCGTCCGTTGATCGGCAGGAGCACCACTTGCAGGTGAGGTTGGCTTGGGACCCTAAGTTCTTGGTGGAAACCCAATCGCGAAAGTTTAAAATCGATTACAATAAAAACAGTACAAAAAAACAATAAAAAGAAAACATCAGTGTGGCGTCAGAACATAGTGGCATAGTTCAGCATTTGTCAGGCAGATGCCTGACGCTGATTTTCAACTATGCCCTAGAGTGACTCACGCAAGCGACAAACTAAGCACTAGGTACAAAATAATATAGTAAAATGAACATAATAGTTACGATAGTTAAATAAATAATATATAAATAAATATTATACATTATGTATGCATAATAAACTTTTTTCTTAACTTAAAACAAATAAATAAACATAACGTTTAAGTTCATAATAAATATTTATATTATTATAAACTGTACATATACATAAGAATAAATATAAATTTTTCATCATAGCCACTGTAAAAATAAATCTCCAGAAACGTACAACAATACATGTAGAGCTACATACACGTCTCTAGATACTAAGTACACACTCTTTAACATTACAATATTCCAAGTGTCTTGCTACCTGCCGATTACAACCTCCTTACATTTTACATACAATAGCTTTATAATAAATGATGTTACCTTCCCCTTTAATAGAGTTGCTCAATACACATTGTGTTCGACTTAATGTTATTCTGAACGTAAAAGGCCGTGCCGATTATATCGGGTACCGAGTGGAAATCGATTGGATGCGATTATATTTAAAATATCGGCTCGCTGGATAGACTATGTCAGGAGATGAGACGCGTGATTTTCTTATTTTTTTTGGAATAATGTTATGAAATTGAATTTTATGGAACAAATCTACAACAGGTACAACCAAACTGTTGAGGTAGACTTGTAGCTTATGTAAGTTTTATTAAGCTCTCCCAGTATTAGGCGGCAAACGAGCAGACGGATTGCCTGATGGTAAGCAATTACCGCCGCCCATGGACACAAACAACACCAAAGGAGTCACAAGTGCGTTGCCGCCGCTTGGGGTTGGGAATAGAGCTGCATATAGAGAAATGTAAAGGTGCTACGGAAAAACAAAGCAACTAACATATTTTGCAAAATCAGTTTTTTTACATATTTGGAACATTTGGCCTATAACGGACACTGCTACATTCACAGAATCATCGAAAAGGCTTTATTTTCGGAGATAAAATTTTGTAAAATAAAGTAACTGCAGGCACTTGTCCAACATATATACGGTAAAACAAAGTAAACCACAATGTCTAAGCAAAAACAAAGTAATTGCACGTCGATTACATTGTTTTTACGTTCTGAAATGATTTAATTGGCTTTTCATTTGATATAAATTTCTTTCTAACCCCTTTTATCTGGCTATAAGAAAATCAAACAACTTTACTTTGTTTTTGGATTGTTAAAAATGGTCAAAATGGCAAATTTGTAAACGTAAAAATAAATCAAGTAAAATGACAAATGTAAAACAAAGCAACTGAATAACAGTTGCTTTGTTTCTTTATTGTAAATCAATTCAAGCTATTACTATATCCCATTTACTTGACTTTTACTATGTTGTCGTTCATTTGTAAATTTCAAATGTCTAAATTATTTGACATTACTCGGTTTTATCACCTTGTCAGTTTTCCCACAATTAAACTTGTCAGTTATAACACTTACAACTTCGTGTCATTAGTTTGCCGAAGCTTGTGATTCTTGTGTGTTTTGTTTAGAAAATGTTTAAAATGCAAAATAGCCACAGTTAACGTTCGAGAACTATGGTACAGTTAGCACAAATGTAAGTGCAAATTTCCAATTATTTGTATTGTGTGTTTACATTTTGTAAACACCTATTTACGAAATATATCGTAGGCATACATGAAGTAGTACCTATTTTTCTGTTTTATTTGGTTTTCTATAAGAAATACTAATCAATTTGTTAATAAACTGTCCATGTAGTGACGGATAGAGAATACAAGTGTCACTACCCCATTTCATTCCGTGGGTGACGTAAAAGGCGACTACGAAAATTGCAAAAAGCGAGTAATATCTTTGCGAAGAGATGGAAAACTTGAAACCAAACCCAATACCAACTCGTCTGGCCAGCGTGGTATAGTAGGCCAAATACCACCCAATGAGCGCACTAACGAATAAAAGGCCCCCAGTTCCCGGTAGTCCTGCAGTCCGCAACTACGGTAGCGGTCGCAGTAACAGCGGGGCAAGGGGGGCTAAGGATCTCCGGGCTACGGCAAATGGCTACCACAAGAAACTGACCCTGGCTACGTACAATGGACGCTCTCTACGGCTGGACCAACACATCACCGAACTCGAAGTAGAACCAGGTCGTATCAACTGGCATATATTAGGGTTGTCTGAAGTCCGAAGACAGGGGGAGGACACGATAACCCTTGATTCAGGCAATCTGTTCTACTTTCGAGAAGGTGATCAGCCCTCTCAGGGCGGTGTCGGTTTCCTCGTTAACAAATCTTTCGCTAACAGCGTTGTAGAAATCAGCAGTGTGTCGACACGGGTAGCGTACTTCATATTAAGGGTCACAGACAGGACGGTACTCTCTGAAGGTGGTACAGGTATGTGCGCCGACCTCGACATACTGCGATGACTTTAGTAATATCTTCATACATGGCTTCGACTATGAAGCCATGTATGAAGATATTACTAAAGCTCTACATCATACCACCAAGACACACTACAGCGTTGTTATGGGGGATTTTAATGCCAAAGTGGGAGTACAAGAACGCGGCAAAAGGAAAATCGGGCCCGATGGCGTGGGGCGCCGAAATCACAGGGGGCAAATGCTGGTCAACTTTCTGGAAGCCTCATAGATAGTGGACACGGCAAAGCCCCGATACTGTGACAAGGAACGAAGAGCTGAGTGAGATGCTGCACAGCCTAAATGAAGCCTCTTGATGGGTCGATCTCGGCATGAACTTGCATAAAACCAAGATTATGTTCAACGAACACATTGTGCCGGGACCGGTTTATGTCGACGGATCGATGCTCGAAGTTGTTCAAGAGTATGTCTACCTTGGTCAAGTAGTCCAGCTTGGTTGAAACAACTTCGAGAAAGAAATGGATCGCAGGATCCAACTGGATCTTACTGAGACGTAGCTTGCCAAACGCTGCCCAAACCAAGTGGGTTGGGCAGCGTTTGGCAAGCTACGTCGAGTTTTCTCTTCGCCCCTACCGCAAAGCCTGAAGACCAAAGTCTCTAACCAATGCATCCTACCTGTTATGGCGTACGGTGCCGAGACGTGGACACTCACAGTGGGACTAGTCCACAAACTAAAAGTCACGCAGCGAGCTATGGAACGGGCTATGCTTGGCGTCTCTTTGAAGGATAAAATACGAAACGAAGATATCCGACAAAGAACCAAAATTACCGACATAGCTCACAGAATCAGTAAGCTCAAGTGGCAGTGGGCTGGCCATATCTGTAGAAGGACTGATGGCCGATGGAGCAAGCGTGTCCTAGAGTGGCGACCACGTCTCGGCTAAGATAGGGCGGCCCCCGGCTAGGTGGACCGACGACCTGAAAAAGGTGGCTGGGACAGACTGAATGCGGAAGGCTGAGGACCGTGTACTGTGGCGCGTGTTGGGCGAGGCCTATGTGTAGCAGTGGACTGCGATAGGCGGAATGATTGAATACTTCATTATATGATTATAACTTATATCTATGACTTTGGAATTTATTTTAGGTAACCGTTATATACATGCCCTATTCCTTGAGTGACACTTATCTTAATAAATCCTAAGATGAACTAGTTTTTACAATTCCTACAAATTATGTGATTCATAAAAAGCAAAAGCCAACAAATCTTAGAGTAGAAATATTAATTTTTAAATGGCTTTATTGTCTTTGTTAAAAAACAATCAAATGCATTTGCTTTGTTATTAAAACTAAAACCTAACTTGTCCATCTCTTTTTAAATTATTTAAAAAACAAAGTGACTGTTAGTTACTTGGTTACTGAATTGTTCTTTTTATTTAAAATTAATTTTATGTCTATAGAAAAATATTTTTTTCAATTTAAAGGAAAGTTTTCAATAATTACTCAAAAAATTGTTTTGAAACCAATAGAACTAATTATTTTACTAATTATGAAACAACAAAAATACTTAAGTTGTCGGCAGTACGTTTTAAATTTGTGATTTTTGGTTTTTTGCTCCTCCTGATAATTTTGCTTGACTGCAATTACTTTGTTTTTCCGTAGAGCAGCCGAATTAGTCTCCCGTATATTTAAAGTAAATTCCGGTAACTGAAGGGGTAGGCAGAGGTGTACTTTACACCCATACTTCGCCAGTTATGTTTCGGTCCCAATGTAATAGGGGGCGAGCCTATATAATATTAAAATAACTGCTTTTTACTTAATGCATATGGATGTTTACACGGTACATACACCGAAATGACTTTTTTTTAATTTTTGTCTGTCTGTCTGTTTGTTCTCGCTAATCTCTGGAACGGCTGGACCGATTTTGACGGGACTTTCACTGGCGGATAGCTGATGTACCAACCAAGGAGTAACTTAGGCTATAAATTAACCGGGCACGCGAAGTAGTTCCCTCAGGACGCGGGTGAAACCGCGGAAAACGGCTAGTATAAGAACAAATATACATTTTTCACCACAGCCACAGTAAAAATAAATCTCCAGAAACGTACAACAATACATGTTGAGCTACATACACGTCTCTAGATAATAAGTACACAGTTGTTGTGTCATTCACATGGATTAATGTCTTGGTCAAACGGAAAACCGGCGAAAAAAACCGAAGAATCGGCTTAGAAATAAAATAGATTGCGCGATAGCTCTTACAAAATCTTGCTTCCATGTCTAATATTATTCCATGTCTAATATAATATTATAAAGAGGAAAAATTTGCATTGTTGTTTGTACGTTTGTAATGGATAAACTCAAAAACTAATGGACCGATTTGAAAAATTCTTTCACCATTAGAAAGCTACATTATCTGCGAGTAACATAGCCTATTATTTTGTTTTAGACAAAATAGGGGTCCGTAAGATACTTGGGTTTTTCGGGAACGCGAAGAAGTTCCCTCGGGACGCGGGTGAACCCGCGGGAAACGGCTAGTAAAATATAAAGTAAACATTGTTTAGTACATGACTAGCAATAATATGATTTTTCCGAGACGCAACAAGCGCGTGGTTGACACAGTGTTTGGAAGCTTTAGGGTCGCATCGCGGTTGAAATCGGAGCGCGCCAATCAAAGCGCCGAATGCTGACAGGATCATTATTTTATATTATACTACTGTATTGGATGTTTTCATCATTGATTTGTTTAAGAGAACACTTTGTGTAATTCATAGATTGTTGTTTCGAGTCTGGGTGTTCATTGTGTCCGTTGATTGTATGTTTGTAAAGTCCCCCGCGACACAAGATTTAGTCCTAGTGCGGAAGGTGCCTCCGAAAAAAAAAAAACGAATTACTATGCGTATAAGTCGCGAAAGTTTAAGTATTCAACACCCTTGAATATTGTGTACGGTGTCGATAAAGTAGAGGTGGTACAAGCGAGTTACCCTGAGAGCCTGACTACTTACATCAGCTTCTGTAACAAGTTTTATACAGTGTACTATAGAGATACTGCCTAATGTAATTAGTCTCCCGTATATTTTAAAGTAAATTCCAGTCAAATAAAAGTGTAAATAAGTTAAGATCTGTACGCAAAAGTTAGAAGTCTGCACGTGTGTGTCTAAATACATAATTCATGCTGTGTTTTATCTAGACGACTTGCTATGTTGCGAAATGCTCCATGCTATCACAATGAAAGGGTGGCTTTAGATAGTGTATTTTAACATAACTTCACGCCTTTTATCCCCGAAGGAGTAGGCAGAGGTGTACTTTACACCCACACTTCGCCAGTTATGTTTCGGTCCCAATGTAATAGGGGGCGAGCCTATTGCCATCTACTGGGCACATTTTTAGCAAGCGATAATTGAATTTTTAATACACACTTATCTTCGAAAAGTCAGAGGTGTGTATTTTAAACTAGATTAGAAATCGTAGGGTATACATAGCTCTTTCATTCAATTAGGGTGGACACGTGTGTCTGACAAATGTTTACCATCGTTGTTTTTTAAATTTATTTATTTATAAACTCGCGCATGTACCCCCAGAAAGGTAGGCAGAGGTGTATTACACCCATGTTTTGCCAAGTTACGAGTATGTTGTAGGTCCCACGTAATAGAGGGCGAGCCTATTGCCGTTGCCACTTTACCAGACTCCGTGCTGCGACAGGGAATTCGGCAAAAACCCAGTAACACTTTTGCCTGAGACGGGAATCGAACCCAGGACCAGACACATAAGCTATCCACTGGACCACGGAGGCAGTCAAAAGGTATTCGTTGCTGTTTTATTCAATTAGGGTGAATACGTGCTGTCTGACAAATGTTTACCGTAGATTTTACTGCGAGTAACCTTTTAAAAGTTAAGTTAACTAAGGACAAAGGTTATTGTTTTCCTTTTGTGAAAGGACATCTCATTAAGAAGTCTAATCGTCCTATTTACAGTGAGATTGCTTCTCATGGTTGTATAGCTGCTGTCTCTAAGAGTATAAACAACTTACCTAGCTTGGTTATGAAAGCTTCATTAATATTCACTGTGATAGTATTTTGTCATGCCAGTTTTATTTTTTGACACCCATGCGTCAAGAACTGTACGTACAAAAAATTTGCTTAAGCGTAATGAAGGTTTATAAACTTTTAAAGGGTTCTTGATTCAATAACAAGTTTGTTACGTGGTTTGGATGTATTTTCAACACAAAGTTTAATGTTTTGTGGAAACATTCTAAAATCAACAACTAGGTACTTACAAATTATAAAATTAACGAAAAATACATTTTACAGGGGACTGAATTGTGAATCTAAACCATTCTTAAGCCCCCTTGAACATACACAAAAAAATCATCAAAATCGGTCAAATCGTTTAGGAGGAGTTCAGTGACATACACACGCACACAAGAAATATATGTATAAAGAAGATACCTGCCCTAACGGATTCATCGAAACAGGAAGCTGGCAGGGCCTATTGCCACTAGCATTTTGGCAGATGATGCCTTTTATGTAGTAAGCATCAGCCAGCAACTACGGATACAGTTGGCAACTTCGCCCCTGAGAAGGTAAACATAGGAATTTGAATAGGGGTTGGTTGTTTTAAAGCTGGTCAAAATTAGAGTAGGATGCGCGTGTATCGTCGCTTCTATAGGTAAACCTTATTGGGTTGATTACACCTAACGAGTACAGTGGCGAGTCAGTGTCCTCGGCCGAGTACTTGGTTGGTATAAACACTTTAACGAATGCTAGGTCGAGCAGAGAGGCGAGAGAGTCACTAGAATCCCAATCTGTTTACTAGGCCGAGTACCCACCTCCCCGCATAATTTTTCTACCCCCGCAGCAACTCGGTATCCCACTCAGCACGCATGAACACGCTCTCGATTGTCACTCGGCCACTCGTCCCCCGTTCGTTCGGTAACAGCTGGTTGAAAACTCGTTTAAATTCTTTTTTTTTGCGATCCATTGCGGACCTAAGCGTGATCAAAACTAAACTGACTCGCCACTATAGTAAATACGTGTGACCACTCACTCGGTTCGGCGACTCTCTCGGCCTAGAGCGCATTTACTGCCTCGCCACTGTACTCGTTAGGTGTAATCAACACATTACTCAAAATGTATGAGAGGTTTTACTGTCTAACCATTATTTTTGGAGGAAAAATAGGTACTTCATCAAATTCAATAATTTAAATAATCCATTGATTAATGAAAACAAATATTGATCTAAAGGTTTTGGCCTACAATACAACGTTGGTTAACGGGTTGGAAAAGGGTCTGATCTCGAGTTTTCCGTCTCTTCGTAAAGATACTATTTGTTTCATGTATTTTCCTTAGTCGCCTCTTACGACACGCAAGGAATTAAGTGGGGTAGTGGCATTTTGTATTCTTAATCCATCAGTTCCATCACTACGCAGATTAAGAACACACACTTTTGTTCATTGATATAAAAGAAAAAAGAAAAGAAAAATATTTTATTCTTAACACGCACACAAATAAAAAACAATAAAAAACAGTACATAAATACAATAAAAAGAATCCATCAGTGTTGCGTCAGAACAGGGCATAGTACAACATTTGTGATACCTATGCCCTTGAGTGACTCACGCAAGTGTCAAACTAAACACTAGGTACAAAATAATACAGTAAAATAACATAATAGTTATATACAACCGCACTTTAACAGTCCACTGCTGGACTAGGCCTCTCCTTTGAAAGGAGGAATTGGCCTACTATACCACGCTGGCCAGACGGATTGGTATAGGGTTTGTATCAAGTTTTCCTTCTCTTACAGTGTTGTTTACTGCATAATATGCTCCCTCTGTCGGCTCTTACGACACCCATGGGATGATATGGGGTGGTGACATTCCGAATTCTTAATCCGTCACCACACGGACCTTAGTTAGTTAATATTAAATCGTTAAAATCAAAAGTGTAACTTCCTAGTGATAATTGTACATAGAAGTACCAATAGTTCATAATCCCAGTAAAAACCCTGCAGAAATAACAGAGGGTCTAGTCCGAGTTTGCACTCGATCGTCACGATCGACGATAGCTAGTCGACGGGAACAATTTCCATACATTTTCTAAATGCGCCCCCTAGCGGTCTCTATCAATCGCAACACTCCGTTAGGTGGCGCTTTTGGAAAATGTATGGAAATTGTTCCCGGCGACAATTCTATCGTCGATCGTGACGATCGAGTGCAAACTCGGACTAGACCCTCAGGTCTTAATCCCTGAGGAACTCTTAGCCCCTCTGGTAAGTTCTAACAATGAGCAGAGAGAAAGCATATGTACATGAAACTTTATAACTACACGAAATAAACATATCGTGGTAAGAAGTGGTTAGATAGATAATATTAACGCTTTATTTCACAGTACATATCTAACAGAGGGTCTAGTCCGAGTTTGCACTCGATCGTCACGATCGACGATAGCTAGTCGACGGGAACAATTTCCATACATTTTCTAAATGCGCCCCCTAGCGGTCTCTATCGATCGCAACACTCCGTTAGGTGGCGCTTTTGGAAAATGTATGGAAATTGTTCCCGGCGACAATTCTATCGTCGATCGTGACGATCGAGTACAAACTCGGACTAGACCCTCTGATAAACAGTATCTAGGTAACGTTACACCTAGGAACCTACGGAACGGAACATTTGTAAAGTTACTTAAAACGACGATTTATGTACAACCGGATGCCTTATTGCTAATGGTTATAGTTTCCGTACATATTTCGTAACTTTCAATCATTTACCACTTCATCCGTTACAAGCTAAGGCTCATAAAACTTCGCCTCACTCCGACTTAGTAGTTCATTCCCCCACCAATAGATGGCGTTACATTCAACATTTTGTCCGCATTCCCAGCTATTAGGTCCATCTTTAGGGTCAAACATAAAATGTTATCGTAGCACTAATATGCAGGCGAGTTAGTTCAAGAGAATATTAATTATGAAGTGACATCAATATTGTTCTAGAGTTCTCGCAGTTGAAAGGACATTGGCCTTTGTAGGCGTTTAGTCTTTGTGGAGGTTTTATGTTGGGACTTCTGTGGAATAGTAATTGCCATGAATGTGACAATAGGGTTGTTTATTTCGTGCTTTGTTAATTAAAGTTGACGGACTGCTTGGGAATATTACCGCAGATTAGTTTGAAATTGGATGAATATTTATGAAACAAATCTGTAGGCATGCCTAGAAACAAATATCTACTTCTGTTAAGTGTTTGTAAGTAGAATAAAATAAGTGACCAATGAAGTGGCATCAAAACATCTTCTCCTGAATGTAAAACATTTCTCTAATATGCAGGTAAATAATAACAGTAATAACAAACACGGACAGCGTATCGTGTCTTTATTTGTTTTTGACGTGACAACGTCTTATAAATTGGTTTGCCGGGTGACACTTCAAGAAACTGCGTTACGCTCCGCTCACGTTATGCGCTCACAATGAGAGCGAGTGAGAGGCCCGCGTCCCGCCTAAGAGCGAGAGAGACAGACATAAAAAGTGAAAGGCACGCGTCTTTCATCCTTCTTCCTACTATACGAATGAATATTCACATTAAAATTATTTTACCACTCAAAGTCGTTGTCACGTAAAACTTTCGCCCGTATACCGACTTTACAGGCAACCAATTTTTTTTTTTATACATCCAATATTGTCTCGGCGATACTCGAACTCGTACTCGTATAAATATGTAAGTGACACAAAGAATAGTTAACATTTTGATTTGTTCGACAAATCCAGCTTGAGGCCTGTTCCAATCTAGTTGTTTTTATTATAACCTTAGTTCACATTCCACAAGGATAGATGGCGCTACGTGTAACAAATCTTAACATTGTTATAAATACCTCTGCTTTAATATTAGGGAAACTGGTCAGTTCTAAACTTTGTAAATGAACCAATTTTGAGTATATGTGTTATTTATATATTTTTACTTTACAAGGTGATATCTTTTTTAAATTTAAATACATATTAAATTAAATTGGCTGTAGATATAGGTATTCTGGTAGTAACAGAGTAGTAATATTACATATCGCAATGTAGGTACTGTTCTTTAATAATACGGTTTCATACCTGTCATTATTGATTAGGCTAGTACCAACAAGTACATATAAAATTTTGTGTATTTCTTTTTCAAATGTCTATGTGCATATTGCCTGTGTGTCACAAATAAATATCATTTTCTGCAGCTAAGATGACGTCTATAAGTAAAGACCACAAGCTACTACTGAGGGTCTAGTATGAGTTTTGCACTCGATCGTCACGATCGACGATAGCTAGTCGACGGGAACAATTTCCATACATTTTCTAAATGCGCCCCCTAGCGGTCTCTATCGATCGCTACTCTCCGTTAGGGCGCTTTTGGAAAATGTATGGAAATTGTTCTCGTCGACAATTCTATCGTCGATCGTGACGATCGAGTGCAAACTCGTACTAGACTCTCTGCACACACATCATCAAAGTCATATCCGAAAAGTGTCTCAGTGTGGTAACGAATTATGAATACAAAATGGCACTATCCCATTTCATTACGTGGGCGTCGTCAGCAGCGAGTAAGGAAAATGGACAAAGCGAATAAGTAGTACTTATCTCTACAAAGTGTCAGAAAACTCGACATCAAGCCCTATTTAAATCCTTCTGGTTAGCGTGGTATAGTACCTACGCGAAATCCTTCTATTTGCTCTGAGTGCTACTGTAAAGCAAATTAAGTCTAGCAGTAGACTGCGGAAGGCTGTAAAGAAATTAACTAGCAAGTATTTGTTACAGCACGTGCACTATGAATATCGAAAGTTTTCCTTCAACGTGATGTAATAAACAGAAACTTTCCGACTGTAAAACAGTCCGTGCAATATTTTAAGGTAATAAATTCAAAGCTTATTTGTTTATTGGTTTGTTTGTCCTGTGCTTATTTAGTACGAACCTAAAAATAAAAGGTGACTTTAAATACATAAGTTCCAGCTCCGTAAAAATGACTTTGATTGTTTAGATATAATGGTTAAAGCAGTCAAATCAAATGAAAAAGTGAGTTCGATCACAAGGGACAACTTTTCATGATCTTTATGTTGTGTTGATAAGTAATGAGTTGATGTTTCGAGTCTGGTTGTTTTTGTGTCTTTTGATTATAAGTTTATTAAGTCTACATGATACAAATGGCCTATCTAAACAAACATTTATGATGACTTTAAAGACACATTCGTGTGTATGCTTGTCATATGCATAATTTGTCAATTTCATATGACGAGAACTTCATTTTTCATGATGGAATGTAACGTAACAAAAGGGATAAGGTAATTCTAAAGCAGTGAAGTAAAGAGAATCTGATAAGTGGTCTTGTAAATTAGTTCTTACCTACAAAGACTCCCTCTACCTAATCTCTGAATAATGGTTTTGGAAATTACTTTTTATTCAAAGACAAAAATTATATATTTTTTTGACAGCCACTTATTTTTTTACCTTATACCTCAAATCTTACTTAAAGTAAAGCAACAAGTTGTCAAAAGGCTCCGATAGAACTGTCAAATATAACAGGAACACTGACAAACAAACTTGTGCAGAGTTCTTGCGATGAAAAGTTGTTGGGATCGTTATCGAGGTACTATGCTATCGGCAGTGAAATTCTCTCTCTCTGGCAACACTCTTTGTACTTATTTGAAGAAAATAACGCGCAATTTACCGAATTATTGAAGGTTTCCAGCAAGATAGTAAAAAATGTTGTCACCTAGATTTAGTAGAAGACATGCAGTAATTAATTTGATGATCACTGATTGTTGCTAATGGAAATGCTGTTTAGTGTCATTAACATGGATTAATTTCTTGGTAAACGGAAAACCATCAGAATTAGCATTTTAGATTAGAATCGGCTTGGAAATAAAATAGATTGCGTATCGCTCTTACGAAATCTTGCTGCCATGTAAAATATAAAGTAAACATTATTTAATACATGAGTAGCAATAATATTAATTTTCCGAATAGACTATAAAAAGCGCGTCGTTGACACAGCGTTTGGAAGCTTCAGGGTCACATCGCGTTGGAAATCGGAGCGCGCCAATCAAAGCGCCGAATACTGACAGGATCATTATCTTAATATATAAAATCCTTGCGTTACTGACTGACTGACAGACACGCTACAGCCGAAACTATTCGGCGCAGGAAGCTGAAATTTGGCATGTATGTTCCTTGGGGACCGTAGGGGTGCACTAAGAAGGGATTAAAACAAAAGAATTACTATGCGTATAAGTCGTGAAAGCTTAAGTTTACAACACCCTTGAATATTGTGTAAGATGTCGATAAAGTAGAGGTGGTACAAGCGAGTTACCCTGAGAGCCTGACTACTTACATCAGATTCTGTGACAAGTTTTATACAGTGTACTATAGAGATACTGTCTAATGTAATTAGTCTCCCGTATATTTTAAAGTAAATTCCAGTCAAATAAAAGTGTAAATAAGTTGAGATCTGTACGCAAAAGTTAGAAGTCGGCACGTGTGTGGTGTCTAAATAAATAATTCATGCGGTGTTCTATCTAGACGACTTGCTATGTTGCGTCGTGCTCCATAGTATCACGATCAAAGGGTGGCTTTGGATAGTGTATTTTAAACTAGATTAGAAATCGTGGGGTATACATAGCACTTTTATTCAATTAAGGTGGAGAAGTGTGTCAGACAAATGTTTACCATCGTTGTTTTTTTAAATTTATTTATTTATAAACTCACGACTGTATGCCCGTATTCGTAGGTAGATGTGTATTACACCCGTATTTCGCCAAGTTATGTTGTAGGTCCCACGTAATAGAGGGCGAACCTATTGCCGTTGCCACTTTGCCAGACTCCTTGCTGCGACAGGGCATTCGGCAAAAAGTGGCAAAAACCCAGTAACACTTTTGCCCGACCCGGTAATAGAACCCGGGACCCCCTGAACAGTAGACATATACGCTATCCACTGGACCACGGAGGCAGTCAAAAGGTATTCGTTGCTCTTTTATTCAATTAGGGTGAATACGTGCTGTCTGACAAATGTTTACCGTAGATTTTACTGCGAGTAACCTTTTAAAAGGTAAGTTAACTAAGGACAAAGGTTATTGTTTTCCTTTTGTCAAGGGGCATCTCATTAAGAAGTCTAAACGTCCTATTTACTGAGAGATTGCTTCTCATAGTTGTATAGCTGCTGTCTCTAAGAGCATTAACAACTTACCTAGCTGGGTTATGAAGGCTTTATTAATATTCAGACTGTGATAGTATTTTGTCATGCTAGTTTTATTTTTTGACACCCACCATCACCAGCCTTTCACAGTCCACTGCTGGACTAGGCCACTCCTTTGAAAGGAGGAAGTGGCCTACTATACCACGCTGGCCAAACGGGTTGGTATAGGGTTTGTATCAAGTTTTCCTTCTCTTGCAGTGTTGTTCTTTGCATAATATGCTCCCTCTGTTGGCTCTTACGACACCCATGGGATGATATGGGGTGATGACATTTCGTATTCTTAATCCGTCACCACACGGACACCCATGCGTCAAAAACTGTACGTACAAAAAATTTGCTTAAGCGTAATGAAGGTTTATAAACTTTTAAAGGGTTCTTGATTCAATAACAAGTTTGTAACGTGATTTGGATGTATTTTCAACACAAAGTTTAATGTTTAGTGGAAACATTCCAAAATCGACAACTACTTACAAATTATAAAATTAATTAAAAAAGCATTTTCCAGGGGACTGATTTGTGAATCTAAACCATTCTCAGGTCCCCTTGAACACACACAAAAAATTTCGTCAAGATCGGTCCAGTCGTTTAGGAGGAGTTCAGTGACATACACACTGAACTCCTCCGTACCGCACACTAGAAATATATATATTAAGATAAAAGAAGATACTTGCCCGTAACGGATTCGTCAAAACAGGAAGCTAGCAAGGCCTATTGCCACTAGGGCTTGGAATTTTGGCAGATGACGCCTTTTATGTAGTAAGCATCAGCCATCAACTAAGGATACAATTGGCAACTTCGCTCCTGAGAAGGTAAAAATAGGAATTTGAATAGAGCTTGGTTGTTTTAAAGCTTGTCAAAATTAGAGTAGGATGCACCTGTATCGTCGCTTCTATAAGTAAACCTTACTCAAAATGCGTGAAAGGTTTTATTGTCTAACCGTTATTTTTGGAGGAAAAATAGGTACCTACTTCATCAAATTCAACATTTAAATAATCCATTGATTAATGAAAACAAATATTGATGTAAAAGTTTTGGTTTACAATACCACGTTGGCTAACGGGTTGGAAAAGGGTCTGATCTCGAGTTTTCCGTCTCTTCGCAAATATACTATTTGTTTCATGTATTTTCCTTAGTCGCCTCTTACGACACCCAGGGAATAAAGTCGGGTAGTGGCAATTTATATCCTTAATCCATCACCACATAGAATAAGAACACACTTGTTCATTGATATAAGAATAAATATACATTTTTCATCATAGCCACTGTAAAAATAAATCTCCAGAAACGTACAACAATACATGTAGAGCTACATACACGTCTCTAGATAATAAGTACACACTCTTTAACATTACAATATTCCAAGTGTCTTGCTACCGGCCGATTACAACCTCCTTCCATTTTACATACAATAGCTTTATAATAAATGATGTTACCTTCCCCTTTAATAGAGTTGCTCAATACACATTGTGTTCGACTTAATGTTATTCAGAACGTAAAAGGCCGTGCCGATTATATCGGGTACCGAGTGGAAGTCGATTGGATGCGATTATATTTAAAATATCGGCTCGCTAGATAGATTATGTCAGGAGATGAGACGCGTGATTTTCTTTTTATGTTTTGGAATAATGTAATGAAATTGAATTTTATGGAACAAATCTACAACAGGTAGAACCAATCTGTTGTAGGTAGACTTGTAGCGTATGAACTTAAGTCTTTTTTTCTTTTTCTTTTTAAAAGACAACTCCTGCATTAGAAATAAATCCTGTGTCGCGGGGGACTTTACAAACATACAACCAACGGGCACAAGAACACCCAGACTCAAAACAACAATTTATGGACCACACAAAGTGTTGTCTCGTGTGGGAATCGAACCCACAACACTCGGTGCACTGTCAAGCTGTGAGGTGACCGCTTAAACCACTACGCCAACCGTGCAGTCAAAGACAGTTTATTAAGCTTTCCCAGTCTTCGTTAAGACAGCGATAGCCAAATGGAGATACCAACAAACTACCATGCAGAGGGTATCGGGTTCTCATCTACTTCGCACACCACTGACTTTTTGCAGTTGGTATTGAGTTCTTAATTATCGCTTGCCCCGTGTCTCGAAAGGCACGTTATGCCGTCTTTAAACATGAAGATCTCTGACAGTCGTTATACGGTCATAGTCATAGTCAGTACTTCTGAATAAACTGCCACTAATCTAAAATATGGAATAACGCTATTCCTTTGGGTTGTGGAGGTCAGACAGGCTGTCGCTCTATAGAAAAGCTAATATTCAGTCAAATCCGATTAGACTAGTAAGCGGACTTCGGGTTGCAACTGGGTTAACGCTAGGAGATTGATGAGGTTATTGTCTTAGTTAGTATTCATCATCATCAGCCTTTAACAGTCCACTGCTGGACTAGGCCTCTCCTTTGAAAGAAGGAATTGGCCTACTTACCACGCTGGCCAAACGGGTTGGTAATGGTATAGGGTTTGTATAAAGTTTTCCTTCTTTTACAGTGTTGTTCTCTGCATTAAATGCTCCCTCTGTCGGCTCTTGCGACACCCATGGGATGATATAGGGTGGTGACATTCGGTATTCTTAATCCGTCACCACACGGACCTTAGTTAGTTAATATTAAATCGTTAAAATCAAAACTTCCTAGTGATATATGTATGTACATAGAAGTACCAATAGTTCATAATCACAGTAAAAACCCTGCAGAAATAACACGTTCAAATCAAAACATAAACACCACAAAAAGTGACGTAAGGAGTTTTAACAGCTGATGGGTTAATCCCTGAGGAACTCTTAGCCCCTCTGGTAAGTTCTAACAATGAGCAGAGACAAAGCATATGTACGAAACTTTATAACTACACGAAACAAACATACAGTGGTAAGAATTGGTTAGATAGATAATATTAACGCTTTATTTCATAGTAGGTACATGGTGTCTAGTACGAGTTTGCACTCGATCGTCACGGTGGACGATAGCCTAGTCGACGGGAACAATTTCCATACATTTTGTAAAAGCGCCCCTAACGGAGAGTAGCGATCGATAGAGTTCGCTAAGGGGCGCATTTAGAAATTGTATGGTAATTGTTCCCGTCGACTAGACTATCGTCTACCGTGACGATCGAGTGCAAACTCGTACTAGACCCTCATATCTAACAGATAAACAGTAGGTATCGTTACACCTAGGAACCTACGGAACGAAATATTTGTAAAGTTACTTAAAACGACGATTTATGTACAACCGGATACCTTATTGCTTATTGCTAATGGTTATAGTTTCCGTACATATTTCGTAACTTTCAATCATTTACCACTTCATCCCTTACAAGCTAAGGCTAATAAAACTTCGCCTCACTCCAACTTAGTAGTTCATTCCCCCACCATTAGATGGCGTTACATTCAACATTTTGTCCGCATTCCCAGCTATTAGGTCCATCTTTAGGGTCAAACATAAAATTTTATCGTAGCACTAATATGGAGGCGAGTTAGTTAAAGGGAATATTAATTATGGTGTGACATCAATATTGTTCTAGAGTTCTCGCACTTGAAAGGACATTGGCCTTTGTAGGCGTTTAGTCTTTGTGAAGGTTTTATGTTGGGACTTCTGTGGAATAGTAATTGCCATGAATGTGACAATGGGGTTGTTTATTATTTGCTTTGTAAATGAAGGTTGATTTTAAAGACGGATTGCTGGGTAATATTAATGTAGATTAGTTTTTCATTGGATGGATATTTAGGAAAACAAATCTATGCCTAACGTTAGAAAATATCTTGTTATAAAGTGTTGTAGAAAATATCTTGTTTGTAAGTAGAATAACAAAATTGACTAATGAAGTTGTATCAAACAGTTACTGTTTTACTTATTACACACTCATTTTGATATTTAGTCCAAGAAAGATCTCTCTGGCTTTCTTATGTTTTTTATTTTGCTTCTTGAGAAGTTAAATTGACAAACTGTAACAACGTATAGCTATAGCGTATCGTATCGTTACTTGTAAAATTATTTATATATAAAATAGATACTCTTAGCGTAGACGAGTTACAATTGCACGATAAATCCTTTTGAAATAATCGAAATTGTCTTATTTAATTTACTAAAAAATATCTTATAAGTATCCGTTATTAACTTATTACTATAAATATGTTATATACTTACAGGGTTTAAAGTTACGGGTGTATGGAAAATATAGAGAAAATATCTTAAAGAATAGACAATACATTGCTTCTTGACAAATTCAGCTCGAGGATTGTTCTAAATCCAGCTGTTGTTTTTATTATAAATTAAGTTCGCATTCCACGACGTTAGATGGCGCTACGTGTAACAAATCTTATCTTCGTTATAAATACCACTGCCTTTTAATCTTAGGGAAACTGGATGGTTCCAAACTTGATAAACACAAAAGCTATTGAGGATCTAGCTGGTATATCATCTTATACTTATACTTTACAAGGTAATCTGTTTCTTAGATTTAACTGATAATTTAAATTGGTTGTAGATAGTATTTGAGTAGATTGCTTTGTTAAAAGTAAGAAGTAGAATATGTGCCCACGTACATATTCTACTTCTTACGGAAGTTTAGTTTTAGTTACGGAAATCTCGACATTAAATCCTGTATAAACCCATCTGGTCAGCGTAGTATAGTAGGCCTGTGACTACAGTCCTACTAGTCCAAGATCCCAGGGCCGCTAGACTTTACTTATTTTCTCAGACACGAATTGTATAGAACAATGTAGTGTTAGTATGTGTCATGAGTGTACACATACTTGTTAGCTTGGATCGTGGGCCAAGTTTTAGGTACCTACGAGGTGCTAAAGCTAGATAAAAATTGTACTAACTTTTCTTAAATTCTTAGTGCTGATTTCTATGTGTGTTTTAGAAAATATTATTAAAAATTTATAAATAATACTGTCGCACACATTTCGGCGGCGGTAATTTTTACTAGACGCTTTAAAGTTTCCAAAATATCTATCTTTTAGAAAATGTATGGAAATTGTTCCTGTGGACCTTTAGCACCTTATAACTAAAAATTGGCCCACGACCCAAGCTAGCAAGTATGCGTAAACTCATAGCAGATACTAACACTATATTATTCTATACGAAAATAAGTAAGGTCTGTCGGCCCTGGGATCTTACTTTATACTGTGATTCAGCATTCAGCAAATTAGAAGATGCTTAAGTAGTCCAACAGTGGACTAAGTAAAGGAAATTCACTTACACTCTTGCAATAACAATGGAACTGTTTTACTATTCTTACAGCACGTACACTATGAATATCAAAAGTTTTCTTTCGACGTGACGTAATAAACGGAAACTTTCCGACTGTAAAACAGTCCGTGCAATATTTTAAGGTAATAAATTCAAAGCTTATTTGTTTATTGGTTTGTTTGTCCTGTGTTTATTTTGAACGTTTCTAAAAATAAAGGTGACTTTAAACATAGAAGTTCCAGCTCCGTAAAAATGACTCTGATTGTTTAGATATAGTGGTTAAAGCAGTCAAATCAAATGAAAAAGTGAGTTCGATCACAAGGGACAACTTATCATGATCTTTATGTTGTGTTGATAAGTAATGAGTTGATGTTTCGAGTCTGGTTGTTTTTGTGTCTTTAGATTATAAGTTTATTAAGTCTACATGATACAAATGGGCTATCTAAACAAACATTTATGATAACTTTAAAGACACATTAGTGTTTATGATTGTCATATGCATAATTTGTCCATTTCATCTGACGAGAACTTCATTTTTCATGATGCAAAGTCACGTTACAAAAGGGATAATGTAATTTTAAAGCAGTGAAGTAAAGAGAATCTGATTAGTGGTCTGGTAAATTAGTTCTTACCTACAAAGACTTCCCCTACCTAATCTCTTAATAATGGTTTTGGAAATTATTTTTTATTCAAAGCCAAAAATTATGTATTTTTTTGACAGCCACTTATTTTATTTACCTTATACCTCAAATCTTACTTAAAGTGAAGCAACCAGACGTCGAAAGGCTTCGATAGAACTATCAAATATCACAGGAACACTGAAAAACAAACTTGTGCAGAGTTCTTGCGCTGAAAAGTTGTCGGGATCGTTATCGAGGTACTATGCTATCGACAGAGAATTTCTCTCTCTCTCTGGCAACACTCTTTGTATTTGAAGAAAATAGCGCGCGATTTATCGAATTATTGAAGGTTACCAGCAAGATAGTAAAAAAAATAGTTGCCACCTAGATTTAGTAGAAGACATACAGTAGGTAATAAAAAAGGACATTTATTGCGTAATAGATACAAAACAATATATATATATATATATATATATATATATATATATATATATATATATATATATATATATATATATATATATATATATATATATACATTGTAATAATTAAATATTAAAGATAAGAGCTAAACCTAAAACTAATCTACAATTAAGAAAAAAAAAGAACAAAAGAGAAAGAACGAAAACGAAATTAAATCTAATATATAAAATTCTCGTGTCACAGTTTTCGTTCCCATACTCCTCCGAAACGGCTTGACCGATTTTGATGAAATTTTTTGTGCTTATCCAGTATCTATGAGAATCGGCCAACATCTATTAAAAAAAAAATGCAAAACAACGTTTGCCGGGTCAGCTAGTATATAATAATATATATGCTATACTGCGTCCAAGAATTCCTCCGCAACGTTGTCTACTGGTAGCGTGCCCAGAAGACTGGCAGCATTGCCACGCTGGATGGCAATGCTTATTCTCTCTGCGAAAAATAGGCCAGCCTTCTGGTCACGGGAAGCATCGATCAGCCTTTTTGCTATTTCTCTGTATAGAGCACGAGCACTCGGGCCCCATGGCCCCAGCGTTTCGCGCAGGTGGCGTCCCACACCAGAGGCCTACCCATCTTCCAAGGTAATAATGACATACCGTCTGGTCTCATCTCATCGTCACGTACCAGACCATTAGGTTCAAGATGAGCTGGTACACCGGCGGTGGAAAGAGCGCGACGGATTATGTCATTAATATGGGCGTTTCTGGAAATACGCCCTGCACTTCTGCTGCATGATAGGCCATGGTGGCCAAGGCTATCGACGGCTTCCCCACAGTTGCAACGATGCGGAGAAACACAAACAGCACCCAAGCGAAGGCACGAAGCGATGCGGAATGTAGTATCGTCCAACATAGTTCCTATATTGGACGATGGAAGCACTTGAAGCCATAGCCCCGATTCCCACTCTCCCACAGCCAACAAACGGGCGCGCTCTGCAACACCAGAAGCAATAGTTAATAGGTTATCTATAATCTTGCTGCAAAGCGGCCTGTCCCATTGTCTCTGAGAGAAAAGATTTCGGGGCAAGTCAGAGCTCGGGAAAGCCATTTTCCAAGCGTTTATGGCATCAGTCTTACATGGCACCTCGGAATCAACCAGTGTGGGTTCTAGAATTTTCCTGGTCAATTCCTCAGTGCTATGGACCGAGGCCAAAAACGCTGGCAAACTAACATCAGTAATTTTGCGAACGCCGAGGCCGCCCAAACGAACTGGTAAAGTTGCTTGAAGCCACACTTGGTCGTACAGTAATTAATTTGATGATAGCTGATTGTTGCATATGGAAATGCTGTTTTGTCTGATGGTTTTCCGTTTACCAGTTGGTAAACGGAAAACCATCAGAATTGGCACTTTAGATTAGAATCGGCTTAGAAATAAAATAGATTGCGCGATAGCTCTTACAAAATCTTGCTTCCATGTAAAGTATCAGGTAAACATTGTTTAATACATAACTAGCAATAATATGAATTTTCCGAGACGTATTCACCGCTATAGACTTCGACAAGCGCGTCGTTGACACAGCGTTTGGAAGCTTCAATCACATCGCAGTTGAAATCGGAGCGCGCCAATCAGAGCGCCGAATACTGACGGGATCATTATTTTATATAATACTACTGTATGGATGTTTCCATCATCATAATTTTTGATTTGTTTAAGACAACACTTTGTGTGATTCATAAATTGACTTTTCGAGTCTGGGTGTTCATTGTGTCCGTTGATTGTATGTTTGTAAAGTCCCCCGCGACACAAGATTTAGTCCTACAGCGGGAGGTGCCTCTAAAAAAGCGAAAGTTTAAATATTCAACGTCCTTGAATATTGTGTAAGATGTCGATAAAGTAGAGGTGGTACAAGCGAGTTACCCTGATAGCCTGACTACTTACATCACATTCTGTAACAAGTTTTCCATCCAGTGTACTATAGAGATACTGTCTAATGTAATTAGTCTCCCGTATATTTTAAAATAAATTCCAGTCAAATAAAAGTGTAAATAAGTTGAGATCTGTTCGCAAAAGTTTGAAGTCTGCACGTGTGTGTCTAAATAAATAATTCATGCGGTGTTCTATCTAGACGACTTGCTGTGTTGCGGCATGCTCCATAGTATCACAATCAAAGGGTTCCTTTGTATAGTGGATTTTAAACTAGATTAGAAATCGTGGAGTATACATAGCTCTTTTATTCAATTAAGGTGGAGACGTGTGTCTGACAAATGTTTACCATCGTTTTTTTTTTATTTTTTTACTTATTTATAAACTCACGGCTGTATCCCCAAATTGGTAGGTAGATGTGTATTACACCCATGTTTCGCTAAGTTATGTTGTAGGTCCCGCGTAATAGAGGGCGAGCCTATTGCCGTTGCCACTTTGCCAGACTCCTTGCTGCGACAGGGCATTCGGCAAAAACTGGCAAAAACCCAGTAACACTTTTGCCCGACCCGGTAATAGAACCCGGAACCCCCTGAACAGTAGACACATACGCTATCCAATGGACCACGAAGGCAGTCAAAAGGTATTTGTTGTTCTTTTATTCAATTAGGGTGAATACGTGCTGTCTGACAAATGTTTACTTTAGACTTTACTCGCGAGTAACCTTTTAAAAGGTAAGTTAATTAATGACAGAGCTTATTGTTTTCCTTTTGTTAAAGGACATCTCATTAAGAAGTCTAAACGTCCTATTTACTGAGGAGATTGCTTCGTATGGTTGTATAGCTGCTGTCTTTAAGAGTATAAACAACTTTCCTAGCTTGGTTATGAAACCTTGATTAATATTGAGAATGTGATAGTATTTTGTCAGGCCAGTTTTAATGTTTGTACGTACAGTTTTTAACACACGTGACTGCCTCCGTGGTCCAGTGGATAGTGTATGCGACTGCTGATCGGCGGTCCCGGGTCGAATCCTGGGTCGGGCAAAGTGTTTCTGGGTTTTCCGAATTCCCAGTAGCAGCACGGAGTCTGGTGATGTGCCCGCTAATGGCAATAGGCTCGCCTCCTGTTATGTGAGACCTATAAATTAATGGCGAACTGTGGGTGTAATATTACACCTCTGCCTACCCCTTCGGGGATACAGGCGTGAGTCTATAAAAAAATAACACCTATGTGTCAAGAACTGTACGTACAAAAAAATAGCTTAAGCGTATTCTACCACATTCTACCACATACACACATCACCATCTAGCCCCAAACTAAGCTGAGTTTGTACTATGGGTACTAGATAATGGATAAATATATGATAAATATACATATATACTTCTTTTTTGTAAATGCATACATATTAAACAAAGAAATTTTTATCACCCTTTAAAAGGTTCTTGATTTAATAGCAAGTTTGTAACGTGGTTTGGATGTATTTTCACTACAAAATTTCTTGCCGGATCAGTAAAAATACAACAAACTCTAGATTACTGGTTTATTCCATTCATTAGGACTAAAATTGCCTCAACATACGGATATTAGATAAAACTGATTCTTCATGATTGTTACGAAGAGTTCAAAGTACATAACAATCATAACGATTACCTACATTTACATCAAAAAGAAGAAAGAAAATAAGTTTATTGGTTTCAGTATTTGCATGCATATTCAGATGTTAAAAAGTATTGGTTAGTTTAAATGTTTAACCATATCACATTTGGGTAATATATTTTTGGGTAATACATTTAATAAGACGACTTGTTGGCGCAGCGGGAGTGTAAGCGAATGCTACGCCGAAGGTTGCGGGCTCGATTCCCGCTCAAGTCAAACATTTGTGTGCATAAACATGGATTTTTCTTGGTCTGGGTGTATCTATGTATAATATGTATGTATTTACAAAAAGAAAGTATATATGTATGTTTATCCCTTATCTAGTACCCATAACACAAGCTCTGCTTAGCTTGGGACTAGATGGTGATGTGTGTATGTGGTAGAATATTATTATTATTATTTGAATACTCTAGATTTGCTTTTGCAAACAGTTATTAGAAAACTTAGTGTTGTTGACGTAACTAAATTTGAATACATGGCACAATAAATGGTCATTCATCCAATTGGTCACTTGTCTAAACTTTAAGAATAGCATGTCAAGTCCCGCTTACTAGCTGAAGCATAATTAATATTTGTGAGTTTTAAGTGACTGCTGTTGTTTGCTTCCCGTAGATTCGAAATCTATAGTAAGAGATTTATCTACGTCAGTTACATTTGAATTCCATATTAACTATAATACAATTGAGTTATAACTAATACAAAATGACTACCCAGTTGTGAAGACGTACAACATACAGGGAAGTTTAACAAATGATCTCGGTGAAGGGGTAGGCAGAAATGCCACCACGTTTCTTCTATAATTAATTCTTCTAATTCAAACTAAGCATAGCTTGTACTGTGGATACCAGACAATGGACAAACATACATGTATACTTTCTTTTTGTAAATACACACACGTATTATACATATAAATGATAAGTTTGGAGAAAAAATACGCTATATTTCTGGGTTACGCTGGGGTTCAAACTATGAACATTACAATCTCCCCTAAGTAAGCGCCAACTAAGACTACGAGACTAACGAAGCAGTGATAATTCGATTACATGGGCTTAACACACTCCGCACCCTTCCTAGTATCTAAAACACGTGTGTATACATCTATACGTACAACATAACACGGTATGTTCATGTATGATATAATTTAATAATATTTTACCATCTAAACAACACCATCTAGTCCCAAACTAAGCAGAGCGTGTACTATGAGTACTAGACAATGGATAAACATACTTATATATTTATTTTTTGGCAATACATACATACTATAGTAATGAAAAATTAATATAAATTTCAAAAAAAAATTCACACATTTGCATTCACACAACGCCATCTAGTCCCAAACTAAGCAGAGCTTGTACCATAGTACAAGCTCTGATTATATATTATCATAATATATTATCATATACTATGATAATGGATAAACATACATATATACTATTTATTTAAAATACATATGTACACAGTGAGCACATTCTGCGTAGATAGTAACACCAATAGTTGAAAAATGTTCGGGTACTTGGAGATAACTTTTAAATTCAAGACAAAGACAAATATTACCTCAGTCTGCCGTGAACATGAATCCTGTAAAAAATTCGAAACGTCAGCTAGTTATAAAAATGTAGTTTCTAGATAATTCGGTTTAAATGTAACAACTAATAACCAGTGAAACCAATATAACGCGATAAAATCCGTAAACTTTAGTTTAATTTCAATACTTACATATGTACATATTATACATAGAAACACCCAGACCAAGACAAACATCCATGAACATGGATGTTTGTTGACACAAATGTTTGACTTGAGCGGGAATCGAACCCGCGACCTTCGACGTAGCAGTCGCTTACACTCCCGCTACGCCAACCGGCCGTTTTCACCCCATTTTTCGTGTGATTGCATTTCTGGTGTCGGGTGTGTTCAGACCACCCAAAGGCTTGGTAAGTTCTTATCCTAAGACAGGAACCGGTATCGAAGATACCACACATGACCTGCACACTTACAATGAATACAGATTTACATAGAAGCGCAGTTCTTAAGGATTTCTTGTGCCGATTCCAAGTGGAGACTATCTCCAGTTTAGTCCGTAGTTGGCGCCGTTGGCGGCGCTGGCGTCTTTCTCCGTCTCTTTTGCTTTCGTAATTAAGATACACAAGAGGAACGTTGCGTCTCTCTTGCTCTCGTAGAGACAGCTGTCACAGCGCGACTGCCACGCCGCCAAGCGGTTATTTGGGTCACAGAAAGTTTGTCTTCAGAGCGCCCATAGGAAATGCGCCTCTATGTAAATATCTGAGCTCTTTGACGCTTAGGTTACAATGTGGCGCTTATGAATGTCGAATTGACAAGTCAATCACTAAATGTTTTCCGCCCCCATAGCGTTATATATAACGTCTCTTATCTCAGTTGCAACCCGGGGTTTGCTTACTAGTCTAACCGGATTTGACTGAATCTTAGCTTTTCCACGGAGCAACTGCCTGTCTGACCTACGCAACGCAAAGATACAGCTATTTTCCTTGGTTCAGACTAGAATTAGTTTATTCAGAATTACTGACTCCCTATAATGACTGTCAAAGATCTTCATTAAGCGAACTCCGAAAAGTAAGTGGTGCGTGGTGTGGATTCGAACCTCTGCATAGCTGACTGTCAGTTGGTATCTCCACATCTTTAATGATTTTACATTGTACTTAGTGCTGCGTTCGCAACGCAAAGGAGTATTACTACCAGACAGAACGGACAAAAAATAACATGGCAAAGTAATCACCAAATATCATCATCATCATCAGCCCTTTATACTGTCCCACTGCTGGGCACGGGTCTCTTCCCATTATGAGAATGTAAGGCCATAGTTCACCAAATATATTTCCATTCAATTCTGGTTTATACATTGTTCACCAATTATGAGACGTTACAACTTTATGCAGGAAACACGTAAGCTGTCAGTCTCGTATGTCAATAACGTCTCTGAAAGTCGTTACAAGAATAAAATTGAGCTTTAAAAATATCCTTATATATTATGCTCAGGCCTTAGAATAAGGTAATACACTTGGGTTACAAAAATGCCTGATCTCTGTATGAGATCGCTATGTAAAACTTAAAAACCAGATTTAACTTTAACATTCATCATATGAAATTAAAAAAAAAGCAATAAAGACATTCTTAATATTAAGACGTAACGTACTGCGCCAGCCACTGGTAGCCAGGGCATCGAATAAATTTGACTTCTGCTTAGTCAAAAATGTAAAGATACATTTTCATTAAAACTGTAGAAACCAGTATTTTTATCACCAGACATCTTAGATTGTTTAAGAAAAAAGATATAAAACCTTTTCGAGCATTTGTCATAAAGCCAGATTTATTTCCACTCCAACCGTTTTTATTAAAATTTCTAAAATAAATAATAGGCTTACTGAAAGCTTTCTACAAGATGTACGAAAATATATCCAAGAAAACTTCTTCTAAATATACGTGGCATACGCCTAGGCCAAAACTGAGCCTACCAGATGGCTAAAACTTGCCGAAACAACAACCGAAGTGCTATTCGGTTTCCCTCAATTCTCGAACCCTGCAAGGGTTGATGTATCAATAAACAAAAAAGAGAAGATTTTCTACCGTAAAACAGTACTGTCAATATATATCGTGGCAAACGTTTCTGAAGTTTCGAATGTAGCCGGCAGGGGGCGTACGTTCTACGCACAGTCGTAGACACGCGCTCGTAGCCGATCGACGTTGCACCGTAGCGTCGTAGCGTTTCCCGGTTGATTCGAATATCGTGTGACGTGCGTAGTGGGGTATGTGATTTTTCCAGTGCAAACAGAGTGACTTTATATAAAGTGAAGTTCTTCAAACTTGTATCGGAATTTTTTGAGTGCTGTTTGTGAATAAAAAGTTTGTTTTTTAAATATTAATTTTTTTGTCACTGAATATTCAGAGTGTCGGTGTCGGATTGTGTGTTAAGTGGTAAGTTGGAATACATAACTTAATTTTGTTTTTTCTTGTATTTGGCTTTTGAAATAAGAAGTTGGGTAGAAGTTGTGTCATTCTGTTGTGAATACTTTTGACAGTTTTTTGTATGAGATTTTACTCAAAATATTTTGTGCGTAATCTTTGGATAGCTGACGCACAAAGTTAATGACTAATCAAAGTTGATACATTTCTATATTAAATTAATTCTAAATTAAAGACAATGATGTAATAGGTTTTGCTAATTTATAAATCTTAAAGTTGTCGACAAATTAAATTCTATTCTATTTTTTTATGTAACGATGGCGAGTGTTTTTACTGATGATGGTAATTAATTACAAATTAATTTATATGGTTTTATAAATGAGTAATATTTTTATATCCTATATTACGCAGCGATACATCTAACGAACAAAAATAATAAACATTATTTAGGAATTGACACTGCAGCATAATTGAAGTTTTTTAGTTTAACATGGTTAAGCAAGTAGTTCTTGAAGTGCGGGACCAGTGTGTATTAAATTATTAATGTTATATTACATTTCAAATAAAAATATAGATATTTGCAAATGATTCTAGATAAACATAAGACTATGTATAATTATGTTGGCACAATATGGAATCATACTAAGTGTGTTTTAATTACGATTATAATAATTTTTATAATCATAAATTTTATCTAACTATCAGATATAACATATAATTACTATAAAGTATACATTATGCGCTGATAATAATTAAATATATTTATGTTGAAATCGGATTGTATAAATTACGAGAAATTTAATTTAGATACCTTTTAATTCATTCTCGTTATTTAGAAATAGTTATTTATGCCAATACTATAAACAAATGATTAGCTTATTATTATAATTACATTCGCTAAATTAAGTACACAATTTATTTTTATTAATTAATACATTTTATGATGTTATATACGCGTGCTTTGGTTAACTATTTCTGAATTTTAAGACAATTTTATTAATTTATAAGTATTTTCAAATATCTAGTTTTTAAATATGCGATCAATTTTTATAAAAGCAAATTCAATAGTTCAAGCATTATTTTTAGTGCACCTCAGTTACTAGTTAATATTTAACGAATTAAAAAAAAAGTACTTTAATACTAAATAACTCTTATACACCCATTAATATATTATTATACTGATATATACGAAGATATTTATAATATAATTACTAAAATGTTTATATTACGAAGATTAATACGCCTTCTTGACTTCTAAAAAATAACCAAGGTACCTACTAGTTTTATTTTTAATGAATCTTCATTAAAGAAGAGACGATTAACGATATAAAGAATTAAAGTCAATGTAACACAGCAGTGTGTACAGTATATTATTACGCATGTATTGATAAATTACATACCAAAGTACGTATATCTTTAAGATTAAGCCAGCGCTCCCAATGTAAACTCACAGAAATAGGTATTTATAAGTTAACCGACGATTACTCGTAAACTAGTGATATCTACTTAGCCGTGATAGTTTTCCTTTTAAATTCGTTATATGTACTACATTTGTGATTTTTTTCACCTCTTCCAAATTAAATGTTTAGCCGGCAGAGGGGGGGGGGGGGGGGGGCACTTGAGTCTAACAATTTTTTTCACTTCAAAGCTTGATATTTGACAAACCAATCACTTGATCGACAAATAATTTGAGCAAACTAATAATATTTTTTTAAAACCTAACCAATGATACCCCACATGATTGGGTAATCAACCAAAATAAAATTCAAACCCACTATATATGTAGGGGAGATACCCTTAAAAAAAATATTTTCCTAAATTTTATTCTACATTTTTGTTGCAATATTTTATGTCTATATTCATGTCAAATATCAGCTTTCTAGCACCAGGCGTCTTTGAGCTAGGCTGCGGACGGACAGACGGACGGACATGACGAAACTATAAGTATTCCTTGTGGACTACGGAACCCTAAAAAGTATAATATAGCGTTGTATGTTTAACCATTATCTAGTACACGAATAGTTAGCTATAATATCGCGCATGGAGTGACACCTTAAAATGTTACACAAATGTAGCCTTGCCACTGCAAATATATATATAGGTGTAAGAAAATATGTAACAAATACTACCAGGGTTTCCGTGTGGTGACGGATTAAGAATACGGAATGTCACCACCCGATATCATCCCATGGGTGTCGTAAGAGCCGACAGAGGGAGCATATTATGCAGAGAACAGCACTGTAAGAGAAGGAAAACTTGAAACAAACCCTATACCAACCCGTTTGGCCAGCGTGGTATAGTAGGCCAATACTTCCTTTCAAAGGAGAGGCCTAGTCCAGCAGTGGACTGTTAAAGGCTGATGATGATGATGATGACTACCAGGGTTTGACCAAATTTATTAACTACAACCATGGAATCTTAGAGAACTGTTACTGAAATATAATTAAACTCTCTGATATTTATCGATTTTTAAAGAAATATAATTCTTTGAAACCTAAGTTATTTTTATTTATAAAATAGTTGAAACTACCGCAAACCTGACTGACTCGTTGGTCTCGCGGCATAAATGTGCGCGTGGTATTGGGAGGTTTCGGGTTCGATTCCTGGGTCGGGCAAAGTGTTATTGGGTTTTTCCGTTAGGAAATTCTCAGTAGCAGCACGGAGTCTGGTAATGTGCACGGTACGGCAATAGGTTCGCCCCCTATTACGTGGGACCTAAAAATTCATGGCGAAATGTGGGTGTAATATTACACCTCTGCCTGCCCCTTCAGGGATACAGGCGTGAGTCTATAAAAAAAAAACGACCGCAAAACTTATTTTGCAGTACCTAGTCTCAACTCTTTATTTGACGATCACGCAAGCTGTCCTAGTATTCACATAATTCATTTATGAATTCTTTATGTTAACGCAAGGTAGAAAACTGATATTTCAACGCCTAAAAATAACTGTTCCAAAGTATAACAATAAATCTGTCTGGGACGTTCTACGTTAGCAGTATATTAAAATAAGTATTATTATGTAAGAGACTGCTGAATTACGCGAAATAAAAAGTATCTTTGCGAAGAGACGAAAATCTCGAAATCAACTCTTGCCTACGCTATTCCTCTAGGGTTTAAGGCAAGTTTGCTATAGCCAAGTATTATTAATAAAAATAAAATAATGTCCTCCTGCCCGATTTCGGCCACGGTGGCTTGTCTATATATATTATGAGACTTGCCAACTGCGCGGGACATATTATAGTGCACAAGTGTGTGCGTGTACACAAGTGCACTCTCTATTCCCTCACTCTTATAGTCCGATGAGACGCCACATGCGACACGACCGGAGAGAGATTAGGCGCAGGACCAACGGCTTAACGTGCATTCCGAGGCACGGGGGCGTGACACCGCCAACTCCCTGACTCCGAACATCTATTGGGTAATTCCTAACAGAAAAACCCAATATCACTTTTTGTTCGACTCGGGAATCGAACCCGAGACCTCATGATCCGCAGTCGCTTACACTACCGCAGGACCACAGAGGCAGTCATCCAAGTATTATTATATAAAATACGACTGAGGAAAATACTTGAAACAAATAGTATCTTTGCTTGGAGAACAAAAACTTGATATCAACTTGATGTCTTCATCCCTCTAGGGTTTCAGACAAGTTTGATATAGCTGGTCAAATCCTTATATTAATTAATAACGCTATTGTGATGCAAGGTAGTACACCCTTGCTGATTTCAGCATGAATGGGCCAGCTCGATCGGGGAAGTACTACAGAAAATCGACGTAAAGTATCAGTACCTAAACTGTTGCGTATCGTTCGGTGAGTGAGAGTGCCGGAGGCCCTATCCCCTATTCGTTCTCCCTCATCCCACTCCTCATCCTATCCTTTTTCCCAACCCAAAAGGGCGGCAACGCACTTGTGACTCCTGTGGTGTTGCTTGTGTCCATGGACGGCGGTAATTGCTTACCACCAGGCGATCCGTCTGCTCGTTTGCCGACTATTACCATAAAAAAAATAATAGGAGAGCCCTATGTCCAGCAGTGTACTGCAAAACTCTGTATCATAACTACGAAATTGCGAGATACAGCTAGCTTATAATAATTAAGTCTTATAAAAGCGATATAAAATGAATAGAACGAAATATGAACTAGAACCTTCGGGGCTAATATTGTTCGAACGAATGAGGTGATATTATTTAATAGAGACCTTTTAGGAAAGGGTTCTGTAAGTGCTAGATATTATCATAAAATATAATTTATTCTGACGATAACACTATTATTTAATTAGCGCATTAAATATGGATTTCTTTTGGCATTAGTGCGGGTTTTGCTGATGCTATATCTGCAGTGAGGTCGTTTTTGGATCTTTGTAAGGTTCATATTATACGTGTAGTCACCACACGGATAAGACGGGTTAAAAACAAAGTTTCACTATCCCATTTCATATCGTTGGTGTCGTAAGAAACGATTAAGAAAATACACGAAGCTAATAGTATCTTTGAGGAGAATAATATAAATAAATAACGACGTTAGAATATTATTCTTTTGAGTACCAATTATAATTACCAAATATTCTACCACATACACACATCACCATCTAGTCCCAAACTAAGCAGAGCTTGTATTATGGGTACTAGATAATGGATAATCATACTTATATCCTTCTTTTTTTGTAAATTCTATTATACATAGACACACGCGGACCAAGACAAACATCCATGTTCATGCACACAAATGTTTGACTTGAGCGGGAATCGAACCTGCGACCTTCGGCGTAGCAGTCGCTTACATTCCCGCTGCTGCAAAACCACGGTTACCATACGGTTAGTTAGAATGTATAGGGATACATTCTAACTAACCGTATGGTCGCATGTTCGTGGTTTCGTCTACCCGCCTGGTCGTGGTATCATGGGCCAAATCGTCCTTTTCCACGTATTTGGCTCAAAAAAAAAACTTTTCACTAACAATGCTATTATAAAGCAAATTAGGAGAGCTGTAAAGGATACATACATAGGCTCACGTCTGTTTCCCGGAGGGGTAGGCAGAGACTACGGAACGCCATTTGCAACGATCCTGACATACCTCTCTTGCTTCATTCACTCCCATCAAGTTTCTCATGCAAGCTCCTCTCATAAGAGTCATTCTGACTGGTAAAGGATATATGACACAATAAGAAGTTTTAAATCTTGATCTACTCAATAAATTTGAATACCTTTAATTGCTCTCGAAACACAGATTATACCATCGTGGAAGATAACGTACGTACCTTAAGATGAGAACACAATGTTACAATCCGTAACTAAAGGTTGCTTGCAGTTACACCCGCATATTTTAATATAATTTAACCGTATTGAAATTAAACTACAGTTTACGAATTTTATCGCGTTATATTGGTTTCACTAGTTATTACATTTAAACAGAATGATCTAGAAACTACATTTTTATTACTAGCCGACGTTTCGAATTCTTTACAGGATTCATGTTCACGGCAGACTGAGGTGAATTTTGTCTTAATTTCTTGAATGTATAACTTATCTCAAAGTACCCGAACATTTTTCAACTATTGGTGTTACTATTTACGCAGAATGAGCTCACAGTGTCCTTAGGTCTTTTGAAGAATTTCAATGTGTAACATTCGCGTAAATACAAGAAATTACTAATTTAACCGTATTTTTGGATCCAATGGTCATTACGGCAAACCCTTCTTAGTGTATCCCTACGGTCCAGAAGGAACATAGATCCCAAATTGCAGCTTCTTACGCCCAAGTTTGTCTGTACTTTGTCAGTTGAACAGTTGTCAGACAGTCAGTACCGCAAGAATTTTATATATTTTTTTTATAGACTCACGCCTGTATCCCCGAAGGGGTAGGCAGAGGTGTATCATTAGTAACATTACACCCACATTTCGCCATGAATTTTTAAGTCCCACGTAATAGGGGGCGAGCATATTGCCGTTACCGGGCACATCACCAGACTCCGTGCTTCTACTGAGAATTCGAAAAAAACCGGGTACATCACCAGACACCGTGCTTCTACTGAAAATTCTGAAAAACCTAGTAACACTTTTGCCCGACCCGGCAATCGAACCCGGGACCTCCGATCAGCAGTCGCATACGCTATCCACTGGACTACGGAGGTGTCGATGTTTTATATTGAAATTGAAATAACCTTTATTGTAAATCAACATTATGTAAGCCGTGTCTCTTGTGCTAGTTTAAACTGTGTTACAGGTGACAGTGCCAGATATAAAGATAAGCAAATTCATACATATTCTATATTAATATTCAATGCATACAAACTACTTTCTAACTGTAACGATATTCGCAGTATCGTGAACATTTAACTTTTGGAATAAAAGTTAGTAAATGGTTTTCGTACGTGAACGCCAGCGAATTTTCACTTTATTTTTGGGAGTTACCTTAATCTACACGACGCTTAAATTTTACTGCATATTATTATAATAACGAATACGCTCTATGAGATATTCATCATCCTGTCTAGCGTTATTCCGGTTGTATCTAAGACTTACATCTTGGAGTGGGAAGTCGTATCAATCTGGGTTCCGCTCACTAGTCTAACCAGATGTTTGATTATTAGCTTTTCCATGGAGCGACTGCCAGTCTGACCTCTGCGACCCGAAGGGATAGTGATATTCCATGGTGAAGACTAGTGACAGTTTATCTAGAGGTACTGACGCTTTATAACGCCTGTCATAGACCTTCGTGACAGTCGGGACCGACAGCTTAATGTGCTCTCAGAGGCAGGGGCAAGCGATATTTAACAATTTAATACGCATATAACTCTGAAAAGTCAGTGGTGCGCACTGTGGGTCTGAACCCAATACCCTCTGCATGGCAGTCTGTTGGTATCTCCACTAGGCTATCGCTGCTATGAAGGTTTTCATACCAATTAGGTGATGCCTCAACTTTCTTTTCCATCGCTTATATTAAAAATATCATTATTTTCTTCGATAAGGTTTACCTGGTTTGAGAAAATGGCTTTTAAAATGTATCGTTATTTCTGTATACTAAATTTTCCTTTTTCCTTGATTAAAATTAATGAATAAATCGAAACCATATTGTTGTTTGATAATTTCAGGAAATCATATTAAGTAAATATCTGGCCTTTTCCACAGGAAATCCATTTAAGTACCAATCAATTTAATGAAATAGCATTAATTGATTTTCTTCCAATATCCTTATTTTATAATTAAACTTCCTTAAGTATTTCATGTTTGACTTAATATCTACTTTTGAACTGCTGTTGTGCTGATACGTAGTGTAGAGGCAGCTCAAAACTAATGCTTAACTAACATTTAGATATATTGATAGGCCTCATCTTTTAGATATACTGAAAATTGCAAAGAAATTTGTTTGTGTTATCTGTATATACAGGGTGTAAAAAGACCCTTAACGAAAACTGAAATCCCGTGTTGTACCAATCACTACGAACATTTTCTTCGGCACCATACCTGGGAAATTACTGGTTCAGGAGATATTGAGGTCCTGTGACCCCATGGCTAAGTAGATATTTCGAGCATTATAGGCGCGCGCTTTTAATTGCGGTTTGAAAAATGTGTAATAGGAGTGGGTCGTAACAGGTAAAATCGCGTATCTGTTACGTCTATTCCTGTTATACATAAATAACAGTGCCAAATATCTGTTACAAAATAACAGTCTGTTATTTCATACCATAAGGTAGCAAGTTTAGTCATTGTGTGTTCTCTGTTATCACAGATACAAATATTTTACCCACGATTTAGTCTGCAGTATAAAACTCGGTTCTTTATTAGCATTTTACAATCATAGCTTAGGTGGTAAAATAAAAATATGTGTAATAACGTAAATACCATAGAAAATATGAATTAGCTTGATAGTACTGAAAACAATCCTTCATGCTCTTGTTACAGGCTTAGGACTGTCAGTTTGATACAATATCAGAATGAGATGACTAAAAATTTTATGATGCATTGACAATTTTAAGATAGTTAATTAATTTACTATCCTATATAAAATATCGCTTAAAATAATGTTGTCACATCGTCTTTATAAAGATGTATGTGTATCCGATCGTAGTAACAGCCCATATTGCCATATCGGTACTTCTCTTTCTAGCTTACGTGTTAAACCTTTGCTAGAAAAGGAAAGAGCTTGTGAGAACATTAACAGGGTCCGCCATACGCGGTGGTACTTCTCTTTCTAGCTTATGTATTGAACGTTTGCGAGAAAAGGAAAGAGCTTGTGACAAATATAACAAGGTGTCACAATATAACAAATAACAGTTTTTATCTCATTCTAACAATGGTTAAGGCCTGTTCAGACCTAAGCGGTATTCGCTACCGTCTGCGGCAGAGAAAACCCAGTGGGTATGCGGTAATATTACTGTTCAGACCTAAGCGGTATTCGCTATCCTTGTGGGTAGAATAACGCGCGGTAGTCGAGTTTCGCTCAGAGAGGTAAGAAATTTAGGTCGCTCTAGCCACGGTATTGATACCAAATACCTGAGCGAAACCCGCGCGGTATGTACCTGTACCCACAGCGGCAGCGAATATCGCTCAGGTCACTCTAGCCGCGGTACTTGATACTAAATACTTGAGCGAAACCCGTGCGGTATGTACCTCTACCCACAGCGGCAGCGAATATCGCTCAGGTTTGAATAGGCCTTTACTGTCATAAGCATGAATAGAGAAAAGCTTGTAACTGTGATTACTTATTAGGTATTTTGTTATCGCTTGGAACAGGAACTGTTTTTTCAGTTAGTTAGTCACAGTTACGGACTGCTATTTTATGATACCTGTTGTTTTTTAACTGTTACGATAAATGCGCCTCAATCCTAATGTGTAATCTTAAAAAAAAAAAATTTCCAGGTATTATTTTTGCTTAGAATGACTTGGTATGATGTCCATAACGAGTAGACTTCGGCTTGGTGATGGGTTTTGTGACACCCTATATATAACATGGTTGCTTAACTGACTGACTGATAGACAAGTTACAGCCTTTATAACTATTAGGCGCAAGAAGCTGAAATTTGGCATGTGTTTTCCTTGGGGACCATAGGCGTGCATTAAGAAGGGATTACCCGAAATTCCCATGTTATCGGATAGAAACGGTTAAATAGAAGAAAAGACCGAGCGTAGCTGCGGCCAACCTGTAGTCCGACATATAAGTTTAACAGGAGCTTATCAGACAGTTGTGACTGACCATAAAACTTTTAACATGCAAGATAACGCAGCAACTGTTCAGTGTGATATTTCCTCATAAGAAAACCCTAAAATGCGATATTGGCACTAATACAAAATGGGTCTTAAAAGCGAGATGAAATTGCAGTCTTAGACTAGCTGAACCTGCGGTTACACCCGCGTTATTTATGGCTTCTGCTTTACCCATAGCGTGATGTTATGTAGCCATTCTTGATTTTTTAAATTTAACCAGGTGTTCCTCAGATTAGCGCGTTCAACTAAACAAATAAAGTATTCAGCTTCACATCATCAGCCCTTTATAATGTCCCACTGCTAGGTACGGGCCTCTTCTCACTATGAGAAGGGTAAGGCCATAGTCCACCACGCTGGCCAAGTGCGGGATGGCAGACTTCACATGTCTTTCGAGAACATCATGGAGAACTCTTAGACATGCAGGTTTCCTAACAATGTTTTCCTTCACCGATTAGCAAGCGATAATTAACCATTTCACCATTTACAATCTCTAGAGGAGGCCTTCACCTTCGATAATGTGGGGTTCTCACATCACTAGAAAGTTAAGTTTTATGTGTTAGAGGTATATTATATAAACTGTTATAATTTAGAAATAAGTACGATTTTTGTAATTTTTTTGTTGGAAATATAAGGCTTTTTTATTTTATTTTATTTATTAATTAACAATTTAAAGTCTTCAGCTTAATAATCTGTATATTATACAGTATACATACCTTCCGTTACTGATTGACTGACAGATAGCGCACAGCTAAAACGAATGAGCCAAAGAAGCTGAAATTTGGCATGTATGTTTCGTGGTCGTCAATTTGGCATGCATGTGTACGACAGCGTCTGTGGTCCAGTGGGACTGCCTCAGTGGTCCAACTGGTGGTGGTATGCGACTGCTGATCAGGGGTCCCGGTTCGATTCGAATCGGCCAGTAACAGTTAAATTAAAATAAAATACGCGGGCGTCACTAACATCCTCTAGTATTAGCACAGATACATTCCAAAGTCCAAAGTTAAGTTAACTCGTTATTAATATTAACTCGCAGCGAACCGATTGTGTAGGATAGATGGGGATTAACCCCGTTATGCTACAAAGAACTGATTTTTAATTAAATATTACGGATTACTATGGGTTAGTAAGGTATTGCTGATATGGGCAATAGCATTTGAAGCAGAAAGTTATGATATAGATACTGTACGATACTATATGATATAGATATACATAAATAGAATACTGTATGATATACATATATTAATAGTTTCGTATGCACACTGGAAGGTGGGCTCATGTAGCTACCAATTGGGTACCAGGCGGTCGGCGGCGAAGAGGACGTCCTAAACGGAGATGGCGGGATGACCTAGACGCTTTTGAAGGTGACTGGTCAGAGATCACAAAGCACAGAGATTTGTGGAAATCTAAGGGAGAGGCCTTTAATCAGCAGTGGGATAATATAGGCCAATTAAAAAAATAGTTTCGTGGGCGTTAATTAGTTTTTGGGAAAGACGTCGCGGCATTTCTTTCATATTGTATAATTTTCTACCTTTTCTTCATTTGGAATTCAAACCAGCATTTCACCACTTTCCTTGTGTAGCCGACTTTAGTATTTGTGATCATTGAATTCAAAGAGATTTGACTTACGTTGTTGTGAAGTTGAATTATCTATTTAAATATTACTTTTTTGCAGTAATAACTCAGAAGTGTTGTAGAAGATGTAATGAACAAAAATGTTTTTCTAGTGATTGTACCTTCATGTACTTAGATTACAGGACAGAACGAAGGGGCAGACCTAGACGTACGTTCTCTGACCAGATTAGAGACATCCTTAAAACAGGAAAGGTTGGAAATACCCTAAACAGAAGAGTATACATGAGGAATTTGATGGGAGTGAATGAAGCAAGAAAGATATGTCAGGATCGTTGCAAATGGCGTTCCGTAGTCTCTGCCTACCCCTCCGGGAAACAGGCGTGAGTCTATGTATGTATGATGTAGATTAGGTTAAAGTTATGAACTAATACGACAGTTATCAGTTAGACGGAAGGCGTAGTGCTTTAATATATATACCTCGCCGCTTGACTCAGTATTAGGTCGGCAGGTCGCACACGACGAACTTTCTGATTTTAAGGGTGTTTCGTCCCTGGGTAGGTCATCATCATCAGCCCTATATATAAACTGTCCCACTGCTGGGCACGGGCCTATTCTCACTATGAGAAGGGTAGGGCCATAGTCCACCACGCTGGCCTAGTGCGGGTTGGCAGACTTCACATGTCTTTCGAGAACATTATGGAGAACTCTTAGACATGCAGGTTGCCTCACGATGTTTTCCTTCACCGTTTAGCAAGCGATAATTAACAGTTTAATACGCACATAACTCTGAAAAGTCATTGATGCGTGCCGTGGATTCAAACCCGGACCCTTTGCGTAGCAGTCTGTCGGTCTCTCCACTAGGCTATCGCTGGTTGATTACTGATTTGCTGCCACTGGGTAGATATGATTGTTAAAATCCTCAATCCGGTTATACTAGTAAATAGACCTCGGGTTGGAACTGGGATAAAGCTAGAAGGGTGTTGCTATCCCTACGGGGATAAAATATTTATTGAAAGTTTAGGGTAGGTGAATCCGCAAACGACTGCTAGTTATAACATAATTTTACCTCAATACGCGCAAAAGCTAAATGTCATAACTCTGTCATAAGTCAGGGATTTCAAATCAAAAATATATTACCCCGATTTCATACTCCAATATAATATTCGAGTGATGTTTAATACATTCATAAAAGTAATCAAATACGTTCCCCTATAAGCCAAAGTTAATATTTAATCCAATCAATAATCTGTAGATCGAAGGTATTTTCTTTCAAATAGATGTCGAGATATGATGGATATTCTGAGTGTCATCGAATCATTTTGAGAGTAAATGTTTGAGAGTAAACGTTTGAGACACTGCATTAGAAGGAGTCTTAATTTTAGATTTATGTTAAAACTGATTAAAAAATAAAACGATGTTTAAGACTTCTTTGAGACTGAAATCAAGCTCAGGTCTAAAATGTATTCACATGGAGTAATTGAATATTTTACTGTATGTTTTTATAAACTAGCTAAGCCCGCGGTTACACCTGCGAAATTTAAAGCTACTGCTTCCCATCCATGGCTAATAGCGTGATGAATTTTTTTTTTGATAAATAGACTATCCAGCACAAAACGCACGGTGTAGAGGTTTGAAGGGGATAAAGAAACGCCATTTTTGCAGTGGATTCGATTCCCACACGATACCAATACAATCCACGAATTATTTCATGTCTGGGTGTTATTATTTGGAATATTATGAGACTTTATATATTTTCTTTCTTTATAAATGACGTTTTGTAAGTGAGAATAAAGGGGAATGGAATCCATGCGAAAATTAGGTCACGGTATAAAATTGTCTGCGGACAAAAATCTAGCGTTCACCAGTATTCGCGGACAGGGCCTAATTTCCGTACTTTCAATTGCGTTTAGGTTGCGCTGACAGTTAGCTGCTTTTCGCAAACACCTATAATGTCTAACTCTTCTATAGTGTTGTAATTTCTGTCATCGTCCATTAGCTGGGCACGGGTCTCTTCCCGCTGTGGGTAAGACAATATGCAGGTGGAGGCTGGATATATGCGGGTTGGTAGACTTCACATGTATTTCGACAACAATATGGAGAACTATTGGTGGTAGGCCTCTTATTGCAGGGGCCGTCTAGAAAAAGGTACACAGTATCAGTTATTCTACAGTATAGTAGTATCGTACAAATCTGAAGTATTACATACCGGTTTCAATGATAATGTAGCTAGTCAAATAGTTGGACATTAGAAGACTAAACACCTTACGTCTCATAGTAGGCAGCGGCTTGGCTGTGCCTGCGACGCGACGTGTCCCAAGTCCATGGGCGGCGGTTGCCCCTTACCATCAGGTGGGCCGTCAGCTCGTCTTACACCATGCCACTGAATACAGATTTACATAGAAGCGCATTTCTTAAGAATTTCGTGTGCTGATTGCAGTGGCGACTGTCGCCAGTGTAGTTCATAGTTGGCGCCGTTGGCGGCGCTGGCGTCGTTCTCCGTCTCTCTTGCTCTCATAGTCAAGATACACAGGAGGAACGTTTGTCTCTCTTGCACTCGTAGAGACAGCTGTCAAAGCCCGACTGCCACGCCGCCAAGCGGCAATTTGGGTCACAGAAAGTTTGTCTACAGAGTGCCCATATGAAATGCGCCTCTATGTAAATATCTGAGCTCTTTGACCATACTGTCATAAAAATAAGACATGAACCGTCCCATTTCTTTCACCTGTTTAGCATCACGATTTTAGCGATAATTAACAATTTAATACGCACATAATTTCGAAAAAGGTTAGGAGTTCAACGTTAATGGAAATAACACATACTAGTCTTCAAAACTAATTCTAGGAATAATCGCTAGAAATTCTATTATTAATCAATCATATTCTCATTAGCACGTATTTCTATATAGTTTGTAACAGCTGACGTTGCTTACATTAGTTAAAAGCTTTTGTAGAAGTTGATTATAGGCTAGGACCAAGTAATTAGGGTACATTAGGCATTGTGTCCAATAACCTTGTCTTTTGGAGGAAGCAAAGGGCAAAAGGGGTGGTTGAATACTAGCGCTAATGAAAAATGCCGTAAAAATAGTTTAATTTAAGTCAGTCAGTAGTCAAGCACAGTTTAAATACCTAAAAAGATTTATGTACTAAGTAGAAATGTCTGCAAATTTTAGATCTCGACAATGATGCTACCAAATGCGACCAATTCTAAACTATCCGACTGCCTCCTTGGTCCAGTGGATAGCGTATGCGACTGCTGATCGGAAGTCCCGGGTAACAATTTTGCCTGACCCGGGAATCGTCCCGGGTCAGGCAAAATTGTGACTGGGTTTTTCTGAATTCTCAGTTAACAGCACGGAGTCTGGTGATGTGCCCGGTAACGGCAATAGGCTCGCCCCCTATTACGTGGGACCTAAAAATTCATGGCGAAATGTGGATGTAATATTACACCTCTGCCTACCCCTTCGGGGATATACAGGCGTGAATCTAAACTATACATGGACCTACTATACAAAATACATGCCAATGTGAATCAATTTTAGTTTAGTCGTTCTGAATGAGTTAGCGGCAATTAATTCTCATTCCTTAAACTATGTGTCGAGGAAGCTTTGTTTAGTTGCAAAAAAGTATTGGAGGAGGAATTACGGTAAAGTGTATGAACCTATATGTCAAATGGGTACATGGTTAAAAATCATAACAGAAATGATCCACAGACCACTTTTATTTTGTTATGGACATAATGAAAGTGGTATGTGGATCATTCATAGCGTTCAAAAATGTTTCTTTTTGAAAACAGAATAGAGTTCGTACTATGTACGAACATTGTCTAAATTGTATTTTGGGCTAATATTCAGTCACATCCGGTTAAACTTGTAAGCAGACCCCTGGTGCAACTGGGATAACTCTAGGAGGATGATTGTCTAAATTGTCTTTTTATTGTGCTAGGTAAATGTGTGACCATTCCCTTATATTTGTATAACGCGACCAAGTTATTTTTAAATATTAAACTCGGTGTACCACGGAGTGGTGACAGTATTTATGAAATTATAACGCTATTTTCATTAGGATCTCTCTGTATTTTCTAGCAAAACTTATTCTAAGTGCGATGCTGCATTTTCATTTTTAAAGAAGTGTGAGTGCATATACCCATTATATGATATTATACATTTGCCAGCTTTATACATAAAATTTGACTTATTGTTTTTATACGAGAGCAAGCAGTACGAGAATGTTTTCTGACGTTAATATTTATGGTAGTGCAAAAAAGAGGTCATGTTAAAAAATCGGATAAATGCGAGTTTGACTTTTGGATGGAGGATTCCGTACAAATTTTATCATTTCAAACGATTATGCTGAGTACGCTGAAATGTTATTCTGAAATAAGTTACTAAAAAGCATTTCTCTCAAATAACAATATGTCCTATAAATACATCGAAAGAGGCCACAGCGTTATCGAAAACGCAAATATTTTTTTACGTTTGCCATAATTTTAATGTAGCATTTTCACAAAACCGGATATATTCGGCTTTATTACCGCACTATAACTGTAAGGCTTTGTCTTTTTAATATAAACTCAAGGGTAACTTCCCCATAGTAGAAAGTAATGAACATCTAAAAATAGTTTCGGCATCCAGTAAGGTAATTGGGTGACTAATTTAAAATTCCTTGGAATAAACATAGACGCTTTGCTTAGTTGGAAATCCGAGCTGACAGATATAGTTAATACTTTAAGTTCAGCCTGCTATGCTATTAAAAGTTTAAGGGAAGACTTGAATATAGATCAATTAAAAATGGTATATTACACACTTGTAGAATTCAAACTTAGATATAGTATCCTATTATGGGGTAATAGTTACAAGTATAACATTAACTCAGCATTTGTAATTCAGAAGAGGGCCATAAGAACCATGTTGCGTATTAATCAAATGGAATCATGTAGAAATCACTTTAAGGAACTCAAGATACTAACGGTTCCTTGTCTATACATTTTGGTGCTCCTTTGTAACTTGATAAAAAACCTAAATAAGTTTGAAACTGAGGATCAAAGAAAGATAAGGGAAAAAGTCGTAGGAAAGATCTCAGTAGCATTATTCAGCCTAAATTAAATGTTGTGCAACACAGTTCTGCATACCAAGCAGTGAGTATTTTTAATAAGCTGCCAGCTGAGATGAAGGTTGTTTACTGTGTGAATAGTTTTAGGGGCGGAACATATCTGACGGAAGATCCGTCGAACGTATCTTCGGTCGCGTATATTCCGTCAAATGAGTCGGTACACACCTGACGGAAAATGCGTCGAGCGTATCTGCACACATTTGCTAAAAGCGTGGCTATTATGCACACATACAAGTTTGTTCGTGCAGGGCCGTACTCAGGGCAGCTCAATATTTTACTGTCATATTCTTTTACCTAATCATTTTTCGTGTTCCCTGATGTTATGTAGTCACTGAAGACCGGTAGTTATTTATATTGTAATTCGAGTTTGACTATTAAAAATATGTCGGACTTAAGAGATTTTTATAGTAGCCAACAAGCGTTATTTGAATATATTTCCTATATAGGTATGAAGGTTCAAAATTAAAAGACGATGATACGATTTGGTTACGGTTTTTAAGAAAATTTATACAAATGATATAGAAGGGGTTACAGTTGCAGCGCATGACACAAAATGTTTTCTATGTAGGTATTTTAATATATAAAGTTTGGAAATTAAAAGGCGTAGCCGTGAGATTTATTGCTTGTTCTTTCTCATGGTTCTAACTTCTACGCCTCTACGTCGCATTAACTGTAAATGTAGAATCTTTGGTAAAAGAGGATTTTGGTTACAAATCGTGTTCTTCATGTTTTATATTCTATATTTTTTTTGTTTAATAAGACAACTCCCGCACTAGGAATAAATCCTGTGTCGCGGGGGACTTTACAAACATACAACTAACGGACACAATGAACACTCAGACTCAGACAAATTCTCAGTGCTGGTTTTTAGGTATTTTTTAGAAAATGTTATTAAAATCATAAATAATTCTACCAGACTCATTACGACGGCAGTAATTCCCGTAGACCTTTAGAACCTCATACCTAAAAATTGGCCCACGATCCAGGCTAGCAAGTATGCGTACACTCATAGCACATACTAACACTATATTATTCTACACATTTCGTTTCTAAAAAAATAAGTATGGTCTGGCGGCCCTGGAATCTTACTCTACTACGCGTCACTCAAAATCACCGATCTGGGAATGACATGGATATGGCATGTCCAATATCTACGAATTTAGCGTGCCTACCTACGAAATTAGCGTGCATACCTACGAAATGTTAGGCAATTTAAAATGGCTGCGATTTAGGTTGTACTCCAGAATATAATCGATATCGATATGGAACCGGTCAGAGGAAACCTAGACATTTTTGTAGTAAGTTACTTTAGTTAGTTTAAATCTTTTGCCAGATTAGTTTATTTCATAATGCAAATGTGGGCGAACATGGCAAAGTGAAGAACGACCTTTGTATCAAACATGTAACAAAATATTCTCTGAGAGCCAATATCAATACTGTGTCGCTGAAAAAGTACCGGACATGAATGGCACCATACATACGGTAATGAAACACACAGCCTGAAGCACTGGTTTATCTGGTTTTTAGACATATTTTATGCACAAAAACAAAATTATTATTAGATTTCACAGCAGACGTACCACAAACCTTGGCAAAAAATATGGCGACAGTGGCACGAATGACATTTCTAATAAAATCAGTAAACTAGGGCTATCTCCTTTTTTCTGACAGAGATATCCCTAAGACAAAACGAGACAACACTATGTTTGGTGGCTTTATGTCGTTTCGTATATATGTGTATAAAAAAAATCATGGTGAAATGTGGGTGTAATATTACACCTCTGCCTACCCCTCCGGGGATACAGGCGTGAACTATAAAAATAAAAAATATATTAATATATGTGTATAATGTAATTTTTCTATATGTACCTACTATTTGCCCTCTCCATGCTCTCCATCATATTCCTTACTCAATGGTCAAAATTCACGTGGTGCGTGGTGCGCGCGACGTCGACGGATAATCCGTCAGTACGCTCGACGTACTAACGGATCTTCGGTCAGGTGTGAATGGTTGAACGTTTTTCTATACATTTGTATGTATTGGCGTTACGCGACCGATAAAACGCGACGGATCTTCCGTCAGGTATGTGCCGGCCCTTAAAAATAAATTAAAGACACTTCTGTTGAAAAAGAGCTATTACAGCATAGAGGAGTTTCAAAGCGATAACATGTCAAATTCATAAATTATTATTTTATTTCAAATATTATTATAAATTTTTAATTTGTGTCACTGCTAGCATTTCTTATTTATTTTAATGTTGACATTTTAAATGTTCATTAATAATAACTTTTGATTTGACATGATTAAATTGTTATTTCTATTGTGAGGTTATTCTGGTGATCTATTTTTGTATGACATGTTCCTATTTTAGTATGTAAGTTTGTAATATTCTACACAATGTATATTGTATTGAATAAATGACTAATAATGACTAATGACTATAAAGGGTTTGATTTGCGGAATGCGAGTGTGCAAAGAGGTAAAAAATTACTTATAAACGGCCGTATCTATTTATTACGTTGACGTAGGTTGACGTAGAAGCTTACATTTTTTATGGCACCAAGAAACATGATATTTTAATGCGTTTTAGACAAAAATATCGTACTGTTCTGGTTTTGCGGTGTAAGCCTTAGAGTTAACTGACGGAGAAAACGTGTGAGTTTCTCACATTGATACGCCATGTTGCCGTTGAGTCGTATCTGGTAATGGAGCCAGCTAAGTAGCAACTATGTATTTACGCCATGGAGGCTAAGGCCTCGTAAATACCTGTCTCCCTAGGCGGGCCGGATGATAGATCCATAGATTCATGCCAAGCTAATAAAAGCGTGTTAAAAATGAAATGGCGCTTCAAATGTCAATTTTATTATTAATCTAGATATCCCATCGCCAAACTGTTTCATCATCACCATCATCAACCTTGTTCATAATCTGTCCCACTGCTTAGCACAGACCTTTTCTTATTATGAGAAGGGTAACGCCATAGTGTGTTGTGTATTTATCCTCTTATATGTTATTTTTATTTTATTTAGGGGGATGTACTGTGCCTATGGCACATTAGTATTGTAATCATCTTACGAATGAACGGACGTGTTTCACGGACTGAGCTATCGTTTCATTACAATACTCACCGACCATATATAGACTGCTACACATAACTACGTAGACACACATAAGCATATTAGATACCTTGCTGAAAAAGTGCGGATAGGCTGGCTTCACATGATGCTTCTGGGTGCTTTCGAGCACTTTCCACACGATGCTCTCCTTCATAGTATAGCAGCCGATAATATAATAAACATTTTAATACGTTCTGTGGCGTGAGTGTGAAGTCGAGACTTCCTACATAGACGTCTGTTAGTCTCTCCACTAAGCGCCTCTTAATACCTATATAATAATGAGAATATCTCTTAAACTGATAGCTTTAAGGCTCAAAACCCCCGAGCAAAAAGAGACAAACATGACAAACATTTCAGTACTGATGTACAACACAGTCAAAAGCATACTCCGGCAAGTGTTCCACAAAAGCTTTTTACAAACTCGACAGCAAAATGGGTACATTAAAAACGTATATTAATGAATGTTGGGAACAAAAATGTTGCGACATATGTCCAACTAGTTTTTGCGTATGGCTCCAGCCGAGATTTGTGACACTGTTATACATTTTATAGTAGTTCTGTAGGGGATTATAATTTGGGTTGTTGATGTGACAAGATACAATGTTACGGTCGTCCATTAGGTTGTTAATGTTTTGAGTTGATTTTTATTTAGGTTTGCTACCATTTTATTCGTTTAAACTTTGATTTTTGTGTACGGATGGTGTAGTGGTTTAAGCAGTCCTCTCACCTCGCATTGCGTCGTAGGGCGTGGGTTCCATTCCAACACGAGACCGTCTATAATCTACAAATCTGTGTTATTTGTGACCATTAACTGATTATTAAGGTTTTATTATTGTTTTGTAAAGTCTCCAGTGCCACAGTATTCATCTCTCAAGTGCAAAATAGTTGTCTTTAAAGGAAATCCAAATATCTTGAATTTGTGAAAGTGTATTTTTTTTCTGTTCAAATCAATATATGCCCATCGTGAAGAAGTTACGAACTAAGAACTTTTATTAACGACACAAAATTAAATTAATTTTAACATAAAACAATTATAACTACTTACATACTACTTACTACTAAAATTAAATTAAAATATTAAAATATAGGTACAATACAAAAAAAAAAAACAGAAAAAGAAAAAAAAATCAAAGGGCGTCGTGAAAGTCCTCCACATCGCCGTCTATTGGAAACGTGCCCAGAAGACTGGCAGCATTGCCACGCTGTATGGCAATGCTAATTTTTTGAGTTAGATACATACCAGCCTTGGTCACGCGAGGCGTCGACAAGTCTCTTCGCAAGTTCTCTATATAGAGATCTAGCACTTGGGCCCCATGACCCCAACGTTTCAACTCCAAACGGCTCAAATACGTAATCCCCTACGAGATTTACGTATTTGCGCCGTTTTAGAGTCTCCGAAGTGGCAGCAGCAGCGCCCGCACAACCCGCTGTGCTAGGAAGATGAGATGGCGCAAGGGTATCGACACACGTTGCGTCCCACACCAACCTACCCAACTTCCAAGGCAGTAGAGACATTCTATCTGGTCTTTTACCATCGTTGCGTGCCAAACCCCGAGGTTCAAGTTGGGCTGGAACGCCAGCTGTGACAAGAGCCCGACGGAGAATGTCATTCAGGTTGCTGTGTCGTGAAATACGACCTGCGCTCCTGCTGCATGATAGGCCATGGTGACCAAGGCTGTAGACAGCCTCCCCACAGTGACAACGATGTGAAGCGACACATGGCGCACCTAACCGGAGGCAAGAAGCGATGCAAAAGGTCGTGTCGTCCAACATGCTACCTATGTTGGACGATGGCAGTGCTTGAAGCCAGAGCCCCGACTCCCACTCTCCCACAGCCAGCAAACGAGCACGCTCTGCAGCATTGTACGATGTACGGAGGAGATTTTCTCGTACTGCGCTGCAAAGCGGCCCGTCCCACTGCCTCTGAGAGGATAAATTTCGGGGCAACTCTGTACTTGGACAAGCCATTTTCCAAGCATTAATGGCATCGATCTTACACGGCACCTAAGAATCGACCAGTGTGGGTGCTAATATTTTCCTGGTTAATTCTGCAGTGCTGTGGACCGATGACAGAAATGCTAGTAAGCTCACGTCGGAAATGTTGCGTACTCCAAGCCCACCCAGGCGAACAGGTAATGTCGCCTGTAGCCATGCTCGGTCGTTCAGAGCCACATTTAAAATGTTGCTTAGGGTGTTTTGTAAAATTTTGTCAATATTGACTAGTGGGCTTGGGTTTTTCCAAAAAGGCGAAAAACGTAAAGCGTGTGTGAACTTAGGCACAAAAAGACAGTATCGAATAATAGTGCAAGCCGAATGTATATTAATTTTGAGCAGGCGGTCCGAGATTTCACTAAAATTTTGAATTTTTCCATGAATAAAAGAATCAAAACCTTCGTCTAGTATTGGGGACCCAAGAAGGCGCGAGAACTTTGAGTTCTTATAATATTCGTCATCAGCCCTATATACTGCCCCACTGCTGGGCACAGGCCTCTTCGCACTACGAGAAGTCTTATAATATTGTTAATCCATTATCGATGTTAAAATTGCGCAACTTGTATACATCATACAACATTATTTAACAAGTCTTCATCGCGGAATTTATGCTTTAATAACACTTTGTATTCTATGAATTTGATGTGCCACTTAGGCCTTTCGCACCTCCTAAAAACCATCCTTCATGTTATCTAATCTACGTATCGTATGAACGGCATGTGAGATGAACGACGCGATAATAGGAGGCCGAATGACAAAGAACTCCTTAGTGAATACACGATATCTTTAATATCAAGTGACGTCTGAGTACCTACTCTACTCTCTAAGAATATGGATAGTTGTATAATCTAAGTCTACTCTAGTACTGACGGTAATATTACATAGTCCTCATATAGTCCTTGATCTATCATATAGATATACAGCTGTTTTTTAATACCCGATCTATCTACAGGGTGTTGGTATGCAGTTGTAAAATATATTCAAGGATGCCTCGTTGGTCTCGCGGCATAAATATGCGCGTGGGATTGGGAGGTCTCGGGTTCGATTCCCGGGTCGGGCAAAGTATTATTAAAGTATTATTGGGTTTTTCCGTTAGGAAATTCTCAGTAACAGCACGGAGTCTGGTAATGTGCCCGGTACGGCAATAGGCTCGCCCCCTATTACGTGGGACCTAAAAACTCATGGCGAAATGTGGGTGTAATATTACACCTCTGCCTACCCCTTCGGGGATACAGGCGTGAGACTATAAAAAAAAAAAAATTCAAGGGTGAATATACTATTATAACTGAATGCAAATACATGAAAAAATAATTCACTAAAACTTAAAAAATAAATTTCGTGGTCATGCATTTTAAGCATCAACTCCGTGTTTTGACCACCGCCGTCGCTCAGCTGATCGCCGCGAGCTCGCATTGTAGTTACCTAACACATACGAGCACACCGTGCAGTCTTATTCTGCACTTTTCAACAGTTTATTCTGATTTATTATCCAAGTAACATTGAATGAAAATAGGGCCTTATATTATAGCACTCTGTAATAATTTTAGTTGAATAAGTAGGTACATATAATGTCTATGTCGTATTACTAAAATATTTTGTTAATGCAGATCAAAACATTTAAAAGATTTGGCTACTAGATATACGTATTTAACATATTTTGTGGGGCTTATGGGGTGCATAGGGTTCCCACCAAGAACTTAAGGTCCCAAGCCAACCTCACCTGCAAGTGGTGCACCTGCCGATCAACGGACGAGGCTCTGGCAAACAAAATATCCCGATAAGCGGCAATAGGCTCGCCACCTATTAAGTGGGATCAAAACACTGGCGAAAAGTGGGCGTTTAATATACCTCTGCCTACCCCTTCGGGGAAACAGGCGTGAGTCTATGTATGTATGTATGTATGTATATGTCAAACTAGCTGTTTCCCGCGGTTTCACCCGCGTACTGAAGGAACTACTTCGCGTACCCAGTTATTTTTTATTATTTTTTTTTATTTTATTTTATTCAGGACAACAAACAATTGCGCAATAAAAGGATACAGAGTGTCCTTACAAATAAAATATCACCTTAACTAATTACGCAACCAGCACCGTCATCCACAGAATAATATTACAATATTGGTAGCACAGTAAAATTCAAAGTGACTTACAATTCATAAAATTAAAAAGGATGAGAAATAACACGACAAATATAAAATCTTCTTATACAAACCAGAAAATCTAGTTCGAATAATATGTTGAGACTTAGGTAATAAGTTGACATTTATCTAATACTGTATTTTTGAATTTTGAAATTGATAAGTGAAATATATCGACGTCCGTCAGTGAAATTGTCATTATACGATTTCATAATTCTCCTTAGAGGAGCCCTTTCTCCAGCGTTAGTTCTACTAAATTTAGGGGCGAATAATTTATGCTCATATATGTTTCGAATTCTTAAAGAGCTACTGGGTATGCGGATATAGATTTGATTCATTAGTTCGTTACCATCAAAAGTATTGTGACAGATCTTATATAGAAAAGTTTGGTCGAGGTAAAGTCTACGTGATTTAAGTGTACTTAGTGAGAAATCAGTCAATAGTGTACTGTATGACGACCATGTGCGAAAACATTTGTAATCAACAAATTTTATAAATTTACGTTGAACCCTCTCTAATTTTTAGGGTTCCGTACCTCGAAAGGAAAAAACGGAACCCTTATAGGATCACTTTGTTGTCCGTCCGTCTGTCAAGACCCCTTTTCTCAGGAATGCGTGGAGATATCAAACTGAAATTTATACTAAATACTCGAATCTACGGTTTCATAGAGCTGTAAAAAAATCAAACTTCTAATCCAACGCAATCAAAAGATACAGCCGTATATGCTGCACATTGTAGCATATTTTCAAACTAACAAAAACAAAAACCTACAGGGTACTTCCCGTGAACTCAGAATCTTGAAATTTGGTACGAAGCAACGCCTTAAAGCACATATAAAGGAAAAATTGCGAAAACCATAAATTTTAGTTACATCATATAAGAAAAATATTTTTAATAAATTTAAAGTTACTACCCCTTTCTCTTGAACGCGTGGAGGCATTAAATTAAAATTCATATCAAATACTCAGGTATATAACACCGTAAGGCTGCAACAAAATCAAGCTTCTATGTCAACGCAATCAAAAGAAAGAGCAATATAAGCATATTTTCAAACTCGCGCCTACTCGCAAGTGAATCAAAACCTACAGGGTACTTCCCGTGAACTCAGAATCTTGAAATTTGGTACGAAATAACGTCTTATATCATATATGAAGGAAAAATTGCGAAAACCGTAAATTTTTAGTTACAGCATATAAATTTTTTTTTAATAAATTTAAAGTTACTACCCCTTTCTCTTGAACGCGTGGAGGTATTGAATTGAAATTCATATCAAATACTCAGGTATATAACACCGTAAGGCTGCAACAAAATCAAGCTTCTATGTCAACGCAATCAAAAGAAAGAGCTATATAAGCATATTTTCAAACATGCGCCTACTCGCAAGTGAATCAAAACCTACAGGGTACTTTCCGTGAGCTCAGAATCTTGAAATTTGGTACGAAGCAACGCCTTATAGCACATATAAAGGAAAAATTGCGAAAACCATAAATTTTTTGTTACAGCATATAAAAAAATATTTTTAATAAATTTAAAGTTACTACCCCTTTCTCTTGAACGCGTGGAGGTATTTAATTGAAATTCATATCAAATACTCAGGTATATAACACCGTAAGGCTGCAACAAAATCAAGCTTCTATGTCAACGCAATCAAAAGAAAGAGCTATATAAGCATATTTTCAAACTCGCGCCTACTCGCAAGTGAATCAAAACCTACAGGGTACTTTCCGTGAGCTCAGAATCTTGAAATTTGGTACGTAGTAACGCCTTATAGCACATATAAAGGAAAAATTGCGAAAACCATAAATTTTTTGTTACAGCAAATAAAAAAATATTTTTAATAAATTAAAAGTTACTACCCCTTTCTCTTGAACGCGTGGAGGTATTGAATTGAAATTCATACCAAATACCCAAGTATATAACACCGTAAGGCTGCAACAAAATCAAGCTTCTATGTCAACGCAATCAAAAGAAAGAGCAATATAAGCATATTTTCAAACTCGTGCCTACTCGCAAGTGAATCAAAACCTACAGGGTTCTTTCCGTGAACTCAAAATCTTGAAATTTGGCACGAAGCAACGTCTTATATTACTTATAAAGGAAAAATTGCGAAAACCGTATTTTTTTGTTACAGCATATAAAAAAATACTTTTAATAAATTTAAAGGTACTACCCCTTTCTCTTGAACGCTTAGAGGTATTAAATTGAAATTCATATCAAATACTCAGGTATATAACACCGTTAGGCTGTAACAAAATCAAACTTCTATATCGACGCAATCAAAAGAAAGAGCAATATAATCATATTTTCAAACTCGCGACTACTCGCAAGGGAACTTCCCGTGAACTCAAAATCTTGAAATTTGGTACGAAGCAACGTCTTATAGCCCAGATAAAGGATGCGGAAGGCTGAGGACTGTGTGCTGTGGTGCGTGTTGGGAGAGGCCTATGTCCAGCAGTGGACTGCGATAGGTTGATTGAGATTGAGATTTCAAATAATTACATAGTCTTCAAACCTTTTTGCTAATTATTCTGTACTTTATAAGTATTTTTGTAACAGATTTCTTATAGTCACTAAAAACTTTGTAAATCAATAACTTTGATAAAAAATCTTACCATCATTCATCAGCAGACTTTTGCAAGGCTGCTGCAAGGCTGTTATAGGTATTTAAGTTATATTATAAAATAAGCTATATATGTTACTATACAATAAAGGATGACTGATTACAAACGACAAAGACCCCTTTTTATTTAATTTATGCTCCTCCAGCTTTCCATACTGTAATGTTATGGATTTCATTTGGCAATAAAAATACCATAACTATGACTGGTGAACTTTTACTTATATACCTACAGGTTTGTACGGAACCCTCGGTGCGCGAGTCCGACTCGCACTTGACCGGTTTTTTTATAATTAATTTAGAATTTCATATTTTGCACTCATTACTTAATTTTTAAGAGTTTTGAAGCTCGACAATTACTTTCTTTGCATTTATTCCCAACAATTTATGTTTTTTAAGAATATTAATACATTAGGGAATCCAATAAAGTTATCTAGTGCAAATATGACTACAAGCTAATAAGTTATATCGTTTTAAATGTGATAGTTCAGAAATAAAAGAAAAAATTATAAAAAAGTCGTATCTCGAGTACAGGTACACTTAGGACCTGGGTTTCTTGGGGTGAAAACTAGGATATGCTCTTCCCTAACCCCCAAAAAATTGTGTCGGTCCATGCGCCAAACACCCTGTATAATTTATTGTCGGTATGTATCTGTACAATATCTATGTATTCTAATTATTTGGTTATACATGATGGCCTGTTAGTCTGCCAACTCACACTTGGCCGGCATGGTGGACTATCAGACTCGGTTCCGAAACTATAATTAATGGATCGCACAAAGTGTTGTCTCGAGTAGGAATCGGACCCAATGCATTCGGGCGCAGTTTTAAACAGCGAGGGGACTGCTTAAACCACGCCATACGTGCAATGAGTTACATTAGTTCCACTGGCTAAAAACAAAAAAAAATGCAACATAGTTATACACATAAGTATAAATTTAATATGATCCGTTCCATTTACCACAAGCATCATAAACGGTTCAATAACATTTAACACAAACTGTATTGAAAAACCATATCAGTCATCTGCCAATTCGTATTCAATGATATAAAAGCCCACAATCGTGTTTAAAATACCAATACAATTTTAAAATACAAATTTAATTTAAATACACACACAATTTAAAGTTACAAGTTTTAAAACACGATATATCGATCAGGGAATTGGGGAATATACAGGTAAGGTTACGCGTCCACTGGACCTATGCGAAGCTTGGAACAAAATAAAATGATCCTATTGGCAGACGAATGATTTTAAATGTTCGTAACTTTAATTCAATATAAGAAATTTGTTGATGGATCTTATTTGCGTGGATACTTATTTAAAGGCATAAGCCGTGATATATTGTAAAACTTATGCAGAGCAATAAAAGCTAGTAAAAGTAATTTATAAGGTGTAACAGTTGCAGCTTCTTACAAGAATAAAATTATTGTTCATTATGCAAAATTGTAAATTAGACAATTAAAACAGTAGCGATGACTTTTATTACCCAATTCTTTCTCATGGGTTTACGCCTCTGCATTGCACTAAATAAAATGGAATTATATGTTAATTTGTGGCACTAAATGTGAAGGTAGAATCATTAAGTAATTTACTTGTAAATTTAATTTTACTTCTAATTGGATCACATTGTATCTTATGCGAGTAAATTATTTTGACTTTGACTTAAAACATTAAGATTGAGTTTCTACGCGCTGCGCAGCTACCTTGTACATGTCTGATGAATTCGTCGGCTCAGTCTTAGACTAGGTAGGATGCTGAGTGGTAAAACAATACGCAAGTGAGCGATGCAAGAGGGTGTACATTGCATGCTCTTGGGCTTTTGATGTATTTTTGTAGGCACAAGCTTTTATTTTGACATACTTAGATTTGTTGGTATTTTCGTACCAAATCTACTCTGTGGGAGGCTAGGAGAGCAATATAATGCTTTAAGATGTCTCTCTAGAATCGTTCGGATGTGTTCATCGTTCGTATGTGTTCACTCTAGTGGCTACGCAGCTTAAAGTTATAAGGTTGCACCCTTGTTTCAATACAATCGTATTTAATGGTACAATGTACCGAAAACCGTGGACTGCAGTTTGTGCAGCTTAAACATAAAATAATTTAATGAATATCGCTAATTGTTCAATGGGTGTTATGAATTGGGCTTAAGAGCATTACAGTACCTACATAATAGTTTATATATGAATTGTAAAGGGATATATGTATTTGAGCTAATTGCAAATTTTTCTTTGATATAAAGGAGTATCCCTGGGGGAGGCATATGTCCAGCAGTGGACGTCTCTAGGCTGACACGATGATGATAATAAAGAAGTAATTTGTTAACGAATTTATTACTTTGGTGGTACTCTACTCAGTGTGGTGACGGATTAAGAAACAAAAGTGCCAATGCCTTTTTTTTAATTTGTTTTAATGGTCCAATTTACAATTTTGCATAATGAAAAATAATTTTATTCTTGTATGAAGCTGAAACTGTTACACCTTATAAATTAATAATACTTGCTTTTATTGCTCTGCATAAGTCTTACACTATATCACGGCTTATGCCTTTAAATAAGTATCTACGCAACTAAGATCCAAGCTTTCTTATATTGAATTAAAGTTACGAACGTTTAAAATCATTCGTCCGCCAATAGGATCACTTTAATTTGTTCGAAGCTTCGCATAGATCCAGTGGACGCGTCACCTTAACCGTATATTCCTCAATCCCCTGACCGATATATCGTGTTTTAAAACTTGTTACTTTAAATTGGGTATGTATTTAAATTAAATTTGTATTTTAAAATTGTATTGGTATTTTAAACACGACTGTCGGCTTTTATATCATTGAATACGAATTGGCAGATGACTGATATGGTTTGTTACGGTTTGTTTGTTTGTTTGTTATGGTTTTTGAATACCTTTTACGTGAAATATATAAATGTTATTGAACCGTTTATGATGCTTGTGGTAAATGGAACGGATCATATTTATACCGATGGGTATAACTATGTTCCATTATTTTTTGTCCCTGTGGAACACAATGTTATTGATTGCACGTTGGCGTAGTGGTTTAAATAGTCGCCTCGCTGTTTTAAGCTGCGCCCGAGTGCACTGGGTTCGATTCCTACTTGAGACAACACTTTGTGCGATCCATAAATTATAGTTTCGGCACCGAGTCTACCACTCCACTTAGCCGGCATGGTGGACTATCAAGTCCACCATGCCGGCTAAGTGGAGTTGGCAGATAACCAGGCCATCATGTATAACCAAATAATTAGAATACATAGATATTGTACAGATACATACCTGCAATACATTTCATAATATGATGTGTGAGTTGGACTTGACATATTATTTTAATGGATATCGCTGATTGTTCAATGGGTGATATAAATAGGCTAGTTGACAAAAAAAAAAATTATACGTCCGTCCTGTAGATTATTCAAAAATAAGCGATACGTATTTTTTTATTTGTAAATTAAACCAAAAATGACCAAGATATAGCTCATTAAAGTTACGTATAACGTCACGCTGTGCTGCATTTTTTTCGCACTACATGACGTCACACGTAACTTTAATGGGCTAATGTTATTTTTTATTTAATCAAAAAAAGAAAAAATACGTGTCCAATATTTTTTTATAATCTTAAATATGGACTAAATAAAATGTAATTATTTCGACCCTGGAAACTACCCTATTGGGCTTAAGAGCATTACTGTACCTACAGTTTATGACTTGTAAAGGGATATACCTATGTATGTATGTATATGTTTGAATGTGCTAATTTAGCTCAGCGACGTTCCATAGCAAAATTAGGATTAACATAACATAACATATCTTCACGCCTTTTATCCCCGAAGGGGTAGGCAGAGGTGTATTACACACCCACACTTCGCCAGATATGTTTCGGTCCCAATGTAATAGGGGGCGAGCCTATTGCCATCTACCGGGCACATTTTTAAGCGAGCGATAATTAATATTTTTATTTTAATACACATATAACTTCGAAAAGTCATAGGTGTGTGCCCGGGGTAACTGGGGATCGAACCCGAGACCATCGTCTCGGCAGTCCATTACGTACACTACTGGGCTATCGCCGCCTATATATATATATAGGATTAACTAAGGAGTAATAATATGTTGAATGTATTTATTATTTTGGTAGTACTCTATGTGTGACGCATTAAAGAGTGTCATCACCCTATTTCATTCCCTAAGGCAAATACACAAAGTTAATAGTATCTTTATAAAGAGACAGGAAACTCAACAACAAACTCAGCTCAGCCTGGAGAGCGTGGTATTGTAGGCCAAATTCTGTTATACTTACAAAAAAATTCAAATTCTTTTTTACTAGGAGACTGCCTCAGTGGTCTAGCGGATAGCGTATGCGATTACTGATCGGAGGTCTCGGGTTCGATTCCCGGGTCGGGCAAAGGTATTACTGGATTATCCGAATTCTCAGTAGCAGCACGGAGTCTGGTGATGTCGCCGGTGACGGCAATAGGCTCGCCCCCTATTACGTGGGGCCTAAAATTTCATGGAGAAATGTGGGTGTAATATTATACCTCTACCTTCCCCTTTGGAGATAAAAGAATATAGATAAAGTGAGTCTATAAAAAATATTCTAGGAGAAGCTAATATCCAGCAGTAGTAGGTCATGACTCCAAGTATTGTTATATTGTTCTCTTCTTTAAAACTTTATAGACAGCTTGTCATCAGACCATAGATTTAGGATATTTTTCGCTGGCATCCTATATCCATAGAGCATAGATATAGAGGCACATTTCTTATGGGCGCTCTGTAGACAAACTTTCTGTGACCAGTTCGACCCATATTGCCGCTTGGCGGCGTGACAGTCGCGCTGTGACAGCTGACTCTACGAGTGCAAGAGAGACGAAAGTTTCTTCTGTGTCACCTAACTACGAGAGCAAGAAAGACGGAGAACGACGCCAACGGCGCCAACTACGTACTACACTGACAACCGTCAATACGCCAGTTGGAATCGGCACACGAAATCCTTAAGAAATGGGCTTCTATTATGTAAATCTGTATTCATTGCTATATCTATGCGTCAATTTGTAATTTCTAAATATATGGAAAATATCTTATTTCGTTAGCATCTCTCAATGTAACCACACCTTTCAACAATACCCAGTCCAAAACAAAAACATAATGCATTTGTTGCATAAACCTTGAATAAAGAAACTGCTACAATGTGCGCGTATTAACAAGATGCTGTTATATTTACATAACTAAGTAGACGTCTTCAGCGAACGAGTTTTACTTTAGCAATACAAAGTTTACGAGTGCTCATTTAGCTTAGAGTAATCCGAGCAAGTTGCTCTACAGAATAATTATACACAAGAGTGTTGTCATGTCTTTAGTTTTAAATATTTTAATTTTATTCTTTATTAGTTTTAGTAGTTTTTGGGACACATCTGACTACAGTGTCCCGTGTGTTTACACAAAAGTTTTATACTTTTTGTGACTGTTTACCTTTATTAACTACTAGTAACACTATTGTATCCCCTGAGAAGCTAGGTTTCGCAGCAGTTTCTACTTAATTGGGACTAGTTCCACCTGTATAGGTTCAACAGCAGTGACTGTAGTAGACTGAGTTTTGACACTGGTGAAGTGTGAAGGTGACTGCAAGGTCGGCGAAGTGGTTCAGCGTTTGCCTCGCCACTCGAATCCAATGCAGCTTCCGTTTAGTATATTGTTGCATTGGTATTATCTTGACATTAATGGAAGGTAAAGAAATACTTTGACTGCCTCCGTGGTCCAGTGGATAGAATTAACACTTTTGCCCGACACGGGAATCGAACCCGGGACCGCCGATCAGCAGTCGCATAGCGTATGCGTTTTTCCGAATTCTCAGTACTTAACAGCACGGAGTCTGGTGATGTGCCCGGTAACGGCAATAGGCTCGCCCCTTATTACGTGGGACCAAAAATTCATGGCGAAATGTGGATATAATACCTATACCGCCTCTAAAAAGAAAAAAAATCATATCGTCTGATTTTCAGCACCTCTTGCACACCTTCGTAAATCTATCGTGAGATAGATTTAATTATAAAGTTATAAGGTTACCGGTATTTCGCTTATTTAGACGGAGTCACGGGTATGTCTCCCGAAAGCAGTACCAGCGACCCCAAAAGTCGCGATGGGTCGTAATAGGAATGTGGTGGTATTCTTCGCGGTTGGCGAAGCGGGAGTGTAAGCGACTGCTGAATCGAACAACAACACGTTTGCACAGCTCCAAAACACGATAGTTTGAACCTCGTCAAATATGATTAGTTTCATGACTTTCATGTACGCGATGAGTGGTACCATAGTTATATGGAAGTTTGCCAGCTTTGTTAACATTTATACCTACTATACCGATGTGTCGCTGCGTAACACATATATTAAAGCCTGTAACAGTTGCCTGACTTCTATTTTACAAAGACTATTTAAAGCACTCACAATTTGATTTAAATGGCCGTTCGTAGTAGATTGGCCAAATTAAGCAACGTTTACACAGGTCACCATTTGAATGGGTGAGCGCTAGTTGTGACATTTATAACAGCGATTTACCATGCTTTGGAGGGCACGTCAATGAAAAGAAAAAGAAGTAAACTTCTTACAAAAATTGTATTTTGACGACCGGTTGGCGCAGCGGGAGTGTAAGCGACTGCTACGCTGATGGTCGCGGGTTCGATTCCCGCTCAAGTCAAACATTTGTGTGCATGAACATGGATCTTTGTCTTATTCTGGGTGTTTTTATGTATAACGTATCACGTAGGTAACGTAGGAGAATATGGGCGTTCTCCGTTTCTCAGGTCTTCCTCCATCGTACATTTCAGGAAAATAAGACTCAGTATACACTCCACAGGTTTTACTTAAACTAATTAGTTTACTCCACAAACTAAATATGCACACGTAGCTCGGATGAAATTGGATTACTTTTGGAAACGCGGCGAAGTCGGACGTAGGTAGGCCACACTTGTTTCCTCCGCGATGTCTGTCGCCAAAAAGTCCCGTTAACAGCTCCATGTTCGCTTATAAAACATTTTATGACATTGACAGCTGTCAACTGCCGACCTCAGTGTTGCCAACCATCGTATCTGAATACGCCCAAATCTATTAAGATTTGACGTTCCGTTCTCGAATCTCCGACACGGCCATCTTGACACGTCACACGTCCCTGTGTGATGCTCCTTCTTCGTCCTCGGTCCCTCACTGCTGAAGATCGCGACCACATATGTGTCTCCAGGCTGTACATATGTGTATGGTTCGTTGCATGCCGCCGCCCACCGCCTTCATGCTCGTGTCAGACCATCTCGTAGGTGCCCTGGGTGATGCTCCTGCAAAAGGTAAAACGTTCTGCAATATCTCAAGGTCTTAGCTCGGCCCACCCTGATCATCGTTTAGTTAAAGAATAGGGCTCGTTACGTAATAAACCACAACACTAAGGGTTAACATCAAGTTTTTTTTTTACACTACATCATACTATCGCATCACATTATTACGAAAGCAACTCTCTCATTAGTGAACAGCATCAGAGAATTATATCAGAAACGTTAATCAGCGAAAAGTGTCACGGTTCACGAGCCCCTTCTCACTATGAGAAGGGTAAGGCCATAGTCCACCAGGCTGGCCAAGTGCGGGTTGGCAGACTTCACATGTCTTTCGAGCACACTCCGAAGAACTCTCAGACATGCAGGTTTCCTCACGGTGTTTTCCTTCACCGTGGTTGCTATCACCTACACGAGCGTAGCAACTCATATCACCTCCATCGAGTGACGTACACACTGTCGTCGCTATCACCTATAACGAGCGATAGCGACCCATTGCCACCTACATCGAGTGACAATAAGGCCATAGTCCACCACGCTGGCCAAATGCGGGTTGGCAGACTTCACATGTCTTTCGAGCACACTCCGAAGAACTCTCAGACATGCAGGTTTCCTAACGATGATTTCCTTCACCGTCGTTGCTATCACCTACACGAGCGTAGCAACTCATATCGCCTCCATCGAGCGACGTACCCATTGTCGTCGCTATCACCTATATCGAGCGATAGCGACTCATTGCCACCTCCATCGAGTGACAATAACCTTGCCAGTGTCGTTGCTATCACCTAAATCGAGCGATAGCAACTCATGGCACCTCCATCGAGTGACGTAAACCATGTCACCTCCCTCGAGTGACTCTTAGATTAGTTATTGCCTCCAATACAACGAACACATCACCTACATCGAGCGATATGTCCAATTACCATCTTAGTAATGAATTGATAGCAACTACTGTTCACTAATCAGAAAGAAGCACCACTAAATTTAATTAATCATTCAGTTAAGCTAAGGTCTTTGGACTCTGCATCTTCTAAGCAAATGCCTTTAATAAACTACCTTCATTTTCATTGCCAGATTCGGCCAGATAGGCTTTAGCTTTACCAGTTACCAAGCTCCTCAAAGCCACATACAGGCTTCACACAGGCCCCGCGCCACACACGGGCCGCGCGCCACACACGGGCCGCGCGCCACACACGGGCCGCGCGCCACACACGGGCCGCGCGCCACACACGGGCCGCGCGCCACACACGGGCCGCGCGCCACACACGGGTCGCGCGCCACACACGGGTCGCGCGCCACACACGGGCCGCGCGCCACACACGGGCCGCGCGCCACACACGGGCCGCGCGCCACACACGGGCCGCGCGCCACACACGGGCCGCGCACCATACACGGGCCGCGCGCCACACCGGCTATGCTGGCCACCAAGCCACACTCGCCACGAGGTCGCGCCGGCCGCCTGACCTGCGCCGGCCGCCAGGCCGCCCCAGCCAACATGCCGCGTCAGTCATCATGCCGCGCCGGCCTCCAGCCCGCGCCGGCCACTAGGCCACGCCGGCCACCAGGCCGCGCCAGCTACCAGGCTCACCCAAAAAGAATTAAATCTACCATTAGTATTTCAAAGATTCGTCTCATTGTATACGCACTTACTAGAGTATCCGTTCTTTCAGACTAATTCAACGTCCGCACTTCGTAAATTTTAAGCGATTATCAAATTCATTTACAACTTCACAACTGCACAGAACGTAACTCCCGTCCATACTCTCAATGAGCTATGTCAAAACTGGATTTGACCACTGACAAAAACTAAATCCAAATGCGAACATGGAGGGAAAAAGAGGCAACGACTAGAGTTCTGAGATAACCAATCGACAGTCCATGAGTATTTTCAGATTCTCACAACACGCTCTTGTCATACGATACAGAAACCAGAGGTAGATGATTTTAGCGATCAAAAATCGAATGAAAGCTACTTGAGTAGCAGGGTATCCGTGATTGCGATCAACGACCACACTTTAATGTACTTGGCTCTAGGAATAAAAGAAAAATATCGCACAACACTCATTCTAGTCGTTCGACTATTCCTGACCCAAGTCGGTGGGGAATAAAGCTACTCTGATCAAAATTATAACAGGTTTTAATGAAAATCACAACTAACTCTTTCTCTCGAAGCTGACATGTTGAACAACACGCATACTCGTTAAAATAATAGGAAACTCATTAAAATATTGCATTGCTCATACTCTGACATCCATCGGGTCTTCAACATCACGCTATGTAACCTCCATCCGGATACACAACACCACCCGGATAATCATTTCGAGCGTCTAACAAAGTAATCTTAAACTAGGTTTGTTCAACATGTTGCTTTGGTTTTCCTTACCACATAGCAGACTAAAAAAAATCTTACTAGGCTGATAGTCTAGATGTTAAGTTTACTACCAAGTGTCCAACCAGTCTTTATAGCGTTATAATTTTGTCATGGATAGTCTAAATACGAAGCTTATCCTAACCTAATCATTAGCGATACAGCAACGGATCTTTCGCGTCCAAGACGATGGACAACGTTTGTGATACTATGATTAATAAGTAATAAAGTGTATGCAAATCACCGACGGTAACATGGGTACCACAAAATTATCACAACAACGACTAACAAAGCACCCATTTAATGAGAATAAGATTAAGCACACAATCATAAATCACTAACGATCACTAACCTAGTTCTACCTACAATGAAAATTAAAATCTCCGTAACTGATTATCGTAACGCACTACGATGCTAACGCATTTTCTTCTACGTCTGATAATCGAGTTTAATAACTTCTACTAGAAACACTATCAATCCTAAACGTCCTAAGCATAACTCGGGGCACTTGATAACACATGAATTTTAAAAACACACGGTAATTTTCACACGTAAAATCTTAAAATTGAATTTAATTTTACTAGTGGTGCCATCTAATAATCAGAGTAAGAAACATTTTAATGTGCCATGTTAAACATTTATGCACACAAAGAAGCAGGTGTAATTGCTATACCGAGATAAAAAGAAAGAGTACCAGTGCCACTTTTTACTTAGGCTCTGATCACATTTAAACGAAAACCGTTACGTGTTATCAACACCACGAGTCGATAAAATAATGGCGCTAATAATATCTTTTGACTATGGTCAGGTTACACTAACCAACCAACCGCACTCGTCTAGACAGCACTGCGGTTCACACGTCTATTTAAGAAATAAAAGCTACAAGCTGTTCTACACAAAATCAGAAGCAATAGCTCCGCACAGTCTCACACTATGAACTTAGTATGTACGATTCGATTAGTTTACCAACTTTAGCGCCGCTGCCCTGCGAAGGACAGTCTAGACCGGAGTTATAGTTCTAGATTTAGCAGAAAACCAACCAAAGCTGGCTGTTGGTTTTAAAACCAATATTACAACTGCACTACAACAATAACTAGCACGTTTCACTCAAACGAACTTGCTTGGAACAATGCAAGTCGGCCTGTACGCTCAATCTCGTTACTATTACAGTCCATAAAGTAAGACCGAGACAAGATAATCTATTTGCAAGCAAGCATAATATGATCACAAGGTTCGTGAGTGCGAGCCACCCTCGCATGAAGAAATAAAAATAATCGCTTTCTTTTTAACCGGCGTATCAAACTCAAAACCTCCGTTCGATATCTACGCTATAGCTAGATCACAGGGGTAGTCAGACAACCATACGCTAACATAAAATACAGCAAAGGTAACAATTAAATCGTTCCGTACTACCCACATTTTTTTTCTTTTTCCCTTTAAGCGATTAAAAAGAAGGTTATTCATGAGATCATGCCATGAGAAAACGACACCTTAAAAGTCTAACGGTCCTACAACTCTAATGTCTCGTGCAGGAATCGAACCCACAACACTCGGTACGATGTGATGGCGACGTCATCACAACGATTATGACATTTCCAAGGTTGAACGCGTAGCAGTATTCTGCTAACCAAGAATGTTTTACAACCACCGTAACTTAATAAAATTTGATGTACCAAAAAATTAAATCAGACAAAATACGCTCACCAAGGTTGCAGCAGAAAACCCAGCTGATTCACCAACATAGCAGCGTTAGCAGCCGCCTTCGCTCGCGCCTTGTTGGCACACTTCATTGAACGGGTCCATCCCAGGAAACGGCACGGTAGATAGCCAGGTCGAAGCTCCTCCCTTCAAGGCCCGGCTTAGTGCGACCATAAGCGGGGCACAATGCGAATCTCGATTGTCCAATCACATGTCTGCAGCCGTCACCAAAGCACGTGCATCTACATCTTGTTGCTCAGGATCGAAGTCCGGTAAACAAAGGCCATGTGACGATGTAGTAGGTATTTTCATGGCTTGGATCAGCGTCAGAAAATTGCGATTTTGTAGTTTCAACTGGCCCAGCTATTTTTCATTACTAGTGTCTTCATTTTGAACACGTGGGTCGATATGCTCGTATCCAACTTCTGATGACGTATCACGTAGGTAACGTAGGAGAATATGGGCGTTCTCCGTTTCTCAGGTCTTCCTCCATCGTACATTTCAGGAAAATAAGACTCAGTATACACTCCACAGGTTTTACTCAAACTAATTAGTTTACTCCACGAACTAAATATGCACACGTAGCTCGGATGAAATTGGATTACTTTTGGAAACGCGGCGAAGTCGGACGTAGGTCGGCCACACTTGTTTCCTCCGCGATGTCTGTCGCCAAAAAGTCCCGTTGACAGCTCCACGTTCGCTTATAAAACATTTTATGACATTGACAGCTGTCAACTGCCGACCTCAGTGTTGCCAACCATCGTATCCGAATACGCCCAAATCTATTAAGATTTGACGTTCCGTTCTCGAATCTCCGACATGTATAATAATAAATATTTTATTATTTACTGAGCAAGCCCTCTAAAGGAGTCTCGGTCTTTCTTCACGGAGCTCCAAATGCCGAGGAGGCGAACTCGCAAATAGCGTTTCACTTAGTATCAGATAAGTACGTCTCGAGTTACGTAATGTAGATAAAAGAAATAAATGAATGAAATGTAACAGCTACTGTAGGTTCTTGAATGACGCATTTTCTTCGGCTGAACATCAATTAAAAAACTAATAACATTTTACCACAAATGGGAGAGTGCAATTATAAAACAACGAATATATGGGCGCAAATTTATATATAATGATCATATTGATACGAAAATGTTAATAATATTTAAGATTGATATTTAAATAACTATTTGTAAACACAGAACTGAGAACTTCACTACTTTACAATATTAGACACTGTATTGGCTGCTTAACTGTTATAAAGATTGGGTATTTAATTTATCGCTTAGTTATTAAGATAACTACAGAAACTTTCAAAGTAAAATCAATTAGTATTAAATAACATTATACTGACTCTTATTTTTACGGTAATAAATAACATGCGTTTATATTTGCATCCTGTTGATAGCGCCATCTGTTGACAATGTTGTAAAGCAGCGTTTAGTTAATAAAATAAATTTGTTATTCGTGTAAAATAAATAATTTGGTGTTGTGCAAAATTCATTACAATATTAATGTCGATTTTTGATTAGTTTATAATTAATCGTACAGTAATTTCAATTATATGTTGAAAAGGAGTTGTTAAACGTTACATTAAGTGTAATGACGGTTAGTTTATAAAAAGGACTGTAGTTCGCATTTTAATTCAATTCTGTGCTAGAAATCGTCTAAAAATAAACCAAGTAATATTACGTGAGTGTTTTTATTATGGAGTCTGGACACCATAACCCTGGCTTATCGCCGACAGCAGCGGTTGGATAAACGCCCCCTAAGAGACTTCGGGATCTACGGTTGGCGCGCGAGTGATGGGTCTCTTGGCTTGGCCGCCATTACCAATGATGACCTGAAGACTGATGCGACAAGCGCTTGGAAGCCGTGTTTGGCGCTAGTCAACCCTGATCGGAGACCACACGGTGTGTCGGAGTTATGGCGAGCACGTCTTAACTTCACGTGAGGCCACGTGCGAGTGAGGGCGACAGAGCGACTACGACGGGGTGCACGCACCGGGGTGTGCCGTGGCGTGAACGCTGTTCTGCTACGAGTGCTACCAGAGGTTGCAGATGCGGATTGCTGATGCACTGACCAGAGGTATTTATCCAGAGCTGATTTGATTAGTTTTTGAGAAACATCCATAATTTTATAAATTATGGTGCTTATACGATTACCTACTGTCCCCGTAAGAATTACCAGATACCTTAACATTATACAGTCAAAATTACGAAAGTTATACCCCAAATAGAACTTATAGGTAACTATGGTTTATCCACGTTTGGTATATAGCAGTACTACTGTGCTTATAGTCATGTTGTGCCGTCGGCTAGGGCTCTTGTCTGTTTATTAATCGTTAGACCATGTCGGAAACTTTCTGTAAAACTTACTTATCTACACAAGAAAGATAAAATAGCTTTGTTGTTATGTGGTTCTACTAATAAAATTATTAGTAAAGAACGGTATAACTGCCCTTTTCAAGTTGAAGCTCTGATATAGATCCATTGTATAAATTACCTGATTTGCTTTCAGTTTAAATAAGCTTATTGATGTGCTGAAGATGCATTCAATTGGTAGTCAATAGGTTATCTCAATAGTAAAACATTAAAGGAATCAAAACATTATTTATACCCCTTGGTTACACATTACATAAGGCTAACTAACTGCATTACTTATGGCTAGTGCTCACGGCGCGATTATATGAAGCCTCTCTTGATAAATGACTATCCACCACAAAAATAATTATTTGCATAAAACCAATAGTTTCAGATAAGTGCATTCAACAAAACTTCAGTTTTATTATATTGGTACAGATAAATATTCAGAAGGTAGATATAAAAATAAATTTGTGATACACATTTTTAAAGCTAATATTTGTAAAGTTACAAAATAGGTTTTATTATATATTTTTGGACTCTGTAGGTGCCTCCATGATTTCATTGTAACATTGATGAAATTGTTACTGTCAACTTGCAGCTCAAGTTAAGGTTATATAATAAGACAAGGCAACCCGACATATCTTAATATTTGTCGCTGAATTTTATACCTGTATAGAATGATTTGTTCCCACCATGATAAGTCCTTGCTTAACCCAAACTACTGAAGCTAGAAACATGAGATCTGGACAGTAGATTTCTTAATGCAAATATGCACTCACTTAGGTTTTATAAAAGTCCATCTGTAAGCATTTTAGGTTGAAAGTCTTAAGGCAGGTGACTGCTAATCTTTTATAAATAACAAGCCTTAGTGTTATACTCGGTAAATACAATTTATTTTAGTTGTGAGTTCATTTGCTAAGTTAGTTGCATCTATATTCAAGATGACAACCAGTGATAAACCAATAAAATGTAGTGCCAACCTTATTGCTTAGCTCTTGTGGGATACAAGACGGTTAGGAATGATTATTAGGATAATGATAAGTGGATTTAAAGAACATGATATGAAAATCCATATTATCTCTTTTCCCATTTAGCAGTATATTCTCAGCAATTAAAGTAATTGTATGGACTACTCATGCTTTATTTCTAAGTCAGTTGTGATTGGTCAGTTTAAGTTTATTTATTCGGATAAACAATTACTAATTGTGTATGAATTGATAAGAATTACATTGGCACCACATGTTAACAGTTTAAGATAAATATTAACATTATTTGGAAAATTCCCTTAAATATAAAGGCAAATAAAATTAAAGTTGAATTACATAATGAAGGAGGGGACGAATGATAAATAAAAACATTCATTTCAGAAGGAAAGGTCTATTTTTATAAATAAAATGTTGAATTAATTAGAAAATACCAACATCTGAGTGTCTTTATTAACTTTTATGGTTTATTGTAGTAAATTTATAAGCTGAGTGGAATCATTTTTAGAAATAAGACGGCACTACTCTTGCTTTGTAATATTGGTAGCTTGTGAATTTCTCTTTTATGGCTCAGTTGGCAAACAGTTCAACCATTTCACAGCTTGCACTATGCCTAAAAATATTCAATATTGGATTAAACATGTTCTTACATGAGTAATAATTATAGCACTTGTATTTTCGAAAACCTTGGATCTGCATGGTTTGAAATTATTTCATATTTATCACCAACAGTCCGACTGTTCACGGCTAAAGGCCTCTCTTTGTCTTTGCCATTTTATTTTCCTGTTTGATGTGGATAAAACTAATTTTGAATATATTAAGTTTTAACTGTTTTATCTAAACTGCAAAATATGGGTCTCCTGATAACTTTATATTTGATTATCTAAAATGGCACTGTCAGACAGAACCTGAGAAAATTCAGTGTCTTTTGTATTTTACCTTATGCGTAAAATATGGGCTCCAACACTGTTGTAGCTAAGATAACTATAGACCAATGCACAGGTTGAACATGCCTGATATATAGATATAGCTTAATAGACCGGACCACTTTGTAAGAGTAGAATTTTATTTCATCTACAGTTACGAAGGTTCATGGAACTAATATTTGGGTGGGAAATGTTGCCCACCACCTGTCTTTTGAGTGTTGCAGGTTGATGATGACATCCTAGCAGATGATCTGACCTTAGTGTGAAGAGAGGATGGACGAGCGGTCCTTTACTGATTAATATGAATGGATGACGCTCGCCCACCCTTTTGACGTCGGTGGTTTTGCGTGTGGGCTGCGCGCACACATGCCGCATGGGTGCTGTACTGAGCTGGAATCAAGCATTGTTTGCTAACCTTTGTTGCTGATCAACATCAACAACTGTATGAGCAGCTTGACCGTATGGGCGGAGGATTCGTCAGATACCGACTTACGTGGGGGGTTCTCTACCTCCTCCACTGTCGTTGTTGGACCTATGTAATTGCATTGTATTGATATAACTGATCATGACGATGATCATTATTTTATGTATATGCATTGATGTGTTTATGAGGCAAATTTTGCATTTATGTGTTTGAGTAAAATTTTATTTTCCTATCCAACATCCTTCCCAAAACGCTGGCTGGCCACCATGCGTATCCTTGATCCTGGTCTTGTTGGCTAGATCCCGTGATGGGTGATGCCGTTGGCTAGATCCCGTGATGGGTGATGCCGTATGTTGGCTAGATCCCGTGATGGGTGATGCCGCGTGGGCTAAATCGACCCTATGTGGGTGATGCCGTTTGTGGGCTAGATCCCTATGTGGGTGATGCCTGTGTGCGCTAGATCCCGTAATCGGTGATGCCGTAATCGGCTTAGCCATGGGTGAAGCATTGTTTGTTAGATCCCGTGATGGGTGACGCATGCCACAGGCTAAGATCCTATGACTAGGTGAAGCCTTGTAAATAACTTTTAGTTCATTCTGTATGATAAACGCTTATTTATGTAATTTTTATATTCCTTATTTTTGTTTGTTATGCTGTTTATTCTGTAACCGTTAAATAATCAGCGCGAGGACGCGCTGGAGTCAGTATGGCCGTATGGGCGCAAATTTATATATAATGATCATATTGATACGAAAATGTTAATAATATTTAAGATTGATATTTAAATAACTATTTGTAAACACAGAACTGAGAACTTCACTACTTTACAATATTAGACACTGTATTGGCTGCTTAACTGTTATAAAGATTGGGTATTTAATTTATCGCTTAGTTATTAAGATAACTACAGAAACTTTCAAAGTAAAATCAATTAGTATTAAATAACATTATACTGACTCTTATTTTTACGGTAATAAATAACATGCGTTTATATTTGCATCCTGTTGATAGCGCCATCTGTTGACAATGTTGTAAAGCAGCGTTTAGTTAATAAAATAAATTTGTTATTCGTGTAAAATAAATAATTTGGTGTTGTGCAAAATTCATTACAATATTAATGTCGATTTTTGATTAGTTTATAATTAATCGTACAGTAATTTCAATTATATGTTGAAAAGGAGTTGTTAAACGTTACATTAAGTGTAATGACGGTTAGTTTATAAAAAGGACTGTAGTTCGCATTTTAATTCAATTCTGTGCTAGAAATCGTCTAAAAATAAACCAAGTAATATTACGTGAGTGTTTTTATTATGGAGTCTGGACACCATAACCCTGGCTTATCGCCGACAAATACATAAGATGTTGTTTACCTGATGCTACAAAGCAACACGATGCTAATCATAATAAGAACGTATCAGATCGCTTGTGATAAATTACAAAATTTTTTAGCATTAATTGACGCACCACGAGCAAGCAAGCCTTGTCATTCTCGAATATTCTATAACGTACGGATGAAGCCTTTGAACATTCAATAGGTACTTCGCTTAAAGGAAGTAAGATCTAATATTCATGGCAAATCTATGGAAATTGTCATATAAATAACTAATAACAACAATTCTAGATTATTCGATTCCTAAAATCTTAGAAAATAAGAAAACTTACTGCAACTTAGTCCAAGATTATCATTGAAATCCTGACTTTATTTACAGGAATTATCAAAGTTTCGTAACAGCTCCTTGACTTCGTAATCAGGTCAACGTTAAACCGACTTTTATGTAGGTATTGGCGACGGAATTCCTAGGTTCAAATTATCGGAGATTACGTCTCCGGTCCGGAGGTTAAATCGTCGAACAATTTTCATCCAGAACTGTTGAGAGCCAGGCAAAAACAATATCAATTAGATATTGATCGCCTCAAGTGATAAAATTGGTTACGTTATTAAATTCCTTGGTGTTGTAAGTAATTTGTTTGTGAGAATAATGAGATTTATGTGTACAATAGTCTCTGAGTGGTAAAGAAAGGATGTAACGATATTATGTCGAAATATTTTGAGCTATATTGTAGGTTTACGTAACATTTACATTAAGAGGTTCATTTTCTTAAGAGTTTTGTACAATTTGTTACGTAGCGCCTTGTGTGTATGGAGAAGGAAATGAAATCGTAGATCAAAGAGAATCGGAAAACCTCTGTGGTATTATAATTTTTAATTTATAATGTATTTCGTTAAAATACGTTGGTTATGTAATTACTTAGGTGGATACATTTAATTACTTAAAACATGAAAATGAAAAACATAATTTATTGAATAAATTCCTGCAAAGTGTCTCACAAACCTGAGGTAATTCTTATATTATGAGGTAATTTATTTCCTACCAATAATAATAATATCTCCATCCAAAGGTTGCCTGGTAGAAATCGCTGTTAGCGATAAGGCCGCCCATTGTACTTTATTTAATCTTAAAATGTTTTATATAAGTCTACAATAAAGTATAAATAAATAAATATATAAATAAATAATCTAAAATGGCTTACATCAAATTTTATTCGTAATCAATTCAGTTCGTAACCACGGTTGGTATTACCCAAGCAAGAACGACGGCAGGAAGGTATTTTTCCGTTACATAGATACTAGTAAATCTAAGTCTTCTCAATAATAATAATATAACTTTATTGTTTCTCTGTTACATAGTTACAAAATACATAATTGCACAAATGTGTGTGAGTATGTGTTTGTGTGCGTGCGTGCGTGCGTGTGTGTGTGTACGCGTGGTGTGAGTGCAGTCAGTTTAGGAAATAATGTGTGTAAGGTTTTCTGTCTCGTCCTAACTAAGAGATCAATCAATCTATCTTTTTCGTGCGAGTATGACGTAGTCTTATTCGGATTAGTATTCGTATTCCGGTGTCGGGGTTTTCAGACCTCCCAAAAGGTCTCAGACTTGGCCTAAAGATCCTTGTCCTAAGATTAGAACTGGGATCGATAGCTTTACGTGTCCCTTAAAGCAAGGTAGTGTTCTGATGTAAATGCCATACACGGTCACACATCCAAGTAGAGACCTATGCAAGCGTTGTTTAACTTTACCAACCTGTTACGAACTGTGAGTCAAGTCTCGCTATGGACGCTTTATGTTTAATTGTCACCATTATCATCATCAGCCCTTTATACCTACTGTCCCACTGCTGGGCACAGGCACGGGCCTCTTCTCACTATGAAAAGGGTAAGGCCATAGTCCACCACGCTGGCCAAGTGCGGGTTGGCAGACTTCACATGTCTTTCGAGAACAATGTGCAGAACTCTCAGACATGCAGGTTTCCTCAGGATGTTTTCCTTCACCGATTAGCACGCGATAATTAACAATTTAATACGCACTTAACTCCGAAAAGACATTGGTGCGTGCCGAGGATTCGAACCCGAGACCCTCTGCGTAGTCTGTCAGTCTCTCCACTTAGATACTTATCGCTGCGGTCTCTAGTGGTTATTATATAGTTATATTAGACGACACCAGCAGCTTCACACTTTTTTTTTTAAATGAACCGTTTCTACCCGATCCCTTGAGAATTTCGGGCAATCCTTTCTTAGTACAACCCTATGGCTCCATTAAGAACATACTGTATGCCAAATTTTAGCTTGTTGTGCCGAATAGTTTTGGCTGTAACTTGTCTGTCAGTCAGTTCGTAACACAAGAATTTTATATACGGTATACACAGATTATTATGATTTATTTTTTATTTATAGTCTCACGCCTGTATCCCCGAAGGGGTAGGCAGAGGTATAAATACTACACCCACATTTCGCCATGAATTTTTAGGTCCCACGTAATAGGGGCGAGCCTATTGCCGTTACCGGGCACATCACCAGACTACGGGCTGCTACTGAGTATTCGAAAAAACCCAGTAACACTTTTGCGCGACCCGGGAGTCGAACCCGGGACCTCCGATCAGCAGTCGCATGCGCTATCCACTGGACCACGGAGGCAGTCAGCAAAATCCTTGCTTTACAGTATTGCTGAACGTTACATAAGTTCATTACCGAAAACTTTGAAAACTCGAGACTCATCTGAAACTTTATATAACACTGCACTCAATATAATTGGATGTTAGATCGACTAACAACATCAGATACAAGTTGCCATCTCGCTCGACGTAATTAGATAATGTGACGGTTGATGGCGTTGTTCAACGTTTAGATATGTATACTTTGTATATGTTTAATTATATTAGAAAGGAAGGCAGATATATCGTCACGCCTGTGTCCCTGAAGGGGTAGACAGAGGTGTAATATTACACCCATATTTCGCCTTATGAAGTTTAGGTCCCCCGTAAGGGGAAAGCCTATTGCCGTTATCGGGCACATTACTAGACTTCGTGCTAATACTGAGAATTCGGAAAGCTCTATAACACTTTTGCCCGACCCGGGAATCGAACCCGGAACCTCCCGATCAGAAGACCCTTACGCTATCATAATTGTGATAAAGGAGATATTGAATTGGAAAATGTTAAAGTTTTATTGTGATGGACTGGTTCAACTATAAAGTATTTTTGTCTAAATGACCACACCCGGGTGAAGTCGGGGACAAAAGCAAGTCCTAAATAACTATGATCATTGTCCTAGCGTTATTCTGGTTACAGACTTACGGGTCCGGGTCTGCTTACTAGTCTAACCAGATATGACTGAATATTAGCTTTTCCACAGGGCGACTACCTGTCTGACCTCCGCCACCCAAAGGGATAGTGATATTCTGTGGTTTAGCCTAGTGTCAGTTTATTTACAGGCATTGATTACCTAAAACGACTGTCGAAGATCTTCGTGACAGTCGGGACTGACGTTTTATCGTGTTCTCCGAGTCACGCGATAATTATTACAATTCAGTACGCATATAACTCCGAAAAGTCAGTGGCGCGCGCTCTGGATTCGAATCTGACACCCTCTGCATGGCAGTCTGTTGGTATATCCATTAAGCTATCGCTGTCTTTTTGCTATTATACAGAGTGTTGATATGCATTTGCAAAATATTTTAAGGAGTTGATATACTGAATACAAATACATAAAAAAATAAGTCACATAAAGTTAAAAAAAAATTCCCCATCATGCACTTTGAAAATTAACTTGGTGTATTGACCGCCGCCACTCAGCTGATCGCCATTGCAGGTGCCTAACACACACAAGCCCACGTACCTACAGTGACAGCGCGATACAGTCTTATTTTGCACGATTTAACAGTTTATTCTGATTTAGTATCTAAGTAATATTGAATGAAAATAGGGTTTTATATCATCGTACACACACTCATCGTCTATATTGTAATACTAAAATATTTTGCAAATGCAGATCAACACATTGTAGCTTATGCATCAAAATTGCTAGTGCTAAATAACTATGTCCGTATTTAAATACATAGTAAGTCCGGTTAACGTACATTTGCAAGCCACACAATGCCATAAGGATTCAATTACGATAATAAGCCGCTAAATGCGTCCGCAAATCTGGTTATAGAGCGTAATCATTTTAACATGCTTATGTGTCCACTAATGTGTCCAACATTAGTTACTGCATTTCTGGTTTAGCTATAGTATGTACGCAGATCATTTTCCGTGTGGTGACGGATTAAGAATACGGAATGTCACCACCCCATATCATCCCATGGGTGTCGTAAGAGCCGACAGATGGAGCATATTATGCAGAGAACACCACTGTAAGAGAAGGAAAACTTGATACAAACTCTATACCAAACCGTTTGGCCAGCGTGGTATAGTAGGCCAATTCCTCCTTTCAAAGGAGAGGCCTAGTCCAGCAGTGGACTATTAAAGGCTGATGATGAGATCATAAGAGTTTGATGTCGTTAGGTTTCGGTAGCAGCGATAGCCTAGTGGAGAGACTCACGGACTGCTACGTAAAGAGTCTCGAGTTCGTATCCACGGCACGCACCAATGACTTTTCGAAGTTAAATGCGTATTTAATTGTTAATGATTGCTTGCTAAAGGGCGACAGAAAACATCGTGAGGAAACCTGCATGTCTGAGAGTTCTCCATCATGTTCTCGAAAGACATGTGAATTGTGCTAGCCCGTACTTATTCAAGGATGATGATGATTATGATGAAATTTCGATTCAATCATCATCATCAGCCTGCCGTAGTCCACTATAGCTTAGGCTTTTCCGATGGCACGCCACTGAGCTAGATATTCGGCTCTCCGTCTCTAGCCACTACCAGCCGCTTTGCTGTTCAAAAAGGGTTGGAAAATATGCCCCTGCAGTCGTGAAATTCGATCGGTTTAGTTCGTTAGGGTTTGGCAAATAATATCAGGTTTTCATGAACATAAAAGTCGGCTGTTATTGCGATGTCATTGCTCTTAAAAATCCTGAAGACTGGTCTCATCTTAGAAATATGTATACAGGATACTGTTAAACTACTGAAGCTATTTGGCCTTCTTTTTTGGATAGCAGATATTGCGAAAAAGCTGGCTAGACTAAGGCTCTAGACAGACGGACCGCATTTCAACTGCAATCCAACTGCAATTGCAGATCGGATGCACTTCGGATGCAGTTTGAATGCAGTTGACACGACTGCAATAGAACTGCAAACCAAACGTGCAGTCCGATTGCAGTTCAATTGCAGTCGGCGTGCAATCGAACTGCACGGTTGGTTTAAGCCTAAGATATAGTTGGATTGCAGTTGAAATGCGGTCCGTCTGTCTAAAGCCTTATTGCTCGGCCAGAATCATCCACCGCGCCCGCAACCACGTGTTCACTCTAGACAAACACTTAAATGGTAACTACGGGATCGAAAACTTAAATCTTGGATAGCGACCGGGACAGCGGTAGGATGACGAAAACTTAGTGACATTACATTTTTTTTTAAATTATTAATTATAATATTCTATTCTACCACATACACACATCACCATCTAGTTCCAAACTAAGCAGAGCTTGTACTATGGATACTAGACAATGAATAAACATACATACATACTTTTTTTTTGTAAATACATACATATTATATATAGAAACACCCAGATCAAGACAAACATCCATGTTCATGCACACAAATGTTTGACTTGAGCGGGAATCGAATCCGCGACCATCAGCGTAGCAGTCGCTACACTTCCGCTGCGCCAACCGGTCGTCAAATTACAATTTTTTTAAGAAGTTTACCTCTTCTTCTTTTCATTGACGTGCCCTCCAAAGTATGGTAAATCTTTGTTGTAAATGCCACAACTAGCGCTCACCCACCCAAGTGGTGACCTGTGTAAACGTTGCTTAACTTGGCCAATCTATTACGAACGGCCATTTAAATCAAACTGTGAGCGCTTAAAATAGTATCCTTGTAAAATAGAAGTCAACCAATTGTTACAGGCTTAAAAATATGTATTACGCAGTAACACGATATAGTAGGTATAAATGTTAACAAAGCTGGCAAACTTCCATATAACTATGGTACCACGCATCGCGTACATGAAAGTCATGAAACTAATCATATTTGACGAGGTTGAAACCGCCGTGTTTTGGGGCTGTGCAAACGTGTTGCCGACTGGGCATGCTATCACATACATTACTCATTTAAAACCAGATTGAAAAATACTTGATGGTAAACCGTGTCTCTTGTGAAATAAATATTTCATTTCATACAGAAACTACTAAGTCCGAAAGCTATAAAGCTACAAATATCATTTCATTTCATAGAGCAGCTGTTTCGTCTGGAATCTACCTTCAGAATAAAGGAAGTATTGTTGCTGTAAGGAGAATAGCCAGCTAAAGATACTGAAAATATATTCTACCAGAGTGCAGTACCAGAGCACATTTTACAAAAATATTTGAAAGAATAATCAATTTACTTGAAGCATAATTCAAACATAGATAAATTACACCCCGATGCCAAACAAATAATCGTGTTCATTACACAGAGATTTGTTTTGAGCGGGAATCGTTGGGATCAATTTTGTGCCGTGTTGTACAATATTCTCGTTTATTTGCTATAAGCTGACCGGGCGAACTTTGTACCCCCAAATTTTTTAATTTTTGCAATTATTTTTTAAAATATTTTTTTCACACAAGCTTTCTCCTTAGAGTAACGAACACATAAAAGAAAGATTTGTTCAAATTAGCGCAGTCGTTTGGAAGTTATGCGCGGACAAACATTTCGGTGACTAATTTTTACTTACGAATATATTATTATATATACTATTTAAAAGTTTCAGTTGCTTTATGCTTTTCATGTACAACTGCATCGAATTGGATAAATCTTTCTCTTGTGTGTTCGTTATTGGCAAAATAGTATGGTTTGTTTATTATTGTATGAAAAAATAATAATAGCAAGTACAAAAAAGGCGGTACAAAGTAGGATCAGCTAGTATAAATCAAATTATTCACTTCACTAATGCCTTGTTAGACATGACACGTTTGCGAAGCGCCTTCGTGCGTTGATACTTCGTGCCTATGAATGTTCATAAAGGCTTAAAATATAATTTTTACTTTCAGTCTCCTTCTACAGACACACACAGAGCTGTGAAATGTCCCCATTAACATTTCATTCGCCCCATAAATCCTTTTAGCTAATCATCTTTCATTCATACTTTCTGCTTGATTGAATCGTTGAGAGGCATTTTTTAGACTGGGCATTGTCTTTATTGGAATACGAATGATATTGATTAAGAGCTTAGGCTGTATATGTAAGGAGTGTCAAAGGTATTTTGGTGATAGAGTTTGCATATTTATCTGCTGTTTCTAAAGTTTTCAGTGACCTTCGCAGAACTATATTTCAATGAGTTGATTTGAATTGTTTTCCTTTGAAATTCTAGATGTGAAAGCTATTCAAATTTGGCCGTTTTGTAAATTTGTTTTATTGCTTTTGGTGGCAGTGTGGTGATAAGTTTAGGTAACTTTTATTCATGTTTTGTGGTTTATGTGTGACTTTGCGAAAGAACCGACTTAAATAATGGAGGTGACTGTGTTTTCGAGACCATTTAAGCACCGATACTTTAATGCAATACATGTTTTATAGATGATGTTATATGCTACGTGGGGAACAAATATCTTGCCATACTGCATCCACCGAGTTACGGTAAATATCTACCTCTAAAACACTTTGGGCGCCTTATTTTGTAATGAGACGTTTTTAAAGTGCCGAAATCCGTTCCGTTCTACTAAGAAGCCTTATAGTTTTGCTATGTCCGTCCGTCTGTCCGACCACGGCTTCACGACAAAACTATATAAGCACTAGAAGCTAAAATTTTGAAAAAAGTTAGTTTACTAGCAGCTCCTATGCACTTTAATGCATTTTCTATAACACTGTATTTACACAGTGACACACACTGTCACAGTATTTTGTACAAGTAATGGAGTATGGAGGCACCATCTAGCTTCTGAGTGCGCGTCTAGGTAAGGCAAAGAAAATATACGTATATTTAAGGTTTATTTTTGAGAAAAGACAAGCAGATCTGGTTCAATATCTGGTTCAGTATCAAGTGAGATTTAGTATTATGAATCTATTGACTTTTTAATACTTCTTGTCGTTCTTCATTAGCCTTGTTTATAATCTGTCCCACTGCTGGGCACTGGCTGCTTCTATTTGTGACACGGATTAAACTATAGTCCATAACACTGGCTAAGTGCACTTATGTTACTGCCAAATATGTTTTCATATATTTTACACCTTTGTTTGTGCCAAGAAATGCCCAAGAAGTAACCTCAGGGCCGAACCTTCCCTATGTGCAATGTGTGCGGCGCGCACAGGCGCCAGGGTGACAGGGGCGCCGCGCGCCGAGATATGCCTTAATTATAACACTTATTTTCGAAAAAGGATGCCAAAAAAGGCGCTTTCATAAATTTCGCACACAGGCGCTGCATTGGGTCGGAACGGCCCTGAGTAACCTTTATTAAGACCGCAGAAAAAGAACCTAAACCAAAGTGAACACTATCTCATCATCAGCCTTTAACAGTCCACTGCTGGACTAGGCCTCTCCTTTGAAAGGAGGAATTAGCCTACTATACCACGCTGGCCAAACGGGTTGGTATAGGGTTTTTATCAAGTTTTCCTTCTCTTACTGCTGCTGTTCTATGCATAAAATGCTCCCTCTGTCGGCTCTTACGACACCCATGGGATGATATGGGGTGGTGACAATCCGTATTCTTAATCCGTCACCATATAAAAAAAGAGGAAAAGCATTTAAACAGATTTGGAACTAAAGTAACTTACAGCAAATATAAATTTACATATTTTTACACAATTATATTTTATTTTGTTACAAAATCGTAGGTATGCACGCTAATTTCGTAGGTAGGTATGTCCAATCCATGTTATTCCCAGATCGGTGTTTTGTATTGGACTTGCCCAAGTGCAAATAGTGACATATGAAAGGTCCCGACTAGGGCTTGCAAATGTTGAAAATTTTTATTCGAATACTTTTATTTGATATTTTTATATTCCAATTTTTTTTTCTTTATTGAACTTCATAACTATAGGCCTATATTCCTGGCAACTATTACAACTAAGGTGCTCGATAGTTTGCTGGATATATACATGGCCCCAAAAATTTGTCTGCACGTCGCGTGGTTTAAGTAGTTTAGTTTTGTTTTTAACACAGACCGTCTACGGTACTATATAGTTAGAAACACATGTAAATCCGGTTTTCTTAGACCTTTATAAGGCATTGGACCTTAAACCTCTTGTTGTTTAGTTGTTGTTTTTCGTGAGAGTTTGTGGCCAACTCTAGTGTCTGAGTTTTCTTCATGGCCTAACGATTCCAATCCTGAGACAAGGACCGCGACCGACAGCTTTACGTGCCCTCCGAAGCAAAATAGCGCTCAGATGTAAATGCTACACGTGGTTACCCATCCAAGTGGCGACATGTGCAGCGTTGCTTAACTTTGCCGATCTGTATGCGGTAATTTAAAAACTGAGAGTGAGGTAGATACTGGTATGAACTATGAGGTAGGTACGTGAATGCTACAATATTGGTATGCAAATCCAATAAACACTGTCAGGCGGAGCTCTGCATGAGGAATATGGGCTGAAATCTGGCGTGACGCAAGAGGAAATCACCTCGCCACACCTTTATATATATATTTTTATTATTTATAAATTAGCTAATTGTTGTACCTACTCAGGAAGGCTGGTGTCGACTGTCATGAAGACGGAGTTGTTATGAACAACATCAGCTATAGGTACGGACGACATGGTCTTGCTGGGCCCAACAATCGGTGCGATGAGACGCATATTAAAGTTGTGTGAAGTTGCGGGCGCTTTTGGAAATCCACTCCAACCATCCAATAACGGCAAGCCGAAGACGAGGCCCTGACTTGAGCACTGACAGCTCGCCACAAAGCTGCCCTGTGATTTGTAACCTTTCTTTTCATCCTGTGATGCTGTTTTTGTTTATCATAAGATGAAGGTGATGTTTGAAAGCTATCACTCTGCCCTTCGATTGCGTTAGTCTCATGTTGAGATAATGACTGCCCGCCAGAGATGTTTATTATTATCATGATTCATTTTTCTCGGCTATTCTTCTTATTATTATTAGAACTCCTCCTTTTAGGGCTTCATACGCAAAAAAATCAAAATCTAATTTATGTTGTAATATAATTATGTTAAGAATGTCAACTAAATGTGTTTATTGGTGCATGTATTTAGGACAATTTTGAGAACGCTGTTCGAACTAGAATTGGATATTGCAATTTCCTTTGGAATATTTGACACAATTCATAATTCGAATAATTCAAATATTAAAATGCAAGCTCTAGTGACAGCCCGTCCACGCTCCGGTTGCACCCCTGACGTACACATACACATACATAGACTCACGCCTGTTTCTCCGAAGAGGTAGGCAGAGGCATATTGAACGCCCACTTTTCGCCAGTGTTTTGATCCCACGTAATAGGTGGCGAGCCTATTATTGCCGCTTATCGGGATATTTTGTTTGCCAGAGCCTCGTCCGTTGTTCGGCAGGTGCACCACTTGCAGGTGAGGTTGGCTTGGGACCCTAAGTTCTTGGTGGGAACCTTATGCACCCTGACGTGTGTGAACGAAATATCCCGGCAGGGACCCGGAAGCACGCACATCTCTGATTGGTATTGGTATATAATTCGGTATTTAGAGACAAGATAAGCATTTAATTAAATAAAAAAACATTAGTATTTTATTTTACGAGCTTTTATCAAGAGTATAGTACTTAGGTGCCAACAAAGAAAGAAATACTGTAAAAAGGGGGGGAGGTAATAATAAGATATGATTTATCGTGAGGAGACTTGACTTATGTCCAGCAAATGATGTACATATTTTGGCTGGAATAATGATGTAATATTAATGATAAATTCAAGTAAATTTTCTTATAAAATTACAAAGTGGAAAATAGAATTGACAATGTCCTTCAAATTGGACGGTTGCCATTCTCCCTTTCTCATATTACGGACCCAATTTCGTTTCAAATCTTCATTCTTTGGAAATCTACAAAATATCACAATGCCAATGCAATAACCAATTATTCAAATTATAATCTTTCAGAAACTGGTTTTCTAATTGACAATTGTATTACAACACTATCCTCATATTTTTTATCGAAATATTTCTATTATATTTATTTCATTGTGACTAATGGAATAAAAATAGGTGTCAACGGTGGTAATTATCTTTATCTTTATGTGTAAACTTTACAAATATCATTGTAAAATTATTACGGCAGATATCTACAATTTTACTTATTATGACTTACCGGTGGAAAGATATTTTTTGAACATTTTCGGTCAATAGTCCCATTCGGCTTTTACATCCGACGGCACTACAAACTATGGTTTTAATTTTTTAATGTTTAAAAGTGGTAATATCCACAATTATAATATTTTGTAGTCATTAAAATTGCAGTTTATTTCGACACAGCTTTCAGTCCAGCTGGATGAACATCGACATGACATAACTTTTTTCTTGGCATATGTCATCCAAGGCTGTATAGAACATGTATAAAAGCTCTATGGTTATCACACTCGAACATATACAGTTCTGTAATTAGAGAGAAAAGAGATGCATATACGATTTCTACTCTTTTTGAAATGCTCCCTCCATACTTATAATGATTGCTCCTTGGCCGACATCTTTAATATCAAGTGACGTCTGAGTAAGCATATGGATAGTTGTATAATCTAAGCCTACTCTAGTACTGACGGAAATATTACATAGTCCTCATATACCTAGTCCTTGATCTATCGTATAGATATACGGCTGGTTTTTAATACCTACCCAATCTATCTACAGGGTGTTGATATGCATTTGCAAAATATTTTCAGGGGTGAATATACTATTGATAACTGAATGCAAATTAAAATTAATTTCGTATTTTTTAAATCGACTCCGTGTTTTGACCGCCGCCGTCGCTCAGCTGATCGCCGCGAGCTCGCATTGCAGTTACCTAACACATACAAGCACACGTGCCTACCGTGCACTCTTATTCTGCACCTTTAAACAGTTTATTCTGATTTACTATCCAAGTAACATTGAATGAAAATAGGGCTTTATATGATCGCACTCTGTTGGAAATAATTTTAGTTGAATAAGTACATATAATGTCTATATCGTATTACTAAAATATTTTGTAAATACATATCAAAATATTTAAAAGATTTGCCTACTAGTGATACGTATTTAACATATTTTGTGGAGCTTATGTCAAACTAGCTGTTTCCCGCGGTTTCACCCGCGTACTGAGGGAACTACTTCGCGTACCCAGTTAAATTATAGCCTAAGTTACTCCTTGGTACATCAGCTATCCGCCAGTTAAAGTCCCGTCAAAATCGGTAAATTTTTTCGGAGATTAGCGAGAACAAACCGACAGGCAAACAAAAATTGTAAAAGATGTCATTTCGGTATATGTACAGTCACGAGCATAAATATATTACTATGGGCAGATTAGCAAAAATATCTGTCCCAGGAATGAGTTCAATAATATCTGTCTGCACGTACGCAGCTAAAATATCTGATATTATCAGGCAGCATAATGAAGTGGCATCAAAATTATGTGATGACAATGTTGAAGCATAAATATCTGATGTCACAGGTGGCAAAATGTTATGATCCCTTGTGGAGAGCAAATATATGTAACGTTTTATATTTCTGTAATTTGCATTGATTCCGCCCTAAAAGCATAAATATGTGACACCAACTAAGTGGCAATAATATCCGACATACAATTTATAAACAATAAAATATTTGATAATATGTATAGCGCCATTAAAAAGGGCCAAAATGTTTTATTGTTATGTATTTTTCCGGGCAAAGAATATGAACAAAAACACGTTATAAATATTTTTTAATTTTATTTGCCTAATCAACTTAATAAAATATCGATTTTAAGCGAGTATTTATGTCACCGGAGAATGACAAGAACCGCAAATTTATAAATTTCCTAAGAAATGTATAAAATTTCGTAGGATTCTAAACGAGAGATAAATTGTATTATTTTACGCCCATCGTTTCGCAAATGGCTTAACTTACATATTCCGATTATTCCCGGTGTCCACCCCCTGCTTGTCCACCGCGGGTGGACAGAGACACAAATATTTAAAAAAATTCTCGCTGTGCACCCCTGGGGGACAGCGAGAATTTTTTTAAATATTTGATTTTTAATAAACTAAGTTGACGGAGCCCTGCTTCGCAGGGCTCCTATTTTTGGGTTAAGGGTCAAAAGAGAACCTAACATAACCTATCTACCCGAATCAGAAGTGATGAAAAAACTCGTGTCTTTGTCCACCCGGGGTGGCCAGCGAAAATAATTTAAAATTAATTCTCGCTGTCCCCCAGGGGTGCACAGCGAGAATTTTTTTAAATATTTGTGTCTCTGTCCACCCGCGGTGGACAAGCAGGGGGTGGACACCGGGAATAATCAACATATTCATGCGTAAAATAATAAGTAAACAATTACCAAAGGCCATGTGCGCTCTGATTGGTTGAATAATTCACGTGTTTTTTTCCTTCCTCTCCACTGCCATTTTTCGCCACTTTAACGAATAAACTGGAACTATAGCGATGTTTATGAGCCTAAGTTAACGGAACCCTGCTTCGCAAGGCTCCTATTTTTCTGTTCAGGGTCATAAGAAAACCTAACATAATCTATTAAGTTGAATTGATGCCGACCTTCATTATCACCGACCGACCAATCAGAGAGCAGTATGTTATATTTAAAATTAATGTGAAACTTCTGTGATTGGTTGAACCGTTTAGAATCTTACGAATCCGGTAGTTTATAAATTTACCACGAGACGTCGCAAATTGATAAATTTGCGAAAATATTGGCGTAAAAAATACAATTTATCTCCCGTTTAGAATTTCCTAGTAAATTTATAAACTTGCGAATCTTGTTATCTTCCGGTGAAATCTAATTAAACATCATGAATTAAAATCGAGTAAATCCACCATTTGCATCATTACGTCCTGTAGCCTCTCTTGCATTGTAGAACTATATTAGCACAGACTTGCGAGCCTCGGAGTGACTCCCATATGTCAAAGAAGTGACAACGTAGAAAATCATGGGTTCCAGCCAGAGTTGGATCCTATTGTTGAAACATTGAACTCCACAGATTCTCAATGGAAATGAATGGATTCAAATCAAGGCTCTCTGAAGGGAAATTGACTAACTTTAAGGCCTCTCTTTGAGTATTAACTTTTAAACCACTCACGAGTTATTCGAGAGCAATTAATGGAATATGTGCATTGAATAGTATCCATGTATGTCTATCTTCATAAATGGATACTGTTTGATAACTCATCACCAATCCAATGAAATCCAAAAAATTAAGTACGGTCTGGGAGCCTGGGGGCCAATTCTGCTATTTTTATATGACAGTGATATTATATTTTGAATGGATTTAAAAGCGGTATTCTGATAACCTAATGTCATTATCGTATAATTTAAAATAAAAAAAGTTCGTCGTTGACACATACGATCTCGTTACAATTTCATTCAAATATCAGATAATTTAGAAGAATATGATTTTTGTGACGTAAGTATGACACTGACATGATATCGAGACTATATTTATTTAGCGGAATTGGGCCCCTGATACATTACTATAAAAACAATAGGGGATCAGGCAGTATTAAAAATAAATTGCAAATTATCATTGATCAAAAAGATTGTCTCAAATCATCACTATAAATATTCTTAAATTTTAATTTTGCTCTTACAGTAAATTTCATATAAATAAAACCATAAAATAGTACAGCAGTTGATAAAATACAAAACTAGCGTTTCTACGGGTGACAAAAAGTTACTGATTTGTCTAGGAAGTTCAATACCCTATTCCTAAACTATTACTCGGCAGCCGTAGATAAAATAGAATGATAAGATAATGTAAGTAAATAATTTAATTCGGTCGTAGTATTGGATATGTCTAGGCATAAATACAGGGTGCCACAAGATCCATCACCAAGCCGACGTCTACTCGTTATGGACATCATGCCAAGTCATACAAAACAAAAATAAAACCTGGGAAACTTTTTTTTTTTAAGGAGACACATTTTTTAATCCGCAATTAAAAGTTACTACCCTACTTATCCATGGGTGCATAGGACGTCTATAGAACAGGTTGGCGGGGTAAATGCATCAATTTTGTACCTAATTACAAAAATTATTACAAAAATCAGTAATTTCCCAGGTATGGGGCCGAAGAAAAAAATTTTCGTAGTGATTGGTAACAACATGGGATTTCAGTTTTCGTTAAGGGTCTTTTTTCAACCTGTATAGTATAAAACGACAGCCTATATTAAAACAATGTAAAATAACATTTGTTTTTTTTAACTAGGTACCTATTTCGTATAAATTTTAAATTAAATTGAAAATAAAATAATGTCAGATAATATTGCCACCTATTTGGTGTCACATATTTATGCTTTTAGGGCGGAATCAATGCAAATTACAGAAATATAAAACGTTACATATATTTGCTCTCCACAAGGGATCATAACATTTTGTCAGCTGTCACATCAGATATTTATGCTTCGACATTGTTATCACATAATTTTGATGCCACTTCATTATGCTGCCTGATAATATCAGTTATTTTTGCTGCGTACGTGCAGACAGATATTATTGAACTCATTCTTGGGACAGATATTTTTGCTAATCTGCCCATAGTAATATATTTATGCTCGTGACTGTACCTTGTATAGGTACATCCATATACATCTAGTAAAAAGCGGTTATTTTAATTGTGTATAGATATGTATCTCTAGTAGCCAAATCGATGGATAGATCAAATATTGGGACCAACCGATAGAGAGATATGGACAGTGTTATGCTATCAAATCTGCCAAAGTATTACAACGAAAACTTGCGAATGAAAGTGCCTTCTTTTTAAGTTAATTAAGCGCACTATACCTATTCAAATACTGGGATCGGCCTTTGTTTTATAATGTTAGAAAAATCACGGCGATTTCGTTTACATTTTTATTAAAAACACAAATAAGAAACATCATCAGCCCTTTACACTATCCCACTGCTGGGCACGGGCCTCTTCTCCTTATGAGAAGGGTAAGGCCATAGTCCACCACGCTGGCCAAGTGTGGGTTGGCAGACTTCAGATGTCTTTCGAGAACATTATGGAGAACTCTTAGGCTCAGTTCACACCGAAATGGCAGCGGCTGGAAGCGACGCGCAGCGGCCGGCATCGAAGAGAAGGCTTGCGGCTGCCCGCGACTGCTCGCGCCTGCCCGCGACTGCTCGAGGCCGCGCGCGACTGCTCGCGCCCGCCTGCGACTGCTCGCGGCCGCGCGCAACTCACGTCACGGCTCAGGCTTATATTCCTATGCGCAGTTCATATTCTACATATATAACGAGGAAACACGTGTGTAATTCGCTGTGAAAATGAGTATTTTGGATTTAGTCGTTATTGCACGTATAATTGAAGGCGAAAAAGAGGAAACGTAGATAAGATTAAGAAGGAAAATAAATTCTTGGGTACACGGCCGCTCGCGCCTTCCCGCGCATGCTCGCGGCTGCCCGCGCCTTCCCGCGCATGCTCGCGGCTGCCCGCGCCTTCCAGCGCATGCTCGCGGCCGCTCGCGCCCGCCAGAGCGGTCGTGCGCACGACGTTTTCAAGTTTGTCAAGTGATTCTATGTATTAAAGTCATGGTGATAAAGACTAAAATTATATGACACTGAAACTGCTCTCCGCTTCGCTTCCGGCCGCTGCCATTTCGGTGTGAACTGAGCCTTAGACAAGCAGGTTTCCTCACGATGTTTTCATTCACCGTTTAGCAAGCGATAATTAACAATGTAATACGCACATAACTTCGAAAAGTCATTAGTGCGTACCGTGGATTCGAACCCAAAAATTCAGCTATACAAATAAACAACACCTATACTAAAATTAATACACATCATATTATATAATTTATTGTAGGTATGTATCAGTACAATATCTATGTATTCTAATTATTTGATTATACATGATGGCCTGTTAGTCTGCTAACTCACACTTGGCCGGCATGGTGGACTATCAGACTCGGTTCCGAAACTATAATTAATGGATCGCACAAAGTGTTGTCTCGAGTAGGAATCGAACCCAATGCACTCGGCGCAGTTTTAAACAGCGAGGGGACTGCTTAAACCACGCCATACGTGCAATCAGTAACAGTAGTTCCACTGGTTAAAAACAAAAAAATGCAACATAGTTATACACATAAGTAAAAATATGATCCGTTCCATTTACCACAAGCATCATAAACTGTTCAGTAACATTTAACAAAAAATGTATTCAAAAACCATATCAGTCATCTACCAATTCGTATTCAATGATATAAAAGCCGACAATCGTGTTTATAATACAAATACAAATTTTATTTAAATACACACACAATTTAAAGTTACAAGTTTTAAAACACGATATATCGGTCAGGGAATTGGGGAATATACAGGTCAGGTTACGCGTCCACTGGACCTATGCAAAGCTTCGAACAAAATAAAGCGATCCTATTGGCGGACGAATGATTTTACATTTTCGTAACTTTAATTCAATATAAGAAATTTGTTGATAGATCTTAGTTGCGTAGATACTTATTTAAAGGCTTAAGCCGTGATATAGTGTAAAACTTATGCAGAGCAATAAAATCAAGTATAAGTAATTTATAAGATGTAACAAGAATAAAATTATTGTTCATTATACAAAAATGAAAATTAGACAATTAAAACAGTAGCGTTGACTTTTATTATCCAATTCTTTCTCATGGGTTTACGCCTCTGCATTGTACTAAATAAAATGGAATTATATGTTAATTTGTGGCACTAAATGTGAAGGTAGAATAATTAAGTAATTGACTTGTAAATTTTACTTCTAACTAGATGACGCCCGCAGCTACGCCCGCACATGTTTTAAATTTAACAGTTTCTGCGCGTTCCCGTGGGAATTTCGGGAAATCCCGTCTTAGTGCACCTCTACGGACCCCAAGGAACATACATGCCAAATTTCAGCTTCCTACGCCTAATAGTTTTGGCTGTAGCTTGTCTGTCAGTCAGTCAGTAACGCAAGGATTTTATATATACAGATTACATCACATTGTATCTTATGCCAGTAAATTGTTTTGACTTTAACTTAAAACATTAAGATTGAGTTTCTACGCGCCGCGCAGCTGCCTTGTACAGGTCTGATGGATTCGTCCGCACAGTCTAAGACTAGGTAGAATGCTGAGTGGTAAAACAATACGCAAGTGAGCGATGAAAGAGGGTGTACATTGCATGCTCTTGGGCTTTTGGCGTATTTCTGTCTTGGGTTAGGTAGACACAAACTTTTATTTTCCCAAATCTACTCTGTGGGAGGCTAGGAGAGCAATATAATGCTTTAGGATGTCTCTCTAGCATCGTTCAGTTCTGTTCACTCTAGTGGCTACGCAGCTTAAAGTTATAAGGTTGCACCCTTGTTTCAATAACATCGTATTTAATGGTGCAATGTACCGAAAACCGCGGACTGCAGTTTGCGCAGCTTAAACATATTATTTTAATGGGTATCGCTGATTGTTCAATGGGTGATATAAATTGGGCTTAAGAGCATTACTACAGTACCTACATAATAGTTTATATATTAATTGTAAAGGGATATATGTATTTGTTTGAATAAGCTAATTACACGAACTAAAGTGCTAATTTTCTCTGGTATAAAGGAGTACCTAACCTTGGGGGAGGCATAATGTCCCGTAGTGGACGTCTCTAGGTTGACACGATGATGATGGACGATGATGATGAAGGAGTAATTTGTTAATGAACTTATTACTTTGGTGGTGTACACAGCACACCCTTACAGTACACTCTACTCAGTGTGGTGATGGATTAAAAAACAAAAATGCCAATGCCCCATTTAATTCCGTGAGTATCCTTAGGGCGGTTACAGATTAGCGTTTTATACGCGCGTTTAAGCTCGTTTTTTGAAGCGCATGTACGCGCGCCTTTTGGCACACGCATAACTCGTACGAGCGTTGACGCCCTTCTATGTTCGTATAAGCGCGAGCCGTCAGAATCCATATTGACTCTGACACGATGTCACTACCGTTTCGCGCGAACACGCCAAAATATGACCGTTTACGCGAGTCCGGATTTTTGAAGCGCGTAATGTAGCGCGTGTGTAAGCGTGTATGCTGAAACGGCCGTATACGCGCAGGAAAATACGCTAATCTGTAACCGCCCTAAGAACCGAGTGAGGCAAGTACACAATGCAGTATCTTTACAAAGAGACGGCAAACTCAACATCAAACCCTATTCTGTCTGAACAACTGGAATGCAAGTTAAATCCTTTTATGGCTCACAATGCTATTGTGGCGCAAATTTGGTAAAGCCTTTGTCAGGAAAAGTTCTTTGGACAGCAAAAGGCTGAATCAGTCATAACTCTCCTTATTTTTAATATTTTTCTCTTAAATATTAGACAAACAAATAAAAAACATTAAAAAATAAATTATTTCGTGAGCACCTCTCAATATAACCACACCTTTCAAAATACTAAGTAAAAAACAAAAACATAATGCATTTCTTGCATAAACCTTGAATAAAGAAACTGCTACAATGTGCGCGTATTAACAAGATGCTGTTATATTTACATAACTAAGTAGATGTCTTCAGCGAACGAGTTTTACTTTAGCAATACAAAGTTTACGAGTGCCCATTTAGCTTAGAGTAATCCGAGCAAGTTGCTCTACAGAATAATTATACACAAGAGTGTTGCCATGTCTTTAGTTTTAAATATTTTTAATTTTATTCTTTACTAGTTTTAGTAGTTTTTGGGACACATTTCTCTATAGTGTCCCGTGTGTTTACACAAAATTTTTATACTTTTTTGTGACTTTTTACCTAAGGCAGCGATAGCCTAGTGGAGATACCAGCAGACTGCCTTGCAGAGGGTATCGGGTTCGAAACCACGGGGCGCACCAATAACTTTTCGGAGTTATGTGGGTATTGAATCGATTCATTTTTTAATTTTAATTATCGCTTGTCCCGTGCCTCGGAGAGCACGTTAAGCCGTCGGTCCCGGTTGTCATGAAGCTCTTTGACAGTCGTTATTAGGCGTCAGTACCTTCTAAATAAACTGACACTAGTCTAAACCATGGAATATCGCTATCCCTTCGGGTTGCGTAGGTCAGACAGGCAGTCGCTTTGTGAAAAAGCTAATATTCAGCCAAATCAGGTTAGACTAGTAAGCGGACCCAAAGTCGAAACTGGGATAACGCTAGGAGGATGATGTGACTTTTTACCTAACACTATTGTATCCCCTAAGAAGCTAGGTTCCGCAGCAGTTTTCTACTTCATTGGGACTAGTTCCACCCTCATTCTCATTACTGTGTCCCCTATATAGGTTCAACAGCAGTGACTGTAGTAGACTGAGTTTTGACACTGCTGAAGTGTGAAGGTGACTGCAAGGTTGGCGAAGTGGTTCAGAGTTTGCCTCGCCACTCGAATCCAATGCAGCTTCCGTGTAGTATATTGTTGCATTGGTATGAATTGACATTAATGGAAGGTAAAGAAAAACTTTGACTGCCTCCGTGGTCCAGTGGATAGCGTATGCGACTGCTGATCGGCGGTCCCGGGTTCAATTCCCGCGTCGGGCAAAAGTGTTACTGGGTTTTTTCCGAATTCTCAGTAGCAGCACGGAGTCTGCTGATGTGCCCGGTAACGGCAATAGGCTGGCCCTCTATAACGTGGGACCTAAAAATTCATGGCGAAATGTAGATGTAATACCTATAACGCCTCTGCCTACCCCTTTGGGGATACAGGCGTGTATCTATAAAAAAAAAATAAAGAAAAAAATCTCATATCGTCTGATTTTTAGCACCTTTTGCACACCTTCGTAAATCTATCGTGAGATAGATTTAATTATAAAGTTATAAGGTTACCGGTATTTCGCTTATTCAGACGGAGTCACGGGTATGTCTCCTCTAAAAGCGGTACCAGCGACCCTAAAAGTCGCGATGGGTCGTAATAGGAATGTGGTGGTATTTATTTGACGACCGGTTGGCGAAGCGGGAGTGTAAGCGACTGCTGAATCGAACAACAACATGTTTGCACAGCTCCAAAACACGATAGTTTGAACCTCGTCAAATATGATTAGTTTCATGACTTTCATTTGTACGCGATGCGTGGTACCATACCATATGGCAGCGATAGCCTAGTGGTGTAACAGACTGCCATGCAGGGGGTGTCAGGTTCGAATCCATGGCGCGCACAAATGACTTTTCGGAGTTATGTGCGTATTGAATTGTTAATTATCGCTTGTCCCGTGCCTCGGAGAGCACGTTAAGCCGTCGGTCCCGGTTGTCATGAAGATCTTTGACAGTCGTTACAGGGCGTCAGTACCTTCTAAAATAAACTGACACTAGTCTAAACCATGGAATATCGCTATCCCTTCGGGTTGCGGAGGTCCGACAGGCAGTCGCTCTCTGGAAAAGCTAATATTCAACCAAATCCGGTTAGACTAGTAAGCGGACCCCAGATTGAAACTGGGATAACGTTAAGAGTAAGAAGAAAGAAGAAGATGCGTGGTACCATAGTTATATGGAAGTTTGCCAGCTTTGTTAACATTTATACCTACTACGAGTATACCGATGTGTTGCTGCGTAATACATATTTTAAGGCCTGTTACAATTGGCTGACTTCTATTTTACAAAGACTATTTTAAGCGCTCACAGTTTGATTTAAATGGCCGTTCGTAATAGATTGGCCAAGTTAAGCAACGTTTACACAGGTCACCACTTGGGTGGGTGAGCGCTAGTTGTGGCATTTACAACAAAGATTTACCATACTTTGGAGGGCACGTCAGTGAAAAGAAGAAGAGGTAAACTTCTTAAAAAAATTGTAATTCGACAACCGGTTGGCGCAGCAGGAGTGTAAGCGACTGCTACGCTGATGGTCGCGGGTTCGATTCCCGCTCAAGTCAAACATTTGTGTGCATGAACATGGATCTTTGTCTTATTCTGGGTGTTTTTATGTATAATAATAAATATTTTATTATATAATGAGCAAACCCTCTAAAGGAGTCTCAGTCTTTCTTCATGGAACTCCAAATGCCGAGGAGGCGAACTCGCAAACAGCGTTTCATTTAGTATCAGATAAGTACGTCTCAAGTTACATAATGTAGATAAAAGAAATAAATGAATGAAATGTAACAGCTACTGTAGGTTCTTGAATGACGCATTTTCTTCGGCTCAACATCAATTATAAAAAACTAATAACATTTTATCACAAATGGGAGAGTGCAATTATATAATTACTAATACATAAGATGTTATTTACCTGATGCTACAAAGTAACACGATGCTAATCATAATAAGAACGTATCAGATCGCTTGTGATAAATTACAACAATTTATTTTTAGCATTAATTAACGCACCACGAGCAAGTAAGCCTTGTCATTCTTGAGTATTCTTTAATTTACGGATGAAGCCGTTGAACATTCAATACTTCGCTTAAAGGAAGGAAGATCTAATATCCATGGCAAATCTATGGAAATTGTCATATAAATAACTAAAATAACTATTGTAGACTATTAGATTCATACAATCTTCGGAAATGTCAAAACTTACAACAAAATAGTCCAAGATTATCATTGAAATCCTGACTTTATTTACAGGAATTATCAAAGTTTCGTAAGAACTCATTGACTTCGTAATCAGGTCAACGTTAAACCGACTTTTATGTAGGTATTGGCGACGGAATTTCTAGGTTCAAATTATCGGAGATTACGTCTCCCGTCCAGAGTTTAAATGGACGAACAGTTTTCATCCGGAACTGTTGAGAGCCAGGCAAAAACAATATCAATTAGATATTGATCGCCTCAAGTGATTAAATTGGTTACGTTATTAAATTCCTTGGTGTTGTAAGTAATTTGTTTGTGAAGTTAAAGATACGAAGGAATATAATGAGATTTTATGTGTGTCTTGGTGGAAAAGAAGGAGTGTCTTATATTATGTCGAAATATTTTGAGGTATATTGTAGGTTTACGTAACATTTCCCTTGAGTGGTTCATTTTCTTATGAGTTTTGTACAATTTGTTACGTAGCGCCTTGTGTGTAGGGAGAAGGAAATGAAATCGTAGATCAAAGAGAATCTGGAAACCTCTGTGGTATTATAATTTTTAATTTATAATGTATTACGTTAAAATACGTTGGCTATGTAATTACGTAGGTGGATAAATTTAATTGCTTAAAACATGAAAATGAAAAACATAATTACTTGAATAAATTCCTGCAAAGTCCCTCACAAACTTGAGGTAATCTAAAATGGTTTACATTTATTTGTAATCAATTTAGTTTGTAACCACGGTTGGTATTACCCACGCAAGAACAACGGAAGTAAGGTATTTTTCCGTTACATAGATATTAGTAAATCTAAGTCTTCTCAATAATAATAATAATATGACTTTATTGTTTCTCTCTTACATAGTTACATAATACATAATTGCACAAAAGAAGCTTATTCTACATATATGCCACTATGTGAGAAACTGGTATCTGTACTGGGAGACCTGTATGACAGATTACCAGCCTCTCCAAGCACTGGATACGTGCAGCACTAGTCGTGCATTACTTATGAATGAAAGTGTGTGCGAGCGTGCGTGCGTGGGTGTGTGTGTGTGTGTGTGTGTTCCGGTGTCGGAGATTTCAGCCCACTCAAAGGCCTTAGACCTGGCCTAAAGATCCTTGTCCAGGTTTCCCCACGATGTTTTCCTTCACCGATTAGCAAGCGATAATAAACAAATTAATACGCACTTAACTCGGAAAAGTCATTGGTGCGTGCCGAGGATTCGAACCCGAGACCCTCTGCGTAGCAGTCTGTTGGTCTCTCCACTCAGCTATCGCTGCGGTCTCTAGTGGTTATTATATAGTTATATTAGACGACACCAGCAGCTACATACGTAATTTTTTTTACCCGATCCCTTGAGAATTTCGGGCAATCCTTTCTTAGTGCAACCCTATGACTCCATTAGGAACATACATGCCAAATTTTAGCTTGTTGTGCCGAATAGTTTTGGGTGTGCGTTGTCTGTCGGTCAGTCCGTAACACAAGAATTGTATATATACACATATTATTATCATTTATTTTTTATTTATAGTCTCACGCCTGTATCCCCGAAGGGGTAGGCAGAGGCATAAATACTACAGCCACATTTCGCCATGAATTTTTAGGTCCCACGTAATAGGGGGCGAGCCTATTGCCGTTACCGGGCACATCACCAGACTACGGGCTGCTACTGAGTATTTGAAAAAACCCAGTAACACTTTTGCGCGACCCGGGAATCGAACCCGGGACCTCCGATCAGCAGTCGCATGCGCTATCCACTGGACCACGGAGGCAGTCAGCAAAATCCTTGCTTTACAGTATTGCTGAACGTTACATAAGTTCATTACCGAAAACTTTGAAAACTCGACACTCATCTGAAACTTCATATAACACTGCACTCAATATAATTGGATGTTAGATCGACTAACAACATCAGATACAAGTTGCCATCTCGCTCGACGTAATTAGATAATGCGACGGTTGATGGCGTTGTTCAATGTTTATGTATACTTTGTATATGATTAATTATATTAGAAAGGAAGGGAGATATATCGTCACGCTTGTGTCCCCGAAGGGGTAGACAGAGGTGTAATATTACACCCATATTTCGCCTTATGAAGTTTAGGTCCCACGTAAGGGGAGAGCCTATTGCCGTTATCGGGCATTACTAGACTCCGTGCTGATACTGAGAATTCGGAAAGCCAGTAACACTTTTGCCCTACCCGGAAATCGAACCCTGGACCTCCCGATCAGAAGACCCAGTCATAATTGTGATAAAGGAGATATTGAATTGAAAAATGTAAAAGTTTTATTGTGATGGACTGGTTCAACTAGAAAGTATTTTTGTCAAAATGACCACACCCAGGTGAAGTCGGGGACAAAAGCAAGTCCTAAATAACTATGATCATCATGCTAGCGTTATTCCGGTTGCAGACTTACGGTCTTGAAACCCGGGTCCGCTTACTAGTCCAACCAGATATGACTGAATATTAGCTTTTCCACAGAGCGACTACCTGTCTGACCTCCGCAACCCAAAGGAATAGTGATATTCTGTGGTTTAGTCTAGTGTCAGTTTATTTACAGGCATTGATTACCTACAACGACTGTCGAAGATCTTCGTGACAGTCGGGAGTGACGTATTATCGTGTTCTCCGAGTCACGCGATAATTATTACAATTCAGTACGCATATAACTCCGAAAAGTCAGTGGCGCGCGCTCTGGATTCGAATCTGACACCCTCTGCATGGCAGTCTGTTGGTATATCCATTAAGCTATCGCTGTCAGGTGTGTGTTTTGCTGTTAGGTATACAAGGTGTTGATTTGCATTTGCAAAATATTTTAAGGGGTTGATAGACTACTATAACTGAATACAAATACATGAAAAAATATGTCACTTAAAGTTAAAAAAAAATTTTCGTCATCATTCACTTTGAAAATTAAGTCGGTCTATTGACCACCGCCGCCGCTCAGCTGATCGCCATTGCAGGTGCCTAACACACACAACCCCACGTACCTACAGTGACAGCGCGATACAGTCTTATTTTGCACGATTTAACAGTTTATTCTGATTAAGTATCTAAGCAATATTGAATGAAAATAGGGTTTTATATCATCGTACACTGTTCAAAATAATTTTAGGTGAATAAGTATACTGTTTATATTGTAATACTAAAATATTTTGCAACTGCAGATCAACAAATTGTATAGCTTATGCATGTATAGGTATATCAAAATTGCTAGTGCTAAATAACTATGTCCGTATTTAAATACATAGTAAGTCCGGTTAACGTACATCTGCAAACCATATAGTGCAATAAGGATTCAATTATGATAATAAGCCGCTAAATGCGTCCGCAAATCTGGTTATAGAGCGTAATCATTTTAACATGCATACATGGACACATTAGTTACTGCATCGCTGGTTTCGCGATAGTATGTATGTTAAAGGTGAACGCACACTTATCCGGACGAACGAGTCGAACGAAACGAATTTTAGAATTCTGTATGCAATGCATACTATCGATTCGGACGATTCGACGCGGGCAAGTGTGCGAAATTGCATGAGATTTCATATACAGAATTCTAAAATTCGTTTCGTTCAACTCGTTCGGCTCGGATAAGTGTGTGTTCACCTTAATAGTGAGAGTTTGATAACATGGAAGTTTTGGTTCAATCATCATGGTCAGACTACCGTAGTCCACTGCTGGATATAGCAGAGGTGCATAGAATATCCGCTGCCAGCCACTTTGTGGTTCAATAGGGTTTGGAAAATGTGCCTCTGCATTCATGAAATTCGATCAGGTTCGGCTAATAAGCCTGAACATGGACAGATTATCATGAACATAAAAGACAGATCTCATTGCAAATTGTGAAGTTGTGACTCCTTAATGTCCTGACGACTGGTCTTAGAATAATGTTTATTCGTTTGCGATAAATATCATTCTAAAATCAAACTGAATTACTGAAGTTAAATGCCATCTTTTCTTGATAAATCGTAACCGGGATACTGCTAGGATGATGATAACTTGGTGACATTATTTTTTTTAAAGAAGTTTACCTCTTCTTCTTTTCATTGACGTGCCCTCCAAAGCATGGTAAATCTCTGTTGTAAATGCCACAACTAGCGCTCACCCATTCAAGTGGTGACCTGTGTAAACGTTGCTTAACTTGGCCAATCTATTACGAACGGCCATTTAAATCAAACTGTGAGCGCTTAAAATAGTATCCTTGTAAAATAGAAGTCAACCAATTGTTACAGGCTTTAAAATATGTATTACGCAGTAACACGATATAGTAGGTATAAATGTTAACAAAGCTGGCAAACTTCCATATAACTATGGTACCACTCATCGCGTACATGAAAGTCATGAAACTAATCATATTTGACGAGGTTGAAACCGCCGTGTTTTGGGGCTTTGCAAACGTGTTGCCGACTGGGCATGCTGTCACAAACATTACTCATTTAAAACCAGATTGAAAAATACTTGATTGTAAACCGCGTCTCTTGTGAAGTAAATATTTCATTTCATACAGAAACTACTAAGTCCGGAAGCTATAAAGCTACAAAAATAATTTTATTTCATAGAGCAGCTGTTTCGTCTGGAATCTACCTTCAGAATAAAGGAAGAATTGTTGCTGTAAGGAGACTAGCAAGCTAAAGATACTGAAAATATATTCTATCAGAGTGCAGTACTATAGTGAGCACATTGTACAAAAATATTTGAAAGAATAATCAATTTACTTGAAGCATAATTCAAACATAGATAATTAGGGGAATACGGGGGAATTGGCGCCACATAAGGAAAAACTGCTTTAACTTTTAACAAACATCACTTTTTAATAAAGTTTTTGGTTATTTTTATAGGACCACCAATCAGGTTTATATTACCAATACAAAAATAAAAAAATGAACGATACAAAGACATTTAGACTAATTTAAAACAAAAATAACATTAGCTCCCATTACCCAAGAGTACGGGGTAATTAGAACCAGATACCCCAAATGCTCATTTTTAAGTTTTCATTCTAATTCACAAAATGCAGTTTATTATTTACGTAAATTCATATTTTTATCTAATTTAATAATGATAAAGCTACAAGTAAAAACAAGCCATACTTATAATAAAATAATTTGAATACTCACAATTTGTCCTTGAAAATCGTAAAATATTACATCAATTGGCTAGAAAAGCGATGTGCGGTCGGCTTACACACTAAAAGTCGAATAAGTGACGACATGGCGAGTCACTCGTACCCCTCCCGCGCCCTTCTATGTTATGTAATATTAAAATAGGATCTAACTCGTTCAGATATACGTAAACTAAAGTAGTTCTCACTACCCCGTGGCTCCGATTCCCCCGTGTTCCCCTACACCCCGATGCTAAACAAATAATCGTGTTCATAACACAGAGATTTGTTTTGAGCGGGAATCGTTTGGATCAATTTTGTGGCGTGTTGTACAATATTCTCGTTTATTTCCTATAAGCTGACCGAGAGAACTTTGTACCGCCATATTTTTTTATATTTGCAATTATTTTTTAAAATATTTTTTTCACACAAGCTTTCTCCTGAGTGTAACGAACACATAAAAGAAAGATTTATTCAATTTGGTGCAGTCGTTTGGAAGTTATGCGCGGACAAACATTTCGGTGATTAATTTTTACTTACGAGTATAATATTATTATACTCTTAAGTAAAAATTAATCACCTAGATTAAATAATTTGATTAATCCCCAATAGACTATTTAAAAGTTTCAGTTGCTTTATGCTTTTCATGTACAACTCCATCAAATTTTATAAATCTTTCTCTTATGTGTTCGTTATTGGCAAAATAGTCATCATCCTCTGAGCGTTATCCCAGTTTCAATCTGGGGTCCGCTTACTAGTCTAACCGGATTTGGCTGAATATTAGCTTTTCCACAAAGCGACTGCCTGTCTGACCTCCGCAACCCGAAGGGATAACGATATTCCATGGTTTAGACTAGTGTCAGTTTATTAAGAAATTACTGACGCCCTGTAACGACTGTCTAAGATCTTTATGACAACCGGAACCGACGGCTTAACGTGCTCTCCGAGGCACGAGACAAGCGATAATTGAAATGAAATGAAATAAATTTATTTTGACTCCACACAAGTTACATACATAAATAAATATAAAGAACAGTCATAAGAACAAAAGAAAAAAATAAATTACATAACAATTACAGTAGAACAAACAGTGATAATAAAAAAAAAATAACATACTTATACAGACAGGAGAAGAAAAAAGTTGTTTAAGGTCAGGTGAGTGTGGTCAAAAAAGGACCTAATTCGGCATGTGCCAGGCGCATAGGTACCTGGCTCCGATTTTCAATTAGGCCCTAAGTGACTCACGAAAGAGATATCAGAAAATATATAGGTATAAATAGATAGGTAGATACATAATATAAAATAAATAATGTACTAATAGTAATAAATTTACGTAAATAAATACCTTATTAAAACATAATACACTTAAATAGTAATAAAGTTTTATAATAAGAGTATACCCATCATCAGTATGTAAGTAACAGTACGGCCATAGCTCCTCATATCTGAGTTATGTCTCTTATGTGTGAATTAATCAAGACAGCTATGGTAAGTGCAGCTTAGTGCGTTATCGGGCAAAGTGTATAGCAGTACATTACAATTAAATACGCACATAACTCCGAAAAGTCATTGGTGCGCGCCGTGGACTCGAACCCGATACCCTCTGCATGGCAGTCTGTTGGTATCTCCTAGGCTATCGCTGCCTTTTTTTGTTGGCAAAATAGTATGGTTTGTTTATTATTGTATGAAAATAATAATAATAATAGCAAGTACAAAAAAGGAGGTACGAAGTAGGGTCAGCTAGTATAAATCAAATTATTCCCTAATACCTTGTTAGACAAGACACGTTTGCGAAGCGCCTTCGTGCGTTGATACTTCGTGCCTATGAATGTTCATAAAGGCTTAAAATATATTTTTTACTTTCAGTCTCCTTCTACAGACACACACAGAGCTGTGAAATGTCCCCATTAACATTTCATTCGCCCCATAAATCCTTTTAGCTAATCGTCTTTCATTCATACTTTCTGCTTGATTGAATCATTGAGAGGCATTTTTTTGACTGGGCATTGTCTTTATTTGGAATACGAATGATATCGATTAAGAGCTTAGGCTGTATATGTAAGGAGTGTCAAAAGTATTTTGGTGATAGAGTTCGCATATTTATGTGCTGTTTCTAAAGTTTTTAGTGACCTTTGCAGAACTATATTTCAATGATAGTGTTGATTTGATTTTTTTTCCTTTGAAATTCTAGATGTGAAATCTATTCAAATGTGGCCTTTTTGTAAATTTGTTTTATTGCTTTTGGTGGCAGTGTTGTGATAAGTTTAGGTAACTTTGATTTATGTTTTGTGGTTTATGTGTGAATTTGCGAAAGAACCTACTTAAAGAATGGAGGTGACTGTGTTATCTAGACGATTTAAGCACCGATATAATGAAATACATGTTTTATAGATGTTGTAATATGCTACGTGGGGAACAATCTTGCTATACCGCATCCACCGAGCTACGGTAAATACCTATAGCTATCTCTAAAACACTTTGGGCGCCTTATTTTGTAATGAGACATTTTTAAAGTTCCGAAATCCGTTCCGTTCTACTACGAAGCCTTATAGTTTTGCTATGTCCGTCCGTCTGTCCGACCACGGCTTCACGACAAAACTATAAGCACTAGAGGGCTAAAATTTTGAACAAAGTTAGTTTACTGGCGGGTCCTATGCACTTAAATGGGAAAGCGTTTATTTTTCTATAACACTGTCATTATTTTTATCTATTTTTAGATAGGTATTTCAATATCATTAGGGATTTACTTATACCATTATTTTTTGTGATCCGTTTACGAAATATTTAGGAAAAACACCAATCGAAAAGTGTCACCACTTCTATCTTCTAAACTTCTAGAGACAGACATAATTAACTTTTAATGAAAATTATAACAGCTCATTAGGCTTCACTAATTACCGAGTAATAGTCGATTAACTTTAAAACTTACCTTTGCAAGCAATAATATGAATATTGTGATCAAGTCCTTTATCCTTAGGATACTAGGTATGGCTACTACGGAACCCTACATTAAGGGTGGCTCTACATGCATTTAGCCGGTTCATGTTCACTAATCTATAATTATTATAAAATGAAGTCTCTTTTTCGTCCTGTTTGTCTGCATGAATGCGATAAGCTCAAAAGCTGGCGTAGTGAATTAAGAGGCTGCCTCGCCGTTTGACATTGAACTGAGTGTTGTGGGTTCGATTCCCACACGAGACAACACCCTGCGTGATATACAAATTGTTTCTTCGAGTCTGCGTGTTCATTCTGTCCGTTATTTATATGTTTGTATAGTCTCCTGCGACACAGGATTTATTCCTTGTGCGGGAGTTGTCTTTTAATACCAAGAAACTCAAAAGCTACCTAACGGAATTTTGTGCGGTTTTCACACATAGAAAGTGTGATCCCAGAGAAAAGTTTACGTGTTTTATTCACGCGGGTGGAACCGTGGGCTAAGTCTAGTGATTAATTATGATTCGATAATATGTTTTTCATACCTACCAATAAAAATCTAAGCTCGTGGCACCGCTCATCACCTCTCCTGCTGTCTTCAAAGATGATTGTATTTAATAAGGAAAATCGCCCCGCTACCGCAATCGCTTCCACTCCGCTCACCACTTTAGTTGAGGACGCAGCCTTACATTAATATTCCGAATCATATTCAGACGTGATTCTCTGTAGGTTTTCTAGATTAAATTATTGCCAAATCTACTAATGTTAGCAATTTAGACGAATTAAAATTAATGTTTGGAAAGAAACTGGCAATTTCTTAGTTTGCTAGATTTAGCTTAGAAAACTTGTAGGGAGTAGCAGAAATGGGTTGTAAGTAAGTTTCAATCAAGTAATGGAGTATGGAGGCACCATCTAGCTTCTGAGTTCGCGTCTAGTAAGGCAAAGAAAATATACGTATATTTAAGGTTTATTTTTGAGAAAAGACAAGCAGATCTGGTTGTAATCATGTGAGATTTATTATTATGAATCTATTGACTTTTTAATACTTCTTGTCGTTCTTCATTAGCCTTGTTTATAATCTGTCCCACTGCTGGGCACTGGCTGCTTCTATTTGTGACAAGGATTATGCTATAGTCCATAACACTGGCTAAATGCACTTATGTTACTGCCAAATATGTTTTCATATATTTTACATCTTTACAAACAAAATTTGCCAAGAACTGCCCAAGAAGTAACCTTTATTAAGACCGCAGTAAAAAGAACCTAAACCAAAGTGAACACTAACTAGCACTAAATTAAATAAGAAATCTATAGCACCCTTTACATCTCATTTAGCTATTGAGAGAATTTCAAAGAACATGATAAGGTGTAGCTCCTCCAATACCGCCGTAAAGGGGAGATATTTTAGCGCAGATACTTTCACAAATTCGCCGAAGAACCCTTCGTTTGTTAGTTAAATTATGGCGTTTTAAAGGAAGTAAACCACTTAAGTTATTTGAGTTTATAATAGCTTGTCTGCCGTTATGCAGTTTTGGTATTTTGTGGTGTTAAAATTATTTCAGTGCTGATTTTTGCTCGGCCATATTTCTTTACCTTTTTATTTTAGTTTGCTGCTGTGTGCAGGCTTAATAAATCAATAGAAAAATACTTTTATTGTTATATGTAAAGCACAATAAAACAGTTGATTAAAAAAGAACTTATCGTTAGAAGCTTGGCTCTTCATGAGCTCTTATAACTTTTTTAAAGTGCCTGTCGTAATTATGATATCTGTGATAAATCAACAATTTAATACGCATATAACTCCGAAAAGTTAGTGCTGCGCGCCAATAATTCAAACTCGATACCCTCTGCTACAGTCTGTTGGTATCTCCAGTACTATCGATGCCTTTGACACTATTAATCCTATAGTTACTTTACTGTGTAGGTTATCAGGTGAAACGCAACGATATATCTTTGTCCGACAGAGCGAGGTGTTAAGTTGTCGCCCGTCATACCGAGCTATTGACGCTTGTTCAAACGGAACACGACAGCGCACTGCTCAATGAAATGTATGTGTGTGGTTAGGGTTGACAGCTTCAAGATAACATAACTTCACGCCTTTATCCTCGAAGGGGTAGGCAGAGGTGTATTACAAGAAAATAGTTTTTGCTGGTATTAAATATTATGTACTCGCACGTAGTAAAAGTTCAGTCATCTTCCATCTCACGAAGCTTCTTCTTTTTTCTATTAGGTATTTTCATTTCTCCATCTTTTAATATGTATCTTATCGTTCGATGTGTGTTATAGGTATACCTTACTATCATTGACACGAAACCCTATAGCTCGTTCACTGTGTACGTTATCGGGTGCTACGTAACGCAACGATATATTTTTGTACGCGACAGAGCGAGGTGTTAAGTTGTCGCCCGTCATACCGAGCTATTGACGCTTGTTCACATGGAACACGACAACGCACTGCTCAATGAAATGTATGTGTGTGGTTAGGGTTGACAGCTTCAAGATAACATAACTTCACGCCTTTATCCTCGAAGGGGCAGGCAGAGGTATATTACAAGAAAATCATTTTTGCTGGTATTAAATATTATGTACTCGAACGTAGTAAAAGTTCAGTCATCTTCTTTTTTTTATTATTTTAATTTCTCCATCTTTTAATATGTAGGTATCTTACCGTTCGATGTGTGTAATAGGAATACCTAACTATCATTGACACGAAACCCTATAGCTCCTTTACTGTGTGTCTTTAGGTTATCAGGTGATACGTAACGCAACGATATATCTTTGTCCGCGACAGAGCGAGGTGTTAAGTTGTCGCTCGTCATACCGATACCTATTGACGCTTGATCAAACGGAACAGGACAGCGCACTGCTCAATGAAATGTATGTGTGTGGTTAGGGTTGACAATTCAAAGGAACGACATGAACGTAGTGGGGTTTTTAGTTCCTAATTGTCTTAGGGGATATATACCTTATATATATTATTATATTTCGACGCAAAAGACAATTTGACCTATGTAATGTTAGTGATCACGCAAATTTAAAGTCGTATGAAGTTTGGATTAGGCATGGGCGTTTTCGGATTTTTACGCAAACCGATACAAATCCGGTTTCGGCTTTTAAAATCGATTTCAAAAACAGATTTTAGAAATCGATTTCAGTAGCGGATGTTGGAGCGAGCGTAGCGTACGACAAACGTAAACAATCGAAATCTTTCTGTATTTTAGGCATGAGACCAATCAAATCAAATAAAACTCCAAACATAAATTCCTAACAACTATTTGCAATTTTTAAAATAAACATTAAATATTTGCAATCTGAATTAGATATTATCGCCTCGATATTTAGTTTTATTTTTTCAATTCAATCTGCAATTCATAAAACCGCCAAAAGCCAAAACGATTCGCTCGTCGCAAAGCGCAATTCGCTTCATCTCTTTCGCTCTTTCAACGGATCACTAAGTTAGAAAGAAAAGGAAATGAATTTATTTTAAATTGTTTTTCGGGATATATATATCCCGAAAAACAATTTAAAATAAGTTTTAATGACCACGAAAGTTAGAATTCCTATAAAGGAAATGAAATTCGCTCTCTCTTATTCTAACTAACTAGTCGTTTGGTAGTGTGAAAGAGAACGAATGAATATGAAATGATATGAAAACTATCGGAAACGTAATGTTTAGATTTACTTTGTAGTTTGGTTGCGCTTGCACCGTTTGGTTCGGATTTGTATAGTTTGCGTTATCGTGGTATTGTTTTACGTTTTCTAAAATCGGTTTTTTCACATTGGAATATCGATACGATACGATTTCTGTCTGCAATCGTATTTCAGATTCGTTTTGATATTTCGGTCTCATGCCTAGTTTGGATATTGTTATGTCACATGTGGAACTTTTAAATTCGTAAGACATCTTGAAAATAAATAGGGACGAAGGCAAGAAGATGATGAATATGTAAAACTTTAAAAGCGCATTTCGGTATCTTCAATTTTATCTTCGTAGTTTCATTGATGTCCGTTACATTTAGATTGCAAGTTTTTCGCCGTCGTACCGTAAATTAAACTAGTTATTAATACAGCTGCCATTACTTAATAGAAAAGAGTTTTTCTTTTTGTAAAAGACGACTCTCGCACTAGGAATAAATCCAGTGTCGCGGGGAACTTTACAAACATATAACCAACGGACACAATGAACACCCAGACTCGAAACATCAATTTAAGGATCACACAAAGTGTTGTATCGTGTGGGAATCGAAACCACGACACTCGGCGCAGTGTCAAGCAACGAGGCGGCCGCTTAAATCACTACGCCAACCGTGCAGTCAAAGAAATAGTAGACATTTTCTACCATCACGAAAATGTAATATTCTTAAATTTGCAATATACTGTACGTGTTGAACAAGGCAGACGAATTTTCTGCATAGCTAACCTATGTCCCGGATAATCTGTCAGTCGTCCATCTTTGTCCGGGATAGTACGAGGTGTTAAGTTGTCGCTTGCCGTACTGACGTCTACTGACGCTTGTTCACACAAAACATGATGGCACAGCGGTTATGTGGATAGGGTTGACAACTTCAGACGTATTTTTATAAGTTCTGTAGAGATATACAAATCCTTTCTGATTATGACTGTCTCTATGGTCCAGTGGATAGTGTTTGCGTCTGCTAATAGGGAGATACCGGGTTCGAGTCCCGGGTCGGCCAAAAGTGTTACTGATTTTTGTCAGGAGGTACAGGGTCGGGCAAAAGTGTTACTGAGTTTTTCAGCATTTGCAGTAATAGAAAGGAGTCTGGCAATGGGCCCAGTAACGGCAACAGGCTCGCACCCTATTACGTCGATCTGAAATTCATAATATGGTAATGTGGATGCAATATATCACCCCTACCTAGCATTTCCGGGATACAGGCGTTTGAGTGTAAATGTAAAAAAAAATACGTACCTTTTTTTTAGTTACTTCCATTGCGCTCGTTGAGCTCACTTGCTGTTCGTAAGAGGCAAAGTTAAGCAACGCTCGCAGAGAACAACACTTGGATGGGTGCCCGCTTGTGGTAAAGCCGTCTGTCCCGGTTCTTATCTCAAACAAAATCGTGAGACTACATTGGGGTCTTTTTGGTGGGCTAATAACTTCGACACCAGAGTTTACAAATTCGTTTTAAAAGAAAGGAAGAATGAAAACAACAACCCCTGTTTTTATAAAAAAAAAAGACAAATAAGTACCTTCTTACCATATTTCAAGTCAACACTGAGTTTGACAGCCCTACCTTTGAGCACATTTTAGTCTGTGGTGACAGACAATCAGTTAATTTTATTGCTGATTTACTATTCTGTTATCAGTCAATTGGTTAGTTTAAGTGGTAGTTGCTGACTTTATTGATTTAGGTGGGACGAAATTCACCACAATCTTTGAAAATAAACTTCCGAAGGATTCGTCAAAAACTCGAAGAAAAATGGCAGTGACTTACAAAAAGCCTAGAATTTGGATTAGGATCATCATCAACAGCCTGCCGTAGTCAACTGGTGGATATAGACCTCTCCAATGGCACGCCACTGAGCCTGATTTTCGGCACTTCGTGTCCAGCTGCTGCCAGCCACTTTGCATATATCGTCACGCCACCTAGCCGGGGGGCGTCCTACACTACGTTTGCTAAGGCGCGGTCTCCACTCTAGAACACGACTACCTATTCCAATAGTGATCAGTTCTGCGACAGATGTGATCAACCCACTGCCACTTTAACTTGCTAATTCTCTGAGCTATGTCGATTATCTTGCTTCTCTGTTGGATTACTTCACTACGAATTCGATCCTTCAGATAAACTCCGAGCATAGCCCTCTCCATAGCTTGCTGACGACCTTAAATTGGTGAACTAGTCGCTCCGTCAGTGTCCACGTCTCGGCACCGTAAGTCATAACGGGTAGAACTCACTCGTTGAAAACTTTTGTCTTAAGGAGAAGGTAATAAGTATTTTCAATTGGTTGCTTCTTTAGCAAACGCTGCCATCTAATGAATTGCTAATGAATAATTCCGTCTTCTGAAACTTAAACTTTAGGCACAGAGTAGTTAGTACTAACGTACTTTAGGTCACCATCTCAAAGTAAGTTTATTCTGAAGTTGTTTATTATTTTATTTGATCTAACGATTGCGAGTCAAACAAAATGTATAGCTTCTTGTTACGGGGACTATATACACTTAGGGCTGGCAGTTATTTAGCGAACTAGCGCGTTTTCCACTGTCAAATTATTATAGACATTGTTATCATTTTAAAGAGACATTCTAATAATTCTTCAATAAACAAAACAAAGTTTACAACACGCATACACACTTCAGATACACGCAACAGAATAATTAATTTTAGACTATTTCAAAATGAGAAAAATGTCGACGTTTGACAGTGCAGAATGCTCTCCGCTTTGCTTCGCTATATGTGCGCCGGGCCTTATAAACTAAGAAAATTCACGAAAATAAAACACAACCACAAACACAACGGAAGACTTTCGTATACAGGGACATTCAATTTCGCCAAACATTCAATACTCTTTCGTTTTCAATTGTCGAACGCTACATCGGAACTTTTAATTTCTTTTTCGACCACAATGAAATAAAGTATTCTATTTTTAAAGCACTAAGGAGGTTCTATTGCACAAAGTAATTTTCTTTATTGGACTACAGCCAAGACGTGGTTGCCATGCCTTTCCAGGTATAATATATTAGTCTATGGCCATGCCTTTGGGTACTAAAAATAGATCTTAAGGTGCTGATAATAACTTGCATTTGTAGAAAATTGAATAACAAGTAACTGCATAATGTTGCTAAATATTCTGTTGGTACAATTTGCTGTTATTATGATTTATTGTGATATAAAATATTCCTTTGGCAAGAATGCAAGAAATAGCATTTTTACCGATTAATATCCTTGACTTTTGTGTGAGTGTGTGACTATGCCGGTGTCAGAGTGTGTCTGTAAAACAATTTCAGAGGCGATATTAAGGCCTCCGACATCATCTAACAGTTCTCGTTTTAAGACAAGAACCTTAACAAATAGTTGCACGGAGAAACGGTAAACGGAAACACAATTATGACTGGTTAAATAAACTGCTATAATTCCTATTCATAGCGATAGCCTAGTGCTAAGATTAACAGACTGCTACGCAGCGGGAGTCACTCATAGACTTCTACGCCGTGTGTGTCACTGCTACACTGCTACGAATCGGGAGATCGCTACACATCTCGAGATCAAACTCACAGCGCGAACCACTGGCACTTCGTACGTATTAAATAGTTAATTATCGCTAGCTAAAAGGTAAAAGAAAACATCTCGAGGAAACCTGCATGTCTGAAATTTCTCTATAATTTTTCCGAAAGATATGTAAAGTCTACTTACCCGAACTTGACTAGTGTGGAGGTCTCACCATTATCCCAATAAGAAGAGGCCTATGCTCAAGAGTCGGACAGAATAACAAGGCTAAAAATGATATATACCTCTTCTTTTGCCACCGTTTCGACTTGCAATGATGGTTGCAGAAATACTGAAACCCTCGAATATTTTTGTTACTATAGCACTCCTTAAATAATCCTAATTTTGAATCGCCAAACACTACGTTGCTACTTCTACGATTTGATTAATAATAATATGCCAAGTGGCTAACTTCGCAGACAGACTATATAACCTAGCCACTTGAACATTCACTGTAATGTTCGCTTGAATTTGTTCAAGGTCGGTAGGTATATGAATGTTTATGGGGACATTTGGGAATATAATTATTTTGTTAAAACCAGCTTACAAGCGCTTCACTCTCTATTAATGATAATTACCTCTATACCGAGTTCCAGCCAATATATTATTGTAGTGCAGACATGTGTGCGCAAACACGGATGGGAATCGAGTGCTAGATAGGACGCCACATGCGACACGACTGGAGATAGATTGGGTGCAGGAGCAACAGCTCAACGTGCTTTTCGAGGCACGGGGGTGTAGCACCGCCAACTGCCTGAGTCAGAACTTATATTGGATAATTCTTAGCAGAAAAGCCAATATCACTTTTTGATCGACACGGGCAGTGAACCCACGATCCGCAGTCACTTACACCATCGCAGGACCACAGAGACAGTCATGCTCTATTAATTATCTAGTTGCTGCTCGCATTTTCATAGAGCATTAAACTCAGCGGCTTTTCAACTTTTGTTTATGTCCTTTAAATATTAAAACTTTTGGCTCGAACTGGTACCTACGGTCTAAATTTCATATTTATACCTCCAATGGCCTAGGTTCGGATCACGAGACCCTTTGGAGTCCATATTTTCAGTGAGTTAGAGCCCCAGTCTCTTTCAAGACTTCAGGAAAAGAGAAAAAAGAATGTGGAGGGGAAGGGACTGTATAAACATGCAACCAAAAGACACGAAGAACACTCTTCTCGAAACAACGATTTATGCATCACCTGTAATAGTGGTAATATCCAGCAGTGGGACTATGGTAGGCTAATGATGATGATAATGATAATAGTAGGGTCTCGTGTGGGGTTATACCGCACATCAACGCTGGCCAAGTGTGAGTTGCCAGACTTCAGCTGTCTTTCAAAAACATTATGGAGATCTCTCAGATGTGCAAGTTTGCTCAGGATGATTTCCTCCACTGATTAGCAAGCGTAATGAACACTTGAATACGCACACAACCGCGAAAGGTTAGAAGAACCCAAAACAGAAGTGTATGCCTGAGAAAGATGGGAGTGAATGAAGCAAGAGAGATATATCAGAATTGGTGCAAATGCATCGATATATTTGTACTAATGCAAATAACGTTCCGTAGTCACTGCCTAACCCTTCGGGAAACAGGTGTTAGTCCATGTATGTATGTATGTAGGTATGTATAACTGCGATAAGTAAACAGTGCGCGCCGTGGATTTGAACTCGAAAACCTCTGCGTACCAGTCTATTAGTTTTACACAAATGTTCGTACAGTACGAAAGTGTGTTGGTCAGTTAATTTATTAACCTGAATATGTCCCGTTCAACTAATTGAGTTTGTCAGTACTAGTCGTAGTCACTAGTTCTAAGTTGCGCGGACTCGTGAAGCCGAATAACATTTTGATGTTAATGTTTCGAGCAGTAACGTTATGAAGAGTTTAGTACGCTTTGTAGTTTGAGGATGTCGTTATTAATTTTAGTAGGTACCTATATATATGAAGGGTGTTACTATTTGATATAGGACTTCCTACTGGGCCATTTATTGTCGTCAAGATCATAGGATTTCTGTATAACATGATGTACCTAGTGCATTGTAGGTACCAGTCTTCGAGAAGAGTGCAATAGCTCCAATTACTCTGTATATTCCATAATAAGAGAGTAGAGAGTAAAATCGTCCCACGCGGGCGCAGCCGAAGGCGAAGTGTTGTCAGTTGATATATTTGTTTTTAATGACAATAATAACGAAAGCGGCGACAGCCCAGTGGTGTAAGTAACGGACTGCCAAGACGATGGTCTCGGGTTCGATCCCCAGGTACCCCGGGCACACACCTCTGAATTTTCGAAGTTATGTGTGTACTAAAAAAACGTTAAGTATCGCTCGCTTAATAATGTGCCCGATAGATGGCAATAGGCTCGCCCCTTATTACATTAGGACCGAAACTTAAGTGGTAAAATGTAGGTGTGTGAGGTGTACCTCTGCCTACCCCTTCGGGGATAAAAGGCGTGTAGTTATGTTATGTAATAATTACTGTTATTACATAATATAACTTCACGCCTTTTCGACTAATTACCACTGATACTTTATTTACATCCCTATCCCACACTCTATCTAACCATTACACCATAGACAATTATTGACTCCTCGATCATCACACAACTACGATTATTTAATAAAAAACTTCTAAATGGCCTCTCTAAAGACGAAAGCGACGATAAAACTACTGTGTTCAACCATCGTAAAAACTCTATGGGCTATTACTTTCTCATAAAATTGACTGACGTCGGAACATACCATAAACTATAAAGTGTTACTGATTTTATTTCCTGTTGTTGTTCAAATGTTTTTTATTGAATTCTCGAAGACATGCGTGATATTTATGGGTGTTGTTTTTTTATTGGAGGTTATATTAAAGTCGGGATAAAAGTTTATATTTGTTTATGTTAAAAATATTGTTCAGACAGATTTATTTAACAGGAACGTTTGTTACCCCTGATAAACATTTCGACACTTTTACTTCTTTTCAAATTAGTTAGAATGCCTCCGTGTTTCAATGGATAGCGTATGCGACTGCTGATCGGAGGTCCCGGGTTCGATTCCCGGGTCGGCCAAAAGTGTTACTGGGTTTTTCCGAATACTCAGTAGCAGCCCGGAGCCTGGTGATGTGCCTGATAGCGGCAATAGGCTCGCCCACTATTACATGGGACCTAAAAATTCATGGTGAAATGTGGGTGTAATATTTACACCTCTGCCTACCCCTTCGGGGAGATAGGCGTGGGGCTATAAAAAATTAGTTAGTATGTACATCATATTTTTGTTCCGAGTATCCGATGTTATATCACTGTTACAAGTGCGATATTCTCGGATGTGCTGTCGGTTCCCGTTCTTGTCGCAGAACATGAATCGTTAGAATATGTCGAAGGCATTCCAGTAGTCTATAAACTCTGACACCAGAATTGTCCACTCACACGAAAACGACGAAAAAAAAAGCCAAATGGTGAGATACTTAATTTAGTAGAAGCTTAATGGACTCTGAGTCTAAAAATTTTAACGTTAAGAACGAAATCACTAAAGAAGTATAGAATAAGGACTTCTTTAGGGAGGCTTTCTGCAACCTTTAATCAATTATAAACTGAACCACACGCGTACTACAAACCTGAACTTTGACAGCTCAACTTATCCTGGCATTAGCCTCATACGTACCGTATGTACGCACAGCGAAATGAAAACAAATTCAGGGAACTATTTCAATGTACGGACGAGAGTAACCGGCGTAAATCCCAGTACTTTGATTGCAAATCACAGACGACGGCACAGAATCAATACTAAGGAACACTGATTGTTATTTACTTTAGACATTGTGCCTACGGATCGATGTATATCGAGCTGAATAAATATTGCTGCAACGAAAGTTTAGAACACGCTCTAGATGACGGCATAATAGCGCTTTTATCTAATAATGCGGACGCGGCATGGCGCATTCATCCATACCCATCACTCGGCTAACCTAAATAAATTCTGCAACGAAATGTTTAAATAGCGTTGTTATGCAGTTATCAAAGTGCAGAATAGGGTATTCGTTCACACGCATCCCTTCACAAATTGAAATATTCACGCCAAGTGCAGTAGTATTATACATTTATATGTAAGTTCATTTGCGCACGTATGCAATTTTGGTTCGCTTGCTTATATTTTTTTATCTAATGCAAATGGCATGGCAACCTGATGGCGCCAGAATCTTATACTTTAAGCGATGTTATCACTGTGTATTTCTCAAGCTAAAACTATTCACAATTTTTGGCGTTTCGATGTCTGTTCTAACCACGTCTACACCCGCCATTCAGCGCTATAACTCTACTATACGCAAGCTATATATTTGGCTTCCATCTTATATCACAAAGTTACGTGGTATCCACATAAATATCTAGAATACGATGTGCGAGTTGTATAAGAAATTTAATACAATGGTAAGTTGAGACCGCGATTTCCCTCGAGAGCAATAAACCGCAGTAACTAAGTGTGAATTCAGTCGGTAGTTCTGAGTACGTTGTTTTGAGTTATTATTATTTTCTTTAAGTAAAATGCACTGACTGCACGTAGGGGCTTTAACGGCTGCTAAGGGAGAGCTCTTTGTGATCCATAAATTGTTAAAGTTTGGCTAAATATGAACACCAACCTATGAATAACTGTTTGATTCCTATACAATTTTGGCGAGTCTTAACATCAGCTCTGCATATAAACTGTTCAATTGCTGGGCACTAGCCTCATCTTCACTATGGGAAGGGTAAGCCAAAGTCCATCGCTCAAGTGCGGGTAGGCAGACTTCACATGTCATTCGTGAACATTATGAAGAACTCTCAGACATTCAGGTTACTGCACAATTAAGCAAGCGATATATATAAGCGATCGATCGAATACGGGACGCTCTGCAAAGCAGTCTGTCAGTCTAGTATCTGCTTTCTGTTTCAAGTTACACTGACTGCCATAAGACAGTGTGCGTAATTCGTGGTGCGTGTGCTGAGAGCACTGAGAAGTATGTGTGGTGTATCATTGACCGACAGAGTAAAGAATTGTGTGATAAGAGAGTGGTGTGGGGTAAAAGAAGATGTAGTGACAAGCATCGAGGAAGGCATGTTAAGATGGTTTGGGCACATGGAGTGGAGTTGCAGTCCACTGCAACTGGCCTAAGATTACAAATGTTGTATAATGTGATAGAGGCCCCTCCAATAGAATGCTCCGTAGTAAAATCCAAAATATATTTTAATATGCAGTCGCTTCTAATAAAGACAGTCCCTTTCCATGTCGCCTTTAGGTTACAATCTACAAGGGTATAAGGGTCTAACATCATCAAATATGTAGCGAAATAATAATATTATGTAATGAGGTCGAACAATCCAGTTAGTTAACTACTACAGAATTGAATTTAAACGTCATACCTTAGTATTATAAATGCGAAATTAGGTAATTTATAATTTGGGATTCTATGAATGTAGATAGAATTATTTGACTTGATATTTGAAATGAAATTATTTGACTGTACGGTTGGCGTAGCGGTTTAAGCGGCCGCCTCACCGCTTGACACTGCGCTGAGTGTTGTGTGGTCAGGCGGGCCCCGAACGAAACCCCCTTGGCGGCGGATGAAGGTGTTGGGCTCCGCCGCCAAAACACCCAGCGGCCGCAGAGGATAGGGAGGACGGCAACGCAACACCGCATCTCCTCTACCTCTGCGCCCCACCGCGACGCAACGATGGTGCGCCCCCATTCGGTCGCGGGAGATAGGGCGCGGGGCAACGCAACACCCACACGCCTCTCCTCCCGCGACCGCACCCGACTGCGAGGGACAGACAGAACTGTCCCCCGCACCCGCACCATGGGACGCATCCTACGCAGGCCTCTACCAAGCCCACGTGGAGCGTCCTCTCCCGGGATCCCGCTTAGCTTCACCATGGGTGGCTTCTAACCCACGGTTACTGAGCCCCCCCACCACGACAAGGTGGAGATCCCACGGGGGGGGCTAGTCTCCCTACTATGTTATCACAAGCAGAACAAGGCTTTATTACTCATAATTTTTGGTGTAAACGGTTGAAGCGTTTTTTTTTTTAATTTTATTTTCATTTCCTCTATTGTCAATTAATGACCAGGAACATTCGTGTAAAATTTCAGCTTTCTATAGTAACATTTTAAGGTGGCACACGAGACTATAGGTCATTGATTGACACTACAAGGAAAACGATAATGAAACAAAAGCGTTTTTATCGCTCCACCCTAGTAAACAGTACATAAACCTACACAAATAAATAATTAGGTGCAGAATACTACTTGGTCAGTCCAGTCGCTTTACTCTTGCAGGATAAGCCTCCACGTCTAACTTTATAAATGCTTTTTGGGAAAACCCAGCACTAGAAAACGAAATGAAATTAATTTAGCATTTACGCTTCAGGCTGTGTATGCACAAATATGAGTAGAACGGTGCAAGCTGAACGGCGCGCATGAAAAATATCATTTAATCAAATGACTTGCACTGAACGAGGAAATCATCATTTTAAACGAAATCAATTTAAATAAAACATTCTCACTTTTCGGTCCTTCATGTCCAGCTGCGGATATCATCACTCGACGTCGCCTCATGGCGTCCTATGCTACACTTGCCAAGGCACGGTCTCCACTCCAGAGACACGAAAACTCAGTCTCAATCGAGCTCAGTAGCATTCTATTGGAGAAGCCTCTTAAGAATTATAAACCAGCAGAGGACTAAAGCAGGCTGATAATGATTCACACTTTAAGATTGCCTGTGAGAGGGTAGGAGAGTAAGAGCTGAGCGATTACGAATATAAATTATCCACACGTAATTTGCTCTACTAAGGGAGAATATTAAAACAAAATTATGTCTTGAATGTCTTCTTTTCACACAGCTCAGCTGCCGCCCATCTTTGGCGGACACTCAGTCTATTTCCAGTTGTGTAACTTTACTACACAAACAATTTCAACGGCAGCAATTTTAACCAACCACGAGCATTTGTGTTAATATAAATAACATCCTTAATCCAGTTTGATTTTGATGAAAATGGTTAACAACCGACACATGAATACTGGTATCAACTTTATTCGCATCGCAATTTGATCAATAGTCATGATTCGAACCCAATGTTCAAATAAAAATCACCGCCAACGAATAGGCGAAAATTAAAATGTACAATCACCATAGATACAACCACATAACACCATAGGAACGGCACAAAAAATGCCCTGGAAGCTAGTGAACGACGACAATATTTTGGTGATCCGGTATCAACCGGATTGAGCCGGTTCGAACCGCCGGCGGCCGCCAATATCCAGCCAATACCGGTTATTTGAACACGTTTTATTCAACGCAAACCAACTTTCCACGAATCTGTTTACCTTTGAGTAGCGGTTTCATTCGGTGAATATTGTTTTAAAGATTTGAAGGTACTCGAGTGCTCTGTATAACTTTTGAGTGGGGTGCATAATTAATATTGTAATGTTCTAAGTGTTTTGTATTCCATTAGTGTGGTGTTATAATTGAACGTTAAGTAAAAGTTTTATGGAAAATTTACATCTGTCTTACTTTGACAGTTGGATGGATATCGTTTGGTACATTTATGGCCAGTTTCACCGCTTTTTGTTAAATTAATTTGTCAGACACCTCATACTAATCTCGTTCCAATTTTATATTTATCAGTGAGAGATAAGGATATAAAAACGTGAGGAAACTGAGTGTTAGGCCCAACATCGTAAGGAAACCTGCATGTCTAAGAGAGCTACATAAAGTTCTCGACATGTGAAGAGATACAAGACATGTGAAGTCTGCTCATCGCACTTGGCCAGCGTGGTGCACTATGGCCTTACACTTCTTATAGCGAGAAGAGGCCCGTGCCCATGCCAGCAGTGGGACAGTTCACATACAGGGCTGAAGATGATGATGTCATTATCTGAAAATTTATTTAATCCGTTCTTATCAGGTGGTGAAACTGATCCTTATTATTAAAAGTTTTTATCGGACAGACACGAAAATCAGAATGTGTCATCTGTCTCGAGCGTTTTAAAATATACAAAGAGCAGATAAGCATCAACCAGACAATTTCATACATAATATGTATGTGTATATAAAAGGCGTGAGTATATACTCACGCCTTTTTCCCGTCGGGGTACACAAACACAACGGAACGCCACAACCAGACAAGTTTTTTATTTTTTTATTTATAAGCTCACGCCTGTATCCCCGAAGGAGTAGGCAGAGGTGTAATATTACAGCCACATTTCGCCATGAATTTTTAGGTCCCACGTAATAGGGGGCGAGCCTATTGCCGCACCGGGCACATTACCAGACTCCGTGCTGCTACTGACAATTTCCTAACGAAAAAACCCAATAACACTTTGCCCGACCTCCCAATCCCACCCGCTTTTTTAGGCCGCGAGACCAACAAGGCAGTTACCAGACAAGTATTTCAAGTTATTCACAAATATTTATTGTACTTTTGAAAACTTGTCAGTTTGTGTGTTCCTTGATCCCTTAACAATCTATCTACCTGTCAGGAACTGAAGTTCAAAGGTTACCGAATGTTTCTGCTTAGGGTTTCATAGTAGTAGCATTTGGAAGTACCTATTATTTTGTAGACATAGTAAAATAGCTGGACATAGGCCGACCCTAATTGACGTCACAATGCTATTTTGCGAGTCAATAATATAATATTCGACTATATACATACAGCACCATCAAATTAAGCAGAACTTTTTTCAAACTTTCAAACCTTGCAGAGCTCGCCAAATTGTAGTATGTATGTAGGTATGATGTCGAGTTACCATCTCTTCCCAAAGAAATTATTTGGTTTGTGTACTATTTTTTTTAAATACTAATCTATCGAGAGATGATGCTTTAGCTGTTATCGGATGACACATGTGTCACAGCTACCGATCCTAACTGAGCGTGAAGTCAAACGAAACGTCACATTGGTCCAGATTTGTGATCGATAATCATTTTTGTTTGCTTTTGTCATGTTTCCTATAATACTCTAAACATAAATTTATTGTTTTGGGTCGACATCTGATGTGATCCACAAAATATTATGTTTGCGAGTATTTAAAAAAAGAAAAAAAAATCGTTTATTTTTAAACAGACGAAGGACATGTGACATAACATAAACAATGTGAAAAAAAGAACACAGATATTAGGCACAAATCGTACACGCCCGTCGTCTGCACAAAAATTTACATTCCTGTATTTCCATTTTATATCTTTGTTAACTCACCAGGCATTTTCATTTGCTTTCCGTGCGTAGATATTTCTTTGCATTTTTACGACTACTCCCCAAGTAGTCCTAAAAATGCTACGTGAAGAAATAATATCTATACAATCATATTGTAAAATAAAATTCATTTTCTTTCCTTTGCGTCTTTATGTATATAAATTCGATGAACTCAAGCACTACCACACGGATTTTTGTATGGTTTTCACTTTTAAATAGTGTGATTCCTGAGGAAGGTTTAGATGTAGAATTTTCGCGGGTTGAGCCGCGGCCGAACTCTATTTTAGGGCGGTTTCATATTAGCGTTTTATACGCGCGTATAAGCTCGTTTTTGGGAGCGCATGTAGGAGCGTATAGGCGCGCCGTTTGGTTGACGCGACGAGTCGTCAGAATCCATGTTGACACTGACAAAATGTCACTACTGTTTCGAGCGAACACACCGAAATATGCCCGTTTACGCGAGTCCGGTGTTTTGAAGCGCGTAATGTAGCGCGCGTGTAAGCGCGTACGTTGAAACGACCGTATACGCGCAGAAAAATACGCTAATCTGAAAGAAAAATACGCTAATCTGAAACCGCCCTAATATGCATTTATAGAGCGCTAAAGTCAATGATCATATTGACATGTCAGATAGCACCTGTCTATTCGCAGCTTAGCGGACATGAATCCTATCTCGTAAGTCGTACGTAAACACACATGTGTGTAGGTAGTACAGCGATTGATCTCTGTACTCAAGTCGTTAAAGGAAGTAGGTCACTGCAAGTGCTGCGTCCATCTGAATATCAGATGCTGAGAAAAGTAAAGAATCTTGTCTTGGTACGTGGGGTCATATAGAAGAAAAGAATTTAGTTTTATGAACAGATGGTTTGTGGTTTTACGGGTTAGTGCTGTAGTCCTTCGGTGTGTTGAATCTGTATGTATAAAATTCTTCTATTACTAAATGATTGACTGACAGACAACGCACAGCCTTAAGTACTGGGCGGAAGATGCTGAAATTAGGCACCTATATTCCTTGGGACCGTATGGGTGCACTAAAAAGAGAACCGAAATTCCCACGGGAGCGAGAAGACACTTTTAAATTAAAATAAAAAGTGCGGGGGTAGCGGTGGGCATCCTCTAGTTTTGTATAATTATATTATATCACTATGTGCTTTATAACTGACTTGCATATATCAAAAATGTTGCGAGAGACATTTTTTTTTCTAAAATGATTTATATTTTTTATTTGTTATCTGCTTCTTAGTTCATTGTGAGGTTCTTATGGAATCACTAGATAACGTTTTATTTACATTCTTCATGTCGTTTATTTTGGCCTCATTTTAATACATCACATAAAAACAAAAAGGAAAATCAATTAAATTCCATTATTAAAGACCTTTTCCCGTACCATGCGCGTTGGTTAAGTCACCAAAGAAAATAAATATTGATAAGGTTGCTTATAAATAGTTAGAAAGGTGATATTCAACTTAAAATCAGTGGCAGCACTATACATAATATATCAAATGCAAGCATAGTAAATAAATCAAGGAGTTGTATGTCAATCTGTCTACTATGCGTCGTCTGTGGGTCTGTGATGGATGGTCTACACCCATGATGTATAACTTTTAGATTGAACCGTATACCGAAATGGATGTTTCGAATATCGATAGAGACTGATGTCTTTTGGGGACAGTTTTAGAGTAAATATAAGTTCTATATAGGTCGCCTTGTTAGGGTTTGGCTCAAGATTGATCTTGGGGTAGGTTTAAGACCAGCAGTGGACTTCTTACGGCTGATATGATGATAATACAAGTCGATAACTATGGGCTTTATTAGAACGCTCCAGTTCACTCAGAGCGTGGTGGAGAGAGTTATGCTCGGAGTTTCTCTAATCGATCGCGAGATCGAATAAGAAATGAGACAATCCTCTGGCGAACCAAAGACGCCAACATAGCTCTTCGAATAACCAAGCTGAAGTGACAATGGGCAGGCCACATAGTTTGAAGAACCGATGAAGTTGAGGCTGAAGTGTTCTGGAGTGGCGACCACCTACCGAATGACGCAGCAGATGTAGCGTTCCTGCAGTGGGGACCGACGATCTGGTTAAGATCGCGGGAAGCTGTTGAATGCGGACTCAAGATCGGTCTGTGGAGAGCCTTGAGGCAGGTCTATGTCCTGCAGTGGACATCTCTAGGCTGATATTTTCTATGTGGCACCAGCCCATTTCATTCCGTGGGTGGTAAGAGGTGACTAAGGAACTAATTTAGGAAATAGTATTTTGCGGAAGATACGGAAAACTCGACACCTTGCAAATTCGTTGAGCCAGCGTGATATAGGAGGTCAAATCCTCCAATTGACTCACAATGTTATTGTGACGTAAATTAGGAGTGGTCTATGTCCTACAGTGGTCTAGAAAAAGCCTTTTGTATACATACATTCATACATACATAGACTCACGCCTGTTTCTCGGAAGGGTAGGCTGAAATTACAGAACGCCATTTGCAACGATCCTGAGATACCTCTCTTGCTTCAGCCTTTTGTATGGTGTTAATAATGTTTACTGTTCGCAAGCTTTATAAGTCAGGTTCACTATGATATTTTCAAATAAACAGCAACATTTTTCAGACTTTATTTTCATTTCCGGAGTTTCTCTTACAAGACATGTAATGCCACAGGCCTAAATATTGTTAAGTTATAACTTATAAGCTATATAATTATTTTATTAAATCTTTTGTGTGACAGTAACAGTAAAAGTCGTTGCAAAACCCTTAAAAGTGCACTAAATTCATTTTATTATAATTCGGTATAATAGCATGGATGGTAGCCTGTTTGGGTAGCTTTTACTAGCCGTAAGGGCACAGAATAGATAGTTCTTACGAACAGAAGCACCACGTCGCAAACCAATTTAAAGAAATGGCGACTCTTGCTACTAGGCAAGAAACTGCAATTCAGCTCGCATGAGCATTCAGTACCTAACGCGATATTGACCTAACTGTTCCCGCTCTTTTCTAACACATAACGCTGTCGCTGTTTGGCGCGGAGCGGTGCGCTAGGGTTGTCGACTTGCCGCTGCTACTATAATATTTATTCATCGTCTATCTACCTACTTGACCACGTACCTAATAATAAATATTTATACTATAAGTATCCTATCCCACTATTTGTGCTCGTAAAACCACAAAAATTCTGGTGGTTTACATTTTCACTATACTAATTATTAGTTATTTCCTAAACGCATAGACCGATTTACATGATTCAAACAGATAAAATGGTTTTTGAACTAGATCTATAATAATCGTTGAGATATCTCAACAAATAAAAAGTACAATTTTCAAGTTGCTCTCGTAAAATAAATAAATTCAAAATTTCAAGTTGCTTCCGACACACATCCGTTAAATGAGCAATACTTTGCACCAGACTTGTGATGTAAACATTTTTATTGATCACTATTAAAATTCACGTTATTAGCTAGCCCTGCGCGCGAGCGGTGATGACGCGGCGTGGAAGCCGCGCCAAAGTGTAGGCACTTATCGCTGTAGGTACGGCCGAGTCACGGTAATATAATCTAACAGTATTGTAACTCGGCCGTCTTCGTGAGTTATATACCTACCAGACGCGCCGCATGCGAGCTGCGGCACGATAGCGGCTGCGGGTACTGTAGGTACAGTCCGCCCAGTCTAATGGGTACTCTGCTCGCGGCGCGTAGGTATAACTCGAGTTTCGTGCGTTTGTATGGAGTTACAATACTGTTAGATATTATTACCGTGGCCGAGTGAAGGAGGCCTGGTAAGGGGTGTAACATTCAATAAATTATTACCCATTTAAGTGCAAATGTTCATAAATTATGGACAACGACTAATTTATTAGACGTGTATTTAAACCTATTAGCAACTAGAGTGTAGTTTAGTTTAATAGATAAACCGTAATAAAAGTGACTATTGGGTAAAAGGTAATTTTCATTGTGAATTGGTAGGTATAGATTTATTGAGAGGCGTAACTTGCTTTTAAGGTATGGAAGTGAGAGTTAGATATGGAAGCAGAATTAACGCAGTTGAGCTGCGATCACTGCGTAGTATGGGTGGGGTGAGACTCATTGATAGAATGCCAAATGCAGACAACGCAGTACCACAGTATAAAGACATACAGTAGTTTGACGCCTTTGATCTCGTAGAAAAAGCCGACAACGTCTAGACAAGGGTAAGTAGGCTAGGGCTGCCTCATGTAAACAATACCTACTTATTCAAACACCGTCTATTTATTTTAGAAAAATATTACGTTTGCTACGCTACATGAATAATGTAGTGTAAATCATTTATCTATACATATAAATAAAATTGGAGTGTCTGTTTCTGTTTGTAATATTAAAATAACCGCTTTTTACTAAATGCATATGGATGTATACACGGTACATACACCGAAATGATTTTTTTTTTACAATTTTTGTCTGTCTGTCTGTTTGTTCTCGCTAATCTCTGGAACAGCTGGACCTATTTTGACGGGACCCTCACTGGCCTGATGTACCAAGGAGTAACTAAGGCTAAAAATTAACCGGGTACGCGAAGAAGTTCCCCCGGGACGCGGGTGAAACTGTGGGAAACAGCTAGTTTATTATATTACAATAACGATAAATAATTATTATTTAACACGTTGCATTTTTCGTGCGGTGACAGATTTGCATACAAAGTGTCAGTCAGCACCTATTTCATCCCGCAGGTGTCGTGGGAGGCGGTTAAGAATATAAAGCATTTTACGTACAAACCAAGTTAAAATAAAGCGATTGGCATAGCGGTGGTTTAATGGATGGGTAACCTTGGGATCAGCTTGCAGAGCCTATGTTATCGATATGAAGTATTTTGCAGATTTTTTTCGTGCAAACTACGTTAAGGTAAAGCAATAGACATCACGGTCATTTTATGGATGGGTGACCGGGCTATGAGATTACGGAGAACATGTGTGGGGCTTATAAAAGGGGGCCAAAAATATGGTTATATTTGAGCTAGGATGCGCCATTACCAAGATACATAATAATATGTGATAGGTACTTACCTAATGCGAAGGTAGGGGAACGAGGGGCTTGTTGCAACAATTTTCATGAAAACTAATATATCTGAAGATCTATTGGTTAAATTGCTACTAAATAAACATGGATGGATGCTGTAACTCTTTCTCTACCAAATCAAGTAAATACCATAACTATTGGTCATTAATTGACAATAAATTATTTTCTAGAAGAAGTGCGGTGTTACAACTTACCTCTTACAACTTACCTCGTACTGGGGGCAAGTTATAACGTCTAGCGGGGCAAGTAATAACGGCAAAACGGTCTTGACAGACGGACGGACAACAAAGTGATCCTATAAGGGTTCCGTTTTTTCATTTCGAGGTACGGAACCCTAAAAACACTCTGATATGCAGATTACCTCACGATATTTTCTTCCACCGTTTAGCAAGCGGTAATGAACAATTTAAAACACACATAACTACGAAGCTAGAAGTACCCTAAATGAAGCAGAATTGGTGGAAAAGGCGATCCATAGTCTCTGCCTATCCGTCCAGAAACAGGCGTGAATCTATGTATGAATGTATGTATGTATAACTACGAAAAGTAAGCTGTGCGCGCCGTGGATCTCAACTCGAAAACCTCTGCGTACCAGTCTATTAGTTTTACACAATTAGTACGGAAGTGTGACGGTCAGTTAATTTATTAACCTGAATATGTCCCGTTCAACTAATTGAGTTTGTCAGTACTAGTCGTAGTCACTAGTTCTAAGTTGCCAGGACTCGTGAAGCCGAATAACATTTTGATGTTGATGTTTCGAGCAGTAACGTTATGAAGAGATTAGTGCACTTAGTAGTTTGAGGATGTCGCTATTAGTTCTAGTATTTATAAATATGAAGGGTGTTACTATTTGATATAGGACTTCCTATTGGGCCATTTATTGTCGTCAAGATTGTAGGTACCAGTCTTCTAGAAGAGTGCAATAGCTCCAATTACTCTGTATATTCCATAATAAGAGAGATTTTTGGCATTCCCTACCCTGTTGGGGTACAATCGTCCCACGCGGGCGCAGTCGAAGGCGAAGTGTTGTCAATTGATATATTTGTTTTTAATCACAATAATCACAATGACAATTGTCCGTGTGGTGACGGATTAAGAATACGAATTGTCACCACCCCATATCATCCCATGGGTGTCGTAAGAGTCGACAGAGGGAGCATATTATGCAGAGAACAGGGGCCTTACTCTTGAATTTAATTCCGATCTATCGACATTGGGATTGTCAGTAATTGTCACAATTCCTACTCTTGAACACGACACTAGCGCCAAATTGCATTTAAATTAGGCGTTTTCTTGAGGAACTAAATAGGATCGGGATCGGCATTGAAAAGCTACTCCCGAGCATATTTTGACAGTTGCGTATTGCGTCAAGATTGGTTTGTTTATTGCATAGAGTAGTATAACTATATGTTTATTGAGTTAAATCCAATAACGAAAGAGTAACTTTTTGTAAATTGTTTTCCTATTTTATAAGTTTTGATCCATTGTATAGTTTTCAAAGTATTGGAGTAAGTTTCTATTATGGCAAGGATAGTGTTAATGCATGATATCTTAAATAAATCTAAGAGAAAAGAGTTTAATAGAAGACGAGACGAACGTCGTATGATGCGCTACATGGAAAAAGCATTTTCTATGCATGAAACCGAATTTAAGGCAAATTACCGGGTCATTAAGGATTTGTTTGAAGAAATATATGCAAATATAAAGCCTATAATGCCAATGCTTAAAAGAAGAAGTGATATAGCGCCCAAGTATAAGGTAGGTTAACATATTATAATAACCTATGTTGAATTTGCCACTTAGGTAGGTTACCTTGTATACTTATTCGGCAAGTAATATTTTGTACATATTCAAAATAAGAATTCTGTAACTGTGGGTTCTGTAAGTTGGTATGGGTGCATACGGTTACGGCAATAGGCCCACCACCTATTACGTGGGGATCATAACAATGGCTTAAAGTGGGCGTTTTATATGCCTCTGCCTACCCCTGCGGGGAAACAGGCGTGAGTTTATGTATGTAATTCTGTAAAATGTTTTAAATAATTAATTATATTTTTTTATTTGTAGGTGATTCAGGATATGCTCAATGAGAGAGTACCAGATGGCACCTATAATTAATGCTGCTGCAGGTTCCCCAGACGAGTATTAAACCAAAGTGCACTGCTCAGCATGCAATGTAGTGAAGCGTACTATAGCTGTGCTCAAAATAGATGGACGTGCCTACTGAGGCACAGTGTGCTACATTACCATCCGACTGTAGCATTCAAAATAATTAATACATATTGTATCTTGCACAACATGTGCATTAATTTACCTGAACTTGACCTTGAGGAGGAAATAGAATATGATGACCAAGATAACCCTAATCCCATTCCACAAGAACCAAGTGAGACAGCCAGAACAACAGCAGCTGCTGAATTACATCAGGGCCTTCAAAAAAGAGCTGCTTTAGTATAGCAATTATGGTTACGTAGAAGGTAGACAATTATATTACCAGAATGGTTTAATTTTTATGTAATGGTTGATAGTAAAGTCTTTTTAAACTTATAAATACTTTTATTTATCAAAGTATATAAGAATCAACAATGAGATAAAATATAACAGAATCAACAATATAGCAGTAGAATTAACATTGAGGTCATAATATATCACAATAATTAAGAATGAGATCCAAATATAAAACTGAAATCAACTTAAATTATAGCATAAGAATAAACAATTTCTAGCTATTTCAGCAATGCCTTGAGCTGTTGCCTCTTCTGCTTGAACTCTGCGCTCTTTAATTGCCACAAGCGAACTCAATATGTTTGAGAATTGAGCCAATGCTTGGGCCGTAGTTCTCTCTGCTTCTACTTGTCATTCATCCAACATTGAAAACCGCTCCATTTCTGGATTAATTGGTCTCTGGATGATTGAAGAACGACGTCGCCGCCGTCTGGGTGTAATATCCTGAAGTGGTGCCGCAGCTGGTGGTTGCACAGAAAACGGTGTGGCTGGTAGTGGCTCTGAAGATGGTGTAGTTTGCAGTGACACTGAAGATAGAGGGGCTGATGGTGGAACTGAAATGAGATATACAAGGATAAGATTCAGGGCCCTATGAGGAAAAAAATGCCAGGGATTTCAGTCTTAAATTATTATTTCTTTTAAAGGCCTTCATTCTTTTCTATTAACTCAGTTTATTGCCTGTGCTCTCAAGATTAATAATAATTTAGGTCAGTAATGTAATAGGTAGGATTTTAATCCACAAATTCTCGGTCACAAGTCCCATAGCTTTAGCGTTAGGTTAGGGCTGCAATGCTGCATAATATTCATATAATTTGTGTTCTTACCAAATATAGCCTTTGATAAAAAAACTAAGATTTGTGATGAGTTTTTTTTTCCTTAACTAATTTTAACAACTGTTAAAATTAGTGGTAAACAATTTGAATGAACACTTACCTATAGGAGTCGCTTGATAATGTGAGGTGCTAGGAATGGAGAATGTGTCCATTTGGTCTAAAAGCTCTGCTAATACTGGCACAGAATCTTCTGTAGGTGAGACAGCTGGTGCAGACTGTAAAAATAAAGTGATAGTACCTATTAAGTTTTTTTACTATACCTATTTTCCTATTTATCATAAAATTATAAATTCTTGTTACATACCATGTCAGGAAATGGATTGACTTGCAGCATTGGATCACCAATGGCAAACTCTTGCCCACCCATCACAGCCACAAGCCCATTGTCTAAGTTAGACAGTATCGGCAAGTGACGGGATAAGCTACCACCAGTTTGCCTCATTGAAATGGCTATTTGAGAACTTTCTTCTCTGCCCAGTACTAAAAACAAATTTATTTTTATAAAAAACATAACTATACATACAGAATAAATAACATAATTTAGGTATCTACTTATTGTGAAAAATTTTACCTTGGCCCATCCTTGACCATCCTTATTAGCTCCACCAAGAGCATTTAAAGAGGTAGCCAAATTCAGCCATTTCCTCTTAGTTTCTTGCTAGGCTTGGGTGGTGCGAAGCAAACACTTGGCTATGCCTGGAGTTTCTTCAAGAAACTCCACCAAAGCTTCTAACTGGGCATAGCTAGGACGATAAGCCATTATAACTGAAAATGCATAAGTTTTTTAGTACCTATATACTACTACATCACGCAGTTTAGGAAACATTGATCGAGATAATGTTTATAATGTAATCTTGGTATTTTTTACTTACCGCTTCTATAAACTTCGTAACGTAACAATAAATATGTACAACGGAACCAAAATTATCAATTATTATAGTCGTATTCTTTCTGGAAAACTTAAAATAAAACTTTTTTCACTTTATTCGAGCGTAATTTGAAATTGAAGAACTTTGTTTACCTAGTTTGTTTATGTTTGGTTTGGCAGCTTGGTTAACTTTTTTTGTGGTGGCAAGGACACTCCCACATACAGCCAAAAATGGCATATATTTATGATATTAGCAGTTTTTTCGGGCTCATTTGACTTATAAATGATAAAATCATTGAGATAAACCATTAGCCACATTTTATTTATTTATTTGCCTTGTTATTTATAAAATACAGACATTCAAAGTCATTATATTGGTTTATAGTAACATTTTGAACAACACTAGTCCTCCCAATCGCAGGGCGATCCCAATTTCAATCCAATGTTGACAACATTGATTTCAAGAGTACGAAACCACGTGACCATGAAATTGACATTGGAATTGTATTGGTTTTAAATTGAGATTGGCATTATTTTGGAGAGTAAGGCCCCAGCACTGTAAGAGAAGGCAAACTTGATACAAACCCAGCTCATCAATCGAAGGCTTTCTCATAGTCCACAAACGCCAAGCATAGGGGCTGGTTATACTCCTCGGACTTCTGTATAACCTGCCGCAGCGTATGTATGTGGTCTATGGTACTATAGCCTTTACGGAAACCGGCTTGTTCGGGAGGCTGGAAGTCGTCTAGCTTGCTCTCGAGACGATTCGTGATGACCCTCGAAAACAGCTTGTAGACGTGGCTCAGAAGTGTGATGGGTCTGTAGTTCTTTAAGAGGGTTTTATCCCCTTTCTTAAAGAAAAGCACCACCACACCTCTGTGCCACGCCTGTGGCGTTTTACCCTCGAGAATGACGGAATTAAATAGCTTCCGAAGGGCTTCTCTAGCGGGTGCACCGCCAGCCATCAGAAGCTCGCTCGTAATTCCGTCATCACCCGGCGCCTTGTTGTTTTTGAGCTGTTTGAGAGCCACACTAATCTCGTGCATGCTGACGTCCGGGATATCTTCGGTATAGTGTCGGGTCAATACAGCTCTAGGGTCTGACGCTGGAGTACTTGCGGGCTGTTGCGTTGTCGTGTATCGCTGTCCATAGAACCTTTCGATCTCCTCCAAGAGCTCAGGCTTGGACGATACGATTCTGCCATCTTCCGTCTTCAGCTTTGTCAGCTGACTCTGCCCAACAGACAGATCCCTCTGGAACACTTTGGATCCCTTATTCTGCTCGATCGCCTCACGAACACATTTTGTGTTGTATTGGCGGAGATCGCGAGTCAGAGACAGTTTGCGTCAGTTATTTGAACTGAATTATTTGACTTGAAATTTAAAACGAAATTATTTGACTGCACGGTTGGCGTAGCGGTTTAAGCGGCCGCCTCACCGCTTGACACTGCGCTGAGTGTTGTGGGTTCGATCCTCACACGAGACAACGCTTTGTGTGATTCATAAATTGTTGTTTCGAGTCTGGGTGTTCATTGTGTCCGTTAGCTGTACGTGTGTAAAGTCCCCCGTGTCACAGGATTTAGTCCTAGTGCGGGAGTAGTCGTTTTTAAGATAAAAAAATATGTTTCCACGATTGAAATGCTTAACCAATAACCTTTGCTCTTTGATGCAGCAATGACCTGCAAGGCAATCTAGCAAATTGTTAAGCAGAGAGTGTCGGATTTAAGCCCAGGAAACTATGTGCCAAACGGTTAAGCATTTCACCTATGAATATATATGAAACAAATTGAGTCAGCCATCATACAAAATGACTTACTCCTGGTCTTTTCTCACCCGGCCTTTTTCCACTATAAGAAAGGTATGGCCATAGTACACAATGCTGGTCAAGTGCGTGTTGGCAGACTTCTCTTGTCTTTATTTATTTATTGGTTCTCCAACAAAAAATATACATTATATGATAAATGAGATTTTCATAATCCTTGTGTTTCCTCATTTACAGGCAAACACAGCATGCATTTATGGAGAACATTATGGGGAAATCTCAGTCATGCTGGTTAGTTCACGATGTTTTCCTTCGCCGTCTAGCAAGCGATAATTATCAATTGAATACGCACGGAACTTTGAATAGTCAATAGGCAACAAAAGCGTTTTACTCGCTCCACCCTAGTAAACAGTACATAAACCTACACAATTAAATAATTAGATGCAGAATACTACCTGGTCAGTCGAGTCGCTTTACTCTTGCAGGATAAGCCTCCACGTCTAACTTTATAAATGCTTTTTGGGAAAACACAGTACCAGAAAACGCAATGAAATTAATTAAGCATTCACGCTTCAGGCTGTGTATGCACAAATATGAGTAGAACGGTGCAAGCTGAACGGCGCGCATGAAAAATATCATTTAATCAAATGACTTGCACTGAACGGAAATCATCATTTTAAACGAAGTCAATTTAAATAAAACATTCTCACTTTCCGGTCCTTCATGTCCAGCTGCTGCCAGCCACTTTGCGGATATCATCACTCGACGTCCCCTGATGGCGTCCTATGCTACACTTGCCAAGGCACGGTCTCCACTCCAGAGACACGAAAACCCGGCAATTGAGCTCAGTAACATTCTATTAGTGAAGCCTCTTAAAAGGAAACACAACGGCCGTTTTTCCATACAAACGTAGTCTCCTGTTTTCTCCCTGGATAATGCCAGTAGAGCAATTATTTTTTTCCAAAAGATCTATGGCCCCGATTGGCATGTCCCTATGTTTTTCTTTTTCTCATAATTTAAATATTAAAAAAGTTATGAACCTTCAAATACTTCAAAAATTGGCCAGATTTTCCGCTGTGTTCAAACATCCAAAAAACAAATTTGGCTAGATCATTTAAAAAAAGGAAAACATAGGAACAGAAACGTTGATTTTGTGTACATTTAATAGGTATTTTTGGTTCAAGCTGCAGTTGTCTCTATCGCGCTCTGTGGGGGGAGGCTTGAGGCTGCACGACAGCAATAGATTTTACAAATACCTATTTTTCAATTCTCTCGCCCTTAGTGTTTCCTCTTAAGGATTATAATCCAGCAGAGGATTATAGCCTGAGGGATAAGATTGCCTAAGATTGCCTGTGAGAGGGAAGGAGAGTAAGAGCAGAACGATTGCGAATATGATAGGTAGTAGAGCCTTGCTGATTTCAGCATGAGTGGGCCGGCTTGACCGGGGAAGTACTACCCTCTCACAGAAAATCAACGTAAAGTAACAGTACCTAAACTGCTGCATTTCATTTGGTGAGTTAGAGTGCCGGAGGCCCCATCCCCTATTCCTTCTCCCTCATCCCACACCTCATCCTATCCCTTTTCCCAATCCCAAAGGGTGGCAACGCACTTGTGACTCTTGTTGTGTTGCTTGTGTCCATGGGCGGCGGTGATTGCTTACCATCAGGCGATCCGTCTGCTCGTTTGCCGCCAATTACTATAAAAAAATATATATATATAAATTATTCACACATAATTTGCTCTACTAAGGTAGAACATTAAAGCAAAATTATATCTTGAATGTTTTCTGTTCACACAGCTAAGCTGCAGCCCATCTTTGGCGGACACTCAGTCTATTTCCAGTTGTGTAACTTTACTACAAAAACAATTTCAACAGCAGCAATTTTAACCACCGTAGAGCATTGTGTTAATATAAAAAACATCCTTAATTCAGTTTAGTTTTGATGAAAACGGTTAACAACCGACACATGAATACTGGTATCAACTTTATTCGCATCGCAATTTGATCAATAGTCATGATTCGAACCCACTGTTCAAATAAAAATCACCGCCAACGAATAGGTGAAAATTAAAATGTACAATCACCATAGGTACAGCCACATAACACCATAGGAACGGCACAAAAATGCCTTGGAAGCTAGTGAACGACCACAATGTTTTGGTGAACCGGTATCAACCGGATTGAGCCGGTTCAAACCGCCGGCGGCCGCCAATATCCAGCCAATACCGGTTATTTGAACACGTTTTATTCAACGCAAACCAACTTTCCACGAATCTTTTTACCTTTGAGTAGCGGTTTCATTCGGTGAATATTGTTTTAAAGATTTGAAGGTACTCGAGTGCTCTGTATAACTTTTGAGTGGGGTGCATAATTAATATTGTAATGTTCTAAGTGTTTTGTATTCCATTAGTGTCGTGTTTTAATTGAACGTTAAGTAAAAGTTTTATGGAAAATTTACATCTGTCTTACTTTGACAGTTGGATGGATGTCGTTTGGTACATTTATGGTCAGTTTCACCGCTTTTTGTTAAATTAATTTGTCAGACTCCTCATATTAATTTCGTTCCAATTTTACATTTATCAGTAAGATAAGGGTATCCAAACTTTTGGATAGGATATACACCATCCTAGACAGATAAAAATTGGTAAGTATGTCACTATCTGTAAATTAATTTAATCGATTCTTATCAGACACTGGTGACACTGATCCATATTATCAAAAGTTTTTATCGGACAGACACGAAAACTCAAAATGTGTAATCTCTCTCAAGCGTTTTAAAATATACTAAGAGCAGATAAGCATCAACCAGACAAGTAATTCAAGTTATACACAAATACTTATATTTGTGTGTGTACAACTTGATAGTTTGTGTGTTGCTTGATCCCACTGTCAGGAACTGAAGTTCAAAGGTTACTGAATGTTTCCGTTTAGGGTTGCATAGTAGTAGCGTTTGGAAGTAACTATTATTTTGTTGACAGTGAAAAAGCTTTATATAACATTGCACTTAAATACTAAAATATCCCGATAAGCGGCAATAGGCTCGCCAACTATTACGTGGGATCAAAACAGTGGCGAAAAGTGGGCGTTTAATATGCCTCTGCCTACCCCTTCGGGGAAACAGGCGTGAGTTTATGTATGTATGTATGTAAATACTAAAGAATCTAAGTGCAATAATAAAATGAAAGGCCTTCGTTTACTCTTTCTGTGGTGCATACCCTGATAGATTTTATTCCAGTATTATGAAAATATTAATTAATTTATAGATGATGTTTTGCTAGTGCAACGTAGGCGCACGTTAGCTACAGCAACGTCACAATTTTTACATTTTTTTATGAATAATTGCAAACACGGATTGGTTGTAAAGAGGTCGATGCGTTTTGTGATTTTCTAACTGTATTTGCGAGTATTTATCTCCATTGTTAGTATGTTTGTTATTTCCTCCCTAATACATATTTTTCATTGTGCAGCTTTCTAAATGTGTTTTTTTCATAGACATTTTACTGAATTATTCGCCAAGTAGACCTTAAAAATGCTACGCGAAGTTATAATACGTAGTAAGTATGCATTTATACAGCGCTAAAGTCAATGATCATATGTCAGATAACACCTGTCTATTCGCAGCTTAGCGGCCATGAATCCTATCTCGTGAGTCGTACCAAAACACACATGTGTATAGGTTGTAGAACGATTGATCCCTGTACTCAAGTCGTTAAGGGAAGTAGGTCACTGCAAGTGCTGCATCCATCTGAATATCAGATGCTGAGAAAAGTAAAGAATCTTGTCTTAGGACGTGAGTGGGATCATTTAAAAGATCATAGTTTTATGCTCAGATGGTCTGTGGTTATACGGGTTTATGCTACCTATAGTTTCTCGAAAGTTTGTGAAGATGAAGTATGTTTGAGATGAAATAAAAAATACTTAGTTATTCGGTTTGTAGAATTTAGTACAAAATCGAAAGCTGTTCTCGTTATGTGATTGACTTGCATAAATAAAAAATATAGCGATTCAGATATTGCTTTTCCAGAGATTTATTACGATTTTACATTTGTGATGCTCTTAGGGTTTATAAGGAATCACTAGAAATATTACATGCTTCATCTTCCGGAATATTCTTCATGTTGTTTATTTAGTCACATTTCATGCACTGTCGTTGGGCTACCAAAATAGCTCTCATAGCGAGACTTAGCTTGCACAGGTCACCACTTGGATGGGTCACCATGTGTGGCATTCACATCTGAGCGCCACCGTGCTTCGGAGAGCACGTAAAGCTGTCGGTCCCGGTTCTTGTCAAAGGATAAGGATCGTTAGGCCATGTTGGTGGCCTTTGGGCGGTCTGAAAACTCCAAAACAGAGTTGGCCAAACACTCACACGAAAAACAAAACAAACAAAACCAAAGAATAAGTTGAGTTACCAAAGAAAACAAATACACAGGTACATTGATAATTTTGCTTATAAGTTATAAATAGAACTAGACAGATTAAATTCAACTAAAAATCAGTGGCAGCAACATACATACAAATATCAAATGCTAGCATAGTAAATAAATCAAGGAGTTGTATGTCAATCTGTCTGCTGTGCGCCGTCTGTGGGTCTGTGATGGATGGTCTACACCCATGATGTATAACTTTTAGATTGAACCGTATACCGAAATGGATGTTTCGAATATCGATAGAGACTGATGTCTTTTGGAGACAGTTTTAAGTAGTTTTTTAGAGTAAATATAAGTTCTATATAGGTTGCCTTGTTGGGATTTGACTCAAGATCGGTCCCGGCTTAAGTCTAGTGGACGTCTTGCGGTTAATATGATGATGATATAGATCGGTAAATATGAGCTTTAACAGAATGCTCAAGGTCACTCAAACTGCGATAGACAGAGCTATGCTTGGCGTTTCCCTGCGAGTTCGAACTAGAAATAAGGACATCCGCAGGCGAACCGAAGTCGCTGATACAGCTATTCGAAATGTCACGTTTAAGTGGCAATGGACAGGGCATATACCTCGATGAACGATGGCCGATTGGAGCAGGAGTACGACGTATGGGTAGGCGTCTCGCAAGGTGGACCGTTGATCTGGTTAAGATCGCGGGCAGCGCTTGGATGCGGGCGGCTCAACATCCTCCATAATCCTCCAACTACTTCACAATGCTGTTCTGACGTATAAGGAGAGACATATGTCCTGCAGAGGACTACAAAAGGCTAATGTAGATAACATTGTTTACTTTACGTAGGCTTTATACTCCACGTTTTAAATAATAATAATAATAATAAATCTTTATTGCAGATCTATGATCCATACAAATTACAAAAAAGTGCTTAAACTACTAAGAATTACAAGTAATAATATAATAAAAAATAAGAGATAAACAATGTCATGTCGCTATTTGTATCCAGCGGCGGTACATCGCAGAACCACATAGTCGTTCAGCCAGACTTCGTATGATGCCGTTTTTACAAGTGCCAACTCTAGTCATAAATGACGCAATTCGGGCTCTTTGTATGGCGTTGAATGAGTTCAGTCTCGCCTCCACAAACATCCCGCAGGCGCTACAGTGCTTGCCGCTCAATATCGGCATCATCCTTCATGTTGCTCGTCAGAATGTGACCAAGATACTTAAACGTCTTTACAACCTTTACGATTTGGCCACCAACGCTGACAGGTGGAATGTCCTGGGGTCCTCGTCCCGATCTGAATATCATCATTTCAGTTTTTTTGGAGTTGTAAACTAAGTGATGTGCCTTAGCATACTGTTCGCATATTAATAATAATTTCCTCAAGCCTTTGATTGAGGGACTGAGCAGCACCATATCATCAGCATAACTCAGATTATTGACGAATCGGTCATCCAATTTGAGTCCAACTGGTGTCCTGCTCAGTTCCTCTATCAAATCATTAACATAAAGATTAAACAGATCTGGAGATGTCAGTCCGCCTTGTCTGACACCACATGACAGTCTACAATCCTCAGAAATAGCACCCTCCCATCGGACATTGTTGTGCTGGTCGAGATACCAGTATCTAATCAGCCCAACAATGTCCGACGATAAGTTACTATTATCTAATTTCTGCCATAAAAGGTCGTGATTAATGGTGTCAAAAGCGCGGCTAAGGTCTAAGAAGCAAGCATAAACACTTGTGCCTTGATCAACGTAATGCCTTACAACTTGTTTGAGCGAAAAAATTGCCATATAAGTGGAAACCTGTGCTCGAAAACCAAACTGACTATCATCGATATTAAGCGCAGGACGTAATTCCTTGTGTATAAGACGTTCAAGCACCTTGGCCACGATTGTTGCTAACGAAATAGGCCTATAGTTGGCCATACACGAGATGCCACCAGTCTTATTTTTTGCGATGGGAACTACTATAGTACGCGTCAGGTCCGTCGGTAAGCAGCAGTGTGGCAAGCAGAGATTAAAAAACTGCGCCAATAACTCGCAAATGTACTCGCCCGCATACAGCAAATGCTCAATACTAAGGCCATCATGGCCCGGTGACTTGCCACTCTTCATACTTTTACATACAGTAATGACATCTTCAGTAGTGACATGAAAAGACTCCCTTTTATTGCCAAAAAGATTTTGCGGTGTCCCAGCTTCAGCATGTGCACTATGCGGTGATACATCAAAGTGATGCCTGAATTTATTGGCAATCTTTGTTTTAGAAACTTTTAAACACTCGCGTTGCATGTTTAAGAATATATATATAGACGGGAATTAACGCGAACATGCAAATTAGGTATTTACATATCCATTCCGACAGTATTTACACCAGGGGCCAAAGTATACAACATGGTGGGCACACCAAAGGATGTTCTACCGCTACAAACCCCAGGTGTCTATAAAATCAACTGCAGCTGCGGAAGCTCTTACATAGGGCAAACGAAGCGGACTATCGCTGAACGTATAAAGGAGCACATCGCAGCTGTAAAGAACCGTCAAACGAACAAATCGGCGATTGCGGAACATTTACTTCAATCGGGCACCAATCACTGGATTGAATTTCATCGTCCCCAAGTCCTCTCCACGGAACGCCACTTTTACCCAAGAGTTGTGCGTGAAGCGATTGAAATCAGAAAACATAAAAATTTCAATCGGGAAGAGGGCTTCAAATTGTCATCGGCGTGGAATCCTGTGATTCGGCTAACAACACCCCACTTTAACGCGCAGTCGGCGAATGTTCAATATACAGATACGGTTAGTGTGTTTTGCGCCGGTACTTCGAATATCAACGACCCGGGGGTAGAAATAGAATCTTCTACCTCGCACTCGGAGACGTGACATCGCCACACCAGTCAGCTTGCGACCACGGGACGTGCAACCGTCTCGAAACGTCAAGCAAAATAAGGTATGTAAATACCTAATTTGCATGTTCGCGTTAATTCCCGTCTATATATATATTCTTAAACATGCAACGCGAGTGTTTAAAAGTTTCTATTGCAAACCGCTACGGGTCGGAAATTGCTAAATTAGTGCGTCACCTAGAATTATTACGGAGGAAACGAGCGCGAGTGGAAACATCGTTGATATTTCTAACAAAATGTCGCGATTGGGACTTATTACCTACGTGTGTGCGTATAAAACCACGTAGTGATATCGCATTTTCACGTAAAATTCTATATAACGCGAGTGTACGTCTCCTGAGACAGTTAATACGCAATAAACATAGTGAGCTGAATAGTGTACAGTGTGAGTTATATGACGTGCATACGAAATGTAGTGAGTTCCTATCTCGCGTTGATTATGATTTGTGTGATCGGATAACGTTCTTACAAGCTAGTCGGACATTCGAACTATGTAGTGCTACTCACGAGCGAAAGTTCTCGAAGTTATTAAACCGACGGTATGCAAATAAAACGTTACCTACGGAATCGGTACAAACCAGTAACACCGTAATTAATCTATCCAACGCGAGTTTAGATGAATCTGCTATTAACATCTTGGCCAAAGGTTTAAACTTCGCATTAACACCTAAGCGAATACCGTACGAAAATATAATCAGCAGTGTTGAGGAGACGATTATCCGTAATAAAGTACCGCCCGGTGATGCCGATACCCTACGACAGGACGTCGCGGTGATATTACGGAAGTCGAAGATACCCACTAGCAATGTCACTATTGAAGAGCGTCAAGCACTGAAAAGGATTCGGGACAACCAGGATATTTTAGTGCTTAAGGCCGACAAGGGAAACGCCACTGTAGTGATGAATACGGCTGATTATACGGACAAGGTACGAGAGTTGTTATGTGATAACAAGGTGTATAAACCGGTCTCATATAACCCCACGGCCAGAGTAACGCGCAGAATACGAACACTGATACAAGACCACCAGGACCTGTTCACGGAAGACGAGTACAGCAAGTTATATGGTCCCAAGCCATACCAACCACCTAGGCTATATGGTCTGCCTAAGGTACATAAGCCCAACGTGCCACTGCGGCCTATCGTAAGTCAGATTTCCTCGCCTACTTACGACCTTGCGAAGCACGTTGCATCGGTGATGCAGCCATTAGTCGGTATGACACCGTCTTTCGTAAAGAACTCACGTCATTTCGTCCAGATCGTACAAAGTATCCGATTGGAACCGGAAGATGTAATGGTAAGCTTTGACGTTGAGTCGCTCTTTACCAATGTTCCAATAAGGGAATGTCTGGACGTAGCGAGGGACAGACTGAGTGACAACGATATGCCTCACAACTATATTGATCTACTAAAACACTGCTTAGATGGCAACTACTTCCTCTTCCAAGGCCAATATTACCTCCAGATCGATGGCGTCGCAATGGGGAGTCCAGTAGCCCCGGTACTGGCTAATATCTGGATGGAACACTTTGAAGAAAAGGCGCTTAGCAGCGGGCCCAAGACCATCAGGCTTTGGAAAAGATACGTGGACGACATCTTCAGTATCGTAAAAGGAGGTAAGCAGGAAGTAGATCAATATGTGCAACACCTTAACTCCATTCATCCGAAAATGAGGTTCACCTACGAAATGGAAACTGACAGATCGTTGTCATTCTTGGATGTCAAAGTGACTGTGAGACCAGATGGGTCCTTAACACATTGCGTATACCGGAAGCCTACGCACACAGATAGATACCTGCACGCCATGTCGCACCACCACCCTCGACACCTGCAATCCGTTGTGACGTCACTCAAAAACAGAGCACATGACCTCTGTGACCCTGAGCATTTGAAGCTAGAGCTAGACCATGTTCAGGAGGTACTTAGGAAGAACGGATACCAGGTACAACGACGAATGACGCGGCCTATCAAACGCGATAAACATCCGGCGGTAAATAGACAACCGACCTACATGCCCTACATTAGAGGTGTTACGGATAAAATAGGAGACAAGTTAAAAAACTACTCCATTCCGACAGTATTTACACCAGGGGCCAAAGTATACAACATGGTGGGCACACCAAAGGATGTTCTACCGCTACAAACCCCAGGTGTCTATAAAATCAACTGCAGCTGCGGAAGCTCTTACATAGGGCAAACGAAGCGGACTATCGCTGAACGTATAAAGGAGCACATCGCAGCTGTAAAGAACCGTCAAACGAACAAATCGGCGATTGCGGAACATTTACTTCAATCGGGCACCAATCACTGGATTGAATTTCATCGTCCCCAAGTCCTCTCCACGGAACGCCACTTTTACCCAAGAGTTGTGCGTGAAGCGATTGAAATCAGAAAACATAAAAATTTCAATCGGGAAGAGGGCTTCAAATTGTCATCGGCGTGGAATCCTGTGATTCGGCTAACAACACCCCACTTTAACGCGCAGTCGGCGAATGTTCAATATACAGATACGGTTAGTGTGTTTTGCGCCGGTACTTCGAATATCAACGACCCGGGGGTAGAAATAGAATCTTCTACCTCGCACTCGGAGACGTGACATCGCCACACCAGTCAGCTTGCGACCACGGGACGTGCAACCGTCTCGAAACGTCAAGCAAAATAAGGTATGTAAATACCTAATTTGCATGTTCGCGTTAATTCCCGTCTATATATATAATCTTTGTTTTGTTAGTTTCCCCTTCTATACTGACTGGGCTTCCCCTTTTACTATTAAGTTTCTTTACCTCTTTCCAGAAGCTTGTGAAACTTTTGGCGGTTGCGTGTCGAGCCAATATGTCCATTTGAATAGCTTCTTGATTGTTCTGTACATACTTTACTGACATTTTAAAGTCTTTGCGCGCGTTCCTCATAGTATCATAATAGTATGGCCGACCACACGCTACCCATTGTAAGAACGTTTGCCGAGCTAGGACGTGGTACTGTCGAACATGATGGTTCCAACCGACAACAGTGCGTTTTCTATGGCTTTTATCGTAGGAAGTGAGTTCTGCTGAAGTTTGTAGTACAGTAATAATGTCACAATAGTATTTATCTATTACACTTATATGTTTAGGGTTATTACATGAATCAGTCTCACAACATAAATTATAATAATTATTGTTACGCATTACATAAACATTTTCTATACATAATTTAAATATGATAATTATGTAAAAACTAACAGATTATGCATTACATTTGCCGAGTTATACTTGAATATTGATTAGTTACTGATTATAATTATGTTATTAATTATCTTATGTGTGATAGTAACAGTAAAAATAGAGACAAAACCCTTAAAATTCAACCCTTTAAATTTAATACATATTATAGCATGGACGGTAGCCCGTTTGGGTAGCTTTTACTAGCCGCAAGAGGTGTTACATTCAATAAATTATCACGCATTTAAGTGCAAATGTTCATAAATTATGGACAATGACTAATTTATTAGACGTGTATTTAAATCTATTAGGAAGTAGAGTGTAGTTTAGTTTAATAAATGAACCGTAATAAAAGTAACTATTAGATAAATTGTACTTTTTATTTGTTTTACTGGTAGGTATAGATATATAGAGAGGCGTCTCTGTAAATCTATAACTAATACCAAACTGCCTTTGATATATGGAAGTGAGAGTTGGGTTTAGCAGAAAAGGCATGGAGGCAGAATTAACGCAGTTGAGATGCAATCACTGCTTAGTATGTGTGGGGTGAGACTGATTGATAGAATTCCGAATACAGTAATACGATAGCGGTGTGGTCTGGAAGAAGATGTCGTGAGAAAGGATTTAGAAAGGAATGCTGAAATGGTTTGGACACGTGGAGAGTGTGTGAGCAAGTTGGTAGTGGAAGACCTTGTAGGACGTTTGTCGACCAATTTGGCGACGTTTTGAAAAAAGGAAAGGTCCATCCACCATAACATTAAGTATGTATTGCGTAATCACATTGGATAACCCTGCCAAATTTTCCTCTAGGGCTTATAGTTTTTGCATAAAACCGCTGACGGATCGACATGGCGAAACTATAAGATAGTTTTCTACGGAACCACAAAAAGACACTAAAAATATCACTTTAAGACTTGAATAGTAGTAAGTTAACTCTGTTGTGTAAACTAAGCTTTATCATTTGGCAAGAGATACGATCTCTAATTCCACATAACACAAGGTTGCTTGTTACCTTGTGTTTCCCCATTTACAGGAGAACACAGCGTGCATTTACGAAGAACATTATGTAGAAATCTCAGTCATGCTAGTTTATTGACGATGTTTTCCTTCCCGTCTACCAAACGATAATTAACAATTGAATACGCACGGAACTTTGAATAGACAGTAGTAGGGCGCGTATGCTTGAACTCAAAATCATATGCATAGCAATCTGCTGGTCTCCCTGCTATGTTATCACAAGCAGAACAAGGCATTATTACTCATAATTTTTGGTGTAAACGGTTGGAGCGTTATTTTTTTAATTTATTTTCATTTCCTGTATTGTCAATTAATGACCTGTAGTTGCAGGAGCATTCATGTAAAATGTCAGCTTTCTATAGTAACATTTTGAGGTGGCCCACGAGACTATAGGTCATTGATTGACACTACAGGAAAACGAAAATGAAACAAAAGCGTTTTTCTCGCTCCACCCTAGTAAACAGTACATAAACCAACACAAATAAATAATTAGATGCAGAATACTACCTGGTCAGTCCAGTCGCTTTACTCTTGCAAGATAAGCCTCCACGTCTAACTTTATAAATGCTTTTTGGGAAAACACAGCACTAGAAAACGAAATGAAATTAATTTAGCATTTACGCTTCAGGCTGTGTATGCACAAATATGAGTAGAACGGTGCAAGCTGAACGGCGCGCATGAAAAATATCATTCGATCAAATGACTTGCACTGAACAAGGAAATCATCATTTTAAACGAAATCAATTTAAATAAAATTTTCTCACTTTTCGGTCCTTCATGTCCAGCTGCTGCCAGCCACTTTGCGGATATCATCACTCGACCTCGCCTGATGGCGTCCTATGCTACACTTGCCAAGGTACGGTCTCCACTCCACAGACACGAAAAACCGGCAATCGAGCTCAGTAGCATTCTATTGCAGAAGCCTCTTAAGGATTATAATTCAGCAGAGGATTATAGCAGGCTGATGACGATTCACACTCTAAGATTGCCTGTGAGAGGGAAGGAGAGTAAGAGCTGAACGATTGCGAATATAATCGGTAGTACCTAAAGCCTTGCTGATTTTAGCATGAATGGGCCGGCTTGACCGGGGAAGTACTACCCTCTCACAGAAAATCGACGTAAAGTAACAGTACCTAAACTGCTGCGTTTCGTTCGGTGAGTTAGAGTGCCGGAGGCCCCATCCCCTATTCCTTCTCCTTCATCCCACTCCTCCTCCTATCTCTTTTCCCAACCCAAAGGGCCGGCAACGCATTTGTGACTCCTCTGGTGTTGCTTGTGTCCATGGGCTATGGTAATTGCTTACCATCAGGCGATCCGTCTGTTCGTTTGGTACTCGAGTGCTCTGTATAACTTTTGAGTGGGGTGCATAATTAATATTGTAATGTTCTAAGTGTTTTGTATTCCATTAGTGTGGTGTTTTAATTGAACGTTAAGTAAAAGTTTTATGGAAAATTTACATCTGTCTTACTTTGACAGTTGGATGGATGTCGTTTGGTACATTTATGGTCAGTTTCACCGCTTTTTGTTAAATTAATTTGTCAGACACCTCATACTAATATCGTTCCAATTTTATATTTATCAGTGAGAGATAAGGATATACAAACGTGGGGAATCTGAGTGTTAGGCCCAACGTCGTAAGGAAACCTGCATGTCTAAGAGGTACATAAAGTTCTCAACATGTGAAGAGACACAAGACATGTGAAGTCTGCCCATCGCACTTGGCCAGCGTGGTGCACTATGGCCTTAGCCTTCTCATAATGAGAAGAGGTCCGTGCCCAGCAGTGGGACAGTTCATATACAGGGCTGAAGATGATGATGTCATTATCTGCAAATTAATTTAATCGGTCCTAATCAGTCACTGGTGACACTGATCCTTATTATTCAAAGTTTTTATCGGACAGACACAAAAATCAGAATGTGTAATCAGATATGTCTCAAGCGTTTTAAAATATACAAAGAGCAGTTAAGCATCAACCAGACAAGTATCTCAAGTTATTCACAAATATTTATTGTACTTGTAAATAACTTGATAGTTTGAGTGTTTCTTGATCCCACATCAATCTATCCACCTGTTGGGACTGAAGTTCAAAGGTTACCAAATGTGCCTGTTTAGGGTTTCATAGTAGTAGCATTGGGAAGTACTTACCTATTATTTTGTTGACAGTGAAAAAGCTTTAAATAATATTTCACTTAAATACTAAATAATCTATGTGCAAACATAAAATGAAAAGTGTTTGCATACTTTTTCTGTGGTGCGTAGAGTGATAGTTTGTGTTCTAGTATTATTAAAATATTAATTAATTGATTGATGATGTTTTGCTAGTGCAACTGAGCCTCACGTTAGCCATAGTAAAGTACATTTTTTTTACATTTTTGATGAATGATTGCAAGCATTGTTGTAGCGAGGTCAACACGTTTTGTAATTTTCTAATTGTATTATTGACTATTTATCTCCATCATTATGTATGTTTGTTATTACCTCCCTAATACATTTTTCAGTTTGCAGCTTTCCAGTTGTGAATTGTTTATAAACATTTTACAGAACAATTCGCCAAGTAGACCTTTAAAATGCTACGCGATGTTATAAATTATGTAATAAGTATGCATTTATAGAGCGCTAAAGTCAATGATCATATAGACATGTCAGATAACACCTGTCTATTCGCAGCTTAGCGGACGTGAATCCTATCTCGTAAGTCGTACGTAAACACACATGTGTATAGGTTGTACAGCGATTGATCTCTGTACTCAAGTCGTTAAGGGAAGTAGGTCACTGCAAGTGCTGCATATTCAGATGGATATCTGAATATCAGATGCTGAGAAAAGTAAAGAACCTTGTGTTGTCTGTATCTTAGCACGTTGGCCAAGTTCGGACTAGCAGACGTCACATGTCTCTTAACACAATATAGAGAAGTCTCAGACATGCAGGTCCCTCACGATCTTTTCCTATTACCGTATCTATTGCAAGCGATAAGTAACACGTTGACACACAATTTCTAAAAGCGAGTAGGTAGTATGCGCCATGGGTTTTAAACTCGAGTAGTAATCTATTAGTTTTACACAAATGTTACTTCAGTACGAAAGTGTGTTGGTCAGTTAATTTATTAACCTGAATATGTCTCATTCAACTAATTGAGTTTGTCAGCACTAGCTGTCGCTGCTAGTTCTAAGTTGCACGGACTCGTGAAGCCGAATAACATTTTGATGTTGGTGTTTCGGGCAGTAACGTTATGAAGAGTTTAGTACGCTTTGTAGTTTGAGGATATCGTTATTAATTCTAGTACTTATAAATATGAAGGGTGTTACTATTTGATATAGGACTTCCTACTGGGCCATTTATTGTCGTCAAGATCATAGGATATCTGTATAACATGATGTACCTACCTAGTGCACTGTGCCAGTCTTCTAGAAGTAGAGTGCAATAGCTCCAATTACTCTGTATATTCCATAATAAGAGAGATTTTTGGAATTTCCTACCCAGTTGGGGTAAAATCGTCCCACGCGGGCGCTGTCGAAGGCGAAGTGTAGTCAACTGATATTTTGTTGACATCCCTATCATGATTATCTGTCCACACTCTATCTAATCATTACACCATAGACAATTATTGACTCCGAGTTGATCATCACCATAAACTACGATAATTTAATAAAAAACTTCTAAACGGCCTCTCTAAAGACGAAAGCGACGATAAAACTACTGTGTTCAACCATCGTAAAAACTCTATGGGCTATTACTTTCTCATAAAATTGACTGACGTCGGAACATACCATAAACTATAAAGTGTTACTGAGTTTATTTCCTGTTGTTGTCCAAATGTTTTTTATTGAATTCTCGAAGACATGCGTGATATTTATGGTTGCTGCTTTTTATTGGAGGTTATATTAAAGTCGCAATGAAAGTTCATATATTTTATGTTAAAAATATTGTTCAGACAGATTTATTTAACAGGAACGTTTGTGACCCCTGATAAACATTTCGACACTTTTACTTGCTTTCAAATTAGTTAGACTGCCTCCGTGTTTTAGTGGATAGCGTATGCGACTGCTGATCGGAGGTCCCGGGTTCGATTCCCAGGTCGGGCAAAAGTGTTACTGGGTTTTTCCGAATACTCAGTAGCAGCCCGGAGTCTGGTGATGTGCCTGATAACGGCAATAGGCTCGCCCCCTATTACGTGGGACCTAAAAATTCATGGTGAAACGTGGGTGTAATATTTACACCTCTGCCTACCCCTTCGGGGATTCAGGCGTGGGACTATAAAAAAAATAGTTAATATGTACATCATATTTTTGTTCCGAGTATCCGATGTTATATCACTGTTACAAGTGCGATATTCTCGGATGTGCTGTCGGTTCGAGTTCTTGTCGCAGAACATGAATCGTTAGAATATGTCAAAGGCATTCGAGTGGTCTTTAAACTCTGACACCAGAGTTGTCCACTCACACGAAAACGACGAAAAGAAAAGCCAAATGGTGAGCCACTTGATTTCGTAGAAGCCTTATGGACTCTGAGTCTAAAAATTTTAACAATAAGAACGAAATCACTAAAGAAGTATAGGATAAGGACTTCTTTAGGGAGGCTTTCTGCAACCTTTAACCAATTATAAACTGAACCACACGCGTACTACAAACCTGAATTTTGACAGCTCAACTTATCCTGGCATTAGCCTTATACGTACCGTATGTACGTACAGCGAAATGAAAACAAATTCAGGGAACTATTTCAATGTACGGACGAGAGTAACCGGCGTAAATCCCAGTACTTTGATTGCAAATCACAGACGACGGCACAGAATCAATACTAAGGAACACTGATTGTTATTTACTTTAGACATTGTGCCTACGGATCGATGTATATCGAGCTGAATAAATATTGCTGCAACGAAAGTTTAGAACACGCTATAGATGACGGCATAATAGCGCTTTTATCCAATGATGCGGACGCGGCATAGCGCATTCATTCGTACGCATCACTTAACTTAATTGAATAACTTCTGCTACGAAAAGTCGACCAGTCTGATTGACAAACATTAGATGGCGCTTAAATAGCGCTGTTATCCAGTGATGCGGTCGCGGCATGACGCATTCATCCATACCCATCACTCGGCTAACCTAAATAAATTCTGCAACGAAATGTTTAAATAGCGTTGTTATGCAGCTATCAAAGTGCAGAATAGGGTATTCGTTCACACGCATCCCTTAACAAATTGAAATATGCACGCCAAGTGCAGTAAGTATTATACATTTATGTGTAAGTTCATTTGCACACGTAAGCAATTTTGGTTCGCCTGCTTATATTTTTTTTATGTAATGCAAATGGCATGGCAACTTGATGTCGCCAGAATCTTATAACTTAAGCAAAATATTATCTCTGTGTATTTCTCAAGCTAAAACTATTCACAATTTTTCGCGTTTCGATGTCTTTTCTAACCTCGTCTACACCCGCCATTAAGCGCTATAACTCTACTATACGCACGCTATATATTTGGCTTCCATCTTATATCACAAAGTTACGTGGTATCCACATAAATATATAGAATACGATGTGCGAGTTGTATAAGAAATTTAATACAATGTTAAGTTGAGACCGCGATTTCCCTCGAGAGCAATAAACCGCAGTAACTAAGTGTGTATTCAGTCGGTAGTTCTGAGTACGTTGTTTTGAGTTATTATTATTTTCTTTAAGTAAAATGCACTCACTGCACATATGGGCTTTAACGACTGCTAAGGGAGAGCTCTTTGTGATCCATAAATTGTTAAAGTCTGGCTAAATATGAACACCAACCAATGAATAACTGTTTGATTCATATACAATTTTGGCGAGTCTTAATCCTCAGCTCTGCATATAAGCTGTCAAATTGCTGGGCACTTGCCGCATCATCACAATGGGAAGGTTAAGCCATAGTCCATCGCTCAAGTGCGGGTAGGCACACTTCACATGTCATTCGTGAACATTATAAAGAACTCTCATACATTCAGGTTACTGCACAATTAAGCAAGCGATATATATAAGCGATCGATCGAATCCGGGACGCCCTGCAAAGCAGTCTGTCAGTCTAGTATCTGCTTTCTGTTTCAAGCTACACTGACTGCCATTAGACAGTGTGCGTAATTCGTGGTGTGTGTGCTGAGAGCACTGAGAAGTAGGTGTGGTGTATCATTGACCGACAGAGTAAAGAATTGTGTGATAAGAGAGTAGTGTGGGGTAAAAGAAGATGTAGTGACAAGCATCGAGGAAGGCATGTTAAGATGGTTTGGGCACATGGAGAGGATGCATGACGAAAGACTGACAAAGAAGATACATAAGGCAAGTGCAAATGGGACAGCACGAAGGGGAAGACCTAGGCGGACGTTCTCTGACCAGATTGGAGACATGATGGGAGTGAATGAAGCAAGAGAGGTATGTCAGGATCGTAGCAAATGGCGTTCCGTACTCTCTGCCTACCCATCCGGGAAACAGGCGTGAGTCTATGTGTGTATGTATGTGTGCCCTCATACTGGAGCAGTGTGAGAGCACACATACATTTCTTTTCTTTTCTTTTCTTCACAGAACAACCAATAATAAAGTTACAATAATTAAAAAAATCTTCAATTCTCTAATCTTCTTCCTCCTACCGTTATCTCAGTTGCCACCCGGGATCCACTTAATAGTCTTACCAAATTTGCCTAAATATTTGCGTTATTACCTACGCTTCTCTAATAACCTAACCTAATTGCATGTTCTTCACAAACTTCTTACATAAAGTTTTTAAAATCTCTGTCCCACGTATAAACGTGATAAATTAAAAAAGTGCCAAAAGAATTTTAACTAGATTTCTCCAATAAATAGTGTGATTCCTGAGGAAGGTTTTGAGTGTATAATTTACGTGTGTGGAGCCGCGAGCAAAGTCTAGTACATAAATAAATATAAAATAAGTCATAATGAGTATTTTCAGGACTGCCTCAGTGGTCCAATGGATAGCGTATACTACGGGTTTTTCCGAATTCTCAGTGGCAGCACGGAGTCTGGTGATGTGCCCGGTAACGGCAGTAGGCTCGCCCCCTATTACGTGGGACTTAAAAATTCATGGCGAAATGTGGGTGTAATATTACACCTCTACCTACCCCTTCGGGGATACAGGCGTGAGTCTATAAATAACAAAAATTCAAACGTTCAAAATAACAATTTTTTTTTTATCATTTTACTATAATCATAAGCCAGTTGCAGTCCACTGCTCGATAGAGGCCTCTCCAATAGAACGCCCCGTAATACAATCCAAACTACATTTTAATATGCAGTCGCTTCTAATAATGACAGTCCCTTTCCATGTCGCCTTTAGGTTACAAGTTACAAGGGTATAAGGGTCTAACATCATCAAATATGTAGCGAAATAATAATATTATGTAATGAGGTCGAACAATCCAGTTAGTTAACTACTACAGAATTGAATTTAAACGTCATACCTTAATTTTATAAATGCGAAATTAGGTCATTTATATTTTGGGATTCTATGGATGTAGTTCGTCGATTATGTTTCCACGATGCTTAACCAATAAGCTCTTTGGTGCAGCAGTGACCTACAAGGCAGATGTTTTTCAAATTAAAAAAAAATCAAATTATGAATACATCACAAATTGAAACCCAGTAAACCATGTGAAACTGCACCATACGGTTAAGCATTTCACCCATGAATATATGTGAATCAAATTAAGTCGGCAATCATACAAAATGACTTACTCCTGATCTTTCTCATACGGCCTTTTTCCGTGATAAGAAAGATATGGCAATAGTACACTATGCTGGTCAAGTGCGTGTTGGCAGACTTCTCTTGCCTTTATTTATTTATTGGTTCTCTAACAAAGAATACATATTACATGATAAATGAGATTTTTTACACAATCTTGTTACCTTGTATTTCCTCATTTACAGTAGAACACAGCATGCATTTATGGAGAACATTATGAGGAAATCTCAGTCATGCTAGTTTATTCACGATGTTTTCCTTCACCGTCTAGCAAGCGATAATTAACAATTGATTACGCACATAAGTTTGAATAGTCAGTAGGTAGTGTCGTGTGTTTGAACTCAAAACCATATACGTAGCAATTTGCTGGTCTCCCTACTACGTTATCACAGGCAGAACAAGGCTTTATTACTCATCATTTTTGGTGTGAACGGCTGGAGCGATTTTTTTTTAATTTTTTTTTCTTTTTCCTGTATTGGCAATTAATGACCTATTCAACGTAGACCGCATTCACGTAAAATGATAGCTTTCTAAAGTAACATTTTGAGGTGACACACGAGACTATAGGTCATTGATTGACACTACAGGAAAACGAAAATGAAAAAAAAATCGTTATTCTCGCTCCACCCTAGTAAACAGTACATAAACCAACACAAATAAATAATTAGATGCTACCTGGTCAGTCCAGTCGCTTTACTCTTGCAGGATAAGCCTCCACGTCTAACTTTATAAATGCTTTTTGGGAAAACACAGCACTAGAAAACGAAATGAAATTAATTTAGCATTTACGCTTCAGGCTGTGTATGCACAAATATGAGTAGAACGGTGCAAGCTGAACGGCGCGCATGAAAAATATCATTCAATCAAATGACTTGCACTGAACGAGGAAATCATAATTTTAACCGAAATCAATGTTAATAAAACATTCTCACTTTTCGGTCCTTCATGTCCAGCTGCGGATATCATCACTCGACGTCGCCTCATGGCGTCCTATGCTACACTTGCCAAGGCACGGTCTCCACTCCAGAGACACGAAAACTCAGTCTCAATCGAGCTCAGTAGCATTCTATTGGAGAAGCCTCTTAAGAATTATAAACCAGCAGAGGACTAAAGCAGGCTGATAATGATTCACACTTTAAGATTGCCTGTGAGAGGGTAGGAGAGTAAGAGCTGAGCGATTACGAATATAAATTATCCACACGTAATTTGCTCTACTAAGGGAGAATATTAAAACAAAATTATGTCTTGAATGTCTTCTTTTCACACAGCTCAGCTGCCGCCCATCTTTGGCGGACACTCAGTCTATTTCCAGTTGTGTAACTTTACTACACAAACAATTTCAACGGCAGCAATTTTAACCAACCACGAGCATTTGTGTTAATATAAATAACATCCTTAATCCACTTTGATTTTGATGAAAATGGTTAACAACCGACACATGAATACTGGTATCAACTTTATTCGCATCGCAATTTGATCAATAGTCATGATTCGAACCCAATGTTCAAATAAAAATCACCGCCAACGAATAGGCGAAAATTAAAATGTACAATCACCATAGATACAACCACATAACACCATAGGAACGGCACAAAAAATGCCCTGGAAGCTAGTGAACGACGACAATATTTTGGTGATCCGGTATCAACCGGATTGAGCCGGTTCGAACCGCCGGCGGCCGCCAATATCCAGCCAATACCGGTTATTTGAACACGTTTTATTCAACGCAAACCAACTTTCCACGAATCTGTTTACCTTTGAGTAGCGGTTTCATTCGGTGAATATTGTTTTAAAGATTTGAAGGTACTCGAGTGCTCTGTATAACTTTTGAGTGGGGTGCATAATTAATATTGTAATGTTCTAAGTGTTTTGTATTCTATTTGTGTTGTGTTTTAATTGAACGTTAAGTAAAAGTTTTATGGAAAATTGACATCTGTCTTACTTTGACAGATGGATGGATATCGTTTGGTACATTTATGGCGAGATTCACCGCTTTTTGTTAAAAATAATTTGTCAGACATCTCATATTAATTTCGTTCCAATTTTATATTAGCAGCAGCAGAGGTAGGCCCCCCCGCAAGGCGGACCCACGATCTCGTCAAGATCGCGGGAGGCGGTTGGATGCGGGCGGCTCAAGACCGGTCTGTGTGGAGAACCTTGGGGGAGGCCTACGTCCAGCAGTGGACGTCGTTTGGCTGATATGATGATGATGATGATGAATTTTATATTTATTAGTAAGATAAGGATAATTATCCAAACTTTTGGATAGGATATACACCATCCTAGACAAATTAAAATTGGTATTTCACTCGGCTAGGTTATCGGACACTGGTGAAACTGATCCTTAATAATAAAAGTTTTTATCGGACAGACACGAAAATTACAATATGTAATATCTATCGTTTTAAAATATACAAAGAGCAGATAAGCATCGACCAGACAATTACATACATACATATACTCACGCCATTTTCCCGTCGAGGTAGACAGACACAACGGAACGCCAGAACCAGACAAGTATTTCAAGTTATTCACAAATATTTATTGTACTTTTAAATAACTTGTCAGTTTGTGTGTTCCTTGATCCCTTAACAATATATCTACCTGTCAGGAACTGAAGTTCAAAGGTTACCGAATGTTTCTGTTTAGGGTTTCATAGTAGTAGCATTTGGAAGTACCTATTATTTTGTTGACCATAGTAAAAAAGCTGGACATAGGCCGCCCCTAATTGACGTCACAATTCTATTTTGTGAGTCAATACTATAATATTCGACTATATACACACAGCACCATCAAATTAAGCAGAACTTGTATTTTCAAACATTTAAACCTTGCAGAGCTCGCCAAATTGTAGTAGGTATGATGTCGAGTTTCCATCTCTTCCCAAACAAATTATTTGGTTTGTGTGCTGTTTTTTTTTAAATACTAATCTATCGAGAAATGATGCTTTAGCTGTTATTGGACGTCACATGTCCAATAACAGCTAAAGCAAACAACTACCGATCCTAAGAGTCATTTCACACCGAAACGCGACGCGACGCGACGATGCTTGAAGAGGACAGTGGTTTTGCGCTGCGCAGCGCGACGCCGCGAGATGCATCGCGAGTTCGCGAGGTGCATAGTGAAGTTGATAACGGCGCGACGCCTCGCTGCGCAGCGAGACACCGCGAGGCGCAGCGAAACATGTCTACTCGCCCCGGCCGGGCGGCCGACCGCCTTTTGTTTTTCTATGTATGGCCGCAACACATTTAATAAGTTTTGAAACTTTTGGTAGTCCATTTTGTAATAATAATAATTTTTTTCTAGATAGTTGGCAATATGGTCATAAGACAAAGTATGAAATTCACCATGAATTCTCCTATTCTGCCAAAAATTATGCACCCAAATACTCCTGTGTGTTGTCTTCTTTTTAATTTTATTTTTGTAATCTTCTTCCTCTTCCTCTTCTGCAAGAAGTCCGATTACAACTAGATCCCAGTCTATCAATATGTCTTCACTTGAGCACTTGACTGAACTGCACCAATTCTATACGAAGTCTGGACGGAAATAGTAGACACGTAGCGCTGCGTCGCGCGGCATCACGAGACGCAGCACCGCTCTTGCACGCCGGCCGTACCGGCGATGCACCGCTGCGGTGCGATACGTCACGGTACGTCGCGAGGCATCTCGAGGCGCAGTGCTGCGTAGTGCAACGTATTCTGAATTCTCAAAATGAAATGTGTATGTTATCGCGTTGTAAATAAAGTATATTTTCAGTTGCTCTATTAAAATGTGCGCGCGTCGTCGCGTCGCGTCGCGTTTCGGTGTGAATTGACCCTAAATGAGCGTGAAGTGAAACGAAACGTCACATTGGTCAAGATTTGTGATCGATAATCATTTTTGTTTGCTTTTATCATGTTTCCTATAATATTCTAAACATAAATTTATTGTTTTGGGTCGACATTTGATGTGATCCACAAAATATTATAGTTGCGAGTATTTAAAAAAAGAAAAAAAAGAATCGTTTATTTTTAAACAGACGAAGGACATGTGACATAACATAAACAATGTGAAAAAAGAACACAGATATTAGGCACAAATCGTACACGCCCGTCGTCTGCACAAAAATTTACATTCCTGTATTTCCATTTTATATCTTTGTTAACTCACCAGGCATTTTCATTTGCTTTCCGTGCGTAGATATTTCTTTGCATTTTTACGACTACTCCCCAAGTAGTCCTAAAATGCTACGTAAAGAAATAATATCTATGCAATCATATTGTAAAATAAAATTAATTTTCTTTCCTTTGCGTCTTTATGTATATAAATTCGATGAACTCAAGCACTACCACACGGATTTTTGTATGGTTTTCACTTTAAAATTGTGTGATTCCTGAGGAAGGTTTAGATGTAGAATTTTCGCTAGCTTAGGGCGGTTTCAGATTAGCGTTTTATACGCGCGTATAAGCTCGTTTTTGGGAGCGCATGTAGGCGCGTATAGGCGCGCCGTTTGGCACACGCGCAACTCGTACGAGCGTTGACACGACGAGTCGTCAAATCCATGTTGACACTGACAAAATGTCACTACTGTTTCGAGCGAACACGCCGAAATATGCGTAATGTAGCCCGCGTGTAAGCGCGTACGCTGAAACGACCGTATACGCGCAGAAAAATACGCTAATCTGAAAGAAAAATACGCTAATCTGAAACCGCCCTAATATGCATTTATAGAGCGCTAAAGTCAATGATCATATTGACATGTCAGATAGCACCTGTCTATTCGCAGCTTAGCGGACATGAATCCTATCTCGTAAGTCGTACGTAAACACACATGTGTGTAGGTAGTACAGCGATTGAACTCTGTACTCAAGTCGTTAAGGGAAGTAGGTCACTGCAAGTGCTGCATCCATCTGAATATCAGATGCTGAGGAAAGTAAAGAATCTTGTCTTGGTACGTGGGGTCATATAAAAGAAAAGAATTTAGTTTTATGAACAGATGGTTTGTGGTTTTACGGGTTAGTGCTGTAGTCCTTCGGTATGTTGAATCTGTATGTATAAAATTCTTGCGTTACTAAATGACTGACTGACAGACAACGCACAGCCTATAATACTGGGCGGAAGATGGTGAAAGTAGGCATGTATATTCCTTGGGATCATATGGGTGAACTAAAAAGAGAACCGAAATTCCCTCAGGAGCGGGAATAAACGTTTAAATTAAAATAAAAAGTGCGGGAGTAGCTGCGGGCATCCTCTAGTTTTGTATAATTATATTATATCACTATGTGCTTTATAACTGACTTGCATATATCAAAAATGTTGCGAGAGACATTGTTTTTTCTAAAATGATTTATATTTTTTATTTGTTATGTGCTTCTTAGTTCATTGTGAGGTTCTTATGGAATTACTAGATAACATTTTATTTACATTCTTCATCTCGTTTATTTTGGCCACATTTTAATATATCACATAAAAACAAAAAACAAATACAATTAAATTGCATTATTAAAAACCTTTTCCCGTGTCATACACAGCGGTTAAGTCATCAAAGAAAATAAATATTGATAACGTTGCTTATAAATAGTTAGAAAGATGAAATTCAACTTAAAATCAGTGGCAGCACTATCCATAATATATAAAATGCTAGCATAGTAAATAAATCAAGGAGTTGTATTTCAATCTGTCTGCTGTGCGCCGTCTGTGGGTCGTTGATGGATGGTCTGTACCCATGATGTATAACTTTTAGATTGAACCGTATACCGAAATGGATGTTTCTAATATCGATAGAGACTGATGTCTTTTGGAGACAGTTTTAAGTAGTTTTTAGAGTAAATATAAGTTCTATATAGGTCGCCTTGTTGGGATTAGGCTCAAGATTGGTCCCAACTTAAGTCCAGTGGACGTCTTGCGGTTAATATGATGATGATATAGATCGGTAAATATGAGCTTTAACAGAATGCTCAAGGTCACTCAAATGGCGATAGACAGAGCTATGCTTGGCGTTTCCCTGCGAGTTCAAACTAGAAATAAGGAGATCCGCAGGCGATTCGCATTCGCTGATATAGTTATTCGAATTGTCAAGTTAAAAAGGCAAAGGACAGGGCATACCTATAGCTCGATGAACTGATGGCCGATTGGAGCAGGAGTACGACCTATGGGTAGGCGTCTCGCAAGTTGGACCGTTGATCTGGTTAAGATCGCGGGAAGCGGTTGGATGCGGGAGGCTCAACATCCTCCATAATCCCCCAACTGCTTCACAATGCTGTTCTGACGTAAATAAGGAGAGGCATATGTCCTGCAGAGGACTACAAAAGGCTAATGTAGATAACATTGTTTACTTTACGTAAGCTTTATACTCCACATTTTAAATATGATAATTATGTTAAAATTAACAGATTATGCATTTCATTTTCCGAGTTATAATTGAATATTGATTAGTTACTAGTTATATTTATGTTATTAATTATCTTATTATGATAGTAACAGTAAATATCGAGACAAAAGCCTTAAAATTCGACCCTTTAAATTCAATATTATAGCATGGACGGTCGCCGGTTTGGGTAGCTTTTACTAGCCGCAAGTGGTGTAACATTCAATAAATTATCACCCATTTAAGTGCAAATGTTCATAAATTATGGACAACGACTAATTTATTAGACGTGTATTTAAATCTATTAGGAAGTAGAGTGTTGTTTAGTTTCATAGATAAACCGTTATAAAAGTAACTATTGGGTAAAAGGTATTTTTATTGTGAATTTGGTAGGTATAGATTTATTGAGAGGTGCATCTTGCTTTTGAGGTATGGAAGTGAGAGTTAGGTATGGAAGCAGAATTAACGCAATCGAGCTGCGATCACTGCGTAGTATGTGTGGGGTGAGACTGATTGATAGAATGCCAACTGTGGTCTGAAACAAGATATCGTGATAAGGATTTAGAAAGGTAAGCTGAAATGGTTTGGACACTTGGAGTGTGTGTGGGCAAGTTGGTAGTGGAAGACCTTGTAGGACGTTTGTCGACCAATTTGGGGACGTTTTGAAAAAAAGAAAGGTCCATCTACCATAAAATTAAGTATGTACTGCGTAATCACAATGGATAACCCTGCCAAATTTTCTTCTAGCGCTTAAAGTTTTGCATAAAACCGCTGACGGATCGACATGGCGAAACTATAAGGTAGTTTTCTACTGAACCATAAAAAGACACTAAAAATATAACTTTAAGACTTGAATCGTAGTAAGTTAACTCTGTTGTGTAAACTAAACTTTGTCACTTGACAAGAGATACGATCTCTAAATCCATATCTTCAAGAGCCAGATACCGCTGTACGTTCCAATAACTATAGATATCAATTACGAGCACCTAGTATTTCGTAGTATTCCATCGCACCCAAGTTCCAGCATCACTTCATATTTGATACCGATATATATTGGTGATACCGAGTAACAGACTATCAAGTATTTTGTCAAATATTCAAGCACTGTGTCTCAACACACTATGCCGAAGTTACGCGACCGAATTTCGGCATGATTACGCCTGCAATGCTATTTGAATTACTGACGACACATTATACCGAAATTACGATGCGTACAGCGTAATTTCGGTCGGGCGTAAGTTCAGTTGCCACTTTTCTAGTAGTAGCGCACAAGCGTAGTTTTAGCACGAGCGTAAGTTCGGCACTTATGGTGTGTCATATCAGCCTAATACATCGAAACGTAAAATCAGCCGCGGAACTTCGGTCGCGTATCTTCGACATAGTGTGTTTAGACATCCAGAGTGGTATCGATACTGTGACCGAATTTCACTTTGTTGCATTTCGTATGAAATCGATCGGTTGATATCCCTTTGCAATAGTAGCTATTACTTGTGTCTGTCTCTAAGGAATGTCACAGGGATATCTTGAGAGTTACATGTCTGTAAGTGAGACTTCAGGGATACCTTAGTGCATAAGGTTTGCAGCTTGCTATATATTGAAGTGACAGAGAACATAACAGATTTAGTAACACCGAGTATATCGGCCAATGTTGGCTCGTAGTGACATATAATGCTCAGTAGTGACACACGGTTTTACTGGATAGTTTCACTCGAAAACGAGTAAAAATCAACGTGTGGACTGCAAAACTCACACTTCGATGTCATCAAATACACTGTAATTTTACTCTAAGCGAGCCTTCGAGTCTGACTCGATCGAGTAAAACTGTATGTGAGTACGGAGCTTTACAGATTAACTGGGTAAGGTCATAAAAAAATGTACTTTTTAAAAGTTTTAAAGTGAGCCCATGTTTGATTGTGAATACTATGTGCTTACAAATAGTATGGTAATATTATTATTTAATAATATATTGATAATCATGTTTACAATAATGTAGAAACAACCATTATTCATATTAATTTACACAAAAAATAAAAAAATAAAATTTAGAATCAACAAAATAAAGCTGTACATACAAAATTTATTTGTCTCCTATCAACCTAGACGACGAAAAATGTGCATAAAAAAAATTATAAAGCAATCTGGATTTAAATTTGTAGTTATCCTTTAAAGCAATAAACATGCCGTGTGATAATGTATAAATTATTGCAATAATACAATACTCGTAGGAAAAAAACCTATTAATTTTTTTGTCTCCAAAAGTTTTCCAGTGTGTTATTCCGATTCGATATGGGGTAAATTTTTAGTTTTCAACAGTAGACAACATTATTTAGCAAATTTTGATATGGCAACACCTTAGTCTTAGTGTCAAATGTCAGTTTTGACATATTTTTTTCATTTGTGGTCGCGACCGTAAACAATTGTAAATTCCATAATTTTGTGCACGAATTTCGGGTAGTGTATCTGTGAATTCTACGAGGTAAGTACTAAGATATCGTTTACTAGCTTCCCGTTACGAAATGTATTGTCAATGACCAGAGTATGTTATGTTTCATTAAAGAAATCGCGCATGATTTGTGACCGGTATTCATTGTTGATGTTTGAATTTTCGAGTGTGTTTGTTCCAGTTCGTTATGTGTGTTATGGTGTTTGTTATGTCACACACTGGAATGTTGTAAAGGAGATTTTTCATGTTACTTAACCGACTGCGGCGAAATAAAAAAGAGTAATGTTATTCTGACGACGTAATAGAGATACGTAGAGAGTGGAGTGTTAAACTATTCTGATTTATAATTACTAGTAGTCCCTCAGTAGTCGATCTAGGTCCGTTTTTTTTAGCTTTTTGCACTTCTTTGTCCTCAGTGCGCACATTATTCTTTAAAAGGCTCCGAACTTTTCGCTACATGTAATATTAAACACTAAATTAAAAATTAAACAGAGTGAAAGGATACTCTGTATATTTTTTCTATATATCTTTATAACAAATGATATTTGCAACTTGAATACTGTTTATATTTTAAGATGGTGTGTATTTATTTAGGTAAGTGTTTTATTATTTTTATTTATTACAGATGCCTACTCCAGCCGAAAGGCAAAAACAATATAGAGAACGTTTGAAACGAGACAACCCTGAGAAATATGAAGCAATTAAAAAGAAAAATGCAGAAAGGACAAACAGAAATAGAAAAAGGATCAGTGATTGTCAATCTGAAAAAGAACAACAAGAAATGCGAAAAAAATGGAGAGACGATAAAATGAAGGAAAAAATCAAGAAATCTTATAATATTGAAGAAGAAAATAAAAATACGCAAAAAAGGATTAATAGAGTCAATTACAGATTAAAAAAGGAAAATGTGGAATTAAAAGCTAAGGTACTATCAATAACTAAGGAAATGAAAAAATATAGGAAAAAAATCAACAGAATGCAGCGGAAAAATCAAGAATTGCTTAAATATATTGAACAGTTAAAAAACGAAAATAATGTAACACAACATAATATAGACGATACAGTTTCTCAAGAAAATGTCGAAATGACTCCTTCTAAAAAAGCGGATAGTTTTATTAACCAAAACTTACCAAACATATGTACAGATGAAAAAGAAAAAATTAAAAAACAACTTCTGGAGCACAATGTTTTAGTAGATTCTTTGAAACAGTGTTACAAAACCACACGAAATAATAATTCTAAACGCGTTATTAAGAGTGTAGTAGATAGTTCTATCGTTGAAAGGTACAGAATGAAGGGTAAAATATCAAGTTATTTAGGATTAAAAGGCAAAATACGTTACATACATGTGAAGAAAAAAAAATATACACTACTAAATCATCTTAAAGAATTTTTCGAAAGGGATGACGTAAGTCGGGCCACGGCGGGTAAGAAAGAATTTAAAACGTTACATAAAGACAAAAGACAAAGAAGGTATTTATTGGACACTTTGGAAAATCTATTTAAAAAATATAAATCTGAAGGAGGGAAAAGCAAATTGACGACGTTTAAAAAATACAGACCATTCTATATTTTACCACCTAAAGTTGACAAGCGAGAAACATGCGCTTGCATAAAACATGAAAATATACTTATGAAAGTGAAAGTTCTAAAATCCTTGGGTTTGATCAAAACTCAGTCTCTTGATGAAATACTTTCCTTAATTTTATGTAATCCTAAATCAAAAGAATGCTCCTATGGAGAATGTTCTAATTGCGAAAAGAAGTCCTTAGAATTCAACTTAGATGAGGCAAATCTAGAAGACACTGTTAAATGGAAGGAATGGTCGATGCAAACACATGAATATACTGATAAAGTAAATAGTAATGAAAGAAAAACTACGAAAAAAATTATGAAAACAGAAAAAACTGGACTATTGAAAGATTTGGTTGAAGCTTTTACCCAAGAATTGTCTAAGTTTAAAAAACATGCTTACAACATTCATCATCAGTATATTGAACACCAGCGGTGTATTAAAAATTTAGATAATAACACAGTATCAATACACATCGATTTCTCCGAAAACTATGGCACCAAACTGACCACAGAAATTCAAGCAATGCATTTTGGTGCATCTCGAAATCAGATTACCCTCCATACTGGCTTAATCTACAGTAATCGTGATCGTCTTCCATTCTGTTCTATCTCTGCGAACAATTATCATGGTCCGGAAGCTATTTGGGAACACTTAAAACCCGTTTTTACATATATTAGGGATCAGTATCCCACTGTCGATACAGTACATTTTTTTTCCGACGGTCCTACCAGCCAATACAGGCAAAAAAAGAATTTTTATTTCTTTGCAAAATATACTACAATGTATGGCTTCAGAGCTACGTGGAACTTTTTTGAAGCCTCCCACGGTAAGGGTGCTGCCGACGGCATAGGCGGTACCATCAAGAGAAAAATGGATTCGTTAGTAGCTTACGGGTCAGATATTGCCAACGCTGAATCAGCATTTGAGCTGTTGAAGAAATCTGGGATTCAAATAAAACTATTCTACATCCCTGAAGATACCATTCAAATACAAACAATGGACTTAATACCTGTACCAGGGACCATGACATTACATCAAGTAATTAACACGAATTCAGAAAATACAATATCATATCGCAGCTTAAGCTGTTTTTGTTCACAAACAGGAACTAAACCAGGTTTTTGTGACTGCTTAGATTTGCAACTAGCTACATTAACAAAACAAACGACAGACACAAAACGTGTAATTACAAAATCTAAAAAACCAACAATAACAATTCTAGCTGATATGAAAAACACGTTAGAAAACAAAGCATTCTTTGATTTACATAAATTTGGTCCATTTTCACTTACAACTGTTAAACCAGACACTAAACTATTTAAAGCAAACCAAGCTCAGACCAACGCTGTTCCATGTGAAGATATTTACAAAGACCCAATTGCATCGTGTTCCAGAACATGTACTAAACAAAAAAACTGCATTACGCCTAAAAGGAAATTATCTATTGGATCAGTTGTACGTAAGCAAAAAAAATCCAAAAATAATTATGATAGTAGCACAGATACAGATATTGATGAACAATATTCCTTACATAATTCTTCAGAAGACGAGAGTTTTATTTCTGATAGTGAAACAGAACAGATTGATGAACACAATGACATGGAGGTAAAGAATATCAGTTTCAATGATGATGTAAGGATGACACAAAAACAAGAAAATATTAATAAAACATCAAATATAAGTAAAGATAATGATTTGAATATAAAGCATGACAAAAGCACAAATGAAAAAGATAATCATGTTAAGGATATGACTTATGATGACGATAATAATATGGAATTGCAGACAAATGACAGTGTGCTAGTAAGGTACTTCCAAAGGAACTGTTGGAAATATTATATTGGTTTCGTAGAAAACATAAATATTACAGATCGAGAAACATATTTTACAGTATTATTTTTAAAAACACAAAAAAAGCCACGACTCCGTTTCGTTGTTACAAGAAAAATAGATCGAGACATCGTCACGGCAGAATCAATTGTAAAAAAAATTATATTAACACAAAATATTGAAAAACCCAAAGAGTATTTGATTAGCGAAGACAATTACGTTTTTTTTTATATTTGAATAGATTTTAATTTTTGAAAGTTCCTACTTGTAATTTTGAGTTGATTTATAAAAGCATTAGTAATGATTAAATTTGTTTTGTTTCTTTTATAAATAGTACCTACTTCAATTAGTAGATACATACTCTATTTTGTTGTAAGCACATTATTTTGTTAAAGGTTTTTAATTCTATTATATTGTGTTATTTTAGTGTTTAGTTTCGCAAACACGAAACCTGCAAGCTGTAGTGTATGCATAGTCTAAGTTTCAGATTATTGAAATTTAATTTCGTAAAATAAATAATTCATAATATTTTAAAATGGATTTTACTTGACCTGTTTCCAAGTGAACAATATCCTTTACATTTTCCAGTGTGTTAATGTGTTATCGTGTGTTATATCTTCCAGTGCGTTATATTACATTTTTTTACGACCTTACCCAACTACGGAATTCAATATTCGAATTATAGATAGATCCGGATAGATCTGTATATTTTAGATTAGTTTTTGACAGTTTTTGACATAAGCTCCATACAAAATATGTCAAACACGAATCTAAAATCTACAGATTTGACGACCGGTTGGCGCAGCGGGAGTGTAAGCGACTGCTACGCCGAAGGTCGCGGGTTCGATTCCCGCTCAAGTCAAACATTTGTGTGCATGAACATGGATGTTTGTCTTGGTCTGGGTGTTTCTATGTATAATATGTATGTATTTACAAAAAAAAAGTATATATGTATGTTTATCCATTATCTAGTACCCATAGTACAAGCTCTGCTTAGTTTGGGACTAGATGGTGTTGTGTGAATGTGGTAGAATATTAATATCGAAAATGGCCGTTAGTGACAGAGTAATTCAGAGAACGTAGGTCAATGTTGGCTTAAAAAACAGCTCAATTTGTGTCTAAGTTAGAAATTCAACAAACTGTGTTGACTTGAGTGAACAATTTGTTGAGCGATGTGCAGTTTTATCTTGTTTAAATGATATAATTAAGTTATGTTATGCTTGTAGCTCGAAATGTATAATGTAGGAAATAGCCATTGACACATTTTTCTTAAATCACAGTGTTGATCCTATTGGTAGACTCATCATCGTCTCAATGTTATACTGGTTGGTCTACCTTTGAGTCCAAGGTTCGTTTTCTGGTCTGACCAGATTTATAAGATTTATTGGATAGCCATAGACCACAGCCGACGGCTTAAAGTGTTCCCCAAGGCACAGGACAAGCGATAATGAACAATTACATATGACCTAGACGACCGGTTGGCGCCGCGGGAGTGTAAGCGACTGCTACGCCGAAGGTCGCGGGTTAAATTACCGCTCAAGTCAAAGATTTGTTTGCATGAACATGGATGTTTCTCTTGGTCTGGGTGTTTTTATGTATAATATGTATGTATTTACAAAAAAAAAATGTATGTATGTTTATCCATTAAAACACTGGCGAAAAGTGGGCGTTTAATATGCCTCTGCCTAACCCTTCGGGGAAACAGGCGTGAGTCTATGTATGTATGTATGTATGTATGTTTATCCATTATCTAGTACCCATAACACAAGCTCTGCTTAGCTTGGGATTAGATGGTGATGTGTGAATATGGTAGAATAATATTCTAACTAACGCTATATAAAAAAAAAACTTAACTTCGAAAAGTCATTCGTGCGCGCCGTGGATTCGATCTCGATAACCTCTGCATGGCAGTCTGTTGGTTCCTCCACTAGGCTATTGGCTAATAAATTAACAACAGACGCAATAAGGTCACATAATTTTCCGTCTATTTTTGACCCGAACATCTTGCTAATCAAATACAGCAATGTCCACCGCTCTATTTGGAATGATCGCTCTCTAAGTTAATGTATTCTCTTTCACAGGTTTCGCTCGGCAGGCAGTAGCAAACGAAACTGTACGGCGGCGCGAGTATCTCCCGCTTAATATCAATGTAAGTAGTAGTTCATAAGTATATATAATATATTATGCTGAAACTGAATATATAAAATATTATGCTGAAACTGAATTACACTCAAAAGAACGGACCAGGGAAAGCTGTGGAATCATCCACTTGTTATCAGTTTCAGATTTGAAAAGTGAAATTAATGATGAATATTGTACTAGGTAATGTAAAATTTATATTGCCTACTTAATATTGTTGCTAATTTCAATTAATATTCGTATTGCCTACAACTTACGTAAATTGAAGTTTACTTTACATTTTGAGTTTTAGCACAAAAATGATTTGTTGGCAGCTGAAGATTATTGTTAATTTTAGAAGTAGTAAGGTCACACCGTGCTATGTCTAATTACTTTTTATAACTAGGCTCTCAGTCTAATTAGCAATACTTCTGTGTTTTTATCGCATTTTGATATTAACTTACTTTATTTTACTACTCTCTTCATTTCATTAGGAGTCTATGTAAGTACATATAGATATACTTTATCTAACTAAGGGAGACATACAGATAGGTATATTGTCAAATTGCGAATGTACAGACAACTATATATTTTTAAATCCACAATGTGACAAAAATTCATAAACGAATATATTTTAAGGACTACTAAAATATGTAGGGAAATAAATAGTTCGAATGTACTAGTATAAAATCCTGTAGCTATTTGCAACGCAAAGGATATGCCAGATGACGCAGTCACCCCTTGGCCAAGACAGCTGCAATCGATGCCAAACGTCGGGAAAGAATATACTTCACTTTTCTTCTTCAAATGAAATAAATCCCTTCATGCGATGACCGGATGACTCAGCCATCCTGTGACTAGCTACTTCGGGACAACAGAAGGTATTTTCTATTAAGACCCCAAATAGGTATAAATTATAGCATATTAAGGCCTTATCTTCCATATAAATTAAAAAATGGAACGAAATTGGCATTCCATAGACTCTGCCTATCCCAATGGGAGACATGCGTGACGATAGATAGATAGATGGATCGAAATTTGATTTACCAGGAATTTATCAACCAGCGGTGAATTCGGGCATAATGCGTCTGATTGGAGCTTTGCAAAAAGCGTTAGAAACTTCGATATAATCTTACCAAGTAAGTTCTAAGTCGGTGGACTTTCATATGTACTTAGCTCACAAAGCGATTAAGCCGGTAACCATATTGAATAGATGTCGTAAACAGTCCAAAGATCTTAGTTAACTGGAGATGTGTTCACATAGAAAGTAGTTCCATAATAAATGGTTATCTTTAAGGTGTATGACCTTATGATACCTTTACCAATCAACTGTAGCGCCAGCTACAAAGGGTTTCAATTTAGTGCGACTTAAGATCTATCCTGTAACTGAAATACTGCTCCTATTTAACTGAAATTTGGTGTAGAGCGTGTATATAGTACATGCTACATGTGGCTTGAAATAAAGCCTTACTGTCGTATCAACCCTGTATAAATAAATCGAACATGGCATATACGATCTCAGTGGACTATATTAGCGAGTATAGAGTTCGTTACACTAGTAAACCCGACAAAGTACAGCCGTCACTTTCAGCGACATACAATTTCATCATGGTTCTGATCATGTTCGAGAGTTGCCTACATTATAAGACGTAATAGGATGCTCCTGTTCCTGTTTCACCGTATTTACTTTGGGAAACTAACCAAATAAACATAATTTACTGCTTGCGTATCAAATTAGTAGTTATTTATAAACTTTTTACAGTAACTTACAATGTGAAACAGACGCAGCACCTTACAAAAATAACATGTTTGTCCATTATATTGGTGATTAAAACGAGTGGCTATGAAATTTACTGTCCGTTCTTTCTCGTGATTCTACCGTATAATTGCATTGCGAACGTGGCAGTAAATGTAAACATAGAATAATTTAGTAATTAACTATTAACCTGACATATATAAGCGTTACATTATGGCCTAAGTAATTAAATAAATTGGACTTTGACATTGAAAGTTTTGCCCAAGCGGCTATGACTGTGTATATCTTCTGGTAGTACTGCTTCGAACACCCATGGACGCCTGCAACTTCAGAGAAGTCACTAGTGTGTTGTCAGCCTTTTGGGAAAATGAACATGAGGAGCGGAATGAGAGAGAAAGAAAAGAGGATGGGGCCTCCGGCACTCTCACTCAGTCATCGAACGAAACGCAACAGAATAGATACTTATGCTTTATTTATTTATTTATACACTGAACTGTGTACAGGTTGACTTAATGCCTTGGGCATTATCTGCCAGTCTACCTTTGAGCGGTGCTGAGAAACTAGTAGGTGTATTAAATACTTACTATAATTTTAATGTAGGTACAATAATATAATATAATTAACGTATAGATTCTGTGAGAGGGTAGTACTTCCCCAGTTGACTCGGCCATTTCAAGTTCAAATCAGCAAAGCTTGCAGTCGAGATTAGCCTTGCTCTATAACATCAAATCCTGGTTAAATATTAGTAGATTGGCAGGGAATTTACGAACATTGCATAATGAAATTATACTACGAATTTTATAATATTGGTTTGTACATTTTAAATGAATTGTATTGTTTACATTTTGATTACTTTTAACATTTTGTTTACAACATGTATTTTACCATATATTAGAATGTAACATTGTGGGCATTATTAAACATTTAAATAAATAGTTGTGGCAACCTGTCTGATGGCTTAGGCTGACATCACTGACATGCTTATGCATACCCCTTCTGATGTCGTGGAGGCATAGTGATACAGATAGTGCTGGTTCCCTCAATCAAGATTGAGCCGTACGATTGCTGTTGAATGCGGGCCATCAGTAGGCAGAGTCAGTCAAAAGCGTCATAATATATCCTGCATTGTACTTGCATACTAAACCCATTTTGTCTGGACTATAAAAGATGAAAGAAATTGAAATGACGAAATGACTCTGAGTTTGTTTCGGCCTTTCTTCTCAAGAAGTCATTTAGCTAGGAAAAGCCGTCATCATCTTGAATAGGGTTTTGACTTGTATTCAAGTGTTGTAAACAACCAAAATGCAGAAATAAATATGTCTTTATGTATAGGTATTACTGACTGAATTGTATATTATTAATACATAAGACAATCCTGTTGATCTAGTAATTAGTGACCCGATTGCTAAGCAGGGAGTCGTGGGTTCAAATCCCGCATCATTCGGTCTTTTCCTGCGTGGGGTCTATAATATATTTTATTCAGAAATTTGCTTTATACGTTTGTGCATAGCATTGCCAAAGTAAGATTATCTAGCAAATGTGATCATAGCTATCAGAAATAAGTATGACATCAACAGTAGCACAACTCAGCTGAAGATATATAAAACACCGAAAATCGGACAACGTGTTATATTATTGTTTCACAAAACAGATAACTATTCAGCATATACACTACTTTACATGCAAAATATATTAAACTATAATGAAACAGTTTACCTGAAATTACAAAAGAGCATAAAAAGGAGCTCTTATAAATTCAAGACCGTGTATAGCCTGTCACTATTTACTTTGTAAAAACAGAAATCAAATGTGTATCGCCTTTGATGTCAAATCGTAATCTTCAATCTTCGGTTTATCGCCCTCCTTGAAACTCACAATGATCTACTTTGTATTATCGGTACGAAATCTTTACTCAAAAGGATTGTATTTTGTGATTCAACAATACTTGAATAAGTCGATCTGTTAATCATCGATTTATCTTTCTTTAAAGGATTGGGATGAAATAGACACAATAATTGCGAGTCAATCATAGCCATAGAAATCTAAATATGCTCCTAGAGTTACGATGGTTGCAAGCCGGGGTCTGCTTACTAGTGTAGCCGGATTTGACTGAATATTAGCTTTTGTGCAGAGCGACTGCCTGTCTGATCTTGGCTACCCAAAGGGATAGTGATATTCCATGGCTTAGACTAGTGTCAGTTTATTCAGAGGTAAGGTAGACTCCCTATAACGACTGTAAAAGATCTTCATGATAGCCGGGACCGACGGCTTTTAACGTGCTCTCCAAGGCACGGGTCAAGCGATAATTTACAATTCAATACGCACTTAACTTCGAAAGTCATTGGTGCGCGCCGTGGATTCGAACCCTATGCACTCTGTTTGGCAGTCTGTTGGTATCTCCACTAGGCTATCGCTGCTTCCTGAATAAGTATAAATATTTTCTTTCTTCTACTTTGTTTTTTTATTTCTTTCCTTTCTTTTCTATGAAAAAATTATTTTCTAGTTACGGTGTGGCCAATTGTGGTCTCGGACATGACCTGATAATGCTTGTCCTGAGAGAAGAACCGGAACTGATGACGTCACAAGTAAGATAACTTAAGAAATAAATTTTGTATCACAGGAACTTAATAATTATGAGAATAAAGGACACAAAGTACACCTAGACTCGAAACAACATCAGACACATTTACTTGCATGGTTGGCGTAGTGGTTTAAGCGGCCGCCTCGTCGCTTGACACTGCACCGAGTGTTGTGGGTTCGATTCGCACACGAGACAACACTTTGTGTGATCCATAAATTGTTGTTTCGAGTCTGGGTGTTCATTGTCGTTAGATGTATCTTTGTAAAGTCCTCCGCGACACAGGATTTAGTCCTATTGCGGGAGTTCTCTTTTTATAGAATAAAAGAAAAAAGACCACATTTGTGGATCACACACAGAGTTACACTGTTACCTCGTGTGGGGATCGAGCCCACAATAGTGAGCGAAGTTTTAAACGGCGAGGCAATCCCTTAATAAACCATTATGCAAGCCGTACAGTCAAAGTAAATAACTCAAAAGCGTTAGGTAAAACCGCAACCTAAAGAAATGAAGCTAGTTCAAACTTATACACAAATAAGCTTGCAAACCTAACCTAGTCAATTCCCAACGAAAATTGCCTTTGAATAATAAACCTAACCAATCTTGCAAAACAATCTGAATCAAATAACCAATACACATATTAGAACGACCTTTCCATATATTACAATAGCGTCCAATTCGCAATAAACACATATTCCACGATGCTATCAAAAGATATAGTGACGATATATCTTAGCTTCCTTAGCTTAGTAAGATACTTTACGTCACTATCGGCCTAAAGGGAGGGACGAGGTTTTGGGCTTTTTTTGCTTAGGACTCAAAGCCCTCCAAAGCAGAGCGAATCAGAGTCCTAAATAACTACTCCCCCTCTCAAAACAAAATTTTCTTCTTCTTGAGCATCGTATATCATAGATACTTCTAGATCCTTAAGGACTTTTACCGGTATTGTGCGGGTGTGATAGTTGAAAGAAACCTTTGACACAAAGAAGCAGAAGAAGTAGGTAGTTAGTGTTTAGTGACCTAGTCTGAGTCACTCTGCAGGCCTTTGTGTAATAATTTGCTCTGCCTGGGTAAAATCTATTTATAATAGATTTTACCCAGGCAGAGCAAATCGCGATTTGTATATATCATACAAAATAATAGCAGTGATAAATCTCAACAGTGTGTCATTAGTGTAGTGTATCGGAGTACCGACATTGAGAACTTAAATAAAGACCAAGTGAGAGTAGGTGCCGAAACCCGCACTTCCAAAAGACGGCGTTGAGCTCTCATCAGTATACTCCGCGACCACGCTCGGTGCAAGACGAGAGAAACGTGGGAAACAAATAGGTATTTATACCTTAAATAAGTTCATTGGACGCGATTAAGACCCGCTTATTTATTTTGTAAAATCTATTTATGTATGTAATCTCATGGTGGTGGTGGTGTTGCCATTTATCTCCGTTCACACATTCCTTTCAATGTTGTAAATGTGTCACCACAACCTCCACCGCTTAATGCCGGCGAGCATCTCTTTGTAGAACTAGATCTAGCTTATACCAAGGTTCTACTTGGTGTTTTTTATTCCCCTAACTGTCGTATAAATTACTTCTCTTCTTTCGAACGTATCTTAGAAAATCTAGCTCCTGCTTACAGTCATACCATAGTCATGGGTGATTTCAACACTTGTTTGCTGAAAAAGGATTCGCGCTCATCTTCCTTGTGTAGTATTGGCGAATCTTGTAATCTATCCATCCTCCCTTTAAATGCTACACATAATTTTCCTAACTCAACTCCTTCTCTTCTTGATCTCATGTTTGTCTCTTCACCTTCCCTTGTCGCTAAACATGGGCAGCTTCCAGCTGATGCTTTCCTACCATGACCTTATCTATCTCTCCTATAAACTTCGTCTTCCTAAGACAAAGACAAAAATTCTGCTGCAACGTAATTTTGGTGGCATGAATGTAGAAAATCTTCGTACAGATGCAAGTATGATCGACTGGAGTCCTTTACAGAGCGCAGAGACCATCGACGAGAAAGTCGAACTTTTCACTGATTCTATTATTCGTCTATACGATGTCCATGCAGCAGTCCGTGCGATTAGAGTCAGACAGTTACCATCGCCTTGGCTAACCACTGAAATAAAAGTTTTGTTGTCTAAGAAAGCTAAAGCTAAAACTAAATATAAATGTCAACCTAACTCTCGCAATTGGGACAACTACATTGCTATCAGAAATCACTGTAAAAAGGTGTGTAGGAAAGCACAACGCCAATACGTCCATAGTTCTGTTGAGAATGAAGATCCAGCTAAGACCTGGAAATTTCTAAAAACGTTGGGAGTTGGCAAATCTTCAAATGATCTTGTTTCTGATAAAATAGATATTAATTCACTAAATCGTCATTTCACTACTTCATCTAAATTTGATCAGACTACCAAAGCTAACACTTTGCATGATCTTTCATTGCTACCAACCCCAAATCATCCATCTTTCGCTTTTAATCAACTGAGTGTGATGTTAAAAAGAGCGTATTATCAATTGCCTTTAACGCAGTCAGTAATGATTGTGTCAGTCGGAAAATGATCCTTCCTATATTAGATGAAATCCTTCCCATCCTTTGCCATATTTTTAATTTTTCCTTGTCTAGGGGCGTTTTTCCCACCATATGGAAAGACGCCCAAATTATTCCTTTACCTAAAAAACCTAATCCGTCTTCCTTTTCTGAGTTCCGGCCAATCTCCGTCCTACCATTCCTTTCTAAAGTGCTTGAGCGCCTTGTCCATGCCCAACTCAGCACATTCCTCAATAAAAACCTTCTTTTCAATCCTCTCCAATCCGGTTTCCGTCCAGGTCACAGCACGGTTACGGCACTGATCAACATTACCGACGACATCAGGCTCGGTATGGAAAATGGCAACGTGACTGTCCTTTGCCTACTTGATTTTAGTAATGCCTTCAATACTATTGATTTCCATATTCTGCTTGGTATTTTGCGCTCTATTAACATATCTCCACCAGTGATTGATTGGTTTCACAATTACCTGTTTGGTCGCCGACAGCGTATACGTATTGAAGACTCTTTGTCTTCTTGGTGTACGTCTACAGTCGGCGTTCCACAGGGTGGCGTTCTATCTCCCTTACTTTACTCAATTTTTATAAATTCTATCTCTTATCAACTTCAGTCCGCCTACCACCTTTATGCAGATGATCTCCAAATTTACACTCAAGCTCCTGTCCATGAGTTGTCTGAAGCAATTCGTATCATAAATTCGGATTTAGAACGTATATCTGCATGGAGCCACAGATTTGGTCTCCAAATCAACCCTACAAAAACGCAAATTATTGTTGTTGGTAGTCCCAGGTTAATTGCGCGCGTTGACCGGACTTGTTTACCCCAAGTAAACTTTAATGGTACTCCTTTACCCATAAGCGATTGCGTGAAAATTTAGGAGTGTATATTGATAAAACTTTATCCTGGGTACCCCAAATTAGGGAAGTTAGTAGAAAATTGTTTTCTGCGGCTAGGATGTTGCGAAGATTGCGAAACTTTCTGCTGACTGCCACTAAGATTCCGCTTGCAAATTCTCTTCTTCTACCTATCCTTGACTATGCGGATGTCAGCTATCTAGATCTCACGGAGGAGCAACTTGATAAGCTTGAGCGACTTCAAAATTTATGTATTAGATTCATATTTGGATTGCGCAAATATGATCACGTTTCTAAATTCCGCAACTTGCTCAAGTGGCTCCCAATTCGCCTTCGACGGAATACTCACATACTTTCTTTACTTTATAATATTCTCTTTAACCCTTCTACTCCCCATTACTTAAAAGATCGCTTCGAGTTCCTCTCTGATACGTATTCTAGATCTCTAAGGTCGTCGGTGAATCTGAGACTGGCAATACCAATGCATTCCAGTAGTTTCTACGATAAATCATTTACTGTCCAAGCTGCACGCTTGTGGAATGCATTGCCGATGTCTATTAAACAAGCGCAAACGCTGACTTCATTCAAAAAATTACTCAAAGACTACTATTTGACTCTTTAACCTTACTACTCTTGTAATTATATATTTTCTATTTCCTTTCATTTATTTAGCATATATATATATATATATATATATATATAAGGTATTTAATAATTATTTATTTCTTATTTTTTATGTATGTACATAGTTATTTATGTAAGTATATCTTTATTTATGTATGTATATGCTTATTAATCTATTTAAATATTTGTATTATTTATCTTTATCAATAGTTAATGATCACCAAACTACCCTTTTTCTGAATCCGGGTTTTTCTTATCCATCCAGGTTAGGTTGGCTGTAAGAGATTACTTAATAGTGATAAGGCCGCCAATTGTACTATCTGTCATTTTGTTAAGGTTCGTCATTTCGTTATTGTAAATTTCTTTGGTGCAATAAAGATGATTAATAAATAAATAAAAATAATCTGTATATTTTTTATTGTATAAAACTTTTGCGCGACTGACTGACTGATACCGCACATCCTTAACTACTGGGCGCAAGAAGCAAGAAGCTGTATTGAGCATGTATATTCCTTGTCGACCGTACGGGTGCACTAAGAAGAGATTTTCTGAAAATCTCACGGGATCGGCCAGAAACGGTTTAATTTAAAAAATAATTTGCTATCGTAGGTGCGGTGGCATATTCTAGTAGTTTATAGAAGTTCAGTATGTTTATCAGTCCTTGTGGTGACGGAATAAGAGTACGAAATGTCACCACCCCATATCATCCCATGGGTGTCGTGAGAGCCGACAGAGGGACCATATTATGCAGAGAACAACACTGCAAGAGAAGAAAAACTTGATACAAACCCTATACCAACCCGTTTGGAAAGCGTGGTATAGTAGGCCAATTCCTCCTTTCAAAGGCGATCTCTAGTCCAGCAGTGGACTTTTAAAGGCTGATGATGAAATGTTTATCAGTTATCTAGTATAAGTTATACTTAGTTTTTGACTGTGGTGTTGTGTATGTGGTAAAATATGATTATACTTAAAAAGGTTTAACAAATTTTGCACTAGACCAAAAGGCCAGTAGATAAATATATGCTAAATACAAATCGCAAAAGCTCAAATCCTATATGATGGATGTTACCTGTGTTTAGTACCGACAGTACGGATGGTCCGAATATTGGAATAATATCAAAAGTGCTTGCCTTGTAATCATCGTATGTCATTGTCTTGGAGTGACAGATAATGGCTGAATATCCGAGGATCGGGTTTCGTATTGTTAGTAGTACTTGAACTACTAGTGAAGGCGTTGGAAGTGTTGTAGGGAACTTGAAATCGATCGTCGTCGGTAAAGTTCATTTAAGGTTCTGTTATGATTGTCGTAACGGATAGGTTTCCAACCGACTAAAAAATTGGTTGCCTGTAAAGTCGGTATACGGGCGAAAGTTTTACGTGACAACGACTTTGAGTGGTAAAATAATTTTAATGTGAATATTCATTCGTATAGTAGGAAGAAGGATGAAAGACGCGTGCCTTTCACTTTTTATGTCTGTCTCTCTCGCTCTTAGGCGGGACGCGTGCCTCTCACTCGCTCTCATTGTGAGCGCATAACGTGAGCGGAGCGTAACGCAGTTTCTTGAAGTGTCACCCGGCAAACCAATTTATAAGACGTTGTCACGTCAAAAGATTCTTAAGTCGGTAATTATTTTAAATGAACATTACCTCAGAACTGCGTCGTTTATTAAACGATTTCAAAATGTATTTCTTTGTTTATAAGGATATACCTACTTCTTGTATGGTCCCATACAAGTTCAAGGAAAGAAAGTTAAAGTTGATTTATTGTTAAATAACTCATTTTTAATTTATATTGTATCAGTTTAAACACTTTCAAACTGTCACAATTTAGACACATAATTATTATGTAGCGTATTTCAATCGCTTACCTATTTTAAAAATAAAGGCGGACTATCTATTAAATTTTACCCGACCTTACTCTAGCCATGGTCTCTAATCCCTGTCAGTAATTAAGACCCAACCTGACTTATATAGTTTTTGAATTTAAAATAGCTTATCAACTTTATCAAGGACTTTTAGAACGTAATAATTGGCACCAATATTTGTCATTTTAAATCCAGACAGACTAGATTACGCCATTCGAAAATTTCGAATGCATCTCTCTATAACTAACGAAGCGCGTCTAAAGTGAAGTGTTATCTGCGAAAAGTATTTTATCTACCTCCATTTCTAAGAGGTTGTATGTTATTCCAACACACGTTGTTTGCTCACGTTCAGAAACCTTTCGCGCGAGATGAGATAGCGTATCGAGATGGTTTTATCGTAGACTTTTTCATTTCAATATTTCTTGTCTTTGTTGGTGATATTATGAATAAAATAGAGGCTTGGAGAGGTAGACATGCTTATAGTAAAACCAAGAAAGCGTGCTCAAATACTACTTTTTTATTTTCTCTCTCTACTCTAGTGTCAGCGTTTAAAGGCCACCCGAAGGGCTCTCACATGGTCTAAAGAGCCATGTCCTAATTTAAGAACGGGAACGATGGCTTTACAATGTAAATGCTACAACAAGCGGTCACCCATCCAATTGACGACCTACTTAAATGTTACTTAACTTTGCCGATCTATTACGCAGGGCGAGCGGTGAGTATCAGTAGTGATACTGGATTTATAATAAAATTATGCATTGCGTGAGAGCTATAAGAGGTAATATTATCTTTAACAGAGAAAATTGTTGAACCGATGCCTTGCAACTGAGCATTTCCTGACAAAAATTGGAGAAGTTTCTCATATTAAATAATGGGTATCTGAGAAATAGAGACATTTTGTAAAAGTACAAGATAAACATTTTGTATATAAAATATCAATCTTATTCCAAGGATGCCTGGCAGAAATTGCTTTCAGCGATAAGGCCGCCTATTGTACTATTGTACATTTTATTATGTGTCAAAAGCTTGTATCTGGTGTACAATAAAGAATATTTTATTCAATTCTATTCTATCAATAACTTTGCAGCGCAGCCGAATTTATGGGTAAAAACTTCCATATATAGTAATGTGAAGAAAATGCGGCTAGCCGCTAAATGTAAATTTCCAGAGTTGCGGGCATGTCTGTCAGTTGCACCCGTATGGAGCGCTGAACCAAAATGTGTGAACGTGATTTTGGTTGCTTGCTATATTCTGTTCCTACTAGGTGCCCTAGTTTAGCAACTGCTTAATAAGCGGGCCAGAATTATGTCATCGAAATGAGGCGTACTTCCAGAACATTGTTCAATATTATATACACATATATGATCATGTATCAGAATTTCGTAGCAAACTCAAGTCGCTCCCAATTCGTCTTCGCAGGAATACTTACATTCTTACATCTAATATATAAAATTCTCGTGTCACAGTTTTCGTTCCCATACTCCTCCGAAACGGCTTGACCGACTTTGATGAAATTTTTTGTGCTTATCCGGTATCTATGAGAATCGGCCAACATCTATTTAAAAAAAAAAAAATTGCAAAACAACGTGTGCCGGGTCAGCTAGTTACTGTATAATATCCTATTTAACCCGGACACGCCTTCGTATCTCAAAGACACACATGCAAATTTTCTGAGGTCGTCTAAGGATCTGAGGCTGCAGATGCCAACACATTCCACAAATTTCTATGACAAATCCTTTACTGTGCAAGCAGTACGCTTGTGGAATGCGTTGCCGATAGAAATTAGGCAAGCAAACTTGCTTGGCATATTCAAAAGCGCAATAAAACAGCATTACTTGGCTATGTAATTGAATTTTTATATTCTATTTAGTTCAATGTATCTATGTATTTTGTATAGCTACATGTATATTATATTTATTTATGTATGTATATATTTATGTATTTATATATTGATGAATTTATGTACTTATGTATTCATGTATTTGTCTATTTATGTAATTGTGATATACTATTTTGATGTACTTGTGAATGTATATATGGATCCTTACTTCATTTTATGACTACACCACTGTTTTTATTTATCTGATCTCTTCCAGTCCATCCCAAGGTTGCCTGGCGTTTCAGCGCAAATTGCTTACAGCGATAAGGCCGCCTATTGTACATTTGTAAAATTGTATAACGTTATATGTAGCATTTGTATTGTATCTGGTGTACAATAAAGAATTTTCTATCTATCTATCTATCTATCTACATACATACATACATAGTCTCACGCCTATATTCCCAGTTTTCGCCAGCTTTATTTTAGTCCCACGTAATAGGGGGCGAGCCTATTGCCGTACCGGGCACATTACCAGACTCCGTGCTGCTACTGAGAATTTCCTAACGGAAAATCCCAATAACACTATGCCCGACCCGGGGATCGAATCCGAGACCTCCCTATCCCACGCGCACAATTATGCCACGAAACCAACGAGGCAGTCAATGATGATTATTATTAATGATGTCAGTGGTCTAATGCGTGTATATTGCTATTCCTTTAGGTTGAGGAGGTCAGACGGCAGTCGCTTAATGGAAAAGCTGATATTATTCTGTCCATCGGGTCTGGTTAGGCCAGTAAGCGGATTCAGAGCTTCAAGAAGAAAATTCTTGGATGCAACCAGGATAACGCTAGCGTTATTCCAGTTGCTTGCAGGGATGTGTAATGCCAAAATGATGATTATGATTGATGATAGTAGTCTTTTTTCTCAATCCCCACACAGGTCAACACTTTGTATAATTCTTACTTCCCTTTCCCCTTTAATTATTATATAAAACTAGAGGACGCCAGTAGCTACGCCTGCATATTTTTTTAAATTTACCCGTTTCGGCCGATCCCGTGGGAATTTCGGGAAATCCCTTCTTAGTGCGCCCCCACGGTCCCCAAGGAACATACATGCCAAATTTCAGCTTCCTGCGCCCAATAGATTTGGCTGTAGCATGTCTGTCAGTCAGTAATTAACGCAAGGATTTTATATATTAAGACCTCAACAAAATACACTATAGATATAGTATTACTGTACTAAAACATGATGAAGGTACTAAAATATTGTAATAAGTGATTATAAATTTTATAGTATCTAATTAGCCCTAATCGCCTGAAACACAGATTTATCCTAGTAATATCTAATCCTATATCAGGAACCTAAACTAAGCTTTTGTAGTAAATTGTACCTTTTTGAACAGAATAAATTGAATCTGAATTTGAATTCCGCATTGTTTATATACTTGTTAAACCGCAACGATACAGCATACCTAACGCGGTAGTAGCGTCTTTAGACAAAAATAAGTAGGTATTTTAAGCCTCGCAAATGCAATAATTACTGGAAGCAAGATACGAAAATCTGAAAAATTAGGTGCTTTTGGATCCATTCTTTTATCACCAAGAAGAATAAAATGGTAATTTGTGACCTCGGTATGAAAACATGTATTGTCTCCACGCCGAAATACACAAGCCAGTAACAAGCTCTTAAAATATAGAATACATTCCCACTTGAGAGTTGTTGTTGCCAAATTTGTGACCCTCAGCTTGTTAGGTGGCCAAATTACAAAACACTGTCTTTTCTGAAGAATGTACTACGCTACCAGTACAAGCTGAACTACATATATTACGACAAGCCTAAAAACTGTGGGGTCAGGTTATTCTGGACACCATGCTCGGTGCGTGCCGTATTCTAACTGTACCCAAAAACTATTTTGGGAAACTTGTATCTTTGAAACTCTTAAGTATTTCCAATTTCGTTACGGAACTGTTGTAGTGGTTTTTGGTTAAGGATAAAAAAGTCCTTTTTCGGGATAAAAATAAGATTGAAGATTATCTAACCATCCATAGAGTATTTATTCGGTCAAAAATTTGTAGGGATTGGTATATTTTTCGTGTTCAAAAAGTTGATTGTTACAAATAATACTCTTAAGCGATTTTGATGAAATTGATCTCTTGCACTCAAATTTTACTATTTTTTTGACTACATTTGGACACAGTATGATTTATATCACCTAAAGTTCTGCTCGCCTTCCTCGAAGAGCTGGGTTGGCTCGAGTGACAACACTATTCCCACCCGTACGTAAAATACACGCTAGGATGTGGGGTTGCGAAAACAGACCGTGCTACCATACCATCACCTAAACTTCTTAAAGCATCGCTTATTGGATCTGGTCAGGTTTTCCTTAAATTTGGTAAGAATAATATTTCACATAATTTCATCCTGTCATTGGAATAGAATTTGGTAGTATTAGCTAAGATTTTTATAATAGCAGTGTCTAGATACGTATAATGGCGAAAATATTAGGTTCACCCTTGTTTGGTATAACAACTTTTGATGTAATGTTACACTTTGACGGTAGTAGAGCCTTGCTGATTTCAGCATGAATGGGCCGGCTCGACCGAGGAAGAACTACCCTCTCACAGAAAATCGACGTAAAGTAACAGTACCTAAACTGTTGCGTTTCGTTCGGTGAGTGAGAGTGCCCTATCCACTATTCCTTCTCCCTCATCCCACTCCTTATCCTATCCCTTTTCCCAACCCAAAGGGGCGGCAACGCACTTGTGACTCCTGTGGTGTTGCTTGTGTCCATGGGCGGCGGTAATTGCTTACCATCAGGCAATCCGTCTGCTCGTTTGCCGCCTACTACCATAAAAAAAATGTTACTAATTCGAAGAACGTTTAAGAAAATAATCAATTTGTATAATATCGATTAACATAATTTTCATTTCATCGAATAATTATTTGCTATAAGAACATATGCGCTATTGATCAAAAGATATATATGTTCAGTTGATGTAATGTTCAAGTGGTATAACATGTTAAAGCACGAAATCATATAATATGTGTAGGGTCAACTGAAACTGAAGTTAGGTTAGGTTAGAATTGCGACCACAACGCCAGAACCGAATTCTACTTATTAGTTATTTCGCTTAATTCAGGCAGATCTTTCGACTAAATCATTATTAGTCTAGTGTAACATTAGTTTGAATAAAATTAGTGCATTTGAAAATACGGTCAAATGACATTATTTCAAAGAAATAAGTAAAATATATAAATAAACAATCTACCAATTAATTATTCGGTCAAATGAATAATTATACGAAATGACTTTATTGTAACTAAAATTAGCCGCAGCGATTTACGACAAAACGTTGGTATACCAAACAAAGGTGAATCAAAATATTATCTGTGACAGTCAACGAATGCATCTTATGAGAGCATAGGCTAGAAGCTAGTGTATACATATACAACAACTTTCCAGGCCCGATTACCTGCGCTAGTTAGACGATAATTGCTTTCCCTACAGGCATAGCTAGTAGCTAGAAAGCCAATCAATAATAAGGACTTCTTTCACTTCTGTAAAACCACGGCAGATTCACTGTGATATTATATGGTTGATGAGCATGGTATTTTCTTCATAAATCAAATCAAATAGCCTATTATATTTTATCTTCTATACTATATACTATATACATACCATATTATATTTACTGTCATCATCATTGTCCAAGCATTATTCCGGTTGCATACAAGTTTTAAACGCCTCGGAGCCTGGGCTCCCCTTACTAGTCTAACCAGATTTGACAGAATATTAGTTTTTCCACAGAGCATCTGAAACAGATAGCGACAATCCATTGTTAAGACCAGTATCAGTTTATTTGAGGGTACTGACTCCCAGTAACAATGGTCAACGATCTTCATGACAGCCGGGACTGACGGTTTAACTTGCTCTCCGAGGCAAGGAGTAAGCGATCATTTTCAATTTAATACGCTTATGACTTCTTCTTCAGTGGTGCGCCCCGTAGATTCGAACCGCATCGGGTTCGATGGCATAGCAATCTGTTGGTACGTCCACTAGGCTATAGGGATACCAACAGACTGCTAAAAGGCAGCGGCCTTGGCGTTAAATAAAACTGCAAATATAAATTCACACTCACCATTAACTTAATAAGCGTCGTCATATAAAATTATATGAGTCATAAGTTCTTATATCGTGACAAAGTAAGCTAAGTGCTTATAGTATTAACTTAATATGAGAACGTATGAATGTCATTCCTTATATTTTATTGCGCGACAATTTCTAAAGAGATTTGTTTAATGAATAAGCTTTTACTATTATTATTATACTTTATATATGACTTTACTAAAAGTTTATGCTATTTTTGAATCGATCTGTGAATATGTAGTAAAAGATAGAAAACTTAATTTCACACACTTCTGTTTCTTGTTCCATCGTGAAACTTGGCAATTACAACATGAATAATATGACGATTAGGTGGTAATATAATAAAATGGCACTACTAGAGTTTGCTAAATTTCGGCTCATATTATTCGTCATAACTATTACTGTTAATTTCGCCTGTTGACAAAATCTTTAATTATTCAAACATATTTAAGTACTTCTGTTAAATAATAATATTTATTATTATAATTGGAGTGACGATACACGTAAAGTGGCTGGCAGCGGCTGAACACAAAGAGCAAAAAATTGAGCTCAGTGATGTGCTGTCGCAGAGGCCTATATCTAGCAGTGGACTGCGTCGCCCTATCTGTCACGAAATGAAGGAAGGCACTTATAAAAACTGATAAGCGTTGTTAAGAACGCTTCGCATACGAAGAGTTCTGTATCATCGCCATGTACCCAGCTACAGGAGAGGCTTAGAAATATAATCCTGTTCATACCATTCGCATATGAAACCTTAAAAACTAATCCATAGTAACCCGTCGCCTGCTCCTAGTGATAAACACGTGTTAGTTCATATAAAAGTCAGTTTGTACAAGACATACATGGCTCACGAGCGACACAGGAAATCCAATATTTACTTTGTATTCATACCTACTGTGCCAGCGACCATCTGTAGATTTCAATTATATTTGCTCAAGACTCGAACCAACCTGATTCCGCGGAATATAAGGCGCTTATATTTAAGCTAGGGTTTGGCTAGGGCTGACAGAAGCCTTCAACAAGTATTCTGTCTATGAGCTGGTGGATTGGGAATGTAAAAGCTATCCCACGGCTGGGCAAGTCATTAGCACAAATTAAAACTGACGGCTGGGCAAGTCATTAGCACAAATTAAAACTGTATTTCAGAATATATACTACAGATTTGTTTAGTTTAAAGGGGAGATCGTGTAGACCGATTTCCTTACTAATAACTTTTTTTCTGTTTGTCGACTGTCAGTCGTCTGTTTCGCTATCATGATCAAACTACTGAATAGATTTTGACGTAATGGACAGCTAGAGATGACAGTTGTCCAACGATAAACGATAAATGAATCGTCACGGCATTGTGAGTCGCGCCCAAAAATTATTCACGAATTTATGTTAATATAAGTATAATGTTCAATTTCATAATTTGATCCATTACCACTGACACGACTCAATATAAACTTGAAACACTCACGCTTGAGCTCTTTTTTTCAAAACCTAGTAGAGGTTTTCAACTAAAGAGATATCACCATACCTATCTCGACAATTTTTCAGGAATTGAGAACTTGCAAGCGCAATACAGGAACTATTGAAAGCAACGATATCCACTTATGAACTAACTGGCTGTAGCTGAATTTGAAACAAACTGAAGCGCATTCCAACTGAAAAAAGTTTTTATTTCAAAGGAACAAAATACTTTCTTGTATTTGCATATCGAACTGTATGGTACTGGCACAAACCAACGTAATGTGCCTTGTCAGTCAGTCAGTAACTCAAATGTTTTATACCGATTAATACTCTCTTACAAATGTACTATTAACTGAGTTTAAAAACAATAGGTATGATTTGATAATATTTATGCTTTTAATTACTATTCTGAGTTTTCATTTATTTAACAACAAATCATAACCCGTTTCTAAACCTGGCTTACGTAGGTAAGTTCTTAAGTAGGTAAAGCTTTAACAAAGAGTTCAAAATCAAGAATACAATTACTAAGCTTTTTATTCAGAGATAAAGTAGTATCATATTGAGCTAAAACCTCCTTGTGACTGCGAATCCCAATATATATTATAAAATATTCTTTCACTCTACAATCGGTTATTACAGCAACGCACAGTTTAAACGCATGTTGCAATATCGAATTGCAAGACAGCAGTCACCGTGTGTGCAAATGAGACAGCCTTCACGCTTCACGCTAATGAGGTGGAAACAACGGAGTTCAGACGTGCAAAGACATACACACACAAACATACACGTTCACGTGTACACAGAAACACGCAAAACATTGAACATGAACGTATCTGTCTCCCTTTTTATATTTTTTTTAAGTCAGTCATTTCCTGAAAAGTATGTACTCAGCCCATGATACCAAAGATTGCTATAACATTCATTTTACAAGATAAAAACATAGAATAATTTTGTTTACCTTGTTCATCAAATTCAATATTTCACTGGCCTACAACATAACGGTTGATGCGTAAGGTACGGTAAGACGAATTACTATATTTGTTACATACAAACTAGCTTAACTGTCGTACACGTCACGTTGTAGTGCTGTGAAATGTTGATTTTGACGAAAATGCATATTTTTACTATAATTCGTAAAATAAACGCTACAGGTAGCTTCAATATCATGATCTGAGTACATACATTACGAGAAAACACTAACTTAATATACACGGTGTGTACACACATAAACATACACAAAGGTTGATACACGTTTTATGTATGAGTGAGTATGTTGTCTTGAAAATCTGAAACTCTTCAACAATGTTTGAAGCTTATTAACTTGTTATACATAGAATTTGTTCGTTATGAACCTTGCTAACTTTGGTATTCGTTTTCATTAGTGTACGTTGTAAAATTACTTTGTTTTCATACATGTATTCTTGGGTAGAATGTACGGTATCAGCTCTTTGTTCGCTTGATAGATAGATGGATGCAACAACTTTGTTTAAGATTGGTGTTATTTTGAATATATTTTAAGATATATTTAGAAAAATCTTTAGCAATTTACGTAGATATTCTAAGAATATTCTAAGACAGGGTAAATTGTGACTATGAGTTTTATTGGCCGCTCTTTCTCATGGTTCTACACCTTGCATTAGGAAAGTCACTAAATGTAAATTAGAATCATTAAGGAATTAACTTAAATTCGTTCATGAGCGTCATGTCGTAACCTAAGTGAGTAAATGACTTTAACTAACTCAAATATGGTAATCTGACGGCTAGACCAAAGAGCTCAGATATTTACATAGAGGCGCATTTCTTATGACCGCTCTGAAGACAAACTTTCTGTGACCCAAATTGCCGCTTGGCGGCGTGGCAGTCGCGCTGTGAAAGCTGTCTTTTCGAGAGCAAGAGAGACGAACGTTCATCCTGTGTATCTTAACTACGAGAGCAAGAGATTCGTAGAACGACGCCAGCGCCGCAAACGGCGCCAACTACGAACTAAACTGGAGACAGTCTCCACTTGGAATTGGCAAACGAAATCCTTAAGAACTGCGCTTTTATGTAAATCTGTAGGTATAAATTGGCTAGGCCAAGAGGCTATTCATCGTCATCATCATCATCACCACCGTAATAGTGTAAAAAAAAAACAAAGCAGCGATAGCTCAGTGGAGAGACCGACAGCCTGCTACGCAGCGGGTCTCGGGTTCGAATCTTCGGCACGCACCGATCACTTTTCGAAGTTAAGTGCGTACCTATTAAATTGTTAATTATCGCTTGTTTATCGGCGAAGGAAAACATCGTGAGGAAACCTGCATGTCTGAGAGTTCTCCATAATGTTCTCGAAAGACAAGTGAAGTCTGTCAACCCGCACTTGGCCAGCGTGGAGGAATATGGCCTTATCCTTCTCATAGTGAGAAGAGGCCCGTGTCCAGCAGTGGGGCAGTACATAGGGCTGTTGATGATTGATGATGTATTTCTCATATTCCTTAATGGTTTGAAACATATTACCTTAAAATTAATATTCTTAATAATTAAAACCAAATAATCCAAATAAAAAACGATTCTAATAAATCTTAAAAAAAAAGGTTTTAACAAGATGAAAACACTTTACAGACACAAATTGCGAAGGCATCGTTGAGGTTTTTGAAACGTTGATGCCGCAAATGCCATTAATTTAGGCCAAGACGAAAAGGGATACAATTAAAACCCTTTTCAATTAAGGTGTAAAATGAGGTAAATATTTCTAGATGAGTGAATATTATTTATTTTCCTTATTGATATTTTCCAGGACGAAAAAGGGGTCTTAGTTTGTAGCATACCTACATATGTATATTGTGTAGATAGATTCAAGATAATTATATCTAGATTTGTCGTTAATACCATAATTAATAAAATTTGAATGCTTCCGTGATCCAGTGGATAGCGTATGCGACTGCTGATCGGAGGTCCCGGGTTCGATTCCCGGGTCGGGCAAAAGTGTTACTGGGTTTTTCCGAATTCTCAGTAGCAGCAAGGAGTCTGGTGATGTGCCCGGTAGCGGCAATAGGCTCGCCCCCTATTACCTGGGACCTAAAAATTCATGGCAAAATGTGTGTAATATTACACCTCAGCCTACCATTTCGAGGATACATAAATAAATAAAATAAATTAAAATCAGCACGTTTAAGCATAAAGTAGGTGAAAAATACCGAACATGGCAGACGTTTCTGGTTTTGATAGAAAAAAAATCTAATCAGTGAACCGCTCAAGGTTAAGTTATAGGTGATATTTTTTTAGACGAATATATATGTTATAATTCAATATTGAGCGTTAATTTTGCAATTCAAATAAAATCACATCAATTATGTCCTATTTATAATAATTCATAAAAATTTATTAAAGAGGTCTTAATGGTAATATGTTTATTTCATACAATTGCATAGTCTAAATATTAGTTTAATAAAAATAAAATAAAAAGCTTCATTGCTATGTCAACAAAGGTAATGAAGTCAACTTTAGGCAACATATACAACAACAAAAGTGTACATCTAAAACACCACAAAAATGGTTTATCTTAAATGAGAAGTGACTTAAAACAACGCTAATCTAAAGAAGCACAAAGGCTTATCTTTAAGACCATCAGTTTACTCATGGAGCTAAACCACTGACTGTTATAAGACTATTGCAAGACCATGGCGTTTACTGGTTTTGTAATTGACGACTCGCGGGCTCGATTCCCGCTCAAGTCAAACATTTATGTGCGTGAAAATGGATATATGTCTTGGTCTGGGTGTTTCTGGGTGTTCGAGTGTTGTGTCTATGTGTTAGAATAGCATACAATTCGTTTGTGTGTTGTGATATTGTGGACCCCAGTTATTTTTTGTTGGCTAAGATTCAGAAACGCAGCAACATTTGGTTACATTCAATAACATTTAGTTACAAATCTATGAATATACCTCGACTGCTTTGTTATTGAATTTTGTAGTCTAAAATTTTTAATTGTTGTCGAACATAAAGTAAGGGGAAGTGAGTTGCACATTATAACATTTAAATGTTTATTATGTTTATCGCTTAGATTTTATGTGGAATGCGCGTATGTAGAATAAAAAGCATATATAAAAACTGTATTGCGATTGAAACTTTTTTACGAATACAAAATAATTGCTTGTTCTACTTAGGCAAGTTAATCAAAAATCAAAATCAAAATCATTCATCAAGATTATAGCACTTAACGAGATTTTAAGCAACAGGCATGCGAAATAGCCTTTGACGTGTCGAAACATAATTAGGCTGCTAGAATATACTATTATGCTACTATATTGATGGCGTGCAATCTAGTGTATCGAGAACACTAGCTTGAATTTTCGTTGGCGAGGACACTAGCTTGAGTTATTGTTGCATACATTTCTGGGCTCTTATCGATACTAGTATATTATGTAACGTGGTAAGCTAGAGCACATTGTAATTTTAAGGGTTCTTAACGCTTATTTAGGGAAGTAATTTAGCATCATCTTTAATTATTAAGAATGAAGTCTCCTATTCGACCTGCTTGTCTGTATAATATAATATAATAATATTCTAACACATACACACATCAGCATCTAGTCCCAAACTAAGCAGAGCTTGTATTATAGGTACTAGATAATGGATAAACATACATTAATACTTCTTTTTGTAAATATATATACCTATTTAATATAGATAGAAACACCCAGACCAAGACAAACATCCATGTTCATGCACACAAATGTTTGACTTGAGCGGGAATCGAACCCGCGACCTTCGGCGTAGCAGTCGCTTACACTCCCGCTGCGCCAACCGGCCCTCTGTATGATCGTGATAAGCTCAAAAAGTACCGAAAGGATTTTTGTGCAGTTGTCCCCAATAGATAGTTTGATGCCTTAGTAAGGTTTAAGTGTATAATTTACGTGGGTAGAGCCACGGGAAAAATCTAGTTAAATATAGTTGGCAAACGTAATTACAATAACTTCGGCTCTGTATAAACTGCCCATTTGTTGGCCAAGGACCTATTCTCACTATGAAAAGGGTCAGATCGTAGTTCACTACGCTGGCCCATTGCGCGCTAGTATACTTCACACTACAAAGAATTATGGAGAAGTAGGGATAAGATCCGTCAAAGTCGATTGAGAGACACAAATTTCGTTCTCTGAAAAGGCGTCGAAGCTTTTTCAGTATAAAGATATAAGCATGCTTAATTTCAACACATAAATACGTATAACGTAGTTCCGTCCGCACTTCCTTCGATTAGTAGACAGTTATAATATATGGGTGCATAGGGTTCCCACCAAGAACTTAGGGTCCCAAGCCAACCTCACCTGCAAGTGGTGCACCTGCCGATCAACGGACGAGGGTCTGGCAAACAAAATGTCCCAATAAGCGGCAATAGGCTCGCCACCTATTACGCGGGATCAAAATACCGGCGAAAGTGGGCGTTTAATATGCCTCTGCCTACCCCTTCGGGGAAACAGGCGTGAGTCTATGTATGTATGTATGTATTATAATATAACATCTCATGAATATGTAAACGTTATCAGAGGAGACGTTACAAGTGGCAGTTTGTGATGTCACATTATCAGGTAATCACACTTAGCTGTTGAATACAGCCTTTCAAAGTAAGTAGGTGATAAACATTGCTAAGAGTAAGTACTGAGAAAATAAGACTTCAGGGTACATTAATCTCTTCTGACTGCAATAAGCCATTGACAAATGCTCCCCAGATTGATTTAGTATAACAATAAGTGATTTTTTAGCACAGTTTAAAATGTGTGTGTGTGTGTGTGTGTGTGTGTGTGTGTGTGTGTGAGTGTGTGTGTGTGTGCATGTGTGTGTGTGTGTGTGTGTGTGTGTGTGTGTGATCTTGACTAATTTTCTACTTACGAAAGGTAAGTATAAGAATATTTTATCGTATAATTTCCTTCTCTGGCATAGTGTCGATCCGTTTTTAGTATAGAGCCTGCTTAATACGACTCCACATAAATCAGTTACGTCCGCACTTCCTTCGATTAGTAGACAATTATAATAAACATCTCATGAATATGTAAACGTTCTGATAGGTGACGTTACAAGTGGCAGTTTGTGACGACAGTTTATCAGGTAATCACACTCAGCTGTTGAATATAACCTCTCAATGTAGGTGATAAACGTTAGTAAAAGTAAGTACTAAGAAAATAAGGTTTAAATATCCAATAATATCATACATATACATACATATACTCACGCCTTTTTCCCGTCGGGGTAGGCAGAGACAACAGAACGCCACTTGCTTCTATCCTTACAAACCTCACGCGCTTCCTCTACATTCATTACTCTTTTCATACATGCTCGCCGGTTTCGGGTACTTCGGACCTGGCCGTTTTTTAGGACGTCCCCAATTTGATCGAGGAATGTCCGACGGGGTCTGCCGCGACTGACTTGCCCACACACATTTGCCTTATAAATCTTATTCGTCATTCTTTCTTCACTCATCCGCTCCACGTGTCCAAACCACTTTAGCATTCCTTTCTCAATCCTAGTCACGACATCTTCTTTCAGACCACTGCTCTTATAATATCAAATCTTAAATATCCGGTTTAAGTATAATTGTGGCGGATTTCTTATCAATGGTACGGAGATAAAAATATAGCGTATTGCGCGTATGAAATAAGCCTATAACTACGTTAGTACTATCTATTCTGTGCTATAACGCTGGATAGTCGAATACATGGGAGGCGTAGTGGTTGGAACAACTACCAGTCGATCTTTCCGTTCGATCTACAAATTATTCTTTCGAGTCTGGTGCTTTTAGGCTTTTGTGCAATGTTTTAAAAATATATACTACTGAAAATATCCTGTAGTCAATAAGTAGGTATGACGCATTTCTCATACGATGCGAACTACCGTGTACTTACTATCCTACCAAATTGAAACAACACGCCTCCGACGGTGCTCCGTTACTATCGATAACATTTTAATTCGACAGCGTAAACTAGTTGTGCAGTCAGCTCTAGACAGTAGACAGCTTTATTGTGGTTCGTTTAAATAGTTTAGTAGATTGGGGCCCTTGTTACCCCAGTTTCTAAGGAACATTTGAGTTGTATGCAATCAAGAACGTTTGCAAGCAAATTGTATATTTGGAATAGTTTCTGCTTCAGTTCGTAGACACGAACAATTTCTTAATGCTGGGGAGTTTTATAATGGTGTGTTACAGAGCTGTTGAAAGAAGCTAGGCTTTACGTGTTAAAAGAACTGACTTATATAATGTTCTGTTTGAAGTTTTGCTTAACCATGTTCTAGATGGATGTTATTACTATGTAAACGAAACAGATACATAACACAAGACTTTGCCCTAGATCTATGCTTTTACACTACTATCTTTGTACTTATCTATAGTAGTCAAATCCTTGGACAGATCAAATATACATACATAGACTCACGCCTGTTTCGCTAAGGGGAAGGCAGAGACAACGGAACGCCATTTGCAACAATCCTGACATATCTCTAGATCAAATATATGGATACAAAAAAGTTGAAATGGTTACTTAGGATTCAAATTCAAGATTTATTCAGTCTTACGATATAAATAAAAATACTTTTTTTATCTTCAGATAAAAAAAATGTACCGTATTAATAAAGTGGGTCTGACTTGTTGCAACAAGTCAGAACCCACTTTATTAATACGGTACAGGAAAAAATACGACACAAGACTTTCACAATAACGTTTAAAATGAAAACACTTATAAAGGAGATTATAAAATTATGGGTAACCATTTCAGTTCTTCTTATGTGTAAAACTTAAAAAACACATTTTTACAGATCTTAGAATATTGTAAAAAATATACACAAATAATTTCTTTTTATACATGCCAGAACAACTCAGCTACAGCTATTAATAAAATCTGTCTCTATCCACAGCTTGAACTCCAGACACCATAAACGAAATAATCAACATTCACACAATACAGCCGATAAGCCCAATAACTAGCAAACAAAAGCTACTGTTTGTCTATCAACAATTTCGCCAATAACGCAACATGTTCCTAATAACTAGTACTCGCGGAGTAAATTGTTGTTCCAAGCTGTTTTCAGAGCTGAACTAGTTTGCTAAAGACATAATTGTATTGATTCGCTTATAATTTTGTAAAACTTTTTATTATGAGAAATATGGAAAGAAATATACAACACATAACTTCACGCCTTTATCCCTGATGGGGTAGGCAGAGCTGTATTGCACACCCACGCTTTGCCAATTATGTTTCGATCCCAATGTAATAGGGGGCGAGCCTATTGCCATCTACCGGGAACATTATTAAGCGAGCGATAATTAACTGAACGAACTGATCGAACCTGAGACTATTGTTTCGGCAGTCCGTTGCGTATACCACTGGGCAATCGCCGCCGTATACAATTCTATTAATATATATTATATTACGGATGAGCCTGTGGTTACACCCACGCTATTTAAGGCTACTACTCCGTACCCGAGGCTTAAAGCGTGATGTTCTATAGTCTATAACCTACCTCGATACATGGTCTATCCAAGACAAAAATAATTATTCAAATCCGAGCAGTATTTCCTGAGACTAGCGCGATTAACCAAACAACAGATTCACACCAAAATATAGCTTTATTATCTTAATATATAAAATCCTTGCGTTACTGACTGACTAACGCTACAGCCGAAACTATTGGGCGCAGGAAGCCTAAATTTGGCATGTATGTTCCTTGGGGACCGTAGGGGTGCACTAAGAAGGGATTTCCCGAAACTCCCACGGGATCGCCCCAAATGGGTAAATTAAATTAAAAAGAAGTCATGTATGTATGATCCGGTTTTACGTCTGACTACACGTAGGTATGGCGTACTGGTTTGAGCGGGTCACCATTTAGGACAACGACGAGTACAGTTAGTTCGATGTCCACACAAGGCACACTTTGATTTATTTGTTTTTTCGGATCAGGATGTACTTTATGTCCGTTGAACGAATGTGTATAAAGTCCATCACGTCACTAAATTTATTATTAGTGCGTGAGCTGTCCAAAATTACGTCTGAACCAAAATTGGTAAAATTTCGGTTCAGACGTAATTATGTAAGTCTTCTTTATACATATTTTCTCGGCTAGAATCGAATTTTGACCATTTATCTTGCCGTAAAAATCAACTAACCTTCTAAACTATTGCGTTTTCTTAGCAGTTCCGGTTTACCGGTATCATAAAGATCAGGAAACTCATGAAGTGCGATCACGGCGCTACAGTAAATATTAAGCTTAGTAACTCGGTTTTATCAACTTTTCTTCGTAATGTTATGTTTTTCCAATAATAATAATTCATATATCCTCTCCAGGTAAAAGAAATTGTGTAAAGGTTCGGTATCAAGAATTAAAGATAGGAAAGAGATGAATTAAGAAAGGGTTGTGAGTTTTCTTTCAGAGGTACTGAAGAGTAAAATGGGCTCTCTTAGGTTTGGTAACTGGTTCGTGAATTATTGATATATAGGTAGTGGGACCTTAACATTTTCACATTTTTGTTTCTTTTCGCGCGTGGCCGACTCTGACTCCGTAATTTATAACCTACGCAAAAGCTAAAATTGTTAAGCCATGTTGAAACATGGCTTAACAATTTAAGCCATGTTGAAAGGTTTTAAGTTTCGAGGCACGGTTGTGTTCTGGTGTAAATACCACAATAAGCAATCACCCATATAATTGATGACCTGTATACTCATTGCTTAACTTTGCCCATCTATTAGGTATCTGTTTTTGGTACAACAAACACAAACCGTTGTGGAATTTTGCCATAAAGGGTAGGCGGTAAAGGTGGCTAACGCACTTCAGGAGAAAACAATATCTATCTGTCAAACCCACTACAATGTTCTCTGCGTGAAACACATTATTGAAAGTCGGCAGTCAACTCCCCATATCTTTGTTTTGTCCAAAGTGAGCCCAAAGTGAGTCCAAACCGCTGTTCCTCAGTCTTAATACCCGATCACTCACTAATTTTATCATCATAATCATCAGTCCGCTATAGTTCACTGCTGGATATGGGCCATATTCCTCTCCATTGGCACGCCACTGAGAGCGTATTTCGGCTTTTTGTGTCCAGCCGCTGCTAGCCACTTTGCGTATATCGTCACTCCACCTTGCCAGAGGGCGTCCTACTCTACGTCTGCCAATGCATACTCCCCAACGTATTGCACCATAATACGTGCAAATAATCAACCAATACCAAAATCAATTCAAATCAGCGTTTCATGTACTGCTGGCTTGTACATAGTTCATACGTGTTACAAATACTAAACATAGTTGATTACGTGAATCGTGTCATAGTGCCGTAATTATCTACTTAAAACTGAATTAGTAAAATCCAATTTAGTGCTTCGCTGAATTTGGGGTTGTGGCAAATGTGTAGGCTGATACTTACAGCCTATTATGAGGGTTCGATTTTAGGAACGAGGTTTGACTTTACATATACTTTTGCGTATATTTGCGTATACAGGTCACCAATTATATGGGTGATTGCTTGTTGAGGTATTTACACCAGAACACAACCAGCCCTAGGGCTCGCCGTCCACAGGCACTAAAACGGCCGCAGAGGATAGGGAGGACGGCAACCTGACAACACCGCATCTCCTCTTCCTCTGCGGCCCACCGCAACGCAACAAATGGTGCGCCGTCATTTGTTCGCGGGAAATAGGGCGCGCGGCAACACAACACCGACACGCCTCTCCTCCCGCGACCGCGCCCGACTGCGAGGGACAGAAATAACTGTCCCACGCACCCGCATCTTTGGACGCATCCGGCGCAGGCCTCCATCAAGCCCACGCGGATCGTCCACTCCCGGGATCTCGCTTCATCGTGGGTGCCCTAATCACGGTTATTGAGCCCCCTACCACGACAAGGTGGAGATCCCCCAGAGGGGAGGTTTAAGAGACAGCCTTTTCGCTTGAAAAGGGTGCGAAGTGTTGGTGTGGGTGGGTTCGATTCGCACACAAGGCAGCACTTAGTGTGATCCATAATCGTCGGCCCATCTTCATTATATTGGTTTGCATACCTTGCCGCTACTGGAAAAATAGGGCGGCTTACTAACCTACTTGCGACTCTAATAGAATCCACTAGCCGACAATTGTTAGGGCCGATTTCACCACCACTGCATAGGCCTCATCTGCCAGATAAATCCAAAATGGAAACGGAATTTGTATGATTTATCAAATAATAATACATGATTATTTTTCAAAGGAGATTTTCTTAATCTTACGACTAGCACACCCACTAGGTTACACTCACGTTATAATTATTTATTGATGCTGCTCTGTACCCATGGCTTGTAGCATTAAACGGGCTATCTAACACAAAAATATATTTTCCAATCGAACCAAATATAAGTAGACTCTGAATAGCACGGGAGCCCACGATGCTAAATTGGGATTTACTCAAGCGTCATTGAAACCTATTGTGTTGCAAAGCTAAGATGATAAAATTATAAAAATGTAAATAATATATAAATTTTCAGCGGTTATTGATTTTCAAAACTTAAAAAAAGACTATCGTCCTAACCCCTCCAGATAATCGTCAGATTATGAGAAAGCACGTCTAGTACGTTAGGATGAAAGCATATACATCTTAATCTGACGCGCTTGATTATCTCGGAATTGCGATTTCTTTTTGCACTTTCTAATAGTGGTCACGAGTTTGCGTCACATCCAAATCGTCAGATTATTCAATGAGAGGCTTTTTTAGAATCACTTAACATCCCCTTAGAAAATCTCACACGTTCGATTAATTTTGCATTTTAAAATCTTTCGTGGCCGTGTGGTTGACGGCATTGAATACAAGTGTCACCACCCCCTATCTTCCCGTGGGTGTCGTAAGAGGCGACTAAGGGATAACACGATGCAAATACCATCTTTGCGTAGAGACGGAAAACTCGACATCAAACTCTATACGACTGCCTCGTTGGTCTCGCGGCATAAATGTGCGCGTGGGATCGGGAGGTCCCGGGTTCGATTCCTGGGTCGGGCAGTGTTATTGGGTTTTGCTGTCACGAAATTCTCAGTAGCAGCACGGAGTCTGGAAATGTGCCCGGTACGGCAATAGGCTCGCCCCTTATTACGTGGGACTAAAGTATATCTGGCGAAAAGTGGGTGTAGAAATACACCTCTGCCTACCCCTTCGGGGATAAAAGGCGTGACGATATGTATGTATGTATGTATGTATGTATGCATGTAAAATCTTTCGTATGACCACCTCCACTGTGCAAAGGATCAGATTAACATTCTTACTTTATTAAAAAGACATGGATGATATCAATATCTGACTCGCTGAAGTAATTTCCGAAATCCCTTCATGGGCTCCCCCACTATATAAATTACATTTAATGTAGAGTTGACAAAAAGATTTTTGTTCTATCCATAAGCAAGTGCTTATTTTGCAGTTTGTGTGGGTGAGTGTGATATACTTTTATACATACATACATACATACATAACGTCACGCCTTTTATCCCCGAAGGGGTAAGCAGAGGTATATTCCTACACCCACTTTTCGCCAGATATACTTTAGTCCCACGTAATAAGGGGCGAGCCTATTGCCGTACCGGGCACATTTCCAGACTCCGTGCTGCTACTGAGAATTTCGTGACAGAAAAACCCAATAACACTGCCCGACCCAGGAATCGAACCCGGGACCTCCCGATCCCACGCGCACATTTATGCCGCGAGACCAACGAGGCAGTCGTCTAGGGTTTGATGTCGAGTTTTCCGTCTCTACACAAAGATGGTATTTGCATCGTGTTATCCCTTAGTCGCCTCTTACGACACCCACGGGAAGATAGGGGGTGGTGACACTTATATTCTATGCCGTCAACCACACGGCACTCATTATATGAAGGTCATCATATCATTTTATGAAGGTTGATTTAGGAATATAACAAAATACATTCGAGCAGTTTTCTTTCCTTAACGGTGAAACATGTTCCCCCTATAGATGTAAGTATTTCTTGCTCAGCGAATTTTCTGAAGGCGAAATATCGAGGGAACAAAATCTTCCTTTGCACCTTAGCAATTAGAGATTTCTCAGAAAACGCCCTCTGGTAAAGGAATGCCCACGTCAGCTAATCCCTGTAAGATTGTGTAAGATTCAACTTTTTCCTTTAGAGATTTTCTCTTAATTGCTTGTAGTGTAATTTTTGCACTACGGTTTCTTCCCGACTTCAGATATAGGAGGATATCGATTTAGTTGCTTATTGTTTATTATCTCAGAACTTCGTCAATATTAACCGATTTAATAAATACTTTTTGTTACGAAAGATATACTTCTATTCCACCTTAGTCTAACTCACACACGTACATAATTTGAAAATATTGTTTATTTTGTTTACTTTTAAATATTAAAATAACTAATACAGCTTTGACACAGCATTTAATGGCGAAACGTGAAGTACCACATTAGGATATATTTTAGCTATCTTTGTTAATTCCCTTTGTTGGCATTGGCCACATTAAATTCATATCGTGAGAGTTTTCTAGTTTATGTAAAAGGTAGCAAACAAGCATACGGATCGTCTTATGGTAAGTGATTACCGCGGCCCATGGACACCCGTGATACCAGAGCAGCCACAAGTGCGTTGGCATCCTTTGGGATGGGAAAAGGAATAGGAGGAAGAGCAGCATAATCATCATCATCAGCCCTTTATTCCCACTGCTGGGCACGGGCCTCTTCTCACTATGAGAAGGGTAAGGCCATAGTCCACCACGCTAGCCAAGTGCGGGTTAGCAGACTTCACATGTCTTTCGAGAACATTATAGAGAAATCTCAGACATGCAGGTTTCCTCGCGATGTTTTCTTTCACCGTTTAGCAAGCGATAAATAACAATTTAATACGCACATCACTCCGAAGAGTCATTGGTGCGCGCCGTGGATTCGAACCCGGACCCTCTGCGTAGCAGTCTGTCGGTCTCTCCACTAGGCTATCGCTGCTTAACGGCGGCATAAGGGAGAAGGAAAAGGATATGGTGTCTTCGGTAAACGTAAACGCAACAGTATAGATAGGTACTGTTACTTCATGTGGATATTCTGTGGGAGGGCAGTACTTCTCCAATGAAGCCCATTCATGCTGAAATCATCAAAATATTGGATTTTCTTAACCAGCAAGATATTGAAATATAATAAACAAAATTTCTCCGTTAATTGCTTGTTATAAATCCAACACTTTCATTGGATTTTTTTAGCCGTTCCGAAGCCTTTTCAAAAACAACTTTTACGAAGATGAAATTGCCGCAACGTCAATTTATGATTAGGTTTTGTATATTTTGACGGCTTCACTTCACATCAATAATAGCCACTTTTGGAGTAGTTAATATATTATTCGAACTAAGTAAAAGAAAATAGAACGAATTTCCGGGTATTTAGGCGTTTCTTTTATACATTATTAATGGAAAAAGATATTGCTTGTAAGCTCGGCCCTTGTAATGACCGTCTTGCTGATGTCTTTATTTTGGGTATCATTGCTAAGGAGGGAAGTGGTTAATTTGTTTTCAACTACTTCAATAAACTTTTAATTTTTGTTGCGTGGCAAGACAGTTTACATTTCTCCAGGACTTCACAAATGTCAAAACTCATTGTCTCCAGTGGTCAAGGTGGCAGAACCTGATTACACAGTTATCCTTGCCTCAGTAATAACAGCCATTTTCTTGTATTTGGTTTACTAAATCCTCAGCAACAACAAGACAATACAAACATTTTACTGCAAATACGTTCCTACTCTTGGTAGTTACCGAAATTTTCCCTAATACCTCTAACTGTCTATCCCTTTACTAAAACAACCTAGAAAATACTATCAGGCTTTGTCCAACGGCCCTAAATCCCATGTTATTGAGCTACAAAGCAGTAAAATGAGCAAGCAATGGCTCGATGTACTGGCTTGGCGTGCTTCCAACTTAGCGAGTTATAGTAGAGGCTATCGGATTTACTGCAGCGATAATATAAGAATGAGTCAGGAGAAATTCGGTTCCAAGATTTTGCTCGTGTCCTGCCTGTCCGAATAGGATCTGGACGCTTGAGACGAAATTCTGGCGGGTGAGCGAATTCGCTTGACGACGGTGATTGCTGTTGTTTGGATTAATTGTGTTGGTTGTTGTGATTACAGTCTAAGGGTAGTAATTGTGGGTTTATCAAGAGAAGAGTAGCAATCATAGAATGTATTGTATAATATGTAGTCGTATGCGACGATAAGCTACTGACGTCTGACGTCTTTGCTGTTGTAATTCATCCTTGGAGGGATACAATCGAATGCCAATAAAATCTTAAAGATATTTGTCACTATTCGTAAATACATACTCAAATTTTCGTAATAGACGCTATGTTCTATTACAATACAAACTATGATTCACAGAGAAATCCAAACAAATTTGAGCATTTTCTCTTAATTTGCAACTTTATTTGAATTTCGTTTGTAACACGACGGAAATTTAAGGCTCTTAAGACGGTCCAACTCAGAGATTCTTATCCCTGGATTCAAGGAACCCTTATAAGTCCGTGGGTGAGGTTTGTAGAGATGCTAAAATATTGCACGTGGTCAAGAAAAAATCTCAACCGATTTATTAAAAAAAGCTACCAAAACATATAATTATAAATGAACGCGTTACAATGACATATAAGAAAGGGTTGAAATCACAGATTGAAATGATGGTTAAGATTTTACAAGTGGTTCATGATAGTAAAAAGGTTAAGAAACCCTTGTCTAACTACTTACCATCTTACAATACCTTTAGTCGTTACCCGTCGCAATTGTAAACACGTCTTGAATAACCGTAATTGTGAAATCCCTAATACCTTCGTTAATAGTGTAGATTAGGGGTGAACTCTAATTAACATAAAGTAGTTCAAAAGAGCCTGTGTAAAGAGAATTTTACAGTGCGGTCGACTTAAGAATATTTTTATAGACTGTCCCAGAAGGGGTAGGCAGAGGTGTAATCTTACACCCGCATATCGCCATGCTATGAAATTTAGGTCCCACGTTATAGAGGACGAGCCTACTGCCGTTATCGAGCACATTGCCAGACTCCGTGCTGCTACTGAGAATTTGGTAAAAATCAGTAACAGTTTTGCTTGACCTAGGAATCGAACAGGGGACCTCCGACGCAGGAAGTCTTAAAAAAATAAATTCTAGATGGTTTACGGACGAAAAAAATTGAAAGCAATTTGTAAAAATAAGAAACAGTTAAAAGTTTTCGGTTTTTAAACGTCCAATTTCCTGGTTGAAAACTTCGTTCTGAAATATCACCAAGCTATTTACATTTTAGACGGTTTCGTTCAGAAATTGCACAAGAATGTGACGATTATAATTAAAGAGGCATTGTTATATTTTCTTTTTCGTTTTTCCGTGAAAATGTCCATTGAGAGAACAGGCATAATGCCCTGCACTGTTTTATGGAAATGTGAAAATTAAAGCGAATGCTTGGTGTAAAAGTGGGTGTTAATGCTGAATGAGTAATTACAACTTAGAATTAATTATTCTTGAACGTAGGTCGCGGATATATAAGTATTTTCATCAATTATCTAGTTGCTATAGTATTAGATCTACTAAGTTTTGAATCAAGTTCCTGTTATGTGAAATCAAATAACTCATACAAATTTTGTCAAAATGGAACAAATTTTTTAAGGTCCTATTTCACCATCTCTGGATACCATCTAGTGGTGGTGAAACAGGACCTTTGAATTTTGTCACGTTAAATACCCACGAAAACCGGGCTGCGATTGGAGACCATTGGAGAGGCCTATATCCAGCAGTGGACTCTTGCAGGCTGATGATGATGATGAAGATAATGATGATGAAATATGCAGCTCAACTGTATCATCATCATCATCAGCCTTTAACAGTCCACTGCTGGACTTGGCTTGGACTGCTTGGACAACGGTTTGGTATAGGTTTTGTATCAAGTTTTCCTTCTATTACAATGCTGTTCTCTGCATAATATGCTGCCTCTATCGGCTTTTACCACACCCCACATCATGCCCCACACCCATGGAATGATATGGGTGGCTCAACTTTATGCTAGATACAAATTTACGTCTCTGTTCATGCATTTACTTGGCCATGTCTGCAGTAACTCACACTTTCTCTTAGTAAATGAGTACGCTCTGCAGCACTGAACGCTAATTTACGATTGTATTATTCCCGTTGCCATATTTAGACAGTTTTTGTGATTAAATGCAACGACTATAGAGACATGCGACGTGGTTGGATATGTAGCGCAATACCAAATTGATCACCCGCTGGAGCAAATTTTGATTCCCTATAAAGGCAAAAATCTCTATCTCACAAATAGTAGAATTAGGATGAGGATGCGGTGGCTGAACCACTGAACCGATAGCCACAAAACTTGATATGGAATGAGCCAAAAACACTGAAAAAGAACATAGGGGTATCTGTTACGTGCATCTCCTCTAAGGAATAAACCAAAAAATCTATTGGAATGAACGCGAATGGTTTTTCTCAGTTTTTAATTTGTGTCTCACACAGGCGAGTATCATAGTTTTATGTATCTACGTAGGTTCCTAACACAAACATGCACAACTTTGATAGCAAACAGAAACTTTGTTCATTCGCTTATTGTACAAACTATATTATAATTGTTCGCTATACGAGCAATTCTGTGACATGTACAAGTTGGAATGTGATCGTAGTTCCATGGATGTACTGTTATAGTTTGTTATTTGTGTAACTGTGAATGAATTGAAAAAGTTACTGGAAGCTACAGGGAAACATTTTTAATAATATAAGGGTAAGGCTTTAGAGGAGGTGAGATGGGAGCTTTTGAAGTTATTGGACAAATGATAGGCGATTGGCAGGAGCAAAATTCTACGAAGAAGATACCTTTGTCCTTCAGAAAATACAAATTCACTCGTTATAAGAATAACAACAGCACCACAACCTCCACTTGTATGTAATTTTGCCTATTGTACAATTGCAAAACAGTGGTCGAGTATTTGAATTCAGAAGATTTCACGACGTGATACTAACGGGAGTACAAGGCACTTTTTTAATATATACATATGTAAGATAGGCTTTCGGCATTGATATGCAACGCGCTTGATCCCACATAGGCATCACCGACGTGTTGCCAATTCTAAAGAAAAGTAAGAAGGTGGCAATTTTTCCAAACCTCTTTTCTTGTCCCTCATAAAAAGATTGCATGAGGACTGTGCTTACTGCGCTTTTACTCATCGAATAAATCGTGACAAACAGAATAATGCTAGGAGACCCATTCATGTCCTTATCACTAAAACAAGTACGAGATCTTACTCATAAGATCGTTCGCCACAAAATACCTCAAACTAAAGATATTCTTTCTTCAGTACCAAAAGTCATAACCTCATACAGCTGAGCCGAAAATGTCCCAGTTATACTTGGCACGATTCTGATCTCGTGATTAAGATAAGGCCGACGTCTATTGGACATAGTGAGGGCATTATGTCGTTTGTTGCGGGCAGTTAGTGAGTGATGGGTGGAGATGGAACGATTGAGGTTTTGATTTCTCGAATAAAGAACATAAAATTCAGTTTGGTTTGGTTTATGACGGTATTTTTGTGGTATGGTGGCTGATATATCTATAGGTTTTAATACGATCGTAGACTACTATCGATATTCTTATGCCTTTTATTCCAGAAAGAATATATAGATAGGTGTACGCATACGATTTTGGCAATAATGATTGCATGTATGATGTGTGTGGTTTAAGTAGCCACTTTGCTAACAGAGTCTTCGTACGCTATTTAGCGCTGCATCAAGGCGTTGTGTCTCCAATTTCCATACAAGGAGTCACTTTGTTGTTGTTTTGAGTCTGGCTATTCTTTCCGTCTATTCTAATGTTTGTAAAGTACCGTGATTTATGCCCCGCTTTCTAACCCCGTTAGATGTTGTTAACGAAATTGATTTGTCTTTAGATCTAAGTAATACGGTTTAAGCTTACAACTAACTGACACTAATATTCTCTGTTGCCGCGCTGATGTAAATAATTGCCTAGAATAACATGCTTATCTCAATCGGTGAATCAAATATCTACGACTACATGATACGAGTATGATGCAAATTTAAGTGTAAACATATGCGAGAAATGAAAAAAGCCTATGAAGAGACTATATACATTTATGACCGTTTTAGGAATAATCTAACCATTTAGCTACATAATTTACAACTCGAAGCACAACTCGAACCCCAATGGTTTCAAATAAAAAATCATGATATATCTGATAACAGCCTAAAGTGTTCCCAAGTGTTCCTCGATTTGCAATATTCCGTTTTAGATATAAATATAATGCTCTGATATGTATTTAGAGTCTCTAAGGGCAATAGGAAAACAGCTTTGTCGCTGGCAAATGATGAGTATACACATTTGTTATCTCTTATCTAATGTAACATCCTTGCGGAATTGACGTTAACTGGGGATACCAACAGATTACCATGCAGAAGGTATCGGGTTCGAATCCATGTCCACTAACGACTTTTCACAGTTACGTGCGTATAGTAGTTAATTATCGCTGTCCCGTTTTCTCGGAGAGTACGTTAAGCCGTTGGTCCCGCCTGTTATGACGATCTTTGACTGTCGTTATAGAGAGTCCGTAACCAATGAAATAAACCGACACTAGTCTAAACTATGGAATATTGCTATCCCTTTGAGTTGAAGAGTTAAGACAGGCAGTCACTCTGTGAAATAAGCTACTAAAGCTACTGGGTTGGAACTGGGATAATGCAAGAAGGAGGATGATGATTGACGCTTGTGGTGACAAGACGTCAGCATTTTCCAGTTTTTTTCCTAACTTGGAGAGAACAGCAGTAGCAGGTCCGTTTAGTGACGGATTAATAATACAAAATGTCACTGGTAAGAGGTTACTAAGGCAAATATACGAAGCATGTACTATCTTGCAGAAGCGAAGCAAAACTTGACAGCGAACCCAATAGCGTCCCATCTGGCCAGTTTTGTATACATGGTGATTGAAAGTATACTTTTTAGGTTGCGTTTGTTTTAATTGATAGAACTAAATACAACCATCACTAGTAAGTACTTTGGTTTTTCTGATAATACTTTCTAAGCGCCTGATTCCAACGACATATTCTTAAGGTTATGACTGAAACTAAAAAAAAGGTCCAAACTTCATCCCACACATAATTTCCCAAAAGGTTTTCCGAACCCTATTCTTAAGAATAAATAACATTCGGATATAGCCGCCATTAATATTGCTGTCTCATTTTCGTAGCTTATAGCTCATTCTGTCCCGTTCTTACCGAAAACTTCTCTATAAAGTTGGCATCATCCGTATACGTTCCTTTCTTGTCATGATAACATCTTGATTCCTCGAGACAAAAACGTTTTGGAACAATGCCTTATACTTGGGACGAGTTCGAGAATGTTATATGTGTATCGATTTATTATACGAAGGCTTTCGAATGATGGACTGATGTTTAGTATCGATTGCTACGAAGATATTCGAAAGTTCGTAAAATATAATTTGATATTTTGGCATTTTGTATTGTTCAGCAAAGCATATGTGTATAATTTTATGTTCAAATATTTCATAGCTAGTAACTTAACTGCAGAGTACAAGATCGTTTATCTTGAAATATCTTAGCACAATGGTGAGTGACGATAAATTTGGAAAATGCAAGCCGATGGTTCTGACTAATCAATTGTCCTGAGAATTGGACTCATTTTGACAGGAATAGAAGTTAGCACGATAAGACTTTTTTTTCAGGGAAAGCATTAGGTTTCATTCAAAATCTACTAAACACGGGCAAAGTTAAGAGCATGGCTAGTTTACGAATAATAAGTAAAATAAATAATTATTTTGAATTATACCACTTTCAAATCAATTCTAATAAACTAAAATAAATCTCAGGCGAGACATAATGTAAATAATTGAAAAGTCAAGAGCAACAAATACAAAATAATTATGCTATTTTAACCTATTTCTGACGTCTGGATAGTAATCTATGCCTGCAATAATTTTAACTTCATGAACAAAGATAGTATTTCTAGTTGTCTAGGATATTTTTGGTTTCTATTATTTTTTGTTCATCTATTGTTATCTTGTAGGTAAGATTTTCTTTGTTATGAGATGGAGGTTCGAGTCGTTTATGAAATTTAAAAAGCATTTCACTTAATACGATATAAAGACTGCGAATATATATTTCTATGGAAGGTTATTCTATCATAATCAAGTAGTTTTTATGGAATGTTGAGTTATAAACCAAGGCGAAATACAAATACATTGTAAACAACATCACCTGTTTTGTTATATAATTACGTTATTTTATATAATTATTATATCATATACTAGATATTCCTCGCGGCTATTTCAGCCTATATACATATAGTCATAAATAGTCCGCTATCTTTAGGTGAAATTCATAAGGTTTTTCAAGTGCATAAAGTTAGTTACACAATACCAAGTAATAAACATTATTATTATTTTATAATAATAATATAAGTTTTCGGCTGTTTTTCTATCTGAAACGGGATGGCTGAACAGATTTTGATGGGACTTTCCCTAGAAGACAGAGGACTTTGTTGCTATATATTTATAGGTTATAATTTGACCGGGTTTCCTTCGTTTTCGAGTCACCGATAATAATGGGGGTGAAACTGCGGGAACAGCTATTTAGGCATAAAATGCTGCGTTTGTACCGGCATTCACAGTATTAAAATTTTCTGAAGATCTATATTATTATAATAGAAAAAATATTTCTTATTGTAGCGCTCATAGAGTGACTTGACATGTCGTTCCTAAAAGCTTGGCTATCTTAAGCAACGCTTTAACAAGTCGCCACTTGGATGGGTGACCGCGTGTGGCATTTAAGCGCTCCCGTGCTTCATAGGTCACGTAAAGCTCTCGGTACCGGTTTTTGTCTCGGGTGACGAATCGTTAGGCCATGTTGGAAGCCTTCGGTCGGTCTAAAAACTAAACATCAGAGTTGGCGACACGCTCACATAAAAAAGGAAAGAAAAAAATACTGTAGATGTCAGTGCCAAATCTTTTGTCAAAGAGCTCAGATATTAACCTAGAGGCGCATTTCATATGGGCGCTTTGAAGACAAACTTTTTGCGACTCAAATTGCCGCTTGGCAGTCGCGCTGCGGCAGCTGTCTCTCTCTCCCCCAGTGTATCTTAACTACGAGAGCGAGAGAGACGGAGAACGACGCCAACTACGAACTAAACTGGAGACAGTCCCCACTTGAAATCGGCACACGAAGTCCTTAAGAACTGCGCTTCTATGTAAATCAGTATTCATTGCTTTTGTCTTATAACATTCTCGTCACATTTAGATCAGTCGTACCAGTGTTTCAGTTAATGATTATTTCGTCTGAATGTTTCAGTTGTGGCTAAGATGTCCTTCCATTGTCATTCGATATTGTCTGGACTTCGGATAAAATGGATTCTAAGTGTCGGCGACAGGGTCACGGAATAAATGTTTTAATGAATATGAAGCTTATGTAGCAGTAAGAAACGTATCTTTCCTTGTCTGTTATGGGTTATGGTTGTAACGATTATGACTGTATCCGTATGTTCCTGAAGCTGGTCATAATATTGTATTTTTAGAAGTACATTTTTAGCTTCCACACTAGTTGTGAATCCTGTGTGGAAGCTAAAAAAGGAGGCAGCGATTGCCGAGTGAATATACCAACAGACTGCCATGCAGAGGGTATCGGGTTCGAATCCACGGTGCGCACCAATGACTTTTCGGAGTTATGTGCGTATTGAATTGTTAATTACCGCTTGTCCCGTGCCTCGAAAAACACGTTAAGCCGTCGGTTCCGGTTGTCATGAAGATCTTTGACAATCATTACAGGGCGTCAGTACCTTCTAAATAAACTGACACTACCATGGAATATCGCTATCCTTTCGGGTTGCGGAGGTCAGAAAGGCATTCGCTCTGTGGAAAAGCTAATATTCAGCCAAATCCGGTTAGACCAGTAAGCGGACCCCAGATTTAAACTGGGATAACGCTAAGAGAAAGACTAGTTGTGAATCCTGTGTGAGCGACTTTAAAAACATTTATGAATGGACACAAAGAGCCTGCAGTTTCGAAACAACAATTTGTGGATCACACAATGTGTTTTCTCGTGTCGGAATCTAAGGCTGCGTTTCCACTAGAGATGTGCGAGAGAAATGTGTCGTGCGAGGATGTCTGGCTGTGCAGTGCAAAATGTGTAGGGGTTTCCGCCAAAGCTGTGCGAGGTGAATGTGTCGTACGAGGATGTGTAGCGGAGCTGTAAATAATGTGTGGTGCGAGGGCGCGTTGCGAAGCTGTGAAATGTGTCGACAGGGGTGCGATGTAGTGGGAGCGGCGTGACGCGATCGCCTGCCTGCCGCTCACGTCTCACTTTCATCCCTCGCAACACATTCCTCGCATACATCCCTCGCACACATCCCTCGTACACATCCCTCGCACATATCCCTCGCACACATCCCTCGCACACATTCCTAGCACACATCCCTCGCTTGTTTTGTATGCGCAAAAATCTGGCTCCGCTGAGCCGTTTCCACCAGAGCAGTGCAGACCGAGGCGAAGTAAATGAAGCGATACTATTGGTTCTTTACAAACACATCCCTGGCTACGCATCCTCGCACATCTCTGGTGGAAACGCAGCCTTAATCATGACACGCGGCGCAGTGTCTCATGGCGAGTTGACTGCTTATACTACTCCGCCATCCGTGCAAAGTTTTGTTTATGCATTGCCTTTTAGCTATACGACGTCACAAATTCAATATGGAATCTACAAGAGTTCCCGGCATTGTGTTCCAAAGTTGTATGGAAACAATTATTTTTTTAAATATTCCTTCTTACATTACATGGGTAGAGGGGTTATCAATCATCTGGATAACATAGTATTGGTTCTAAATATATTTGGCTGAGTTGGCCGCATATTAATTCTTTATGTATGTAGTTATATTAAACAATTGTATGCTGTGTATGCATTATAAATAATTTCTTGCAACATTGTTTTTATTAATCAAATTTTGTATGTAGTCCGATATAATTTTGGCAAGCTTTGTCTTGTTACAATAATAAATTTATTTATGCGGGTTTAAAAGGGTTTCTTGGAAGAATCGAATAATTTATTATTCCACTAAGCTTTAGATATACCAAGCGACCAAGTAAATTGTTTAGAACTACCCTTGTAATGCAGGTAAACAAAAGATTTATTCGAGGAATTCCACGTATGGTGGAGAGGTTGATCGAATCCCACATGAGACAACGCTTTGTTTGATAGATTTAGATTGTTGATGTTTGCAAGGTTGCCGGAATTAATAAAATATTACTAATGGGGGTGTTGCCTTTTAGTAGTTCTTGATAAAAAAAACCCGGTCAAGTGCGAGTCGGACTCGCGCACCGAGGGTTCCGTACAAACCTGTAGGTATATAAGTAAAAGTTCACCAGTCATAGTAATGGTATTTTTATTGCAAAATGAAATCTATAACATTACAGTATGGAAAGCTGGAGGAGCATAATTTAAAGAAAAAGGTGTCTTTGTCGTTTGTTATCAGTCATCCTTTATTTTATATTAACACTAGACGACGCCAGCAGCTCGCCTGCATTTTTTTTAAATTTACCCGTTATGGCCGATCCCGTGGGAATTTCGGGAAATCCCTTCTTAGTGCACCCCTACGGTCCCTAAGGAACATACATGCCAAATTTCAGCTTCCTGCACCCAATAGTTTCGGCTGTAGCGTGTCTGTCAATCAGTCAGTAACGCAAGGATTTTATATATTAAGATTATCGATTATTTTATAATAGGTATAACTTAAATACCTTTACCAGCCTTGCAGCAGCCTTGCAAAAGTCTGCTGATGAATGATGGTAAGATTTTTTATCAAAGTTATTGATTTAAAAGTTTTAGTGACTATTAGAAATCTAATTAAGTAATCTAACTAATTAAGTATTTTTAATAATAAAATTATAGTATTTATTTGCGATGAAAATTAAACTAGGGTGACTATTTACACATAAAATAAAACAATAATCAATATTCTTAAATAAATAACAAAAATAAGTAAGGGGCGATAGCCCAGTGTTGTAGGTAACGGACTGCCGAGACGATGATCTCGGGTTCGATCCCCAGGCACCCCAGCCACAAATCGCTGACTTTTCGGAGTTACATATGTGTGTATTTAAAATGTTAATTATCACTCGCTTAGTAATGTGCCCGGTAGATGGCAATAGGCTCGCCCTCTATTACATTGGGACCGTAACATAACTGGCGAAGTGTGGGTGTGTACGTATTACACATCCACACTTCGCCAGTTATGTTTGCCTACCCCTTCAGGGATAAAAAGGCGTGAAGTTATGTTACGTTATGTAAATTTAAAAAAAACATAAAGGAAATGAAAATTTTAAAGTATGGAATTAAGTATCAAATTTGAACCAGATCTGTAAATGGAGACTGAAAAAGGTATGAAAGTACCACATTGAACATTGAAGTTCGAAAAAACGTTATCTATAAATGTACTAATTCGTGTTGTGCTAGTGTTTATTAACGGAAACCTGTTTATAGATGAAAAATATGTGAAAATTCCATTTTGGGGATTCATTCTAAAATCAATATTGAAGTCTCCTACGACAATCAGACGAGAACATGAATTATACCTATGGAGGTTGCTGCCGTATATTGTTGTATTTATGCATTTTATTGCAACATTAATTCGACATTGTGGTGACCTATATACAGTTATCACTCTGACATTAAACATTTCGAAATGCAAGCATTCACAATGGCTGTTTGCAGCGTCTCATCATCATCAGCCTTTATCAGTCCACTGCTGGACTAGGCCTCTCCTTTGAAAGGAGGAATTGGCCTACTATACCACGCTGGCCAAACGGGTTGGAATAGGGTTTGTATCAAGTTTTCCTTCTCTTACAGTGCTGTTTTCTGGATAATATGCTCCCTCTGTCGGCTCTTACGACACCCATGGGATGATATGGGGTGGTGACAATCCGTATTCTTAATCCGTCACCACACGGATATGCAGCGTCTGGGTTATTTAAAATCTCAATCAGCCTATCGCAGTCCACTGCTGGACATAGGCCTCTCCCAACACGCACCACAGTACACGGTCCTCACCCTTCCGCATCCTTTAACTGGGATATAAGACGTTACTTCGTACCAAATTTCAAGATTTTGAGTTCACGGGAAGTATCCTGTAGGTTTTGATGATTCCCTTGCGGGTAGACGCCAGTTTGAAAATATAATTATATTGCTATTTCTTTTGATTGCGTAGACACAGAAGTTTGATTTTGTTACAGCCTAACGGTGTTATATACCTGAGTATTTGATATGAATTTCAATTTAATACCTCCACGCGTTCAAGAGAAAGGGGTAATAACTTTAAATTTATTAAAAATTTTTTTTTATTATGCTGTAACTAAAAAAATACAGTTTTCGCAATTTTCTCCTTTATAAGTGATATAAGACGTTACTTCGTACCAAATTTCAAGATTTTGAGTTCGCGGCAAGTACCCTGTAGGTTTTGATTCCCTTGCGAGTAGTCGCGAGTTTGAAAATATGCTTATATTGCTCTTTCTTTTGATTGCGTTGACATAGAAGTTTGATTTTGTTGCAGCCTAACGGTGTTATATACTTGAGTATTTGATATGAATTTCAATTTAATACCCCCACGCGTTCAAGAGAAAGGGGTGGTAACTTTAAATTTATAAAAAAATATTTTTCTTATATGATGTAACTAAAAATTTACGGTTTTCGCAATTTTTCCTTTATATGTGCTGTAAGGCGTTGCTTCGTACCAAATTTCAAGATTCTGAGTTCACGGGAAGTACCCTGTAGGTTTTGATTCACTTGCGAGTAGTCGCGAGTTTGAAAATATGCTTATATTGCTCTTTCTTTTGATTGCGTTGCCATAGAAGTTTGATTTTGTTGCAGCCTAACGGTGTTATATACTTGAGTATTTGATATGAATTTCAATTTAATACCCCCACGCGTTCAAGAGAAAGGGGTGGTAACTTTAAATTTATAAAAAAATATTTTTCTTATGTGATGTAACTAAAAATTTACGGTTTTCGCAATTTTTCCTTTATATGTGTTGTAAGGCGTTGCTTCGTACCAAATTTCAAGATTCTGAGTTCATGGGAAGTACCCTGTAGGTTTTGATTCACTTGCGAGTAGGCGCGAGTTTGAAAATATGCTTATATTGCTCTTTCTTTTGATTGCGTTGACATAGAAGCTTAATTTTGTTGCAGCCTAACGGTGTTATATACTTGAGTATTTGATATGAGTTTCAATTGAATTCCTCCACGCGTTCAAGAGAAAGGGGTGGTTACTTTAAATTTATAAAAAATATTTTTCTTATGTGATGTAACAAAACATTAACGGTTTTCGCAATTTTTCCTTTATATGTGCTATAAGGCGTTGCTTCGTACCAAATTTCAAGATTCTGAGTTCACAGGAAGTATCCTGTAGGTTTTGATTCACTTGCGAGTAAGCGCGAGTTTGAAAATATGCTTATATTACTCTTTCTTTTGATTGCGTTGACATAGAAGCTTGATTTTGTTGCAGCCTAACGGTGTTATATATCTGCGTATTTGATATGAATTTCAATTTAATACCTCCACGCGTTCAAAAGAAAGGGGTAGTAACTTTAAATTTATTAAAAATATTTTTTTTATATGCTGTAACTAAAAATTTACGGTTTTCGCAATTTTTCCTTTATATGTGATATAAGACGTTACTTCGTACCAAATTTCAAGATTCTGAGTACACGGGAAGTACCCTGTAGGTTTTGATTCCAATGCGAGTTTGAAAATATGCTGCAATTTGCAGCATAAACGGCTGTATCTTTTGATTGCGTTGGACTGGAAGTTTGATTTTATTACAGCTCTATGGAACCATAGATTCGAGTATTTAGTATAAATTTCAGTTTGATACCTCCACGCATTCCTGAGAAAAAGGGTCTTGACAGACGGACGGACAACAAAGTGATCCTATAAGGGTTCCGTTTTTTTCCTTTCGAGGTACGGAACCCTAAAAATTACTCGTCCTAGCTGGTAGCCACCGCTAAAGGAAGGTTTTTAAAATATTTCACCTCTCAGGTGAAAATCTATTGCACGACCAAATAATTAGAAAATATAATTTATCAATATTAACAAGTATTGCTCAATCATTTACTTTGATTATCTGTCTACAAGACGAACACTGTAGCCCGTCTACCTAGCAGATATTTACAAAGCGTTAGAGTTGTGGCAGATAAAAAAAGTCATCATTAGCGAAGCTAGAAAACTGAATGTTGTCGCACACAGCTCAGCCGTCTGAAACATGTTGATCGACAGCCCAGCAACAACATTAATGAGTACCTGCCAAATACAAACCTTGTACCAATGAATACAGATTTACATAGAAGCGCAGTTCTTAAGGATTTCGTGTGCCGATTCCAAGTGGAGACTGTCTCCAGTTTAGTTCGTAGTTGGCGCCGTGGCGGCGCTGACGCTGGAGACGGAGAACGCTCCGTCTTTCTTGCTCTCGGAGTTAAGATACACAGGAGGGACGTTCGTCTCTCTTGCTCTCGTAAAGACAGCTGTCACAGCGCAACTGCCACGCCAAGTGGCAATTTGGGTCACAGAAAGTTTGTCTTCAGAGTGCCCATAGAAAATGCGCATCCATGTAAATATCTGAGCACTTTGCTTGTACCTAACCGTGGAATTCAATATTCGATTTATCCATTTTTTGATTTTTAGATTCGTTTTTCACATAAGCTCCATACTAAATATGTCAAACCCGAATCTCGAATTTCAAACTCCATGGATAAATCGAATATTAAAACCAGCCGTAAATCCACCAAATTTCGTTCCACTGACTTGTGTAGATAAATGTTTAACTTTTTCGTTCCAAAAGGTACGTCGAGGCAAAGGTATGTCGAGGTCGGAATCCTCTGTAGCAAAAAGTATTGAGATTTTTGCGTTGGAGAAATATCTACTCTGGAATTGGAAATGTGGCAAGCTTGAAATACTTTCAACAAGATTCTTTACCCTACCCTTTGTTGTTGCCGGATTATAATTCGTTAGATGTGAAATAATTTGGTTATGAAAAATGGACCGTGAAAGCTATTTAAGGTTTAGGTTTCAAAAGGTTTTGTGAAGCTATATTTGGATTTATGGTGAGTTAGAATTGTTTATTATAGATGTAAACAGGGATACACGGTTGCTAAGAGATTGTAATCGTATATTTGTAGTCAATAAAAATTGCTTATCAATTTATGTAGACCTAAAAGAACATTAAAAATGTAACAGTATAGGTATTTAAAATGCTGTGATTCATAATAATTATGAATCACAGCATAAATATTAATGATAATTATTATCATTAATATTTATTCATATTCAGATATTTAACAAAAAAAACCAGAATCGTCAGCTCTACTATTTGTTAGTGGAATATATTTTATTAGTAAATCTTTACCAACAAAAGGGTAACGTAGTTGAAAGGAATTCAAAAACACCTTTTAAATCTTTATTTTTCTCTACCTACTCGTAAGTATTCTAGAACCAATACCGCATATAATATTGCGAAAGATATTCTAAAGTACAGCTCAATTTGCCTGGTTAGATTCAGGCTAACAAGCGTATTTATAAACATCGCGCTTCTGTGAATTTTCTAACGGGATACCCAATAATGATCAGTCGGTCTGCGCTTCACTCGCAACATTTAATACGCAATAGGACGAATTATTATTCAACGAGCGAATAGATTCTATTCGCTATTTGGTTTTAACAGGGTGTTCGTTAAGTGTCGTGTTGAAATAAATGAGTTTGAGAGTTTAAAAACGTTTGTTAACGGTTTAAAGGACAATAAATGAGATACAAAGTTTGTCTCATAGCCGCCTATAGGGGACCGACTGCGGATCAATTTCTGGGTTCATTTCCGGGTCGAAAAAACAATGATATTGGGTTTTTCTTTTCAGTTGGCGGTGTTACACCCCCGTGTCTCCAAAAGTGAATCCGTTGGTCCTGCGCCCAATCTTTCCCCTCTCGTGTCGAATATGCCATCCCATCGGTCTATGGGAGTGAGGAAGTGAACTAGCGTCTGCACACACACTTGTGCACTATAACATGTCCCGTGCAGTTGGCTAGTCTCGTAAGAGACTGGCCGCCGTGACCGAAATTCGTTTAGGGGCATTATTATTATAGGGGTTTATTCACTTTTTAAGTGTAAACAAAGAAAAATTGTTTTATAAATAAGTCATAAAAGTAAACATGCCTGTCAAAACAGATGACCTGAAAAACATTGAATCTTACAGATGAAAAATTTTGCTATTGCTTTGTCATTCGAATTATGTAGCTTGTTACATATTTCTGAAAGCCATTATTTGATCTAAATTTGATTTACCAAAAATACTATATATTTTACGTAACTAATTAGATATTTCTACAATCTCTTCTTCTTATTGAATGGCTGACCTCCGAATGGGAGAGCCATAGATACCACATACCTTATCCATGATGTGAATGCAAATCCCTCCCTCTCCAGTCACTAAAAGGTAGCACTGATAGTGTGACTTGACTTTGACTTACAGTTTAAGTTCGGCAAAGTTAAGCACCACTTGCACAGGTCTTCACTTGGATGGGTGACATCAGAGCGCTACAGTGTTTTGGAGGGCACTTTGATGCCGGTTATTATCCTAGGCTATTTTTAGGCTATGTTGGAGGCCTAAGGGGCTAAAACCTTTGAGCTACAACTGCAGAGGTGGCCATAGACATAAACGTAAGCCCTATTTTCTATAACCTCCCGTCTCATTATCTTCAGATACATTGATTCATTTGCCATTCATGCCATAATCACTGTGCTATTCTTTTATATCGCACATATCATAAGTGATTAAACCAATATAACCAATGTATGTCTGCCTCCGTGGTTCAGTGGATCGCGTATGCTACTACTGATCGGAGGTCCCGGGTTCGATTCCCAGGTCGGGCAAAAGTGTTACTGGGTTTTTCCGAATACTCAGTAGCAGCACGAAGTCTGGTGATGTGCCCGGTAACGGCCAAAGGCTCGCTCCCTATTACGTGAGACCTAAAAATCCATGGCGAAATGTGGGTGTAATATTTACACCTCTGCCTACCCCTTCGGGGCGGCGGATATATAAATAAATAAATAAAAATAAATCCGATATATTTTTGCCCACCATTGAAACTGAACTATCACCATACCTTTTTAAACAAAGGCCTTTTATGAAAAATTCTTTGACTCGGCGCAGAAGCGGCAATCGTTAGGCACTCGACAACAAAAGGTGCAACTAGTCCAAGGGCACATAACTCTGAGAGCTCAGAGTGTCACTGTTGTGAAAAAGAACAGGGCACCTATTTTATTTTACTATGCAACAAAAAACGCGCCTACGCGAAGCTTGGAAGTGTTTTGATGGCGGAAGCATGAAAGAAAGGCTTCTATTGAGAATTGTTAAAGCAAGCGAAAATATTGCTCTCACTCTCAACTGTCATGTGTGTGGAACCATTGATGATTATGGCACTTGGAACATTTCCTAAGTGATACACATACCGAAAGACCATAATATCATGTAAATTGACCTGAAATTTTAAATTGCAATATAATCTTTAGAAACTTATTATATATATTAAAAAAAAATACCATAAAGAGCTAATCCAGACTAGGCGTTCTTTGAGCGTGTGAACGACACGTACGCCCAATGTGAAGTCATTCCAAAAACCTCTTATTAAACGATTTTGCAGTTTAGTTATAATACGCAGGCTACTTTTAGATTGCACATCACTTTGGATTACTATGGATAATCCAGAATAATCTTTCCGTCAATCTGTATCATAAATATCTAAAGTTCGAAGCCTTCCATCACTTCCAAGATTTAGAGGTACGCATTAGTTTGAATAAGATTTAGCTTACACACCTTCAGTATATAGGAGTAGAAGCAGTTTCTCAGCAACAACTTTATAACTGAATCCAACGAAACGGTCTCAGGTTAACTCGGTACATCCATATTTTATGACGTAATCTTCTTCGCCAAAATATTAGGCATCTCACTGCGTACCTTTACTATTTGATGAGGCCTTAAGGCAGCGGCATTTATTCAAGCAAGAGACGAAATAACTAATGGCACAGAAGAAACCACTCAATTTATTTTTCTGAGGAAGGTAATACGGATTGAAAGGCGTAAAACTGGTATGGCGTTTGGAGCTGGCATAGCTTTGGATGAGTCAAGCGTTTGCATACATCATACTAGTTTTACAATAACGTGGTCACGCCTACATGACGTGGAACAAAAACTGGGGTAGGTACTACGTTTTTGTTGTTTTATGTAATTTTCTTTATATGAGAAGTTTATAAGAGAGTGTTGTGGGGTAAAAGAAGATATAGTGACAAGCATCGAGAAAGGTATGCTAAGATGGTTTGGGCACGTGGAGAGGATGGATGACGAAAGACTGACCAAACAGATATATAAGGCAAGTGTGGGAGGGACAGGACGAAGAGGAAGACCTAGGCGGACGTTTTCAGACCAGATTGGAGACATCCTTAAAACAGGACAGGTGAGAAGTACCCTGAACAGAAGAGCTTGCATGAGGAATCTGATGGGAGTGAATGAAGCAAGAGAGATATGTCAGGATCGTTGCAAATGGCGTTCCGTAGTCTCTGCCTACCCCTCCGGGAAACAGGCGTGAGTCTATGTATGTATGTATGAGAAGTTTATAAAGTAATCTGAGCGCCAAAAATAATTAAATAGGTATAAACGTGAAAGTTTGTGCCGATTGATGGATGTTTTGTGCTATCTCGCGTCAAGACTTTTGCAACAGATGTTGATGAAATTATAAAATTTATACATCAGAATAATACGTAGGCTAACTAATTTCTTTGCGGGCGAAGGCGTGGAGAAAAACTCCTCATAATATTATATTGTTGTGTCTGGTATTTGACCTGTGCTGTTACTAACTAGTTGATTGGTAATCCTTACTTTTACAGTTATTCTGTTTTATAACATTGCTCTCTTATACTTAGTGCCAGATTCCTTGACACCTATGGTACCTATGCATTTCATATAGAAGAGCTACGCCTCTTGCGTAGCTCTTCTATATGAAATAAAATATACATACCTATTAGATGTTCCTAGATTTGAGCAGAAGTACTGTTTGAAAAATAGTTACAAGCGTAATAGGTACATTTTAAATTTATTTTCACCACTTACCACAAGATGGGCGGAATGGGCGGCTCTCACCGTCATGTTTTGACAAATTCAAACGTCCGAGACTTTGCCAAATGCCTTCTATACTCCTGTTTAACGTGCCAATTCCTTGGCGGCGTTGCCAACGGAGTGAGCGAGCCATTACTCAAGTTCCGACGGAATTCATGATGTGTATCATGTCCGAGCTATTACTTGCTAATCTATCAGGGAAATTGGGAAGGTGAAATGTGTGAATATTTCATGGATTATTATTTTTTAAGACAACGCCAGCGCGAGTGTAAATCCTGTGCCGTAAGGGGTTAATTTATGTTTATTCAACGGACACAAAGTACAGTCAGACGAAACAATAATCTGTGGATCACAAAGTCTTATCTCCTGTGGGGATCGAATCCACATATCTCGCCGCAATGCCAAACGGCGAAGCTACCGCTAACTGCTTTACGCCATGTCTATCTACGAACATATTTTAGTTATAGACGATATTCAAAGAAAAAAAATTATTCGGGCAAGTGCGAGTCTGACCCGCGCACCGAGGGTTCCGTACGCATTTTACCTTATTTGAGGTTGGTGCTAATTACGCTAGTCCTCTAAATCTGTATGAGCGCCCATACAACTTAGAGGACTATATTAAATGGAGTCTACTATGTATGTATGAGGACACCCTTAAATTTTCCACTTTTTTATTTTTTTGTAATTTTTCCTTTATTTGTGCTGTAAGACCCTGCTTTGGCCAAATTTCGTGATTTTAGTTCTACGGGAATTACCATATAGGTTTTCGACCCAAAACCTATATGGTACTTCCGGTTGACCTAGATTGTCAATTTTGGTTCAAACCAAGGTCTTACAGCACAAGTAAAGGAAATATTCCGAAAATTAAAAAAAGTTGATAATTAAGGTTAATTTTGGTACTTACAAGTTTTCGCAAAAATCTAATTTTGACCGTATCTTTTTATCGGGTTGACCCAGGACCCTGATTTTTATACACCTAATAGGAACCGTATACCTCAGTATCTAGTATAAATTTCAATTTGCTAGGTCCACCCGTTTTTGAGAAAATCGGTGGTGACACACGGACAGACAGACAGACAGACAGACAGACAGACAGACAGACGGGCAAGAAAGTGATCTTATAAGGGTTCCTTTTTTACCTTGTGAGGTACGGAACCCTAAAAAGTACTCTCTCGAATCTATAGCTTAAGTGACTCAATTTAATGCGGTGAGATTTATGATTGACATTAAAATAATGTAAAGGGTACTTATGTATCGTATAACAATTGATGTCGTTTTATTTCAAACTTATTTAAATTGAAACAAACGTCTTTTGATATTAATACGTAGAGTTTTAGAGCGTAGTTGATTATTTTGACAACGCAATGCATTCATTACTTTGAATCATAGAACTCAAAGTCATGACAGGGTCAACAAATTAAAATGAAACAAAGAAAATGAATGAGAGTTATTCAAAAGAGCTGAGTCATCGTCGATGCTTCTTTGAAAGTAAAATGGCTGCATAAAATACAGTCATTTTAGCCAGAACAAAATATTAGGAGATTATATTTATTCTATTGTCAGTATAACTAATTTGAACTAGGTACATTTAATTTGTGAAAATAAATTGCGAACTGTTTCGTTATTTCAATGTCAAAAGTATGATGTCAACTAAACTTATTTAGTAGACAAGTTATTTCTTTGTAGAGGACGGTTCAGTTTATAATGTAGAATGGAGTTGGTATTTACAATAATTATATCCGATTCTGTAGTAAACTTTATGAAAACATGCGGAACACAAGCCTGATGCAGTATTATAATATACATATTGGATTTGATAAACTCATCCCGAAAATTACCGACCCATAAAAATGCTCTTTCAAAATTGGTTGCTAGCCGAAAGCACACGCAAAAGTCCGGTATATACCCAAAATCTTAATTTCCAAATTGATTCAGTAAGTACATTGAGATCATTTGCTACTTTTTTTCTTTTTTAAACAGAATTTACTTATCTTTCGAGTCAGTCCATTATTCAGCTGGTGCTGGCGACAGTGACAAATATATTTTGTCTTGAATTACAGCCGTCATACGGTCTTAACTGAAGGACATAAACAAGTTTTATTTCAAAGATAAAATCTCGTTTATTGAGGACGATTTTTAGGAGCGGATTGTTGAATCCTTGTGACTATATAAAAACGAACAGACAGACGTACGATACAGCCCAAAACTACTGGCATTAGTAGGTTAAATATTTGCATACTCGTTTCTCTTAAGTGGTTTGTCCCTACTACAAGAGTTACAGGTAAATTTTACAGGAAACTGGAAGAGTGTCTTTGATATCATTGATTCATAGTGTACCGTTTATCCACATTGTTTTATCCCCTGTATTGTAACGAACCATTGATCGATAGAGTTAGTGCCATGATTTTGGATAAAACCATACTAAAGCTATGGTTGCATGAATGGGTATGAACGTAAAGTCTATATTAATAGTAGTAGATTTGCATACTATATTTTGGGACGTTTTGCGACTCTGTAGGAATAAATTTTTAAAATGTGTCCGTAAAAGGGTGACATTAAAAACTAGTGGTTTTTTTTTTGGGACTAATCCCACTCTCATTCCCACTACTGTGTCACCTGTGTAGCCAGGTTCAGCTGCAGTGACCATTGATGACAACGAGTTTTGACACTCGTGAAGTCCCGGGGAATGTTAAACTGTCTTGGAACCCGCAACGAACTTAATCAGAAGTATATTGGAGGAGTTGGAAAATGAATAATCCACTTCCCTCCTTAACAAAGCGGGAGACAAGCAACGAAGAGATGTAGTGATGAGAAAAGATAAGCACCACGGACATGAGCATTAAGGGGGCCTAAATTGTGAACTATGCCTGTTTCCAGTAATATGTATGGCAGAAACGCCTAAACGCACGGAAATTCGTCCTACTTGCCACAAGATCCGTATAGTACACTACTCCAGAAGTTACCTCTAATTCGTTAAGCATGATATTACGTTCAATTTGCCAAAGACTACACTCCCATAGAATGTGATGAGCAGCTAAAAACTAGTGGTTATTAAATTACGGATCCATACTTTGTCCTAGAAAGTAACTTTAGTTCTTTACTACATTTTATAATAAGTAACCTTTATTTGTTTATTTCAGGTAATAATAAGCCATATAGATACAAAGGTACGTTATAGACTAACATACATAAATTAATATCATAAAAATATTAGAAACAAACAGATTTGTTTACAGCTTCGTGTTACGCTAAATTGTTACCAATGGTACCTTTTGTACTACGGTACTAGAGTATTATAAGTAGTACATTATCATACTGTAGTCCACGCAGATGAAGCCAAAGGAAAAGCTAGGTTGAAAAATAAAATCTTGTTAACTGGCAAAGATTTTTATGAGAGGATAGTTGATTCTGTGTGTATATTATTATATTTAAGGGGCGATGACTCTGTTGTGTTTATTTGTATTATAAGAAGCCGGGAAAATAGTTTAATAGCGGTATTGTGATCGTTTATTACGTTTAATCTCTCTTGTTTAGTGTTTCGCTTTTGTGTTGGAGTTCGTCGGACTACGATTTGATTTAATATCCTCTGATTCAGATTTAAAACGTTTGTCATTCATAATAATTACTTTGTCAAGCATTTTTTTATTGTTGCATACATTTCTGGGCTCTTATCGATACTAGTAACGTGGTAAGCTAGAGCACATTGTAATCTTAAGGGGTCTTAAAGCATATTTAGGGGAGTAACTTAGCATCATCTGTACTTATTATAATATGAAGACTCCTTTTCAACCTGCGTGTGTGTATAATATAATAATATTCTATCACATTCACACATCACCATCTAGTCCCAAGCTAAGAAGAGCTTGTGTTATGGGTACTAGATAATGGATAAACATACATATTATATACTTTTTCTTTTTTTTTAATATTTACATATTATAGATAAAAACACCCAGACCAAGACAAACATCCATGTTCATGCACACAAATGTTTGACTTGAGCGGGAATCGAACCCGCGACCTTCAGCGTAGCAGTCGCTTACACTCCCGCTGCGCCAACTGGCCGTCTGTATGAACGTGATAAACTCAAAATGTACCGAAAGTATTTTTGTACAGTTGTCCCCAATAGATAGTTTGATCTAAGGCTAAAACTAAACTTTAAAGAAAAAGAAGGTTTAAGTGTATAATTTACGTGGGTAAAGCCACGGGCAAAATCTAGTTAAATATAGTTGGCAAACGTAATTATAATAACGTGACCTCTGTATGAATTGCCCCTTTGTTGGACATGGGCCTATTCTCACTATGAAAAGGGTCAGACCATAGTTCACTACGCTGGCCAATCGCCCGCTAGCATACTTCACGTCTTCCGAAAGAATTATGGTGAACTGGGATTAGATCCGTTTAAGTCAATTGAGAGACATACATTTTGTTCTATTTTTTTAATGTATTGTTTATTATACGGTGTCATCTCGTTATCTGGAAAAGTGTCGAGCGGGTTCGATTCCCGCTCAAGTCAAACATTTGTGTGCATGAACATAGATGTTTGTCTTGGTCTGGGTGTTTCTATGTAATATGTATGTATTTACAAAAAAAATATATAAAGGGTATATATATATGTGTACATATATATGTGTATATGTATGTCTATCCATTATTTAGTACCCATAGTACAAGCTTCTGCTTAGTTTGGGACTAGATGGTGTTGCGTGATTGTGATTGATTGTGATTCATTAACACTCATTTTATGCTTAATTTCTTAAAGTAACACCTGAAATGTAATTTTAGGCTACAGATAAATATATACTTTATCTTAATCTAGAGACGTCCACAGCAGAACATGGGCCTCCCCCAAGGATCTCCACACATACCGATCTTGAGCCGCCTGCATCCAACTGCTTCCCTCGATGAATTGAACCAGATCGTCGGTCCACCTTGGGGTAGGCCTACCCTTGTTTCATCGACCAGTACGTACCTGCTACTCTAGAACCCTCAGACCCTCATAGATAAATAATATATGTCTAGCTAGACTATACATTTTTCGGTTCCCGGGGTTTGAATTCTGGGTCGGAGAACACTTTGCATAATAACTCAAAACAACTATGTTTTGAGTCAGTATGTTTATATGAGTAAGTCCTGTGATATGGTTATAATCGTTAGACAGTCCATGAATTAAGAATAATTGTGGCGGATTTCTTATCAGCGGTACGGTATGAAAATATAGCTGACGTATTGCGTGTATGAAATATGCCTATAACTCTGGATACTCTACTACACGGACGGCACGCGGCGTAGTGGTTGAGACAACTACCAAGACGCCATTTCGATCTCTCTCCTTTATCTAAAAAATATTACTTCGAGTCTGGGTGATCTTAGCATCCGCTACTTGTAAAGTTTCAAATGCGGGCATCTTCCTTTGTAAAAAGACTTATACAAAAATATATTCTTCTATAAACATTTTGTAGTTCAAAAGTATGACGCATTTCCCATACGGTGCTACTATTGTGTCTACTACCCTGCCAAATTGAAACAACACGTCTCTGACGGTGCTCCGTTACTATCAATAACATTTTTAATCGACAGCGTAACCTAGTAGACTGTAGACAGCTTTATTGGGTTTCGTTTAAATAGTTTAGTAGATTGGGGCCCTTGTTACCCCAGTTTCTAAGGAACAGTTTGAGTTGTATGCAATCAAGAACGTTTGCAAGCAAATTGTATATTTGGAATAGTTCCTGTTAGAGTTTGTAGACACCAACTATTTTCTAATGGTAGGGCGTTTTATAATGGTGTGTTATAAAGCTATTGAAAGAAGCTATGCTTTTCGTTTTGAAATAACTGACTCATGTCTTGTTTGAAGTTTAACTATACCATGTACCATAGTATAATATAATAATAATCTACCACATACACACATCTGCATCTAGTCCCAAGCTAAGCAGAGCTTGTACTATGGGTACTAGATAATGGATAAACATACATTTATACTTTTTTTGTAAACATATATATTTAATATAGATAGAAACACCCAGACCAAGACAAACATCCATGTTCATGCACACAAATGTTTGACTTGAGCGGGAATCGAACCCGCGACCTTCGGCGTAGCAGTCGCTTACACTCCCGCTGCGCCAACCGGCCCTCTGTATGATCGTGATAAGCTCAAAAAGTACCGAAAGGATTTTTGTGCAGTTGTCCCCAATAGATAGTTTGATGCCTTAGTAAGGTTTAAGTGTATAATTTACGTGGGTAGAGCCACGGGAAAAATCTAGTTAAATATAGTTGGCAAACGTAATTACAATAACTTCGGCTCTGTATAAACTGCCCATTTGTTGGCCAAGGACCTATTCTCACTATGAAAAGGGTCAGATCGTAGTTCACTACGCTGGCCCATTGCGCGCTAGTATACTTCACACGACAAAGAATTATGGAGAAGTAGGGATAAGATCCGTTAAAGTCGATTGAGAGACACAAATTTCGTTCTCTGAAAAGGTGTCGAAGCTTTTTCAGTATAAAGTGTGAGCATGCTTAATTTCAACACATAAATACTTATAACGTAGTTACGTCCGCACTTCCTTCGATTATAATATAACATCTCATGAATATGTAAACGTTCTCAGAGGAGACGTTACAAGTGGCAGTTAGAGACGTCACATTATCAGGTAATCACACTTAGCTGTTGAATACAGCCTCTCAAAGTCAGTAGGTGATAAACATTACTAAGAGTAAGTACTGAGAAAATAAGACTTCAGGGTACATTAATCTCTTCTAACTGCAATAAACCATTGAAAAATGCTTTCCTGATTGATTTAGTATAACAAGAAGTGTTTTATTAGCACAGTTTAAAAAAAAAAGGTCTGCGTGCGTGCGTAGTGTGTCATCATCATCATCGTCATCCTAGCGCTGTCCCGGTTGCGCTCCAAACCCCACGCCTTGGAGCCCGGGGTCCGCTTTTTCGGCTATGTCTCCTCCACTTCGCACGGTCTTCAGCATCCCTGATGGTTAGTTGGTTGGCACGCATATCATCCCTTACGACGTCAAGCCAGCATTTCTTTGGCCTTCCCCGTTTACCGGGGCGCGTGCGTAGTATGTGTGTGCATGTAAATGTGTGTGTGTGATCTTAACTAATTTTCTACTTACCTTTCTATCTATAGTATAATTTCCTTCTCTGGCATACTGTTGATTCGTTTTTAGTGTAGAGCCTGCTTAATACGACTCCATAAATACACATAAAACAGTTACGTCCGCACTTCCTTCGATTAGCAGACAATTATAAAAAAACATCTCATGAATATGTAAACGTTCTGATAGGAGACGTTACAAGTGCGAGTTTGTGACGACAGTTTATCAGGTAATCACACTCAGCTGTTGAATATAACCTGCCAATGTAGGTGATAAACGTTACTAAAAGTAAGCACTAAGAAAAATAAGGTTTAAATATCCAATAATGTCAAATCTTAAATATCCGGTTTAAGTATAATTGTGGCGGATTTCTTATCGGAGATTGAGGATACGGAGATGAAAATATAGCTGGCGTACTGCGCGTATGAAATATGCCTATAACGCTGGATAGTCGAATATATGGGAGTGGTTGGAACAACTACCAGTCGATCTTTTTTTTTTATATTCTACCACATACACACATCACCATCTAGTTCCAAACTAAGCAGAGCTGGTACTATGGATACTAGACAATGGATAAACATACATATATATATTTTTTGTAAATACATACCTGCATATTATACATAGAAACACCCAGACACACATCAGCATCTAGTCCCAAGCTAAACAGAGCTTGTGTTATGGGTACTAGATAATGGATAAACATACATTTATACTCTTTTTGTAAATACATACATATTATACATAGAAACACCCAGACCAAGACAAACATTCATATTCATGCACACAAATATTTGACTTGAGCGGGAATCGAACCCGCGACCATAGGCGTAGCAGTCGCTTACACTCCCGCTGCGCCAACCGGTCGTCAAAATCTTTCCGTTCGATCTACAAATTATTCTTTCGAGTCTGGTGCTTTATGACTTTTGTGCAAAGTTTTAAAAATGTATACTACTAAAAATATCCTGTAGTCAATAAGTATGACGCATTTCCCATACGATGCGAACTACCATGTACTATCCTACCAAATTGAAACAACACGCCTCTGACGGTGCTCCGTTACCATCGATAACATTTTAAATCGACAGCGTAACCTAGTTGTGCAGTCAGCTCTAGACAGGAGACAGCTTTATTGGGTTTCGTTTAAATAGTTTAGTAGATTGGGGCCCTTGTTACCCCAGTTTCTAAGGAACAGTTTGAGTTGTATGCAATCAAGAACGTTTGCAAGCAAATTGTATATTTGGAATAGTTCCTGTTAGAGTTTGTAGACACCAACTATTTTCTAATGGTAAGGCGTTTTATAATGGTGTGTTATAAAGCTATTGAAAGAAGCTATGCCTTCCGTGTTGAAAGAACTGACTCATGTCTTGTTTGAAGTTTTACTATACCATGTACCATGGGCGTACCCAGATTCTAAGTCAGGGAGGACACCTAGGTTCTGAGTCAGTCAGGGGGGGACAAATTAATTTTTCATTCATTAATTTTTTAGGCTGGCCCCACGCGCTTCCCTGTTCGTCCCTTTTCATTGTAAACAAAAAAATATTTTTTTGGCAAAATAAGAAGTATTGTCAACAACATTACAGTAGTCAACAGGGAGGTTATCCAAAGTCCAGGGGGAGACAGCTGCCTTCCACTGCCTCCCCCTAAGAACGCCCATGCCATGTACTATATGGATGCCTTATTACGCTGTTAGTCAACGAAATAGAAAATAACACTATAGTTTGTCCTAGATCTAAGCTTTTAGACTACTTACTATTTAAGAAAAGTAAAACACTGATAAAGCCAGTACTTAAAACTTCGAAGCATATTTATCCTTACCTATCTCAAAAATATATCATAAATCCTTGGACATATCGAATATACAATCATAGATTCACGCCTATTTCCCGAAGGGGTAGGCAGACACTAGGGGACGCCATTTGCAACGATCCTGACATATCTCTAGATCAAATTTATGGACAAAAAAATTTGGAAATGGTTACTTAGGATTCAAGTTCAAGATTAATTCAGTCTTACCGTATAAATAAAAATATTTTTTGTATCTGAAACAAGTCAGAACTGACTTTATTAATACAGGAAAAAACACGATACAGGGCATTCACAATAACCTTTAAAATGAAATGAGTTATAAAGGCGATTATAAAATTATAGGTAACAATTTCAGTTTTTCTTATGTGTAAAGCTTTAAAAACGCATTTTTACAGATCTCAGATTTTAGAGATAAATAGGATATTGTAAAAATAAACACAAGTAAATTCTTTTCATACATGCCAGAGCAACTCAGCTTTACAGTTACTTAAAAAATCCACCACAGTTTGAAATCTAGACACCACATACGAAATAAGTAACATGCACACAGTATACCAATAAGCCCAATAAACAACTAGCAAACAACATGTACTGTTTGTCTATCAACATTTTCGGTAATAACGCAACATGTTCCTAATAACTAGTACTCGCGGAGAAAATTGTTGTTCCAAGCTGTTTTCAGAGCTGAACTAGTTTGCTAAAGACATAATTGTATTGGTTCACAAATCATTTTCTTTTATGAGAAATATAGAAAGAAATATACAAGGCAGCGATAGCCTATCCCTTTGAGTTGCGGAAGACAGACAGGCAGTCGCTCCGTGGAAAAGCTAATATTCAGTCTAAATCCGGTTAGACTAGTAAGCGGACCCTGGGATAGCGAAACTGGGATAACGCTAGGAGAAAGATAGAAAGAAATATACATTATACAATGCTAATGCTTAATGTTACATTATGAATGCAAAAGAGTAAAGTCATGAATGTTTGATCCGGTTTTACGTCCTACTGCCAATATGGCGTAGTGGATTAAGAGGCCACCTTGCCATTTAGAACTACGTCGAGTGTAGTTTGTTCGATGCCCACACTAGGCATACTTAGATTAATTTGCTTTCAAATCTTGGTGTAGGTACAATCAAACAAGACGGCGCTGGACCAATTTGAAAAAAGTCCCTTGCTACGCTCATAGAGTCGAGGCACACTAGAAACTGGTTTTGTATACGAGTGTCAATGTGCGTGTAAAGTAGCACTGGAAGCGACGATGTCTTGCTGAGCGATTCTCGCCCTTATGGTGGTCGAGCGGGAAGATGTTCGACTGTACTTTATGACCGTTGGTTGAATGTTTGTAAAGTTCTCCGTGTCACAAAGTTTACTATTGGTGCGGGATACGACTGAACCGAAATTGGTGACATTTAACGAGAAGTCTCTTTTGTGTATATTTGTCACGACTAGAATCGAATTTTGAATATTCATCTTGCTGTTAAAATCACTAACCATCTAAACTATTGCGTTTTCTAAGCAGGCCCTACCTTTGCTATAGTTTACCCGTATCATAAAGATCAGGACTAGTCGTAAGATTAAGAAAATCTCCTTTGAAAACTACGGACTAGCACACCCACTAAGTTACACTCACGTTATAATTATTTATTGATGCTGCTCTGTACCCATGGCTTGTAGCATTAAACGGGGTATCCAACACAACAATATATTTTCCAATCGAACCAAATATAATCAGACTCTGAATAGCACGGCAGCCCACGATGCTAAATTGGGATTTACTCAAGCGTCATTGAAACCTATTGGGTTGCAAAGCTAAGATGATACAATTATAAAAATGTAAATAATGCGGTTTCCTTTCCAGCGGCGGGGGAGTGGTTAACCTCCCTCCAGATAATCGTCAGATTATGAGAAAGCACGTTTAGGACGTAAGGATGAAAGCATATACATCTTAATCTGACGCGCTTGATTATCTCAAAATTGCGATTTCTTTCTGCACTTTCTAATAGTGATCACGAGTTTGCGTCTCATCCAGTCAGATTATTCAATGAGAGGCTTTTTTAGAATCACTTAACATCCCCTTAGAAAATCTCACACATTTGATTAATTTTGCATTTTAAAATCTTTCGTACGACCACCTCCACTATGGAAACGATCAGATTAACATTCTTACTTTATTAAAAAGACTCGGGATGCTATCAATATCTGACTCGCTGAAGTAAATTCCGAAATCCCTTCATGGGCTCCCCCACTATATAGATTACATTTAATGTAGAGAGTTGACAAAAAGTTATTTGTTCTATCCATAAGCAAGTGCTTATTTTGCAGTATGTGTGTGTGTGTGAATGTGATATCATTTTGTGAAGGTTGATTTAGGAATATAACAAAATACATTCGAGCAGTTTTCTTTCCTGAACAGTGAAACATGTTCCCCCTAGAGATGTATTTCTTGCTCAGCGTATTTTCTGAAGGCGAAATATCGAGGGAACAAAATCTTCCTTTGCACCTTAGCAATTAGAGATTTCTCAGAAAACGCCCTCTGGTAAAGGAATGCCCATGTCAGCTAATCCCTGTAAGATTGTGTAAGATTCAACTTTTTCCTTTAGAGATTTTCTCTTAATTGCTTATAGTGTACTTTTTGCACTAAGGTTTTTAAACGACTCCAGAAATAGGAGGTTTTCGATTTTGTTGCTTATTGTTTGTTATCTCAGAACTTCGTCATTATTAACCGATTTAATAAATACTTTTTGTTACGAAAGATATAATTACTTTTATCCCACCTTAGTCTAAGGGATTTTTTCGATAGATTTTTGTAAACTATCTACCTGACACATGTACATAATCGTTATGATAAAAAAAATATTGTTTATTTTGTTCACTTTTAAATATTAAAATAACTAATACAGCTTTGACACAGCATTTAATGGCGAAACGTGAAGTACCACGCAAGATACATCTTTACTGACATTAGGATATATTATAGCTATCTTTGTTTTGTTTGTGGTATGAGTTTCTTCCAGGCTCTTCTCATAGCCCTATCATCCCGAACCTGGTTGTAAAAAAAATAATTGACGTTCATAAGCGTTGCTTTTGTAATTATATGAATAAACGAGTTCTTATTTCAATTTGAATTAGTTAATTCCCTATGTTGGCTCTGGCCACAAAGGATTAAATTCATATCGTGAGAGTTGTCTAGTTTATGTAAAAGGTAGGAAACAAGCGTACGGGCTGTCTTATGGTAAGTGATTACCGCCACCTATGGACACCTGTGATACCAGAGCAGTCACAAGTGCGTTGCCATCCTTTGGGATCGGAAAAGGGATAGGAGGAAGAGCGGCATAAGGGAGAAGGAAAAGGATATGGTGTCTTCGGTAAACGTAAACGCAACAGTATTATTGATACTATTGCTTCATGTCGATATTCTGTGAGTGGGAAGTACTTCTCCAATGGAGCCAGCCGGTCCATTCATGCTGAAATCATCAAAATATTGTTTTTTCTTAACCAGCAAGATGTTGAAATATAATAAACGAAATTTCTCCGTTAATTGCTTGTTATAAATCCTAAACTTTCATTGGATTTTTCAGCCGTTTCGAAGCCTATTTAATAACAAATTTTACAAAGATGAAATTGCCACAACATTAATTTATGATTGGGTTTTGTATATTTTGACGGCTTCACTTCACAATAATGATAGCCACTTTTGGAGTAGTAAGTATATTATTCGAACTAAGTAAAAGAAAATAGAACAAATTTTCGGGCGTTTAGGCGTTTCTTTTATACATTATTAATGGAAATAGATATTGCTCGTAAGCTCGGCCCATATAATGACCGTCTTGCTGATGTCTTTATTTTGAGTATCATTGCTTTTGATTTTTGTTACGTTACAAGACAGTTGACATTACACATGGACAGGACTTCACAAATGTCAAAACTCATTGTCCCCAGTGGTCAAGGCGGCAGAACCTGATTACACAGGTAATACAGCAATGTGAAAGAAGGCAAGACTGGATTTCAATTTCACGATATCCTTGCCTCAGTAATAACAGCCATTTTCTTATATTTGGTTTACCAAATCCTCAGCAACAACAAGACAATACAAACCATTTTACTGCTAATACGTTCCTACTCTTGGTATTTACCGAAATTTTCCCTAATACCCCTAACTGTCTATCCCTTTACTAAAACAAACTAGAAAATACTATTAGGCTTTGTCCAACGGCCCTAAATCCTATGTTATTGAGCTACAAAGCAGTAAAATGAGCAAGCAATGGCTCGATGTACTGGCTTGGCGTGCTTCCAACTTAGCGAGTTATAGTAGAGGCTATCGGATTTACTGCAGCGATACTATAAGAATGAGTCAGGAGAAAGTCGGTTCCAAGATTTTACTCGTGTCCTGCCTGTCCAAATGAGATCTGGACGCTTGAGACGAAATTCTGGCGGGTGAGCGAATTCGCTTGACGACGGTGATTGCTGTTGTTTGGATTAATTGTACTGGTTGTTGTGATTACAGTCTAAGGGTAGTTATTGTGGGTTTGTCAAGAGAAGAGTAGCAATCATAGGATGTATTGTATAATATGTAGTCGTATGCGACGATAAGCTACTGACGTCTATTTTTGCTGTTGTAATTCATCCTTGGAGGTATACAATCGAATGCCAAAAAAATCTTAGAGATATTTGTCACTATTCGTAACGAAATACATACTACAATTTTTTGTTATGTACGCTATGTTCTATTACAATACAAACTATGATTCACAGAGAACTCCAAACAATTTGAGCATTTTCTCTTAATTTGCAAGTTTATTTGAATTTCGTTTGTAACACGACGGAAATTTAAGGCTCTAAAGACGGTCCAACTCAGAGATTCTTATCCCTGGATCCAAGAAATCCTTAGAAGTCCGTGGGTGAGGTTTGTAGAGATGCAAAAATATTGCACAAAAAATCTCAACCACTTTATTAAAAAAACTATCAAAAAACATATATAAATGTACGCGTTATAATGTAGGTATATAATTACATGTTAAAAGAAAGGGTTGAAATCACAGATTGAAATGATGATTAAGATTTTACAAGTGGTCCATGATAGTAAAAAGGTTAAGAAACCCTTGTCTAACTACTTACTATCTTACAATACCTTTAATCGTTAGCCGTCGCAATTGTAAACACGTCTTGAATGACCGTAATTGTGAAATCTCTAATACCTTCGTTAATAGTGTAGATTAGGGGTGCACCCTAATCAACATAAACTAGTTCTAAAGAGGCTGTGTAAAGAGAATTTTACACTGCGGTCGACTTAAGAATATTTTTTATAGAATGTACTAGAAGTGGTACTGAGTAGCTACTGAGAATTTGGCAAAAGTTAGTAACAGTTTTGCTCGAATCGAACTGGGGACCTCCCACGCAGGAAGTCTTAAAAAAATAAATTCCAGTAGGTTTACGGACGAAAAAAATTAAAAGCAATTTGTAAAAACACTTAAAAGTTTTCGGTTTTTAAACGTCCAATTTCCTGGTTGAAAACTTCGTTCTGAAATATCACCAAGCTATTTACATTTTAGACGGTTTCGTTCAGAAATTGCACGAGAATGTGACGATTATAATTAAAGAGGCATTGTTATATTTTCTTTTTCGTTTTTCCGTGAAAATGTCCATTGAGAGAACAGGCATAATGCCCTGCACTGTTTTATGGAAATGTGAAAATTAAAGCGAATGCTTGGTGTAAAAGTGGGTGTTAATGCTGAATGAGTAATTACAACTTAGAATTTATTTATTCTTGTACGTAGGTCGCGGATATATAAGTATTTTCATCAATTATCTAGTTGCTATAGTATTAGATCTACTAAGTTTTGAATCAAGTTCCTGTTAAATGAAATCAAATAACTCATACAAATTTTGTCAAAATGGAACAAATTTTTTTAAGGTCCTATTTCACCATCCCTGGATACCATCTAGTGGTGGTGAAACAGGACCTTTGAATTTTTGTCACGTTAAATACCCACGAAAACCGGGCTGCGATTGGAGACCATTGGAGAGGCCTATATCCAGCAGTGGACTCTTGCAGGCTGATGATGATGATGAAGATAATGATGATGAAATATGCAGCTCAACTGTATCATCATCATCATCAGCCTTTAACAGTCCACTGCTGGACTTGGCTTGGACTGCTTAGACAACGGTTTGGTATAGGTTTTGTATCAAGTTTTCCTTCTATTACAATGCTGTTCTCTGCATAATATGCTCCCTCTATCGGCTCTTACCACACCCCACATCATGCCCCACACCCATGGAATGATATGGGTGGCTCAACTTTATGCTAGATACAAATTTACGTCTCTGTTCACGCATTTACTTAACTATGTCTGCAGTAACTCACACTTTCTCTTAGTAAATGAGTACGCTCTGCAGCACTGAACGCTAATTTACGATTGTATTATTCCCGTTGCCATATTTAGACAGTTTTTGTGATTAAATGCAACGACTATAGATACATGCGACGTGGTTGGATATGTAGCGCAATACCAAATTGATCACCCGCTGGAGCAAATTTTGATTCCCTATAAAGGCAAAAATCTCTATCTCACAAATAGTAGAATTAGGATGAGAATGCGGTGGCTGAACCACTGAACCGATAGCCACAAAACTTGATATGGAATGAGCCAAAAACACTGAAAAAGAACATAGGGGTATCTGTTACGAGCATCTCCTCTAAGGAATAAACCAAAAAATCGATTGGAATGAACGCGAATGGTTTTTCTCAGTTTTTAATTTGTGTCTCACACAGGCGAGTATCATAGTTTTATGTATCTACGTAGGTTCCTAACACAAACATGCACAACTTTGATAGCAAACAGAAACTTGGTTCATTCGCTTATTGTACAAACTATATTATAATTGTTCGCTATACGAGCAATTCTGTGACATGTACAAGTTGGAATGTGATCGTAGTTCCATGGATGTACTGTTATAGTTTGTTATTTGTGTAACTGTGAATGAATTGAAAAAGTTACTGGAAGCTACAGGGAAACATTTTCAATAATATAAGGGTAAGGCTTTAGAGGAGGTGAGATGGGAGCTTTTGAAGGTATTGGACAAATGATAGGCGATTGGCAGGAGCAAAATTCTACGAAGAAGATACCTTTGTCCTTCAGAAAATACAAATTCACTCGTTATAAGAATAATAACAGCACCACAACCTCCACTTGTATGTAATTTTGCCTATTGTACAATTGCAAAACAGTGGTCGAGTATTTGAATTCAGAAGATTTCACGACGTGATACTAACGGGAGTACAAGGCACTTTTTTAATATATACATATGTAAGATAGGCTTTCGGCATTGATATGCAACGCGCTTGATCCCACATAGGCATCACCGACGTGTTGCCAATTCTAAAGTAAAGTAAGAAGGTGACAATTTTTCCAAACCTCTTTTCTTGTCCCTCATAAAAAGATTGCATGAGGACTGTGCCTACTGCGCTTTTACTCATCGAATAAATCGTGACAAACAGAATAATGCTAGGAGACCCATTTATGTCCTTATCACTAAAACAAGTACGAGATCTTACTCATAAGATCGTTGGCCACAAAATACCTCAAACTAAAGATATTCTTTCTTCAGTAACAAAAGTCATTACCTCATACAGCTGAGCCGAAAATGTCCCAGTTATACTTGGCACGATTCTGATCTCGTGATTAAGATAAGGCCGACGTCTATTGGACATAGTGAGGGCATTATGTCGTTTGTTGCGGGCAGTTAGTGAGTGATGGGTGGAGATGGAACGATTGAGGTTTTGATTTCCCGAATAAAGAACATAAAATTCAGTTTGGTTTGGTTTATGACGGTATTTTTGTGGTATGGTGGCTGATATATCTATAGGTTTTAATACGATCGTAGACTACTATCGATATTCTTATGCCTTTTATTCCAGAAAGAATATATAGGTAGGTGTACGCATACGATTTTGGCAATAATGATTGCATGTATGATGTGTGTGATTAAAGTAGCCGCTTTGCTAACAAAGTCTTCGTACGCTTTTTAGCGCTGCATCAAGGCGTTGTGTCTCCAATTTCGATACGAGGAGTCACTTTGTTGTTGTTTTGAGTCTGGGTATTCTTTCCGTCTGTTCTAATGTTTGTAAAGTACCCTGATTTATGCCCTGCTTTCTAACCCCGTTATATGTTGTTAACGAAATTGATTAGTCTTTAGATCTAAGTAATACGGTTTAAGCTTACAACTAACAGACACTAATATTCTCTGTTGCCGCGCTGATGTAAATAATTGCCTAGAATAACATGCTTATCTCAATCGGTGAATCAGATATCTACGACTACATGATACAAGTATGATGCAAATTTAAGTGTAAACATATGCGAGGGATGAAAAAAGCCTATGAAGAGACTATTTACATTTATGACCGTTTTAGGAATAATCTAACCATTTAGCTACATAATTTACAACTCGAAGCAAAACTCGAACCCCAATGGTTTCAAATAAAAAATCATGATATATCTGATAACAGCCTAAAGTGTTCCCAAGTGTTCCTCGATTTGCAATATTCCGTTTCAGATATAAATATAATGCTCTGATATGTATTTAGAGTCTCTAAGGGCAATAGGAAAACAGTTTTGTCGCTGGCAAATGATGAGTACACACATTTGTTATCTCTTATCTAATGTAACATCTCTGCGGAATCGACACTAACTGGAGATACCAACAGACTAACTACCATGTAGAAGGTATCGGGTTCGAATCCATGTCGCGCACCAATGAAATTTCACAGTTATGTGCGTTTTGAATAGTTAATTATCGCTTTCCCCGTTCCTTGGAGAGTACGTTAAGCCGTCGGTCTCGGCTGTTATGAAGATCTTTGACAGTCGTTATAGAGAGTCAGTAACACTAGTATAAACCATGGAATATCACTATCCCTTTGGGTTGGGGAGATAAGACAGGCGATCACTCTGTGAAAAAGCTACGCCTCGCTCGGGCTCGCCCCTTATTACGTGGGACTAAAGTATATCTGGCGAAAAGTGGGTGTAGAAATACACCTCTGCTCTGCCTACCTTATTAAGATATAAGTATTGCGTATCTTTATTTTTATGGAAGGTTATTCTATGTATAATATAAGTAGTTTTTATGGAATGTTGCGTTATAAACCAAGGCGAAATACAAATACATTGTAAACAACATCACCTGTTTTGTTATATTCTTACGTTATTGTATATAATTATTATATCACATACTTACTAGAAATTCCTCGCGGCTATTTCAGCCTATATACACATAGCCATAAATAGTTCGCTATCTTTCAGTGAAATTCATAAGGATTTTCAAGTGCATATATGTAGTTAGAGTTACGCGATACCAAGTAATAAACATTATTTTTATTTTATAATCATAATTTAAATTTTCGGCTGTTTTTCTATCTGAAACGGGATGGCTGAACAGATTCTGATGGGACTTTCACTAGACAGAGGGTTGTAATTTGACCCGGTTTCCTTCGTTTTCGAGTCACCGAAAATAACGCGGGTGCAACTGCGGGGAATAGCTAGTTTGTCATAAAATGCTGCGTTTGTACCGGCATTCACAGTATTAAAATTTTATATATCTTATTGTAGTGCTCATAGAGTGACTTGACTTGTCGTTCCTAATACCTTGGCAATGTTAAGCAACGCTTTAAGAAGCCGCCATTTGGATGGGTGACCGCGTGTGGCATTTTAGCGACCGACAGCTTTACCTACCCGTGCTACGGAGGGCACGTAAAGCTCTCCGAGAGTGAGAGATACCGGTTTTTTCGCGGGTCACGAATCGTTAGGCCATGTCGGAGGCCTTCGGTCGGTCTAAAAACTGAACATCAGAGTTGGCGACAAGCACATGAAAAAGGAAATACTGTAGATGTCAATGCCAAATCTTTTGTCTTATTCCCATATTCCCGTCACATTTACATCGGTCGTTCCAGTAGTGTTTCGTTTTATGTTTATTTCGTCTGTATGTCTCAGTTGTGGCTAAGATGTCCTTCCATTGTCGCCTTCAATGTCATTCGATATTGTCTGGACTTCGGATAAAATGGATTCTATGTGTCGGCGACAGGGTCACGGAATAAATGTTTTAATGAATATGAAGATTACGTGGACTAAGCGAGCTAAGTGTTATGATTTTAGCCACAATATATGTTGTCCGCATGTTTCCTGGAGCCATAATAATTTATTTTTTGAAGTATTCTTTAGGTTTCGCCCACATTAGGCATGCGTGTTCCTCGAACGTACACTCGGCGTGCGCACAGCGTCCCTTTCCCTTTGTACCGGGCAAACGCTGGGCGCCCACTTTATGATCACGTATGCCCAAGGTAAGATCAGCCTTAGCTTCCATACTGTATGTGAATCCTGTGAGAGCCTTTCAAAACAGACTCGAGACCACTTGTGGATCACACAAATTGTAAGTATTGTCTGGGAATCGAATTAACGATATGCGGTGCCATGTACACTAATTCAAAATGGAATTGTTTTAACTTGACTTTATACTTTTCATGCGTTACCATTTATCTGGATAACACAATAGGCTAGTTGACAAAAAACAAATTTATAAGTCCGTCCTTTAGATTATTCTAAAATAAGCGATACCTATTTTTTTATTTGTAAATTAAACCAAAAATGACCAAGATATAGCTCATTAAAGTTACGTATAACGTCACGCCGCGCCGTGCTGCATTTTTTCGCACTAGATGACGTCACACGTAACTTTAATGGGCTAAATCTTTGTAATTTTTTATTTAATCGAAAAAAGAAAAAATACGTGTCCAATATTTTCTCATAATCTAAAATACGGACTAAATAAAATGTAATTATTTTGACCCTGGAAACTACCCTATTATGTTTACTGGGTCCAAATAATTTGGAATGAGTTGGCCGCGTATTAATTCTTCTTGGATATTAAATAATAAATTGTATGCATTATAAATAATTGCTTGCAACATTGTTTTTATTAATCAAATTTTGTATGTAGTCCGATATAATTTTGGTAAGCTTTGTCTTGTTACAATAATAAATTTATTTATGCGGGCTTAAAAGGGTTTCTTGGAAGAATCGAATAATTTATTATTCCACTAAGCTTTGGATATACCAAGCGACCAAGTAAATTGTTTAGAACTACTTTTGTAATGCAGGTAAACAAAAGATTTATTCGAGGAATTCCACGTATGGTGGAGAGGTTGAAGCGGCTGCTTCATCGCTTAACTCTAAGCCGAGTGTTGTGGGTTCGAATCCCACATGAGACAACGCTTTGTGTTATCCATAGATTGTTGATGTTTGCAAGGTTGCCCGGAATTAATAAAATATTACCAATGGGAGTGTTGCCTTTTAGTAGTTCTTGCTAAAAAAAAAAATGAATCGTCCTGGCTGGTAGCCACCGCTAAAGGAAGGTTTTTAAAATGTTTCACCTCTCAGGTAAAAATCGATTGCCCGACCAAATAATTAGAAAATATAATTTATCAAAATTACCATGTATTGTTCAATCATTAACTTTGATTAAATTATCTATCTACAAGACGAACACTGTAGCCCGTCTACCTAGCAGATATTTACAAAGCAGTAGAGTTGTGGCAGATAAAAAAATCCACCATTAAGGTGCCTACAGATTTACGACACCCCACGCCACCCAACGCGTATTGTACCATTCAAATCCATCCAAATTACTATGGATTGGTAAATGCATGGATTTGATTGGTACAATACGCGTGGGGTGGCGTGGGGTGTCGAATATGTGTTACCACCTTTAGGGAAGCTAGAAAAGATAATGTTGTCGCACACAGCTCAGCCGTCTGAAACATTTTGATCGACAGCCCAGCAACAACATTAATGAGTACCTGCCAAATACAAACCTTGTACCTAACCACGGAATTCACAATTCGATCTATCCATTTTTTATTTTTAGATTCGTTTTTGACATAAACTCCATACAAAATATGTCAAACCTGAATCTCGAATTTCAAACTCCAAGGATAGATCGAATATTAAAACCAGCCGTAAATCCACCAAATTTCGTTCCACTGACTTATGTAGATAAATGTTTAACTTTTTCGTTCCAAAAGGTACGTCGAGGCAAAGGTATGTCGAGGTCGGAATCCTCTGTAGCAAAAAGTATTGAGATTTTGGCGTTGGAGAAATATCTACTCTAGAATTGGAAATGTGGCAAGCTTGAAATACTTTCAAGGAGATTCTTTACCCTACCCTTTGTTGTTGCCGGATTATAATTCGTTAGATGTGAAATAATTTGGTTATGAAAAATGGACCGTGAAAGCTATTTAAGGTTTAGGTTTCAAAAGGCTTTGTGAAGCTATATTTATTTGGCTTTATTGTAAGTTAGAATTGATGGTATCGATGTAAATAGGAAACCCTGTTGCTCATATTACAAAAGAGATTGTAATCATTGATCTATTACCTCAATGATTGTAATCGTATATTTGTAGTCAATAAAAATTGGTTATCAATTGACAAAATATCGTAGGCCGAAATAGAACTTGAACATCACTTGTCAGAAGCGATCGCGAAATCTCGATAAATCATTTCGCAGATCGAATTTTTATTATTAGCCCGCCTCTTACACCCACGGGAAGAGCTGGGTGGTCTCAGGCCTAAATGTGGCACTATACACGTTATATTGCTAATAGTTTTATAGTCTGTATGTCTGAGTATTTACGCGAGAAAAAATTAAGGAGGTTATCAATTTGGCGCCAAAAGTTACGCGGCGATCATCAACAGAAGTATTGAAACGGTTTATATGAAGTGGCATATAAAACAAGAAATAAGGGAAATTTTCTTGCTGGCTGGCGTGAGCAGCGGCGTGTAGCCTCCGCTCCGCTAGCAGGGCTGATGTGACGCTATGCCGGCCTCCGTCAGCGTACTGGCCGGCGGCCGAAAGCCGCCACCACGGACAATAAAAACTTACCAATCGACAGTGACAAAGTCAAGCGTTTGTGTTGTTGTTTTGATATTTTTGTTGTTATTTAGATAGTCTTTATTTTTAGTGAGTGATTTTTCAGTTTTATGGCTTATAACGGTGGCAAGGGTGATGATGAAATAGGTGCGGATCAACCTTGCACTTCGTCTACTCTGGTGCGCTGCCCCAATTGTTCCCAGGCGCGTTACTTTAAAGGTGAGCGGGGCCTAAAAGTACATTTTGGTAAAATCCATAAAAACCAGAATGTACTTTCTGGCCCCAATACATCCACACATACACACAACAACACAATAGTCTCCCCCAAAGTTCCCTTTTGGCAATATTTAAGTCAATTAAAAAATTCAATTCCGGTTTTAAAGCGAATTCCCCGTGGTGCCAGACCGTCAGTGGCCCAAAATCTAGCACAGTGCATAGGTCTTGTCACCCGGGAAAATTCTATAACAGCTTGGGAACAGTTAATCACCTTTCCTTATAGAATTTTGCATGCACAGACAGACCGTATAACAAAAAAAACACTTACATCAAAAATTAAAGAAAACTGTAATAATTCGGCATCCCATTTAAACCCCCATCCTCCTAAACCATACCGTAATAGCCCCATTTACCATTATGTAGAATCAAAACTAAGGGAAGGTGATATCAGGGGAGCCTCCAGGCTCTTGTTTAGTAGCGATGTGGTGGCGCCTTGCTCTGCCGACACACTCGCGAGTCTGCAAAGCAAGCATCCAGCGCCAGGGGATAACCTCTCCTTTCCTGACCCACCTGACACTAACTCAGATTGTCTTAACGTTACAGCCAAGGACGTGGTTGCTGCCGTTTGCTCTTTCCAAGGCGGGTCTGCCGGTGGTCTCGACGGCTTAACACCACAGCACCTTAAGGATCTCGTGTGTGCGAGCGCCGGGGCTGCTGGGGACGCGCTTTTGAGGGAGCTAACGGCCCTAATCAACCTTATGCTCTCCGGCAATGTGAACGATGACATCGTCCCTATTTTGTACGGCGCCAATCTCTGTGCCTTGCGAAAGAGGGACGGTGGCATTCGTCCCATTGCCGTGGGGTGTACGTACAGGCGTATGGCAGCCAAGATATGCTGTCGCTATTATTATACAAACTTAGGTAATAAATTCCAACCCCTGCAGCTCGGATTTGGATCCAAGGGGGGTTGCGAGGCTGCCATACATGCCCTGTCAACGTACCTTGGCTGTAATGGGGGCGAGGTTATCTTGAAGGTTGATTTAAAGAACGCCTTTAACTCAGTGAACCGGGACACCTTGTTGACACAAGTTAAAATTGAAACACCCAAAATTTACAACTTTCTTTGGCAGTGTTACAGAAACCCTTCAAAATTGATCTTCAAGGAAAATCTTCTGGAATCCGCCGTTGGCTGTCAACAAGGTGACCCTCTTGGACCACTCATTTTTAGCCTAGCTATTCACCCAATCATCAGCCAGTTAAATTCAAAATTCAATATCTGGTACCTCGATGACGGAACCCTGGCAGGCGACGTACAGACTGTTTATCAAGATCTGGCTTTCTTGAAATCTAAATTTTCATCCATAGGCTTAGACCTAAATCCAACTAAATGTGAAATTTTCATAAACGACAATTTAAATAAATCCTCTATACTTTCCAAATTTCAATTTCTGACTCCCAATATAACCCACATTGAAAAAAGTTCTCTTCGCCTCCTTGGGTCCCCGATTTTAGACGAAGGTTTCGATACATTTATTCATGAAAAAATTCAAAATTTTAGTGAAATTTCGGACAGGCTCCTCAAAATTAACATTCATTCGGCTTTCACTATAATTCGGTATTGTCTTTTCGTGCCTAAATTTACTCACGCTATTCGAGCTTCGCCTTTTTGGAAAAAATCGAGCCTACTCATTGAAATGGACAAAATTATACAAACTACTCTTAGTAAAATTTTGAATATAGCACTGAATGACCGATTGTGGCTACAGGCGTCCTTACCTGTACGTTTTGGCGGCCTCGGTATTCGAAAACTTTCTGATGTTAGCCTACCAGCATTCCTGTCCTCTGTCCACAGCACTGCAGAATTGACCAGGAAAATCTTAGCACCAACACTGGTCCATTCTGAGGTGCCGTGTAAGACCGATGCCACGAATGCTTGGAGAAGAGCTTGTCCAAGCACTGAGTTACCCCGAAACCTATCCTCTCAGAGGCAGTGGGATGGGCCGCTTTGCAGCAGAATTCGAGAAAACCTTCTTAGCACATCGTCTAATGCTGCAGAGCGTGCTCGCCTACTGGCTGTGGGAGAGTGGGAGTCGGGCCTCTGGCTTCAAGCACTGCCATCGTCCAACATCGGTACCATGCTGGACGATACGACCTTCCGCATCGCGTCTTGCCTCCGTTTAGGCGCGCCATGTGTTACTCCACACCGCTGTCACTGTGGAGAGGCTGTCGACAGCCTTGGTCACCATGGCCTATCATGCAGCAGGAGCGCAGGTCGTATTTCACGACACGGCAACCTTAATGACATTCTCCGTCGGGCTCTTGTCTCCGCTGGCGTTCCAGCCCACCTTGATCCTCAGGGCCTGGTACGCAACGACGGCAAAAGACCAGACGGTATGTCTTTACTGCCATGGAAGTTGGGTAGGCCTTTGGTATGGGACGCAACGTGTGTCGATACCCTCGCGCCATCGCATCTTCCTAGCACAGCCGGTTGTGCGGGCGCTGCTGCTGCTACAGCGGAGACCCTCAAACGGCGCAAATACGTAAACCTAGTAGGGGATTACGTATTTGAGCCGTTTGGGGTCGAAACGTTGGGGCCATGGGGTCCAAGTGCGAGATCTCTTTTTAGAGACATCGCAAAGAGACTTGTCGACGCCTCGCGTGACCAGAAGGCTGGGTTGTATTTGGCCCAGAAGGTAAGTATCGCCATACAACGTGGCAACGCTGCCAGCGTTCTGGGCACGCTGCCAGTTGACGGCGATGTGGATGAATTTCATGACGCGCTCTAAAATTTTTTATTTTTCTTTTTCTGTATATATTTTTTTGTGTGTTCTGTATATATTACTTTGTATAGTATTTTAAGACTTAGTTACGTATAAAATAATAATAATGTAATGATAATAAATTAAATAAACATTCAGAGCGATGTGAAAGTTATCAATTTATATAGACCTAAAAGAACCCCATATCATCCCATGGGTGTCGTAAGAACCGACAGAGGGAGCATAGTATGCAGAGAACAGCACTGCAAGAAAAGGAAAACTTGATACAAACCCTATACCAACCCGCTTGGCCAGCGTGGTATAGTAGGCCAATTCCTCCTTTCAAAGGAGAGGCCTAGTCCAGCAGTGGACTATCAAAGGCTGATGATGAAAAGAACATTAAAAATGTAATAGTGTAGGTATTTAAAATGCTGTGATTCTAATTATCATTAATATTTATTCATATTCAAATATTTAACAAGAAAAAAATACAGCTTAGTAACTCGGTTTTATCAACTTTCTTTCGTAACGCTATGTTTTTCCAATAATAATAATTCATATAGGTATCCTCTCTAGGTAAAAGAAATTGTGTAAAGGTTCGGTATCAAGAATTAAAGATAGAAAAGACATGAATTAAGAAAGGGTTCTGAGTTTTCTTTCAGAGGTACTGAAGAGTAAAATTGGCTCTCTTTGATTTGGTAACTGGTTCGCGAATTATTGATATAGGTAGTGAGACCTTAACATTTCCACATGTTTGTTTCTTTTCGTGCGTGGCCGACTCTGACGTCGTAATTTATAACCTACGCAAAAGCTTTCAACATGGCTTAAACAATTTAAGCCATGTTGAAAGGTTTTAAGTTTCGAGGCACGGTTGTGTTCTGGTGTAAATACCACAACAAGCAATCACCCACATAATTGGTGACCTGTATACGCATTGCTTAACTTTGCCCATCTATTATCTCTTTTTGGTACAACAAACACAAACCGTTGTGGAATTTTGCCATAAAGGGTAGGCGGTAAAGGTGGCTAACGCACTTCATGAAAAACAATATCTGTCAAACCCACTACAATGTTCTCTGCGTGAAACTATTGAAAGTCGGCAGTCACCTCATAGATTTTCTTGTCCAGAGCGAGTCTTTACAGCTGTGCCTCAGTCTTAGTACCCGACCACTCTGTAGTGTCATCATGATCATCATCATAACACCACCATAGTCCACTGTTGGATATAGGCCTCTTCAATGGCTGGACACTGAGCCTGATTTTCGGATTGTCATGTCCAGCCGCTGCCAGCCACTTTGCGTATATCGTCACTCCTCCTAGCGCCCTATACTACGTTTGCCAATGCATAATCCACCATACTTCGTTGAAATAACAACCAATACCAAAATCAATTCAAATCCACGTTTCATGTACTGCTGGCTTGTACGTAGTTCATACGTGTTACAAATACTAAACATAGTTGATTACGTGAATCGTGTCATAGTGTCGTAATTATCTACTTAAAACTGAATTAATAAAATCCAATTTAGTGCTTCGCTGAATTTGGGGTTGTGGCAAATGTGTAGGCTGATACTTACAGCCTATTATGAGGGTTCGATTTTAGGAACGAGGAATCAAAGTCATAACTTTGATTCCGTGCTAGAAAGCTTGACTGCACACTTGGCGTATACGTTTAAGAGGCTGCCTTTTCGATTGAAAAGGGCGTGCAGTGAAGACAGATTTCTCACACACTCTTTGTGTGATTCAGAAATTTATGTTTTGAGTTTGAATGTTTATTGTGTCCCTTGATTGCATATTTGTGAAGTCATTCGAAACACAGGATTCATTTCTAGCGCGGGCGATGTTAGAAAAAAAATAGAAAGATGTTTTATGCTAAGTTGCTATGTATTTGATACCCATCAAGCATCTTCATTGGTATTTAATTATATCGGTTTCCATACCTTGCCGCAGGCTACCAGGAAATAGGGTGGCTTACTAACCTACTTTCAAGTCTAATATAATCCACTGTCCGACAATTCTCAGGCCCGGTTTCACCACCTTTGATAAGACTTATCTGCCAGATGAATTAAAATTGGAACGACATTTTTATGAGTAATTTGACAAACTTATTTAACAGGAACTTCTTACTCAGTAATTTAAATTGATATACTTACTAACATGTTTATTCAAATAATAATTATATTTTATTATTAAATTCTTTCATCTTGCGACTAGCTGTGCGCAAACTCTGATGCTTTACAAAATTAGTATAGATAATATTAGTACTATAGATAAAATTCTGTGCATATGCAAACTTATTTGAAAGAGCAAACCATGATATTTATGATCTTTAATTAAAAAATATATCAAAATACACACCAACAGTTTTCTTTCCTGGACAGTGAAACATGTTCCCCCTAGAGATGTAAGTATACCTTTGACTTTAGCTCAGCGTATTTTCTGAAGATCGAGATCGAAATATCGAGGGAACATAATCTTCCTTTGCACCTTAGCAATTAGAGATTTCCCAGAAAACGCCCTCTGGTAAAGGAATGCCCATGTCAGCTAATCCGTGTAAGATTCAACTTTTTCCTTTAGAGATTTTCTCTTAATTGCTTATAGTGTACTTTTTGCACTACAGTTTTCCCGACTTCAGAAATAGGACGTTCTCGATTTAGTTGTATTTTTTGTTTGTTTAGTACCTAAGAACTCCGATTTTATAACCGATTTAAAAATATTTTTTTTATTACGAAGCATATACCTACTTACTTTTTATCCCACCTTAGTTTGAGGGACAAAATTACAAGAATGATAGTTTTTTTTAATGACAATAGCAGTTGTTCATTTTGTCCACATTTACTAGTAAAATAACAGTCGCCTCCTGGCCTGTACAACCAATTGTGAAAGAACACTTTGTGTGATGTTGAAATTGTCGTTTCGAGTCTGGTTGTAGTTTTTGTCCCTTGCTTGAATGTTTATATGGTCCCCCGCAACACAGGATTAAATTCATATTGTGAGAGTTGTCTCGTATAAGTAATAGCCAGCAAACAAGCATACGGGTCGTCTTATGGTAAGTCGCCCTTTGAGACAGGAGGAGGAACAGGAGGAGGAGCGGGATGAGAGATAAGGAAAAGGATATGGTGCCTCTTAAACGCAAACGCAACAGTAAAGATACTGTTACTTTACGTCGATATTCTGTGAGAGAGTAGTACTTCCCAATGAAGCCCATTCATGCTGAAATCAACAAAATATTGGAATTTCTTAACCAACAAGCTGTTGAAATATAATAAACGAAAATTTTATCGTTAATTGCTTGTTAGAAATCCTAAACTTTCATTAGATTTTTTCAGCCGTTTCGAAGCCTTTTCAACAACAACTTTTACGAAGATTTATTTGCCGCAACGTCAATTTATGATTACATACATATACTCACGCCTTTTTCCCGTCGGGGTAGGCAGAGACAACAGAACGCCACTTGCTCCTATCCTTACAAACCTCACGCGCTTCCTCTACACTCATTACTCTTTTCATACATGCTCGCCGGTTGCGGGTACTTCGGACCTTAATTTATGATTAGGTTTTGTATATTTTAAAAGCTTCACTTCTCATCAGTAAAAGCCACTTTTGAAGTAGTAAATATATTATTCGAACTAAGTAAAAGAAAATAGAACGAATTTCCGAGTGTTTAGGCGTTTCTTTTATACATTATTAATGGAAATAGATATTGCTCGTAATGACCGTCTTGCTGATGTCTTTATTTTGAGTATCATTGCTTTTGATTTTTGTTACGTTACAAGACAGTTGATATTACACATGGACAGGACTTCACAAATGTCAAAACTCAGTGTCTCCAGTGGTCAAGGCGGCAGAACCTGATTACACAGGTGGTGAAAGAAGGCAAGACTGGATTTCAATTTCGCGATATCCTTGCCTCAGTAATAACAGCCATTTGGTTTACCAAATCCGCAGCAACAACAAGACAATACAAACATTTTACTGCAAATACGTTCCTACTCTTGGTATTTACCGAAATTTTCCCTAATACCTCTAACTGTCTATCCCTTTACTAAAACAAACTAGAAAATACTATCAGGCTTTGTCCAACGGCCCTAAATCCCATGTTATTGAGCTACAAAGCAGTAAAATGAGCAAGCAATGGCTCGATGTACTGGCTTGGCGTGCTTCCAACTTAGCGAGTTATAGTAGAGGCTATCGGATTTACTGCAGCGATAATATAAGAATGAGTCAGGAGAAAGTCGGTTCCAAGATTTTACTCGTGTCCTGCCTGTCCAAATGAGATCTGGACGCTTGAGACGAAATTCTGGCGGGTGAGCGAATTCGCTTGACGACGGTGATTGCTGTTGTTTGGATTAATTGTACTGGTTGTTGTGATTACAGTCTAAGGGTAGTTATTGTGGGTTTGTCAAGAGAAGAGTAGCAATCATAGAATGTATTGTATAATTTGTAGTCGTATGCGACGATAAGCTACTGACGTCTATTTTTGCTGTTGTAATTCATCCTTAGAGGGATACAATCGAATGCCAAAAAAATCTTAGAGATATTTGTCACTATTCGTAAATACATACTCAAATTTTCGTAATAGACGCTATGTTCTAATACAATACAAACTATGATTCACAGAGAACTCTAAACAAGTTTTAGCATTTTCTCTTAATTTGCAACTTTATTTGAATTTCGTTTCTAATACGACGGAAATTTAAGGCTCTAAAGACGGTCCAACTTAGAGATTCTTATCCATGGATCCAAGGAACCCTTAGAAGTCCGTGGGTGAGGTTTGTAGAGATGCTAAAATATTGCACGTGGTTACGAAAAAATCACAACCACTTTATTAAAAAAACTATCGAAAAACATATATAAATGAACGCGTTATAATGACATGTTGAAAGAAAGGGTTGAAATCACAGATTGAAATGATGATTAAGATTTTACAAGTGGTCCATGATCCATGATAGTAAAAAGGTTAAGAAACCCTTGTCTAACTACTTACCATCTTACAATACCTTTAGTCGTTAGCCGTCGCAATTGTAAACACGTCTTGAATGACCGTAATTGTGAAATCTCTAATACCTTCGTTAATAGTGTAGATTAGGGGTGAACCCTAATCAACATAAACTAGTTCTAAAGAGGCTGTGTAAAGAGAATTTTACACTGCGGTCGACTTAAGAATATTTTTTATAGAATGTACTAGAAGTGGTACTGAGTAGCTACTGAGAATTTGGCAAATGTTAGTAACAGTTTTGCTCGAATTGGGAATCGAACTGGGGACCTCCCACGCAGGAAGTCTTAAAAAAATAAATTCCAGTAGGTTTACGGACGAAAAAAATTAAAAGCAATTTGTAAAAACACTTAAAAGTTTTCGGTTTTTAAACGTCCAATTTCCTGGTTGAAAACTTTGTTCTGAAATATCACCAAGCTATTTACATTTTAGACGGTTTCGTTCAGAAATTGCACGAGAATGTGACGATTATTATTAAAAAGGCATTGTTCTATTTTCTTTTTCGTTTTTCCGTGAAAATGTCCATTGAGAGAACAGGCATAATGCCTTCACTGTTTTATGGAATAACAGCTTAGAATTTATTTATTCTTGTACGTAGGTCGCGGGTTTATAAGTATTTTCATCAATTATCTAGTTGCTATAGTATTAGATGTACTTAGTTTGGAATCAAGTTCCTGTTAAATTAAATGAGATAACTCATACGCATTTTGTACCATTCTTTTGTTCTATTCTTCACAATTTTTTTTAAAGATCCTATTTAACCATCCTTGGATAGACCATCCAGAGATGATGAAATATGACCTTTGAATATTATCACGTTAAATACCCACGAAAAACGGGCTCAGTGGCGTGCCATCGGAGAGGCCTATATCCAGCAGTGGACACTTGCAGGCTGATGATGATGATGAAAATTATGATGATGATGAAATATCCAGCTCAACTTTATCATCATCATCATCAGCCTTTAACAGTCCACTGCTGGACTAGGCCTCTCCTTTGAAAGGAGGAATTGGCCTACTATACCATGCTGGCCAAACGGCTTGGTATATAGGGTTTGTATCAAGTTATCCTTCTCTTACAATGCTGTTCTCTGCATAATATGCTCCCTCTATCGGATCTTACGTCACCCATGGGATGATATGGGTGGCTTAACTTTATGCTAGATACAAATAACGTCTCGGTTCACGCATTTACTAGGCCTTGTCTGCAGTAACTTACACTTTCTCTTAGTAAATGAGTAAGCTCTGCAGCATTGAACGCTAATTTATGATTGTATTAAGAATAATACACGAGAACGTTACCATTTTTAGACAGTTTTGGTGATTAAATGCAACGACTATAGATAAATGCGACGTGGATTGATATGTAGCGCAATATCAGATTGATCACCCGCTGGAGCGAAATTTGATTCCATATAAAGGCAAAAATCTCTATCTCACAAATAGTAGAATTTGGATGAGGATGCGGCGGCTAAACCACTGAACCGATATCAACAAAATTTGATATGGAATGAGCCAAAGGCACTGAAAAAGAATATAGGGTATCTGTTACGTGCATCTCCTCTAAGGAATAAACCAAAAAATCTATTGGAATTAACGCGAATTGTTTTTCTCAGTTTTTAATTTGTGTCTCACACAGGCGAGTATCATAGTTTTATGTATCTACGTAGTTTCCTAACACACACATGCACAACTTTGATAGCAAACAGAAACTTGGTTCATTCGCTTATTGTACGAACTATACACACTAACATAATTGTTCGCTATACGAGCAATTCTGTGACATGTACAAGTTGGAATGTGATCATAGTTCCATGTGCTCTGTAAAAGTTTACTTGTTTGTGTAACTGAATGAATTGAAAAAGTGACTGTAAGCTACAGGCAAACATTTCGAGGAAGGCTTTAGACGAGATGGCGAGATGAAATGGATGATTTTAAAATTGGTATTGGCACAAATTACAGGCGATAGGCAGGAGTCAAAGCCTAAGAAGAAGATGCCTTTGTCCTTCAGAGACACAAATGACGCTCGTAATAAAAATACTCGTAATATAACAACAACATTTCAGTGTTTGTTGGAAGCAGCCATAGCAATGACTTTTCGAAGTTAAGTACGTATTAAATTGTTAATTATCGCTTGCTTATCAGTGAAGGAAAACATCGTGAGAAAACCTGCATGTCTGAGAGTTTTCCATAATGTTCTCGAAAGATATGTGAAGTCTACCAACCCGCACTTGGCCAGCGTGGTGGACTATGGCCTTACCCTTCTCATTGTGAGAAGAGGCCCTTGCCCAGCAGTGGGACAGTATAAAGGGCTGATGATGATGATGATTTTAGTGTTTCATTTCAGAAAATTGGGAGACAATAGAGTGGTTGGGTATTCTAATTCAGAACATTTGACGATGACGTGATATTAACGGGACTAGAAGAGAACTTCTTTTGAATATATTGGCTTACAGCATAGCGAGACAATGCGCTTGTGATGCCACAATAGCATCACCGACGGGTTGCTAATTCAAAGGTAAGCAAAGAAAGTGAAGGGGCTATCTTTGCCCAAACCTCTTTTCTCGTCCCTCACAAATAAATAGTGGATGGAATCCTGACCCGTGCCTACAGCGCTCTTACGCATAGAATAAAACGCGACAAACAGAATACCTTAATCATAAGCCGACTAATTCATGTTTTATCAGCATGGCTCTACCACTAGAATAAGTACGAGTTTTTTCTCACGCCAATATCTCCGAAGGGGTAGGCAGAGGTACACAGAGGTTATTACACCCACATTTCGCCATGAATTTTTAGGTCTCACGTAATAGGGGGCGAGCCTATTGCCGTTACCGGGCACATCACCAGACTCCGGGCTGCTACTGAGTATTCGGAAAAACCCAGTACCACTTTTGCCCGACCCAGGAATCGAACGCGGGACCTCCGATCCGCAGTTGCATACGCTATCCACTGGACCACGGAGGCAGTACAAGATCTTACTCATAAGATCGTTCGCCACAAAACATCTCAAACTAAAGATATTCTTTCTTCAGTAACAAAAGTCATTGCCTCATAGAGCTGAGCCGAAAATGTCCCAGTTATACTTGGCACGATTCTGATCTCGTGATTAAGATAAGGCCGACGTCTATTGGACATAGTGAGGGCATTATGTCGTTTGTTGCGGGCAGTTAGTGAGTGATGGGTGGAGATAAAACGATTGAGGCTTTGATTTCCCGAATAAAGAACACAAAATTCAGTTTGGTTTGGTGAATGACGGTATTTTTGTGGTATGGTGGCTGATATACCTATAGGTTTTAATACGATCGTAGACTACTATCGATATTCCCATGCCTTTTATTCCAGAAAGAATATATAGGTAGGTGTACGCATACGATTTTGGCAATAATGATTGCATGTATGATGTGTGTGGTTTAAGTAGCCACTTTGCTAACAGAGTCTTCGTACGCTATTTAGCGCTGCATCAAGGCGTTGTGTCTCCAATTTCGATACGAGGAGTCACTTTGTTGTTGTTTTGAGTCTGGGTATTCTTTCCGTCTGTTCTAATGTTTGTAAAGTACCCTGATTTATGCCCTGCTTTCTAACCCCGTTATATGTTGTTAACGAAATTGATTAGTCTTTAGATCGAAGTAATACGGATTAAGCTTACAACTAACAGACACTAATATTCTCTGTTGCCGCGCTGATGTAAATAATTGCCTAGAATATCATATTTATCTCAACCGGTGAATCAAATATCTACGACTACATGATACAAGTATGATGCAAATTTAAGTGTAAACATATGCGAGAGATGAAAAAAGCCTATGAAGAGACTATATACATTTATGACCGTTTTACGAATAATCTAACCATTTAGCTACATAATTTACAACTCAAAACACCCCAACGAATCCAAATAAAAAATCATGATAGATCCGATAGCAGCCTTAAGTGTTCCCAAGTGTTCCTCGATTTGCAATATTCCGTTTCAGATATAAATATAATGCTCTGATATGTATTTAGAGTCTCTAAGGGCAATAGGAAAACAGCTTTGTCGCTGGCAAATGATGAGTACACACATTTGCTATCTCTTATCTAATGTAACATCCCTGCGGAATCGACACTAACTGGAGATACCAACAGACTAACTACCATGTAGAAGGTATCGGGTTCGAATCCATGTCGCGCACCAATGAAATTTCAGAGTTATGTGCGTTTTGAATAGTTAATTATCGCTTTCCCCGTTCCTCGGAGAGTACGTTAAGCCGTCGGTCCCGGCTGTTATGAAGATATTTAACAGTCGTTATAGAGAGTCAGTAACTCTAGTATAAACCATGGAATATCGCTATCCCTTTGGGTTGGAGAGATAAGACAATCACTCTGTGAAAAAGCTACTATTCAATCAAATCCGGTTAGACTAGTAAGCGGTACTGGGTTGGAATTGGGATAACGCTAGGAGGATGGATTGGCGCTTGTGGTGACAAGACGTGAGCGTTTTCCGGTACTTTTTTCTAACTTGGTGAGAACAGCAGTTGCAGGTCCGTGTAGTGACGGATTAAGAATACAAAATGTCACTAGTTCTTACTAGTGACATTTTGTATTCTTAATTAGGTTAGGGTTAAGGTTAGGTGACTAAGGCAAATATACGAAGCATGTACTATCTTGCAGAAGCAAAGCAAAACTTGACAGCAAACCCAATACCGTCCCATCTGGCCAGCTCTGTCTACATGGCGATTGAAAGTATACTTTTAATAAATACAACTAAATACTACCATCACCAGTAAGAACTTTGATTTTTCTGATTCCAATGACATATTCTTAAGGTTATGACTGAAACTAAAAAAAGGTCCAAACTTCATCCCACACATAATTTCCCAAAAGGTTTTCCGAACCCTATTCTTAAGAATAAATAACATTCGGATATAACCGCCATTAATATTGCTATCTCATTTTCGTAGCTTATAGCTCATTCTGTCCCGTTCTTACCGAAAACTTCTCTATAAAGTTGGCATCATCCGTATACGTTCCTTTCTTGTCATGATAAAATCTTGATTCGTCGAGACAAAAACGTTTTGGAACAATGCCTTATACTTGGGACGAGTTCGAGAATGTTATATGTGTATCGATTTATAATACGAAGGCTTTCGAATGATGGACTGATGTTTAGTATCGATTGCTACAAAGATATTCGAAAGTTCGTAAAATGCAATTTGATATTTTGGCATTTTGTATTGTTCAGCAAAGCATATGTGTATAATTTTATGTTCAAATATTTCATAGCTAGTAACTTGACTGCAGAGTACAAGATCGTTTATCTTGAAATATTTTAGCACAACGGTAAGTGACGATAAATTTGGAAAATGCAAGCCGATGGTTCTGACTAATCAATTGTCCTGAGAATTGGACTCATTTTGACAGGAATAGAAGGTAGCACGATAAGACTTTTTTTTCCAGGGAAAGCATTAGGTTTCATTCAAAATCTACTAAACACACGGGCTTTTCAAGAGCATGGCTAGTTTACGAATAATAAGTAAAATAAATAATCATTTTGGATGATACCACTTTCAAATCAATTCTAATAAACTAAAATAAATCTCAGGCGAGACATAATGTAAATAATTGAAAAGTCAAGAGCAACAAATACAAAATAAATAAGCTATTTTAACCTATTTCTGACCTCTGGATATTAATCTATGCTTACAATAATTTTAACTTCAGAATCAAAGATAGTATTTCTAGTTGTCTGGGATATTTTTGGTATCTATAATTTTTTGTTTATCTATTGTTATCTTGCAGGTAAGATTTTATTTTTTATGAGAGGTTCGGGTTGCTTATGATATTTAATGAGCATTTCACTTAATACGATATAAATACTGCGAATATATATTTCTATGGAAGGTTATTCTATCATATAAGTATTTTTTATGGAATGTTGAGTTATAATATAAACCAAGGCGAAATACAAATACATTGTAAACAACATCACCTGTTTTGTTATATAATTACGTTATAGTATATAATTATTATATCATATACTAGATATTCCTCGCGGCTATTTCAGCCTATATACATATAGCCATAAATAATCCGCTATCTTTAGGTGAAATTCATAAGGCTTTTCAAGTGCATATAGTTAGTTACACAATACCAAGTAATAAACATCATTTTTATTTTATAATAATAATATACGTTTTCGGCTGTTTTTCTATCTGAAACGGGATGGCTGAACAGATTTTTATGGGACTTTCCCTAGAAGACAGAGGACTTTGTTGCTATATATTTATAGGTTATAATTTGACCCGGTTTCCTTCGTTTTTGAGTCACCGATAATAACGCGAGTGAAACTGCGGGGAACAGCTAGTTTGGCATAAAATGCTGCGTTTGTACCGGCATTCACAGTATTAAAATTTTCTGAAGATCTATATTATTATATTATAGAAAAAATATTTCTTATTGTAGCGCTCACAGAGTGACTTGACATGTCGTTCCTAATAGCTTGCATATGTTAAGCAACGCTTTAACAAGTCGCCACTTGGATGGGTGACCGCGTGTGGCATTAAAGCGCTCCCGTGCTTCGTAGGTCACGTAATGCTCTCGGTACCGGTTTTTGTCTCGGGTGACGAATCATTAGGCTATGTTGGAAGCCTTCGGTCGGTCTAAAAACTAAACATCAGAGTTGGCGACACGCTCACATAAAAAAGGAAAGAAAAAATACTGTAGACGGCAATGCCAAATCTTTTGTCAAAGAGCTCAGGTAGTTACATAGAGGCGCATTTCATATGGGCACTTTGAAGACAAACTTTTTGCGACTCAAATTGCCGCTTGGCAGTCGCGCTGCGGCAGCTGTCTCTCTCTCCCCCAGTGTATCTTAACTACGGGAGCGAGAGAGACGGAGAACGACGCCAACTACGAACTAAACTGGAGACAGTCCCCACTTGAAATCGGCACACGAAGGCCTTAAGAACTGCGCTTCTATGTAAATCTGTATTCATTGCTTTTGTCTTATAACATTCTCGTCACATCTAGATTGGTCGTACCAGTGTTTCAATTAATGTTTATTTCGTCTGAATGTCTCAGTTGTGGCTAAGATGTCCTTCCATTGTCATTCGATATTGTCTGGACTTCGGATAAAATGGATTCTAAGTGTCGGCGACAGGGTCACGGAATAAATGTTTTAATGAATATGAAGCTTATGTAGCAGTAAAAAACGTATCTTTCCTCGTCTGTTACGGGTCATGATTTTAACGACAATGTATGTATCCGTATGTTCCTGGAGCTGGTCATAATATTGTATTTTTAGAAGTAGTTTTTTAGATTTGGCCGCATATTAATTCTTTATGTATGTAGTTACAGTTAGTAAACAATTGTATGCTGTGTATGCATTATAACTAATTTCTTGCAACATTGTTTTATTAATCAAATTTTGTATGTAGTCCGATATAATTTTAGCAAGCTTTGTCTTGTTACAATAATAAATTTATTTATGCGGGCTTAAAAGGGTTCCTTGGAAGAATCGAATAATTTATTATTCCACTAAGCTTTAGATATTCCAAGCGACCAAGTAAATTGTTGAGAACTACTTTTGTAATGCGGGTAAACAAAAGATTTATTCGAGGAATTTTCTAAATTAACTGCACGTATGGCGGAGAGGTTGAAGTGGCTGCTTCATCGCTTGACTCTAAGCCGAGTGTTGTGAGTTCGAATCCCACATGAGACAACGCTTTGTGTTATCCATAGATTGTTGATGTTTGCAAGGAATTCATAACATATTACTAATGCGGGTGTTGCCTTTTAGTAGTTCTTGCTAAAAAAAGAAAAATTAATGACTCGTCCTGGCTGGCAGCCACCGCTAAAGGAAGGTTTTTAAAATATTTCACCTCTCAGGTGAAAATCTATTGTACGATAAAATAATAAGAAAATATAATTTATAAATTTTACCAGGTATTGTTCAATCATTAACTTTGATTAAATTATCTATCTACAAGACGAACACTGTAGCCCGTGTACCTAGCAGACATTTACAAAGCAGTAGAGTTGTGGCAGATAAAAAAATCCACCATTAGCGAAGCTAGAAAAATGAATGTTATCGCACACAGCTCAGCCGTCTGAAACATTTTGATCGACAGCCCAGCACCAACATTAATGAGTACCTGCCAAATACAAACCTTGTACCAATGAATACAAATTTACATAGAAGCGCACTTCTTAAGGATTTCATGTGCCAATTCCAAGTGGAGACTGTCTTCAGTTTAGTTCGTAGTTGGCGCCGTGGCGGCGCTAACGCTGGAGACGGAGAACGCTCCGTCTTTCTTGCTCTCGTAGTTAAGATACACAGGAGGGACGTTCGTCTCTCTTGCTCTCGTAAAGACAGCTGTCACAGCGCAACTGCCACGCCAAGTGGCAATTTGGGTCACAGAAAGTTTGTCTTCAGAGCGCCCATAGAAAATGCGCATCCATGTAAATATCTGAGCACTTTGCTTGTACCTAACCGTGGAATTCAATATTCGATCTATCCATTTTTTGATTTTTAGATTCGTTTTTCACATAAGCTCCATACAATATATGTCAAACCCGAATCTCGAATTTCAAACTCCATGGATAAATCGAATATTAAAACCAGCCGTAAATCCACCAAATTTCGTTCCACTAACTTATGTAGATAAATGTTCAACTTTTTTGTTCCAAAAGGTACGTCGAGGCAAAGGTATGTCGAGGTCGGAATCCTCTGTAGCAAAAAGTATTGAGATTTTTGCGTTGGAGAAATATCTACTCTGGAATTGGAAATGTGGCAAGCTTGAAATACTTTCAAGGAGATTCCTTACCCTACCCTTTGTTGTTGCCGGATTATAATTCGTTAGATGTGAAATAATTTGGTTATGAAAAATGGACCGTGAAAGCTATTTAAGGTTTAGGTTTCAAAAGGCTTTGTGAAGCTATATTTGGATTTATGGTGAGTTAGAATTGTTTATTATAGATGTAAATAGGGATACACGGTTGCTAATATTACACAAGAGATTGTAATCGTATATTTGTAGTCAACAAAAATTGGTTATCAATTTATATAGACCTTTTTTTTTTTTCGAGGTGGAAAATCCCTTCGGATCTCCAGCTCCGGGGAACCGAGAGCCGGAGTATGTGGTGTTTCCACTAAAAACCACCTCGACTGCCGAACAAAGGCACCCTACGGGAACAAGACCGGGTACAGTAGCTGTCCAGTCTTCCTCCCATGGCACCACGTTTAACTAAACCCAATCCCAAGGAAGGCTACAAGCCCTCACCTGCCTTTACTGGCAGCTTCCAGCAAGCAACCTATTGCAAATCAGCCACCAGAGCTCCCCATGGTCTGGCGGCTCGCGGCCCCGTTGGCGGCTCTCTGCGACGCCGGCCTTGTCTTCGGGTGGGATTGGACTTCTCCCGATCTCGCTCAGCAGCCTCCTTTTGGAGCATAACAACTTCACAAAAGGAGGCCACGGCTTGCCAGCCCTCCTCGCTCGCCAGCATGGCAGCAACAACTGCTGGCGGGGACAGATCGCGTCCGATCTGGTCGACCAGAACTTCACGTTCCGATGCCCATGCCGGGCAATCCTCCAGCGTATGCTGGGCGGAATCCTGGTCCCCTGCGCAGTGGTGGCATTGTGCCGTCCGTTCGCGTCCGATTCGATTCAGATACTCACCGAAGCACCCGTGCCCGGTGAGTATCTGAGTGAATCGGTAGGTGACGCGGCCGTGTTTGCGTCCAACCCACGCCTCAAGGCTTGGCAGAATGGCACCGACAGCGCGTTGGCGCGCATTCTGCGACAATTCCAGCCGCGCGAGCCATTGCTGCAAAGCCTGTCGGTGAGCATTGCGCCGCATTTCGAGCACGTCCTGGACATCCCCATTCGCTTCCCGATGATCTGCGCGAGTTTGGCTATAGACCTTCGCGTCCATGTCCGCCAGAATATCAAAGGGTGGGAAACGTGCCAGGACTGTCGCCGCCTCTGATGAAATTGTGCGGTATCCTCGTACGATCCGAATGGCCGCCACCCGCTGCACGCTATTGAGCTTGGCTCTACATCGTGAGGAGGCCGCAAGGCGAGTGGGCCATATAGGCGCCTCGTAGAGTGCCATGGATCGTGCGACCGCACAATAAAGGCGGCGAACTTCTTCTCTGGGACCTCCGAGGTTCGAAAGCAGCCTTTGAAGGGCTCCTGCTGATCCGCGAACTCGGGGGACCATCCGATCAAAATGCTCTTTGAAGCTCCAGCGGCTGTCGAGGGTGAGGCCGAGGTACTTAATGTACCGGCCTACTCGGACCTCCACACCACCCACTCTAATAACCGAGCTAGGTGGAACCACGGTCTGTCGTTTCCTGTGAAACCACAGCGCCTCGGTCTTATGAGGCGCTACTTGTAGGCCCAACCCCCTAATCTGTTGGACGACACAATCTACTCCTAATTCAGCGAGCCGAATGACATCTGTGAAGCCATGCCCTGTCGCTAACACCAGAGTGTCGTCCGCATAGCAGACGACACTTACACCAGGGGGTAGGCTGGTCCTCAAAACCGCATCGTAAGCGAGGTTCCATAGCAAGGGTCCTAATACTGATCCCTGGGGAACCCCACACGTAACCTCCCTTCGATGCTCTAAGCCATCCCGACCCATGTACATAATGGACCTGTTGCGCAGGTACGCCCTGATGATTTCACGCAGGTAGGGTGGCACGTTATGATATAACAGTGCCTCCCCAATGGCCTGCCATGGAAGGGAGTTGAAGGCGTTGACTATGTCAAGACTGACTGCCAACGCCACTCCCTTGAGACGGACAGCTTCTGCTGACAGGCACTGAACGCGTTTTATTGCATCCAGCGTCGAACGTCCCTGCCGGAAGCCGAATTGGCTGTCCGATAAGTCGGGGCCCACACATGATAGATGCTCAGTGATACGGGCGGCGATAACTCTCTCGAAAAGTTTCGCCACCTCATCCAACAGGCATATGGGTCGGAACGCCGAGGGAGTGTCAGCGGTCCTGCCGGGCTTATTTATAAGAACAAGCTTGGCTTCCTTCCAGCTGGTGGGGAATACACTATACCGGAGGCAGCTGCTGAATAGCCGCCTCAGTCTATCCCCCAAGATGGCCAAGGTGCACACCCAAACCCGACCCGGGATCCCGTCGGGACCTGGAGTGGTGTTGCGGGCTGCAAGTCGACGCACAGCTCGGTCTAGCTCAGCCGCGGTCACCTCAAAGTTGTCGGACCACACCACGGTCTCCAACGATGTTGGGGGGTCTGTCAGATAATCCTCGATCCTGAGAAAGAGGGTTTCCACCACTCTTCTCACGAGTTGCGGGTCCAGAGTCTGTGTCAGCGGCGGGACCCATGGTCTGAGCTTGCCCAGTACAAATTTGTACGGACGCCCCCATGGGTCCATGTCCAGTCCATCTATAAGCTCTTTCCAGGATCGAGCCTTGGCATCCGCGATCGCTATACTGAGCGCCTTTGCAGCGACTCCATACTCCCGCCTCATACCGACAACCTCTTCGGTTGTGGCTCGTCGTCTTCGTGGGCTCTCTGATATCGGCGGCGGGCCCTGATGCACTCTGTGCGTAATGCTGCTATTTCGGGCGACCACCAATATGTCGAACGCTTCTTCCCTCCCGACCGGACCCGTGGCATCGATGCGTCACACACGTCTGTCATAATGCGACGGAACCAGGCCGCCTGTGTTTCGGGATCAGACGAGACCTGTTCTTCCTCTTGCCAGTCAGCGGCGGTGGCTGCGGCGACGAGCATGTCTTTGTCCATACGCTTGAGAGACCACCGTCGCGGAAGGCTACCACTGCGGTGGGTCGGGTTAGCGCTAGGGCGACGGATGGCCACATCAAATATGATATGGTGGTGGTCCGACAGAGTGATCACCTCCGCTGCCACATTCCATCCTGACACTAGGTTGATGGCGTCTGGAGTGGCCCATGTCAGGTCGACGATCGACTCCCCCTGCCATCGTACACAGGTACTGACCGAACCCCGTTTTAAAATGCTGAGGTCCAGTCCCGCCGCCCACTCAATGAGTGTACCTCCTCTTACGTCGTCTAGGCGATCGCCCCACTCAGTAGAGCGGGCATTGAAATCGCCTAGAACGAGTACCGGACGAGACAGGTAGCCGCACACGCAGTTTCTGAGACCATCTAGATAAGCCTCGAAAGCGGGGAGACCGCAATTTGGCGATATGTAGCAGCCTACAATGACCATGGGACCCCACTCTACTGCCACAAACCCTAACCCCCTTTGAAGGAGCGAGCAATGGGGACCATTTTCCCCCCCTGCCCAGTAAACGGCAGCGGTGCCATCTTACGATCCAAACCACCGGGGATGGTCCAGGATGGAATACGGCTCCGCTACCACCGCTAAGGCAACCGACCACTCCGCAAGCGTCTGCATTAGCAGATCTTGCGCTGCGCGGCAGTGATTTAGGTTGCCCTGTAAGACTCTGTGGAGGGGCGTGAACTTTAGGCCTCCATTACCTCCTCTGCCGGTTGGGTAGCCGACTGGGTCGTCCCTGCGGCCAGCGGTGAATCAGAATTCATCACGGCTGGGGCTGGAGTTATTATTCGCCCACTTCTTTTTTTGTTTTTTGGCGGGCAGCATTTTTTACTACCCAGTCGATGGTCCGCGGGTTGGCCAAGATCCGAGCAGACCGGGCACCTCGGCGCAGGAGCAGTGCATGCGCGCGCCATGTGGCCTGTGCAACCACACACGTAACACCGTGCGCCGCGGTCTGTCTCATTGGGGCACGTTGCTCTCACGTGCCCCATTTCAAGGCACCGGTAGCACTGTAAAGGTCGTGCTAACAGAACCTCTACCCTGGCTGAAGCCCAGCCCACTTGAAGCCGCTTGGCAACCGCTAACTTACGAACCACTGTAAGAGGACAGCGGACCCAGGCCGTACCTAGCCGCGATGGAGAGATACGAATAGCCCCGACCTTTATGTCGGATGCAAGACATCCCCCTACCGCAGCTACAGCTTCGGCGACTTCGGCTGGGATTACGGACTCGTCCAAGTCCTTCACCCGCACCTCGCCCATTTTGCAGGGACGCGCTATAATCGCGCCCGTGCCATTGAGGACTTGCCGCAGGAGGGCCGCGAGGGCGTCCGCCTTAGCGTTGTTTCCTTCTCCGGGGATCTGTACAATCAGAGCCCCGGTTATTGCCCTCTTAACGCGGACACCTCCTGCAATGCCGAGGTCAGCGAGCCTAATATTTGCCTTGGCTGCCTCCATTACCTTGGCCATTGACGTCTCTGAGCCAGGGGGCAAGGAGACCGTGATGGCAGCAGTCGAAGGGGGCCGCGGAATGGCCTTTTCCTTTGGCGACGGAGCGCTTCGTTCCGCCACCTGGGTTTCCACTGTCGTCGTTTTGGTGATCCTGGTCTTAGCCTTTCTGCCAACTACTGTGGCCCAGACCTCTGTAGCTGGTGGGGCTGCCTGTCGTTGTGATGGTGAGGGGCAATTGGGCAATGACGCTGGCAGTTCCTGTGTTCCCCGCCGCCGCTTTTTTCGTCTGCGTGTCCCTTTGCCGGGCGACACTGTATTGTTCACTCCACCTGGGTTGCTGTGCAAGGAAGGCTGAAGACCCTCATCGGGAAAAACCCTTGCTAGCGCTTCCATCCAAACCTCAGCTAGTACCCGGTCCACCTGGGATACATATTGGTCTCGGGTGGATGCAGAGCTCGACCTTGGCCTCTCATCTATCGGAGCTAATGCAGCCGCACCGGTCTCCCGTGCAGGCACTGCCGAGGGCCTTTTAAGGAACTGATGGTCACCTCGGCGGAGCTCTTCCAGTTCTCTAGTCAAGACGGCCACTTGCTCTCCCAAAGCTTCTAGCTGGGATCGGAGCTCCCGATTCTCCTGCTCTAGTCTCCCGGATAAGGCCGCCGAGACTATTGTATCGGTTCTCCCGTGGAGCTCTGATACTCCGACCTTAACAACTGTGATTGCCTCTTTCAGGGACAGCTTTCTTTGGCCCCTGAGGCCTTTGGTCCCTGTCAGAACTTTTTCCACCACCGACAGTGCCTCCAGAACTCTGGAACCCACGTCAGCAGACGGTTGGTCTCGCAGTTCCACCGCAACTTCTTCCGCGCGAGACTGATCATTGCCCGAGGGGACTTTCGACCCATGCGCGTCTTCACGCTCCGTCTCCGTCCCTGTTTCCGCCCCGCTTCTCCCACTAACGGTGCTTTTAGGCACCCTCTTGGACCGCGGTAGTTTATTTGGCAGATTTATATCGGCCGGGACGTTTGGTTTCCTTTTGTGCCCCCTTCCCTCTTTGGGGGTCTGGGACAGCGAGGAGACGGACATGAATGAGCTGTCACTCTCCTCCGACACACCTCGTTGCCGCCTTCTTCTTCCATTTGGAGTAGTCGGCCTACTCCTATCTGCATCCCTTTCGCCCGACTGGACTCGGGACGACGCCGAACTAGGCGTTATGGGGCGCACAAAACTGTGCGTGTGCAGGCCCGCATCTTTAGAACCCGAACTCGGGTATTGGCGCGGTTTGCCTCCCCCAGAATACGAGGGGCTGGACACCACAGCAGGAGCCGGGATGCCGAGGGATTCTCCACCCGCTAAGCGGGTGGTACCCTCCTGGGGTAATATCTTATTTTGTTCCGTCGCCATTTTTATTTTTCCTCCTTAAGGGGGAGCTCCCCTGGTAACGCCCTAGCGACTGGTTTCCCCCCAGCTACGCACCTCCTCACCGGGCGCCAGAGCTTGAGGTTCGGGTTATTTTTTTAAGAGGTTTTCTTCCTCGCAGTCTGTCTCCTCCCCACGTCCAGGAGAAAGACTCCCGATCCTGTCCGTTCAGGATTACGGGTCGAGCCGAACGGTTGCCTTTTTAAGGCTATACCGTAACCAACGGCAGTCCCGTCGCCCCTCGGAAAAAGCCCAGCTCATCCACAGAACCTCTGACTCTACAGAGGGACATGTGGAGAGGAGGCTTCCGTCCTGGCGTGTGACCATAGGCCATCCGGACCGCACCGTTGCCATGTTAGCCGCGCCAGTAATATGCACAGTCGCGTGTCCACCTCCCCCGTATGTCGGATGTTAGACATGGACGCCATGGTTGGGTTTGAGGAGGCAATTTATATAGACCTAGCATTAAAAATGTAACACATATGTATTTGAGCATAAATATTAAATACCAGTAATTTAAAATGCTGCGATTTTAATTACATATCATTAATAATTATTCACATTCAAATATTAAAAAAAAAAGAATCGTCGGCTCTTCTATTTGTTCATCATCAGCCTTTATCAGTCCACTGCTGGACTAGGCCTCTCCTTTGAAAGGAGGAATTGGCCTACTATACCACGCTGGCCAAACGGGTTGGAATAGGGTTTGTATCAAGTTTTCCTTCTCTTACAGTGCTGTTCTCTGTATAATTGCTCCCTCTGTCGGCTCTTACGACACTCATGGGATGATATGGGGTGGTGACATTCCGTATTCTTAATCCGTCACCGCACGGATTATTCTATTTGTTAGCGGAATATATTTTCTTTGTAAATCTTTATCAACAAAAGGACAACGTAATTGAAAGGAATTCAAAAGCACCCTTTAAATCTTTCTTTTTCTCTCGAGCTCATACCTAAGTATTCTAAAACCAATACCACACCAATACCGCACATAATATTGCGACAGATATTCTAAAGTGCAGCTCAATTTGCCTAGTTAGATTCAGTCTAACAAGCATATTTGTAAACATCGCGCTTCTGTGAATTTTCTAACGGGATACCCAATAATGACCAGTCGGTTTGCGCTTCACTCGCAACATTTAAAACGTAATAGGACGAATTATTATTCAACGAGCGAATAGATTCTATTGACTATTTGGTTATAACAGGGTGTTCGTTAAGTGTCGTGTTGAAATAAATGAGTTTGAGAGTTTAAAAACGTTTGTTAACGGTTTAAAGGACAGTAAATGAGATACAACGTTTTTCTTATAGCCGCCTATAGGCCGACTACGGATCAATTTCCGGGTTCGATTTCCGGGTCGAACAAAAAGAGATATTGGGTTTTTCTGTTCAGAATTATCCAAAAGAAGTTCTGTATCAGGGAGTTGGCGGTGTTACACCCCCGTGTCTCCAAAAGTTAATCCTTTGGTCCTGCGCCCAATCTTTCTCCTCTCGTGTCGGATATGCCGTCCCATCGGTCTATGGGAGTGAGGAAGTGCAGCGTCTGCACACACACTTGTGCATTATAATATGTCCCACGCAGTTGGCTAGTCTTGAAAGAGACTGGCCGCCGTGACCGGAAGTCGTTAAATTATTAATTATTAAAGTGGTTTACTCACTTTTTAAGTATAAACAAAGATTTTTTTTATAGACAGCTCCCGTACTAGCAATAAATCCTGTGTCGCGGGGGACTTTACAAACATACAACCAACGGACACAATTAATACCCAGACTCGAAACAACGATTTATGCATCACACAAAGTGTTGTCTCTGGGAATCGAACCCACAACACTCAGCGCAGCGTCAAGTGGCAAGGCGGCTGCTTAAACCGCTACGCCAACCGTGCAGTATAAGAAGAATAAGTCTAGTGTATGAAGAGTCTTTATGTCGTTGTAATTTTACAACCATAAAAGTAAACATGCCTGTCGAGACAGATGACCTGAAAAACATTGAGTCTTACAGATGAACAGTTTTACTAATAGCTTTGTCATTCAAATAATGTAGCTTGTTAAGTAGTTCTGAAAGCCATTATTTGATCTAAATTTGAGTTACCAAAAATACTGTATATTTTACGTAACTAATTAGATATTTGTACAATCTCTCTTTCTTAATTATCGCTCGCTTAACAATGTCCCCGGTAGATAGTAATAGGTTCGCCCTCTATTACTCGTGTGTAATACACCTCTGCCTACCCCTTCGGGGATAAAAGGCGTGAAGTTATGTTATGTTATGTCTCTCCTTCTTATTGAATCCGAATGGTAGAGCCATAGATACCACATACCTTATCCATGATGTGAATGCAAATCCCTCTCTCTCCAGTCACTAAAAGGTAGCGCTGATAGTGTGACTTGACTTTGACTTACAGTTTATGTTCAGCAAAGTTAAGCACCACTTGCACAGGTCTTCACTTGGATGGGTGACATCAGAGCGCTACAGTGTTTTGGAGGGCACTTTGATTCAGGTTATTATCCTAGGCTATCTTTAGGCTATGTTGGAGGCCTAAGGGGCTAAAAACTTTGAGCTACAACTGCAGAGGTGGCCATAGACATAAACGAAAGCCCTATTTTCTATAAACTTCCGTCTCATTATCTTCAGATACATTGATTCATTTGCCATAAATCACTGTGCTATTCTATTCTATCGCACATATAATAAGTGATTAAGCCAATATATGTCTGCCTCCGTGGTTCAGTGGATCGCGTATGCTACTGCTGATCGGAGGTCCCGGGTTCGATTCCCAGGTCGGGCAAAAGTGTTAATGGGTTTTTCCGAATACTCAGTAGCAGCCCGGAGTCTGGTGATGTGCCCGGTAACGGCAAAAAAATCCATGGCGAAATGTGGGTGTAATATTTACACCTCTGCCTACCCCTTCGGGGATACAGGCGTGAGACTATAAATAAATGAAAATAAATCCGATATATTTTTGCCCACCATTTAAACTGAACTATCACCATACCTTTTTATACAAAGGCCTTTTATGAAAATTCTTTGACTCGGCGCAGAAGTGGCAATCGTTAGGCACTCGACAACAAAAGGTGCAACTAGTCCAAGGGCACATAACTCTGAGAGCTCAGTGTCACTGTTGTGAAAAAGAACAGGGTATTTTATTTTAGGTACTATTCAACATAAGACGCGCTACGCGAAGCTTGGAAGTGTTTTGATCGCGGAATCATGAAAGAATGGCTTCTATTGAGAATAAAATTGTTAAAGCAAGCGAAAATATTGCTCTCACTATTGCCATCTAGAGGCAGTTTGGGAAGTACAGACTCAGAAAACGCAGTACGGCCCACTCCACGCTGAAGCGTTGCCGAAACAAGTCGTCATTTGAGTTGTTTATCTTTTACTCTGTACCTATATTGTGGTTTTGGTCTGGAGTGATTAAGGTGAAATTAGCTTTATTTTTATGCAATATGATGCTAATAGAATATTGATCAAGGCATGGCATCAATTATACGGAACATGAAAATTAACACTTTTCAGTGCGTGGAACGATTGATGATTATGGCACTTGGAACAGTGGCTAAGTGATACACATACCGAAAGAATGGTCTTTCAGCATGTGTATCATGTAAATTGACCTGAAATCTGGGGGCACGGGAGTGCCCCCGCCAAGTTGAGCAAAAAAGTCGCACGGCCGTACCATCCTTTTCTCGAAGCAATTCAGGCCATTTTCGACCCCCTATAACTTCGTTGTGGATAAAACTAGAAGCCTGTTTTTTTAGTACCCAAGCAGGTATTGTATAGATATGGTATATTTGAATTTTCATTTAATTTGAGCCAGTAGTTTAAGAATTATAACGAGTCAATTTTCATGATTTTGTCACTCACTGACCGATCATCAAAAGTCTAAGGCACTTCTAGTAGACATAGACGCTTCAAATTTAGAATACTATTAGTGTTTAGTGTATGAATCAAGGAAAAACTATAACATTTTTCAATTTCAGTCCAGTTTTCGACATATATCAACTGCATAAATAACTTTGTAATCCCATATAAACATATAAGGTTACAAAATTACGTTTGCAGTTAGGGCTTTAATTAAGAAAATTCGTTGTTGGTGTACAATAAGTAGCAGGTACCGGAAAGGGAAAAAGTAGGACTATCTACAAAAAGAAATGAGATCCCATAAAAAACAATACTTGTCAAAAAACCAAGTCTCGCTACCGTAAAAAGTTGTGAGATCCATGTAATACCAAGTCAGCCCAAAACCTCTTATATTTTATTATATTATATTCTTATATTTTTCAGTTTAGTTGTAATACGCAGGCCACTTTTATATTGCACATTGCTTTGGATTACTATGGATAATCCAGAATAATCTCACCGTCAATCTGTATCATAAATATCTAAAGTGCCGAGCCTTCCATCACTTCCAAGATTTAGAGGTACGCATTAGTTTGAATAAGATTTAGCACACACACCTTCAGTATATAGGAGTAGAAGCAGGTTCTCAGCAACAACTTTATAACTTAATCCAACAAAACGGTCTCAGGTTAACACGGTACATCAATATTTTATGACGTAATCTTATTCGCCAAAATATTAGGCATCTCACAGCGTACCTTTACTATTTGATGAGGCCTTAAGGCAGCGGCATTTATTCAAGCAAGAGACGAAATAACTAATGGCACAGAAGAAACCACTCAATTTATTTTCCTGAGGAAGGTAATACGGATTGAAAGGCGTAAAACTGGTATGGCGTTTGGAGCTGGCATAGCTTTGGATGAGTCAAGCGTTTGCATATATCATATTAGTTTTACAATAACGTGGTCACGACTACATGACGTGGAACAAAAACTGGGGTAGGTACTACGTTTTTGTTTTATGTAATTTTCTTTATATGAGAAGTTTAAAAAGTAATCTGAGCGCCAAAAATAATTAAATACGTATAAACGTGAAAATTTGTGCCGATTGATTGATGTTTTGTGCTATCTCGCGTCAAGACTTTTGCAACAGATGTTGATGAAATAATAAAATTTATACATCAGAATTAGGGTTGATGAGGATGTATAAATGAGGAAGAGGATGAGGAATTATAACTTTTAAATTATGAGGATGTGGATGAGGCTGGGGATTTTACAAAGAGGAAGACGATGAGGAAGAGGATGCGGATGAGAAAGAACACTCACACACACAACTGTGCGAAATGAACAAATCTCCTAAATCCTATCCCCTCTACAATATTAAAAGGCAAATCTTGAATGACTAGCATTTCACATATTAAATTATCCATTTCGCGGTTTTTCTCATGGGATGAATTCCTGTATTGATTCCTGCATTTCGATTTATACGATTAATACGATTTATTTTCGTGTGAAACAAGTGACACCAATTCCTCATGAATTCCTCATAATATGGAGGATGCGGAAGCGGATGAGGAATTTTTATATTTTAATTTTAGAGGATGAAGATGAGGAGAAGGAATTGTAGAAATATGAGGATCTTCCGCAGCATGAGGATGAGGAAGAGGAATCCTCATCAACCCTAATCAGAAATTATTCTGTCATTATTCTGTCTCACGTATTAACGTAGGCTAACTAATTTCTTTGCGGGCGAAGGCGTGGAGAAAAACTCATCATAATATTATATTGTTGTGTCTGGTAATTGACCTGTGCTGTTACTAACTAGTTGATTAGTAATCCTTGCTTTTACAGTTATTCTGTTTTATAACATTGCTCTCCTATACTTCGTGCCAGATTCCTTGACACAAGGTACCTATGCATTTCATACAGAAGAGGTACGCAAGAGCAAACGAAATATACATACCTATTAGATGTTCCTAGATTTGAGCAGAAGTACTGTTTGAAAAATAGTCACAAGCGTAATAGGAACATTTTAAATTTATTTTCACCACTTACCACAAGATAGGCGGAAATTCTCTCACCGTCATGTTTTGACAAATGCGAACGTCCGAGCCTTTGACAAATGCCTTCTATACTCCTGTTTAACGTGCCAATTCCTTGGCGGCGTTGCCAACGGAGTGAGCGAGCCATTACTCAAGTTCCGACGGAATTCATGATGTGTATCATGTCCGAGCTATTACTTGCTAATCTATCAGTGAAATTGGGAAGGTGAAATGTGTGGATATTTCATGGATTATAATTTTTTAAGACAACGCCAGCGCGAGTGTAAATCCTGTGCCGCAAGGGGTTTATTCATGTTTATTCAACGGACACAAAGTACAGTAAGACGAAACAATAATCTGTGGATCACAAAGTTTTATCTTCTGTGGGGATCGAATCCACATATCTCGCCGCATTGCCAAACGGCGAAGCTACCGCTAGCTGCTTTACGCCATGTCTGTCTACGAACATATTTTAGTTATAGACGATATTCAAAGAAAAAAGTACTCTATCGAATCTATTGCTTAAGTGACTCAATTTAATGCGATGATTGACATTAAAATCATGCATAGGACACTTATGTATCGTATAACAATTGATGTCATTTTATTTCAAACTTATTTAAATTTAAACAAACCACTTTTGGTATTAATGCGTAGAGTTTTAGAGCGTAGTTGATTAATTTGACAACGAAATGCATTCATTACTTTGAATCATAGAACTCAAAGTCATGACAGGGTCAACAAATTAAAATGAAACAAAGAAAATGAATGAGAGTTATTCAAAAGAGCTGAGTCATCGTCGATGCTTCTTTGAAAGTAAAATGGCTGCATAAAATACAGCCATTTTAGCCAGAACAAAATATTAGGAGATTATATTTATTCTATTGTCAGTATAACTAATTTGAACTAGGTACATTTAATTTGTGAAAATAAATTGCGAACTGTTTCGTTATTTCAATGTCAAAAGTATGATGTCAACTAAACTTATTTAGTAGACAAGTTATTTCTTTGTAGAGGACGGTTCAGTTTATAATGTAGAATGGAGTTGGTACTTACAATAATTATATCCGATTCTGTAGTAAACTTTATGAAAACATGCGAAACACAAGCCTGATGCAGTATTATAATATACATATTGGATTTGATAAACTCATCCCGAATATTACCGACCCCATAAAAATGCTCTTTCAAAATTGGTTGCTAGCCGAGTCTACCCCCGAAAGCACATGCAAAAGTCCGGTATATATCCAAAATCTTAATTTCCAAATTGATTCAGTAAGTACATTGAGATCATTTGCTACTTTTTTTTCTTTTTTAAACAGAATTTACTTATCTTTCGAGTCAGTCCATTATTCAGCTGGTGCTGGCGACAGTGACAAATATATTTTGTCTTGAATTACAGCCGTCATACGGTCTTAACTGAAGGACATAAACAAGTTTTATTTCAAAGATAAAATCTCGTTTATACTCGGTTTTTAGAAGCGGATTGTTGAATCCTCGTGACTATATAAAAACTAACAGACAGACGTACGATACAGCCCAAAACTACTGGCATTAGTAGGTTAAATATTTGCATACTCGTTTCTCGTAAGTGGTTTGTCCCTACTAAAAGAGTTACAGGTAAATTTTACAGGAAACGGGAAGAGTGTCTTTGATATCATAAATTCATAGTGTACCGTTTATCCACATTGTTTTATGCCCTGTATTGTAACGAACCATTGATCGATCGAGTTAGTGCCATGATTTTGGATAAAACCATACTAAAGCTATGGTTGCATGAATGGGTATGAACGTAAAGTCTATATTAATAGTAGTAGATTTGCATACTATATTTTGGGACGTTTTGCGACTCTGTAGGAATCAATTTTTAAAATGTGTCCGTAAAAGGGTGACATTAAAAACTAGTGTTTTTTTTTTGGGACTAATCCCACCCTCATTCCCACTACTGTGTCACCTGTGTAGCCAAGTTCAGCAGCAGTGACCATTGATGACAACGAGTTTTGACACTCGTGAAGTCCCGGGGAAAGTTAAACTGTCTTGGAACACGCAACGAACTTAATCAGAAGTATATTGGAGGAGTTGGAAAATGAATAATCCACTTCCCTCCTTAGCAAAGCGGGAGACAAGCAACGAAGAGATATAGTGATGAGAAAAGATAAGCACCACGGACATGAGCATTAAGGGGGCCCAAATTGTGAACTATGCCTGTTTCCAGTAATATGTATGGCAGAAACGCCTAAACGCACGGAAATTCGTCCTACTTGCCACAAGATCCGTATAGTACACTACTCCAGAAGTTACCTCTAATTCGTTAAGCATGATATTACGTTCAATTTGCCAAAGACTACACTCCCATAGAATGTGATGAGCAGCTAAAAACTAGTGGTTATTAAATTACGGATCCATACTTTGTCCTAGAAAGTAACTTTAGTTCTTTACTACATTTTATAATAAGTATCCTTTATTTGTTTATTTCAGGTAATAAGAAGCCATATAGACACAAAGGTACGTTATAGACTAACATACATAAATTTATATCATAAAAATATTACAAACAAACAGATTTGCTTACAGCTTCGTGTTACGCTAAATGGTTACTAATGATACCTTTTGTACTACGGCACTAGAGTATTAGAAGTAGTAAATTATCATACTGTAGTTCACGCAGAGGAAGTCAAAGGAAAAGCTAGGTTGAAAAATAAAATCTTGTTTACTGGCAAAGATTTTTATGAGAGGATAGTTGATTCTGTGTGTATATTATTATATTTAAGGGGCGATGACTCTGTTGTGTTTATTTGTATTATAAGAAGCCGGAAAAATAGTTTTATAGCGGTATTGTGATCGTTTATTACGTTTAATCTCTCTTGTTTAGTGTTTTCGCGTTTGTGTGGGAGTTCGTCCGACTATGATTTGATTTAATACACTCTGATTCGGATGTAAAAAGTTTTTCATTCATAATAATTACTTAGTCAAATATTTTTTGATGAATGGCTGTCGTTAAAGTTTCGACAGTTTTATTTACTCTGAGGATGGACATTCATACGAAATAGAAGGAAAGGCCATCTTCGTCATTGAGGTACAGTGATGACTCTACGAATCATTTCATAAGGAAGTTAAGCTCGTTCGTTACTACTTGTTTTACCGATTGGTGATCGGGTATAAAACTTAAACGTACCGTGCCCGCCAGCACGTTAAGCTTTCGGCTGTAAAATATTAGGTTACAACTAACCTAACCATAGAATGGTTCTATTATTTAGGGTTAGGATAGCAGGTCAATCACTCAGTGGCAAAGTATACATTGTGACAATCATCTTCCTACCCAACATACGTGCTATAAATTTCAATACTTATTTCTAATAACAAAGGTATATGAAACTATCGTCTTACAAAGAACACAGAACAGAATCTTATGCATTAGTCACAAAGCCATGAATGCGACCTAACAATCTCGCATTCACCGAGCTCATTGAATTCTCGGCGACGAGAAAAAATGCATCCCGTCACAATGACGTTTTATTGAAGGCCATCGATATCTTCCATTCGGTACTAAGCCGCTCTCTATTCGAACGAAATGGTCGAGAATTTTCGATTCAGCTTTTGTTGAGGCGATCCTACGTTTAATTTTTGTCGACTTTAAATCTAGGTTGGACTTAGAAATAATGTTGTTTCAAATAGTTGTATGCCAAGAAAGTTTTAGAGCGATTTACATGCGTAACAAGTTTTGGAAAAGTTCTTATTGTGCTACATATTTTACGGGTGAAAAGTCCTTTTCCGTTTGACATACTTATAAGGAAACTGTCCAAGATTTTACTTGAAGAATAAAGGTAATACAGAAGTGTATTTGCATAGTTGCATAGTGCACTGCATTATGAACACACCTAGAAAACAGGTAAATAAAATATAGAAAACTTGTTCTTTACGGGTAAAAACAAACTCACTTCTTACAAAATAATTTAGCGGGTCTCAATCGCGTTACTTTAACTTATTTAAGGTATAAATTCCTATTTGTTATTGTATACATTTATTTTAGACAGTCTGCTCTCTAAGATAGCACACAATCTGGGTACCCCAAAGGATGTCATTCCTCTCCAAACACCTGGCGTCTACAAAGTTGATTGCAGCTGTGGTAGTTCATATATCGGGCAGACTAAGCGTATAATCGCTGAAAGAGTAAAGGAACATATCGCAGCTGTAAAAAACCAACATATTAATAAGTCGGCGATAGCTGAGCATTTGTTGGAGTCTAGACCAAACCACTGGATAGAACTGCATCAACCACAAGTCTTATCCACCGATCGTCACTATTACTCCAGGATAGTACATGAAGCGGTAGAAATCAATATAACAATTTCAACCGGGAGGATGGATATAGATTATCAGCTACTTGGAATCCAGTCATCAGCAAATGTAAACACCGCCGCAGTGATAAATCTCAACAGTGTCTAGACGTCATTAGTGTAGTGTGTCGTAGTACCGACATTGTGATCTTGAATAAAGACCAAGTGAGGGTAGGTGCCGAAATCCGCACTTCCACAAGACGGCGCTGAGCTCTCATCAGTCTCTCCGCGACCACGCTCGGTGCAAGACGAGCGAAACGTCGGAAACAAAAGGTATTTATACCTTAAATAAGTTAAATTAACGCGATTAAGACCCGCCAAATTATTTTGTACGATGTATACAAATCGCGAAAGTTTAAAATAGATTAAATTCACTTTTGTATTCGTCCATTAAATTGTAAGATTGATATTTTAAAAACATTAAAACTTTTACTATTGAGCATTCCGCTGAGGATTAAGATATCATCTAAACCAATATTTTTTTAGGTGAATCCAAAACCCACGCAGATAATTAGTACTCTAATAATTAATAGTCGTGTCTTTGAACGCATTTATTAAATATCACTTTATACCTTCAACACAAACTAAATATTTAATCAGACCAATTCCGTGACCAAAAGTGGTAACGGAAACAATTATTCTCTTCCAATCGAAGCGTAAATTGGCGATTGATATAAATTGATTTGTGGTCTAGGTATCTAGGTTGTAATACGAACAACTTCTACCTTCATTGTAGAGATAGCAATTTTACAATTTTATACCTATAAGTGGACATGACATTCACGTCTACAAGAAGTTTTTTGTAACTCATTATTAACAAAGTAACAAATTTTGTTACAACACCTAAAACCCGACGCTGTATGGCGCAATGCCATTGTTCCCTTTGGCTAGTGCTGACATTGCTACCTATTTAATATAACCTACAAGATATATAGGCTAGCCTGTTCTAATATTCGCCGTAAAACATCATTTGGCAGACGACAATAAAAATGTAAGCATAAAGATATATAACACGGCTAGTTTACTAAATATTGCAGGACTAAATAAACACGACGTCAAAAGTAAAGTTACTTAATGGCATAGACTTATAAAAAACTATATAGGTCTGAGCTTATTGGCTACAACAACTTGACTACAGTATGAATGAGGAACTACTAATACACACTACTTAAACAAACCAATAGACGCGCGCAAACACATAAACACACACACATGCAACGCACACACACATAATCACACACACATAATCACACACACATAAACACGTACATTTAATAATTTATTTAATTTTTTACTTTTACTTACAAATTACGCATATAATATCAAATAATTATTTAATACTTGTCAACGCGTCGTACAGTGAGAATTGTCTATCAATAGCTGAAATATTCACTACGACTGAACACTGCATGTCTCCCAAAATACAGCCTCAGTCTAGTTTGGGACTCAGTTTCGGTTCCTTAAGCGCCTTAGATACCATGTATTGTGTCAGCTAAATCACTGGCCTTGTATGTCTATAGAAATTGTAACAGTAAACATATTTATATATATATTTTTTTAATTAAATCCATTGGAATAAGCTTTTTTTTAACCCCGGATGTGGGGGTTTTACAAGCTTAACCTGTATGTGTATCTACATAATAATATGTGTCTATCTGTGGCTTTGTACTTCCTAAACGAATGGATCCATTATAATGCAGTTTTGTTTAAAACGTCACAGAGATGGTTTTTAACCGCAATTTATGACGGTCTATGGAGTAAGTTACTTATTAGAGCCTGACAAAAGCTCAGTTTTATATTATAAGTACGTGCAAAAGATATTTTGGAAATCTTCTTTTCATAATGTAGTCTGATATCAATAAGTGGCTACGAATACTTGTGGCTTTCATATTTTTATTTGGCTTGCTGCTCCTACTGAACTAGGTTCAGTAACATTATACAAGGTTATATAGCGGGTCTTACTCGCGATAAATCTTATATTTAAGGCATAAATACCTCGGATTTTTGCCAACGTTTCGGCTGACTTGCTTCAGCCGTGGTCGCGGCGGGACTGGTGAGCTCAGCGCCGTCCTTGTGTTGTGCGGGTTTTGGCACCTACCCTCACTGGATTTTTATTTTTGTTTTTAACCGCACTGTCGGTACCTCGACACACTACACTAATGACGTCTACACACTGTTGAGCTGTATAATTGCGGCGGTGTTTAATAATAATAATAATAATATCTTCTTTATTTTGAACACACAATACTTACTTACAATTAGAAGTTCATAATTTTCACAGTAAAGAAAAAATAATATAAAATCCTGAGAACATAATATTAAATTGAAAATAAAAAAAATTAAAATCATACAAACCAAAGTCAAAAGAACATAGGATATAGGACTATAAATAAGTACTTAATAACATTTTAAAGCGAGCGCGCGCGCATGCCACCCGCTCAGAACGCACTATCACAGAATAAACAGTTGGCACTATATTGTATACCGACCTACATATATGGGAACAGGCCGCAGCCGCCGCAGGCGACACGCGACAGCGACAGCCGGGCGCCGGCATAGCGGCTTAAGCGCCGAGACAGTGCGCATGTCTCCTGTGCCCGGCACTCCTTGCCCATAGATCGCTGATCGTAAACTAGGTACCTACTCAATCATTACAAGTCGCTTACAATACAATAGACGAAGTAGGCACCCATACATTTATGCAGCCAAGTGGCTATTCACAGCACGATGCACAGGACTTTACAACGCAAATAAACCGGACAAATCAAGGTAATGTATATAATAATATGTCTCTTAAATAATATTTGTTATTGTGTGGTCGGTATGTACTCATTTAATATTAAATAGACCTCTGTGTGTGTTATTGTAGGTTAATAAAAAAGGCAAATACAGTGCATCGGCGTGAGTACAAATTACGCGCGGGCATCGCCGAACGAGAACGCATTCAAAAATTATTATAACTACCTATATAAAATGGCAAGAACCACTGGCCGCGTAGGCGCCTTGATGCTGCATTTTCACAATTTAAACTGACTGGGTATGTATATACTAAGGTTTAGTTACATTTATCTAGCGAGGCACTTATAGATAAACTAAATAAACAATATTTTCCAGACTTACTGTGGGACATTAGGCATCAAAGAAGATCACTACATGTAAGCAGCCAGCGGCCGGTCAAGAAACACATGAAAAACTTACAAGATTGAAAAATATAACATATTTACGCAGGTAATGCTAGGCTCGGTATTGTGTGTCAAAAAAGGCAGCAGCTCAGCATATTGCTGCAATGTTAATTGCAGCGCTGATTTTCAGCTGGCGCCTCTTTGTGGCTAGCGGGTCAAATAGTTTTAAATAGTCTTATGTGTTTAGAGCTAAAAGTCTGAGTCATGATTGATCAATACAAAAGAAAAAAAAAATGTGATATTGGCTAAATCTAATATACAAGTAATACGGATATATGAAATATTAAAAAATACGAATGTCAGTTGAGTGAATAAAATTAGGTAATAATATATAGATAGGTATTTCTAAATGTACGTAGATTATAGGACAGGTCAAGCAAGTGTAAAAAACACACACTTATTGATGTTTACACTTATTGATGACTGGATTCCAAGTTGTTGATAATCTAAATCCATCCTCCCGGTTGAAATTCTTGTGTTTTTTTATTTCAACCACTTCACGCACTATCCTGGAGTAATAGTGACGTTCGGTGGACAAGACCTGTGGTTGATGTAGTTCTATCCAGTGGTTTGGTCCAGACTCCAATAAATGTTCAGCTATAGCGGACTTATTAACTTGTCGATTTTTCACAGCTGCGATATGTTCCTTGACCCTTTCCGCAATTGTTCGCTTGGTCTGTCAGTCAGCCGAAACGTTGGCAAAAAACTGAGGTATTTATGCCTTAAATATAAGATTTATTGCGAGTAAGACCCGCTATATACCCTTGTATAATGTATACTAATCGCGTAAGGTTCAGTAACGTTCGGATAGGCCTGTATTTGGATGAGGTACATAGACTCACGCCTGTTTCCCGGAGAGGTAGCCAGAGACTACGGAACGCCATTTGCAACGATCCTTACATGCCTCTCTTGCTTCATTCACTTTCATCAAGTTTCTCATGCATGCTCTTCTGTTTAGGGTACTTCTGACCCTCTGATCTTTTTTAGGATGTCTCCAATCTGGTCAGAGAACGTCCGCCTAGGTCTTACCCTTCGTCCTGTCACATTCACATTTGCCTTATATATCTTCTTAGTCAGTCTTTCGTCATAAATACTAATATAAAGCATTGGATCGAAGAAATAACATACATCGAAGTGCTTGTTAATTGCATGTTTGTTAAGTCTCCCGTGACATAGGATGTATTTCTAGTGCGGCAAACGCCTTCTAATATTTCTGATCAATATCCGATAGACTAGTCTTTTCAAGTATAATAAAGTTCCAAGAAAGTATGCTTCCACCACAATCACCAACTTTTATGTCTCTTTGATGTTAGACCTATTTAAACTTGGTTCGGGAGTATAATTTGACTGAATTTGACCGATTACTTTTAAAGTCATTACTAAGTTGAAAAGTAATCGCTCTGGGCATTTATTTGGCTTTTGTTCGTGTTATTCCTCGTTTGTGTTCAGATGGTTTGATTTGAATGTGACCCGTGTAATGATTTTGGTATTTAACCTTCGTGAAACGTCAATACTTTATTTAATGTTCAAGCACTTTTCAATTACTTTTATCAAGTGGTTTTTTGCCATGTAATGTGTGGGAAGTTAGGGAGTAACATTATGCCAGCTATATTTTTTGTTATAAGTTTTATCAAATATTATGCACAGAGTTTAGAGAAGATGATAACGTTAGTGGTTATCAATGACCTCAATGTGAAATGTTGGCTGAATTGTCAGAATAAATAAATATTACCAACGCTTGTAAAATGAAAGGCACGGTAACCTATCCCGGCACTCATCTTTGGACAACCTAACCTAATGATCGTCCGTCATTATGAAGGAATTATATGAATTGGGCTTCCAGAACTTCCAAATGAGGCAAAATATGATGTAGTAATATGTACAGTTACCAAATTTTTCAAAAAGTTTATGGATGCTACTACCAAGAACTGTGCATAGAACATCCTTAAGATAATTTAAAAAAGCACCAGAAATGTCCTTCGTATCAATTTGATTTAGGCGACTGTTTATGTAACTATGAAAATCTTTTCATTATTTTTAAGACCATACATACATCCCGGTTTCACCTAGCAACTTCTCATCCAGGTAAATCTATTCAATCTTCACCTATGCAAGACTCACATTATCTTAGACTCATCTATCCAACGCTCATCTATTCCAGACTCATACTTCTCCTCCTTTACGCATTTTAGGTTTACAGCGATGACACTGTTTAACCTTATTAATCGGTCGACCTATACAGTCACGAACTGTTAATTATTTACGATGTCGGGCTAGTTTTAGTTTATGATAAACAAGGCGGCGATTGATTGCAGATATACCGACGTAGTTAGTGGGAAAACCTCGTTTAGTGGCTAGGGCTGTCAATTACATTAATTATATAGTTGGATTGTTCGGTGAAAAGATTTTAAGTGTTTTTGTGGCAAGGTATTAATGACAGATGATTACGTTAATAGATAATAGACGTAATCGGTATGTTTTTTTTTTGTATACAGTAATTAAGACCAAGATGTATACGAAAACGAGAAGGTATTATTTCATGGCAAATATAATTATAGTTAAGTCAGCACAGTGCACAGTTTAAGAATAATATTATAAAGGTAACTCTTGCTCTAGAACTTAATATTGTATGCAGGGAGGTTTAAAAGACATTCAATCAAGAGACCCGAAGCACACACAATTCATCTCCTGTGAAACACACGTTGAGTTGCGGGTCAACCCACAACCCTCAGTGTAGTGTGATGACAAATTGCTGAGATGGCCGCTGTAACCACGGCATCCGTGTAACATTGTGTTAAGTAGCTACAATAGTGATTGTCCAAAAAAAATGAGACCAACCCCTACATTAAACCAGCGGGCGGAAAAGTGCCTTATCAAAATAAATGCCTGAATTCAAACTTATTCTCAAGACACTAAATCAGAATTCCAATACAAGATGTCAATGAACTACTAAGGATATAGAAGTGGCCCTTTCTGTCAAGACTTCTTTAAGAAGGCTCTAGAAATATTTACTGCGGATAATTAATGAAGGCTTATTTAACTGTGATTTATAAACTAATTGACCTGGTTAGTTGCTTCAATGCTCAAGCCAATTTCCATCTAAAAAATGTCTGGGCTGGAATTTTATTGGAAGTTTCTGCTTGGCAATTTGGATAATTAATATTGATTGCTTGTTAACCTAACAAGATGCAAGATTATTCTTAGTAAAGTGCCTTTTCGGGGGTGATTGTTTTACCTACCTACCTACTATTCACAATAGGTTACAGTTCAATTTTGTGTGGTAACAGTAGTTTTTTTTTTGGCAATGACTTCAAACCAAATTTGTTTTTATAAGGTGTACAAGTACCAAATTCAAAGTGAAAATCATTTGTTCACCTGTTTCACGATGTGATGCTTATGAACGTCAAATCGATTCTACGATAACAACAACCGGAGAGGTTTGCACTATCATAACAATGCCATTATTTACTTTGTCAATCAGAATGATTCAGATAAACTGAAAACGAGTTGACAACTTAGTTAGGTACCTCTTAATATATTCATGTTAGCATTTAACATTATAAAAGTGATTAAGGAGTAAATATTTTATTAATACCAAGACTGCCTCCGTGGACTAGTGGATTGCGTATGCGACTGCTGATCAAAGATCCCGGGTTCGATTCCCGGGTCGGGCAAAAGTGTTACTGGGTCTTTCCGAATTCTCAGTAGCAACTCGAAGTCTGGTGACGTGTCCGGGAACGGCAATAGGTTCGCCCCCCATCACGTGGGATCTACAAATTAATGGCGAAATGTGGATGTAATATGTATTACACCTCTGCCTAGCCCTTTGGCGATACAGGTGTGAGTCTATAAAAAAATAATTATTGGCGTGGCAGCCCCAGCCGTGTTCACGGGACAGGTATTTCACTTTGAAAAATAATTAAGCAATTGAAAGCAGTTACATAAATATTAGTTATTGCTACTGAAATCATCAATAAATAAACAATTGACAGCAGAAACTAAGGCAGCGATAGCTGAGTGGAGATACCAACAGACTGCCATGCAGAGGGTATCGGGTTCGATTCCACGGCGCTCGCCATTGACTTTTCGGAGTTATGTGCGCATTGAATGATTAATTATCGCTTGTCCCGTGCCTCAGAGAGAACGTTAAGCCGTCGGGCCCGGTTGTCATGAAGATGACAGTCGTTATAGGGCGTCAGTACCTTCTTACTACGGAATTCAATATTCGAACTTTAGATAGATTTTAGATTCGTTTTTGACATAACCTCCATACAAAATATGTCAAACACGAATCTCGAATCTCAAAATTCATGTATGGATCGAATATCGAAAATGGCCATTAATCAATTGACACTAGTCTAAACCATGGAATATCGCTATCCTCGAAGGGTTGCGGAGGTCAGACAGGCAGTCGCTCTGTGGAAAAGCTAATATTCAGCCAAATCCGGTTAGACTAGTAAGCGGACCCCAGATTGAAACTGGGATAACGCTAAGAGGATGATGACAACCGAAACTACTGGGCGCAAGAAGTTGAATGACATTTATGTTTCTTGGGAAGCGTAGGAGTGTACTAAAAAGATTTTCTAGAAATTCCCACGGGATTGGGCAGAAACAGTTAAATACAGAAAAAATTTGGGCGTAACATAACTTAACGCCTTTATCCCCGAACGGGTAGGCAGAGGTGTATTACACACCCACACTTCGCCAGTGATGTTTCGGTCCCAATGTAATAGGGGGTGAGCTTATTGCCATCTACCGGGCATATTATAAAGCGAGCGATAATTAACAATTCAATACGCACATAACTCCGAAAAGTCAGTGGTGCGCGCCGTGGAATCGAACATAAAATCTTAGATATATTTTTATTTATTTTATTTATACTCTCAGGCCTGTATCCCCGAAGGGATAGGCAGAGGTGTAAATATTACAGCTACATTTCGCCATGAATTTTTATGTCCCACGTAATAGGGAGCGAGCCTAGTGCCGTTACCGGGCACATCACCAGACTCCGTGCTGCTACTGAGTATTCGGAAAAACCCAGTAACACTTTACACATTTAGATATATTATTTTATTTAAATCTGTCCTGGTTAATGCCGGCCGTTGTGTCAAGATATAATATAGGTTTTATAATTGAATATGTAGCAGCCCTATTATTATCGTAGGATCGTTTATAAACAGAGCCCATTATTATTTCTAAAAGCTACTTCTTCATAGAATAAACACGACATTAATGTGTCAATTGCTTCGTAAAATTACAGTTAAAACGTACTTTAATAATATGTAGTAGTTGAATGAAATAATAATTATGAACGTTTCTGCGTCGTTTGCTCTTAGGGTTCCGTGAGCAAGGGTTGAAGGAAACCACGAATTGTAGACGTTACGGCCCGCCTGCTTAAGGACGCGACGCGTTATGCGAATTTCTTTAATGTATTAAATCTATACATATGTACAAACAAAATTGAAGTATATGTCTGTGATTTCAAAGTGCCTATGCTCTTTCTAGTGCATACAGTTAATTACACGATTCTAAGTCCTAAATACTCTTTTTTAAGATTTTTGTCTGTCTGTCTTTCTGTTTGTCCGGGAAAAACGGCTGATCCGATTCAACTGGGACTTTCACTGGAAAGGACTTTATAGTGCTACATATAGGCTACAATTTGACTTGAGTTTGCAAGGGGCTGGATTCAGGTCTAAGGGTTCTCGCAAATTTGTATATAAGTTAAAATAAACAGTAATATTTGTACGCATGCGAAGCCGCGAGAAAGAGTTTGTATAATAATAATATGCTAGGATAACTCGCACACGGTAAAATGATCCCAAACTAACCAGATAACGGTAAACGTACTTATATTTTCTTAAATACAAACATATCTTATATACTTATTAACCGACTTCAAAAACAGGAGGAGGTTCTCAATTCGTCGGAATCTTTTTTTTTTATGTATGTTCCCCGATTTCTCTAAGACGCCTGTACCGATTTCGAAAATTCTTATTTACATTGAAAGAGTATATCTTCTAGTTGGTCTCATGATCATCAGGTCAGGATCTGATCATGGAATCTTGAAAAAATAGGAGGAACTCTTCAAATTTTATAAGCACATTTGAAGCGATTTGACGATAACAACCCAATGCCGTCGAGTTTGGGCTCGTTTGAGTCGTCTTTACATAGACTTTGATGCTGGATGATTTCTATGGTCTGATGATAGAGCTGGAAGGTAACCATGAGATCTTTGTGATACAACAACCCAATCTCATCGAGTTTAGGGTCGTTTGATTCGTCTTTACATGGTCTTTGGTACTGGATGTTTTCCAGGGTCTGATGATGGAGCAGGAAGGTGGCCATGGGATCTTTGTAATACAAAGACGCAATCCCATTGAGCTTGAGCTCGTTTGATTCGTCTATACATGGACTTTAATGCTGAATGTTTACCAAACTCTGATGATGGAGCAGGAAGGTGGCCATGGGATCTTTGTAATACAAAGACGCAATCCCATTAAGCTTGGGCTCGTTTGATTCGTCTTTACATGGACTTTAATGCTGAATATTTACCAAACTCTGATGATGGAGCAGGAAGGTGGCCATGTTATGTTTGTAATAAAAACATGCAAACCCATTGAGTTTGGGCTCTTTTGATTCGTCTTTGCATGGACTTTAGTGCTGAATATTTACCAAACTCTGATGATGGAGCAGGAAGGTGGCCATGTTATGTTTGTAATACAAACATGCAAACCCATTGAGTTTGGGCTCTTTTGATTCGTCTTTGCATGGACTTTAGTGCTGAATATTTACCAAACTCTGATGATGGAGCAGGAACGTGGCCATGTTATGTTTGTAATACAAACATGCAAACCTATTGAGTTTGGGCTCTTTTGATTCGTCTTTGCATGGACTTTAGTGCTGAATATTTACCAAACTCTGATGATGGAGCAGGAAGCCTTACGCAAAATGTTACTAAACTACAAACTACCTATTCAATCAACAGCGAAAGTTATATAAAAAGTGTAGAGGTTTTATAGTCAGATCACAAATACTTGGCTTGGCACCGACTCCAAAAAGTTTTGCTCCAAAACCAATAATTTTTTGCTTTTTAGTTCCTTAGTGATTTTTGAAGTCGGTTTTCTTTTTTATTTAAAAATAATTTTTATTTTAATATGTAAAATCCTTGCGTTACTGACTGACTGACAGACACGCTACAGCTGAAATTATTGGGCGCAGGAAGCTGAAATTTGGCATGTATGTTCCTTGGAGACCGTAGGGTTGCACTAAGAAGGGATTTTCCGAAATTCCCATGGGATCGGCCAAAACGGGTAAATTTAAAAAAAATGCAGGTGTAGATAAAGCTTAAGACTTTGTTTGTTTGGTTGTACGCGCTAATCTCAGGAACTACTGGGCCGATTTCAATAATTATTTCAGTATTAGATAGCACATTTATCGAGGAAGGCTATTAACTATAGGCTTAAAATCACGCTATAAGCCACGTGAGCAGAGCAGTAGCCTTAAGTAACGAGTGTGACTGCGGGCTCATCTAGTTATATATAAGTTACACTCAGGCATAAGTCAAATAATGAATCCCATCACACAAATATTTATTCATCGTGGGAATCGAATCCATGCATTAGTACATCCGGACTTCATAGAATATTAGGTAGCCATTCGACTGAGCGAACCTTTTTATATACATAAGTACGTGTGAGGTCCCATAACGTATAAAACGGAAGTCAAATTATTTTTTTAAAGACGCATTGAGCGGCTTCCGCTTACGCCGTCGTTTAAAATTAGAACGGTTTTTACTACCGGTCATACATTTAAAAATATGAGGGCCTTTACTTCCTTACGTTTAAAAAATTGCATAATTTTTTTAGGTCATTATTTTGGCCACGCTTCGTTCTGTTATGTAAAAAGAAAAGAAATACATTGAATTAAACAGTAATACCTAAATTCTATAGCACCAAAGCATAATATTAATCACATAATATAATGTAAAAATCTTGTGTTTGTTATCAATGTTCTCCGAAACGGCTTGCTGGCTTCTATATTTTTTGTGTTTATTTATAGGTCTGAGAAAAGGTCGAAAGCAAATTTATACCCCACATGTAAATAACTGATAAAAAATGTGTGTTCAATTCAACTCCATTTCCAAGAGAAAGCTTCATAGTTTCTATTTTTATATTAAAATCGTGAAGCGGTTCGCAGAATACATTTTATTACCAAGTTTCAACTGTGTAGTCTTATAGTTTTATAATAAAGTGGCTTTGACATATGGAAAGACAGACACACAGAAATGACGATTTCATAAGGGTTCTATTTTTTGCCGTTTGGCTATGGACCCGTAAAAACCTTTAAAACGCCTTCAGTGCGTAAAAACCCTTGGCGCTTAGAGGGACCAGTTTGCTGCTCTGTGTAAAATGTTCATCATCAGCCCTTTATACTGTCCCACTGCTGGGCACGGGCCTCTTCCCACTATGAGAAGGGTAAGGCCATAGTTATATATATACCTAGTAGTGTAAAATGTTATCTATACTAATATTATAAAACGGAAGAGTTGGCGAATCAAATATATATGGCAGAGGTGTGTGGGCAAGCCGGTTGCGGCAGACCTCGAAAGAAGTTCGTCGACCAAATTGGGGACGTCTTGAAAAACGGAAAAGTCCGAAGCAGCCGTAACCAGCAAGCATGTGCGAAAAGAGTAATGAATGTAGAGGAAGCGTGTGAGGTTTGCAAGGATAGAAGCAAGTGGCGTTCTGTTGTCTCTGCCTACCCCGACGGGAAAAAGGCGTGAGCATATGTATGTATGTATGTATGGAAGAGTTGGTTTGTTTGGTTGAACGCGCTAATCTATAAGATATTTAACACTAAGCAATGAGCCTCAGGTGTAGAGAAACGCCTAAATAACGTGAGTTTGCCTGCGGGCTTAGCCATTTATGTGTACTTTAGTATATGCTGATACTGTTCTGTTCGAGACAGCAATGCATACCCTTGCATAGCTGTGTATAGCCGCGTTACATGCTGTAACTAGCCCCTCCCTCATAAAAATCCCCCATAAAAGAAGTAATTTCTATAGTTATTATCAGATCATTGTACATACATAGCTATATGTAGGGATAATCTGTTTATAATTTCTCTATATTCCTTTTATTATATCCCATCCAAACCTTCTATCAATACATCAAAGAATTCATCAAACCATTTTAGTACCTGAGCTTATCCTAATCTTCTTACAAATGATGATTTATCAATATTCGTAAGCCGAACTATATAATCCCTGTAATCTACGTGTATTCGGGATTTGATTGATTCATATTTTTGGCGATTAGGAGTATATGTATAGGTAAAATATTAAAATGGTTTATGAAGGCTATTCGAAAGGAGATTGGTATGTGTTATAGTTGATTTACCGTACAGTTGATTAGCAAATCTGATTTTAATGGACGTTTCAAGGGTTTATACTTGTAGGTACGTGTGCCTTTGCAAAGAAAACTTTACAATTCTCGCTGTGTATGCACATGTATACATCGCAGTTCTCATATTATGATAATACTGTTTAGTATTATCATAATATGAGAACTGCGATGTATATGTAAACTTGGCTTGCCTTTTGAAATAGGCCGGAAAAGTAAAGCAGCGCGTGCACAGGCCACAACTTAGATGGGTGACCGTGACTGGCATTTGCATAATCAGCGCCGCTCTGCTTCGCTAGGCTCGTAAAGACGTCGGGCCTGGTTGTCGTCTCCGAATGAAAACCATTACGCCACGTACTACGCCTTCGGACAGTCTTAAAAATCTGACACCAGAGTTGGCCCCATACATATAAGAAATACATACATACATAGATTCACGCCTGTTTCCCGGAGTGGTAGGCAGAGACTACGGAACGCTATTTGCAACGATCCGCCACATGCATGCTCTTCTGTTAAGGGTACTTCTGACCTGTCCTTTTTTCAGGATGTCTCCAATCTGGTCAAAGAACATCCGCCTAGGTCTTCCCCTTCAGCCTGTCCCTTCCACACTTGCCTTATATATCTGCTTGGTCAGTCTTTCGTCATCCATCCTCTCCACGTGCCCAAACCATCTTAGCATACCTTTCTCGATGCTTGTCACTACATCTTCTTTTACCCCACAACACTCTCTCGTCACACAAATCTTTACTCTGTCAGTCAAAGAAACACCACACATACTTCTCAGTGCTCTCATTTCTACAGCATTTATTCTACTTTCATGACTCTTCTGCCATACCCAACTATCACCTACCATACATAAAAGTAGGTACTAACACCCCTCTATGCACAGGCAAACGTGCCTTTTTGGACATGTTTTGGCTATTCATGAACGCCTTCAGAGCTCCATTCACTCTATTACCTGCATTAACTCTTCTTTCAATATTTTCTACATTCTTACTATCTCTTGTAAACAGCGTACCTAAATATACAAACTCATTCACTTGTGCCACTCGCTGTCCATCGATCATAACATTACAAGCCGTAACGCATTCCTCCTTTTCAAACACCATAACTTTCATTTTACTTACATTCACTTTCATTCCTAAGAAATAACGGTTCTAATAAGGATCTGAATTCGTTAAGTTGAAAATCACGATATACACGTACGATCTTATTTCATTAGTTTCAATACGAAGCTCGTATGTCCAAAATTCAGGCATCTTTACCGGTCAGTCATTGCTTTCGCAGCTTGCATGTGTAACTACTAATCAACAAGAAACGACCGCCCACTTCAAAGTAGGCATCAAACCAGCCTACCAGTCAAAGTACGTAGCAACGAGATGTATGAGTAGAGATGTTTCATCTAAGTAATTCAGACTCAAAACAACGAAACACAAAGTTATAACGAACTAAACTTGCCGAGTTGTGATTGCTTGGACAAATTAGTGAGTACGAAGTCGTTGAGTTGTACATGTGGTTATGTAGAGCACATTTGTTGCGTGAAAATTAGTTAATATGTTTCAAAGATTTGATATACGAAACATAACTTCACGCCTTTATCCCCGAAGGGGTAGGCAGAGGTATATTGCACACCCACACTTCGCCAGTTATGTTTTGGTACCAATGTAATATTCGATTACAAAATTTTATCAAAAACAAAATTTATTAAGGAACGTACACTAATTACGCATTGTCCTGTGGCCGCACAATAGGCAAACTGTCATGGGAACGTGTTTGAAATGTGCTCGGTCGATTCCGTTTTATTTATAGGTAGGGTATACTATCATCTGTATATGTTAAATTATTTAGTTAATTACTGAGTAACAGATTACGCATATTTGAAACTATTAGGCGCAAGACAAGTGAACGACGAGACACTAAAGATATTCGGGACCTACTCACTAAAACCTCCACTGCAAGTCATTTAAATTCCACTAAATACAACTTCCTTCCAACCTAGACAAAGACACAAGAAAACATATTTAACGATTTATAAAGAACCTATAAAACTACAGTGACAAACAAATATTAGCTTATTTCCCAAGGAAGTGACTAAATAAGTCAATTGTATACTTTTCGTAATTTCTATAATACCTTTTCCTAATCGTTCGTGTAATCTGTTACGTAACAGTAAACAGAAACAACACTGGAAAATATCTGAATTTGCTGCAATTGAAACTCCCTTAATACTCCACCGTTACAAAAGTCTCACGGGACCCAATAAACCGACAATCCGAACGTTTCTCACCTAGATCTCTCACTATTTCACTGCAAATAATAACAAGAGCGTTATTTACGTATCAAATAGATAATACAGTTCTAACTACTCTGTATTTACAACGGACAGCATAGAAGTTTCAATCTTAGTTGACGTTATTGAGAAGCGAACAATCGACGACCTACATAGAGTAGTCTACACTATATAGAGAATGCATTTCAAGTATATATATTAGGGTTGAAGCACACGGTACCTTTTTTAGTAGTGACAGCTGAATTAGTCAGGTTTTGCAAGAATTACTAAAGCATATTTTAAGATACAATTAGATGTTACCCGCATTATAGTAGTACTAACTTCAAAATCAATAGCTTGCACAGATTGCCACTTGTATTTATATCGGAGCGCTATCGTGCTTCAGAGGGTGCGTAAAGCTGTCGGTCCCGGTTCTTGTCAAAGGATTAAAATTGTTGTTGACATGTCGGAGAACTTCGGGCGGTCTGTAAACTCTGATAACAGAGTTGGCCGTACACTTACACGAAAAAAAAAGAAATAGACTACTTAAAGGTGGACTATTAAATCCTGAAAATATAATCTAATCCTGCCTTAGGTCCCCAAAAATTGGATTATGATACAGACGCCAGTCTGTATCATAATCCAATTTTGCAGAGATGTGCGATAGATTTTATCCAATTTTTGTGTTTCTAACTTTAGTAGTTTGGCAGTGGCTTAATAATAGTAACTTGGTTTTTCTTCTGAGCTGTTATAACACTGCAGCATATAAGTTAGAATTGGCCTGCACGGTTGACGAAGTGTTTTATGCGGCCGCTTAACACTGCGCATAGTTTTGTGGGATTAATCCCCACAAGAGACTACATTTTGTGTGATCCATAAATTGTTGTTTCGACTCTGGGTGTTCATTGTGTGCGCTGGTTGTATATTTGTAAGGTCCATCACGACAAAGCATTTATGCCTCGAGCGGGAGCCTTTTTGTTTTTAATAAGGCGTGGTACGTGTGCTTCAGCCCTAAGACTCCAGGTGACCTGGAAAGGGCCATTCAGCTCGTAAAGCAGAGATGTGCGATAGATGTTATTTTATTTGCCACATATCTCTTAGAGTTGGTTTGTTGACCTGACTTTTAAAATAATAGTGGTTACATCACAGACACAAATAAGAGCGAGAGTTTAATGGTGTGCAGATTTGACGTGACACGTTTTTTGTACATATAAGACAGACAAATGATGATTTAGAGATATTTGGTATACAGGTAATTTTTGAAACGTATTCTATATGACAAAGTATAAAATGCTTTTCTTTTTTTATGTCTTTCGTATAAATCTGTCATAGAATATTCTTAGCAGATATTTATATCTTAAAGCAATTTCTTTTGTATTTTCTATTAAATCTTGTGTTGCTAGGCGTCGCGCACTTCGCTTTAAATAGTCTGCTCTCAACACTTAGGTATATATTTAGTAGAATTATGCCATGAAAATTTATCTAGCATATCCTAAAATACGACAGATTAGAAGTACCCTAAACCGAAGAGCATGCATCAGAAAGAACAAGGGTCGGTTCCCATACAAAGGTGGACCAGATTTTTTTTTCACGTCTTTTGCTGTGGAGTTATTTATCAATATTTTTATGTTACTTTATTTAACTTTAGTATAGATATGAATTTTAAAAACTTGGGAATACCTTTTTATTCTTTATAAAGTATGTTTGAGGTTATGAACAAAATTGTGTTTTTATTTAGTTTATTCGTAAAAATATGTAAATTAAACAATTCTGGTACCTAATATATGTGTGTAGAAAAACATGTTCTTCTAACAAACAAACTTAAACACTCAATTCACAGCAAGCAAGGAACGAATGACGTTGATGTACCGGGTATAACAGTGACAGATACAGAAATGGCGTATTCGTTCCATTTCACATCATTGTCATTCACGTCAAATCTTAGATTTTTCATTAAAAAATTATAATTATTATATTAATATCATAAATAATTCTTATTTATCATATCGTATAATGAAACGCATATTTTTACAATAAGGTTATGACTGCGTTCATAACATTTTATTTTTGTTTAGGGGTACAGTTTAAAAAATAAACTGTAAATACATTATTTTTTTCTCCCAAGTCCTAAAAATAAGTATTTGCTTTGATCAAAATAATAAAAAAATATACTTTTTTTTGGTATAGGACTCATTATCAGACGTGCTAAAGGCCAAAGTGACCATTGTTCTTTGACGCGAATGAATGAAGCAAGAGATCTGATATATGTCAGGATCGTTCCTAATGGCGTTCTGTAGTTTCAACTCTCAACCAACTTATGACATTTAGTTTTTGCGACTTACTAATCGATCTATAACTATCAATTACTAAGATCAATTAGCCAGTAACGGAACAGTAATAAGTAAAACAATTTTTTCAATCAATTAATTTGAATTTTAATTTGAAACTCAAGAAGGACAAAGTCACCAGAAGACCTAAGGACACTGTGAGCTCATTCTGCGTAAATAGTAACACCAGTAGTTGAAAAATGTTCGGGTACTTTGAGATAACTTATACATTCAAGAAAAAGACCAATATCACCTCAGTCTGCCGTGAACATGAATTCTGTAAAGAATTCGAAACGTCGGCTAGTAATAAATTAGAAATATAGTTTCTAGATCTTTAGTTTCAAATGTAATAACTTAGTGAAACCAATACAACGCGATAAAATCCGTAAACTGTAGTTTAGTTTCAATTAATTTAATATTTATTTCGGTTTTGTCCCTTAACCGTTACACTTAGTAGGTATATACATTTGTGGTTCGGACCAAATATATATAAAAAAATATAGGTGCGTTACCCGCACACTGAAATGGCTAACTGAAATGAAGGCAATTGCCGCCATTCCGTATAGTTATACGTGAACCTGTGTTGTGATAGTACGCTCCGTAACAATAATTTGTGTGTAAGAATTAAAAACACAACTAAAATTATCTCTCTTTAACAACAGGTTTCCCCTATAGTAGTATTTTATTTACTTTCTCTTTCTTTATTCTTCCAAGATATTATTTGTTATTTGTAGCCGTTTTTCAGAGCCGCTTTGTGGGAGTATGGCGCGTCTATATTATAATACGTCATTGGTTAGGACATAGTTTTGACCCGTGTGAGAATCAAACCTCCTACTAGTAGTTATTGAAATCAACAAGTCGAAGCAATCGCTTAAGCCATCGTCATTATAGAGTAAAATGTCTGCATAAACTATAGAATGCACCAAATTCGCTGACGTTGCAAGGGCGTCTTGGGACTTCATTGACAACCCGCAATGCGACACATATAGTGCAGTCGAACTCAAACACCTGGACAAGTATGTTTGAAGGTGCAATATTGGTTTCGACTATCGGCTTCTATGTTGCATAAGACATGACATTAATATACCTGGACAAGTTTACGCAGTCAAGTAACATATTAATAGATAGCCTCTGTATTATGGTAACCAGATAAGTGATAAAAATACTTATACTCTTTTATATACAGTTCTAGAGGATGCCCGCAGCACATTTATTTTAGTTCTATGTGTGTCTGTGTGGAACTTTCGAGAAATTCCTTCTACTGCACCTCTTTTTTCTTTTTTTATAGTCTCACGCCTTTTTTCCCCGAAGTGCGGTAGGAGGAGGTGTAATATTACGCCCACATTTTGCCATGAGTTTTAGGTCCCACGTAATAGGGGGCGAGCCTATTGCCGTTACCGGTCACATCACCAGAGTCCATGCTGCTACTGAGTATTCGGAAAAACCCAGTAACACTTTTGCACGACCCGGGAATCGAACCCGGGACCTCCGATCAGCAGTCGCATACGCTATCCACTGGACCACGGAGGCAGTCTACGGGACTCAAAGAACATACATGTCAAATTTCAGATTCTTGCGCCCTATAGTTTTTGGCTGTGCGTTGTCTGTCAGACCCTCAGTAACGGAACCTCACGCTTCTTAAAGGTGCCAATGTCGAATTGGATTGAAAATACCATTGCTGATAGCTTGATATAGAAATTGAGTTAGTCTATAGGGCTCGGTCATTACAATATTCATGACGATATATGACAGAGCAACACTGTGATTGGTTAATGTGTGACACTATCGCTCTAAGTGATTAGTTTTATCATGCTGGTGGACATGTCTGCACGTCAGCACGTTGTCACGGTTAAAATTTGTGACCCTATTCTCAGTAGTATAAGGTCTCTATATTCTACCACATACATGATACACACAACACAATCTAGTTTCAAACTAAGCAGAGCTTGTACTATGGGTACTAGATGATGGATAAACATATTTAATACTTTTTTTTCGTAAATACTTACATATTGTACACGGAAACACCCAGACTCACCCATATTACTGCCATGCAATGCCAAGCATGCGCCATGTGTTCGTTTCGCTTATGCCTCACACAGGTACAAGCTACAAGCGTCCATAGGCACTTGCCCCTACTAAGCAATGAACGCCGAGCGCACGCCGGGCGCCCTCTCGAGGAACGCGCTTGCCCAATGTGAGATCAGCTTTAAATCGTTTTCTTTATCGAAATAACGATCGTCTTTCACAAGAAGGAACACCTTTAAAAGGCACCTAATATGTGTCAAGTAAACAAAATGCCAATACCGATAATTTTATATTAGCAATAAAGTTAAAAGGCAAAAAAGGCGACATATCTTAGGCTTACATTCTTGAAGGTAAACAAAATTACTAAATCGGTCGAAATTTATAGGCTATCCCGTGGTAGAGGAAAATAAAGGCGGGCTCATGCTGACCGCGCGGTGTAAATTATTAGGCAAATAAGCTATTGTAGTATTCTTAGATAAAACTGTTCTAGTGACTAACGTTTGGGACACGAGTAATGCTTATATTGGTAGAGGAAAATAAAGGCGGGCTCATGCTGACCGCGCGGTGTAAATTATTAGGCAAATAAGCTATTGTAGTATTCTTAGATAAAACTGTTCTAGTGACTAACGTTTGGGACACGAGTAATGCTTATATCCGGCAATGAATATCGTTAATGGAGATAAGGGATAAGCATGAACTATTAACGTAAATTATTGGCGTAATAGCTGATAGGTATAATTGTATTGTTAATTATCGCTTACCCCGTGCCACGGATAGCAAGTTAAGGCGTCGGTCCCGACTGTCATGAAGATTTTTGTCAGTCGTTATTGGAAGTCAGTACCTACTTTTGAATAAGCTGACACTATAGCAATCTGGGTCTAAGTCGTGGAATATCGCTATTCCTTTGGGTTGCGGAGGCAAACAAGCACTCGCTCTGCGAAATAACTAACATGCAGTCAAATCCGACCGCATTAAAAAGCACTGTATTTCAATTGATAAAGTTACCATAAGGGTAAACCCCTGTAATCTTTCATTGGGATTTCTATCTTTATCATTTCACTCTTTTTCTTTATATTTTATAGGAGTGATGACTTTTTTAAATAGAATTTTGTTGCACGCACGTAAAGAAAGAAAGTGCGTTAAGTAGTCTTTGCCCATATTTTAAAGAAAATTTGAACGTTCGTATATTTTTATAGAAAAGCCAGAAATTCATTTTCTAGAAATTATCACTATCAGATAATAATATATCAGATAATAGCATTTAACATTCTTACTAATGCTTTCCTTCGACCACTTGAGCAGGTGTGAACGAAGTCTAACGCTCAAAGCTCTTAAAGATTCTATAGGTACATTATAATATTTTATTACGTATTAAGGTGAATCTAGATAGCACGTATGTTTAGTATGTCCTAAAATTAAATGGCTGTTCAGCAATATCGGAGATTTATACGATATTAATATGTGTGCCATTAAATATTAATAGCTACTTCATATTTTATCTTGTACTTGGGGAAATAATGCAAAGTTTATATCTAAATTCTACATTAACTATATGTAACTAGAGGATGCCAGCAGCTACGCCTGTATGTTATTTTTAACTGTTTTTGCCCGTCCCATGGGCATTTCAGAAAACCCCTTGTTACTGCACTTCTTCTTGACCCAAGAAACATACATGCCAAATTTCAGCTTCCTGCGCCTAATAGTTTTGGCCGTAACTTGTCTGTCAGTCAGTAAAGCAAAATTTTTATATACAGTGTGTTTGGTAATTCGACCAATTCCTCGAAGGAGGTTATATTTGAGGTAATTTGCAACAAATTGACCCCCGTCAACTAGGGGTCCAAAAGTAACGGTTTCTGAGATATCGAGATTTAATATACCACGTACAGTCGAAAAACATCCCGCTAGACCACCATAAGGGTGAGAATCGCTCAGCAAGACATCGTCGCTTCCAGTGCTACTTTACACGCACATTGCTACTCGTATACAAAACCAGTTTCTAGTGTGCCTCGACTCCATGAGCGAGTCAAGGGATTATTTTTCAAACTAGTCTGCTGCCGACTTGTTTGATCGTACCTTTGTTTTGCCAATTATAAAGATCTATATCTATACATGCAAAGTGCGTAGGAAGTCTATGCTTAAACGTGACGTTATTTACTTTAAGTAAGTACAGCAGTACCTTTCGTAGTGTACTACTAGACATAGAGGTCTCTACGAATTTACGCCACAATAGCATTGTGAGTCAAAAGGAGGATTTGGCCTACTCAACCACGCTTGTCTGAAGGTTTGATATAGGGTTTAATGTTGAGTTTTCTGATTCTTAGCAAATATAGGGTGAAACAAGACCCTCAACGAAAACTGAAATGCAATATTGTACCAATCATTATGAACATTTTTTACCTCGGCACCATACCTGGGAAGTTACTGGTTCAGGAGATATTGAGACTCAAAGTCACTATAGAATTTTCGTAATTAGGTATAAAATCGATGAATTTATCCTGCCAATGTGTTCTATAGATGTCCTATGCACCCATACATAAGTAGCTATTTCGGCATTGCACGCGTGCACTTTTAATTGCGAAAAAAATTGTTTTCCTAGTATTATTTTTGCTTAGTATGACTTGGCATGATGTCCAAAATAAGTAGACTTCGGCTTGGTGATGGGTCTTGTGTCACCCTGTATATTATTGGTATTTGCTTTGTAAAATGATGATTTGTAAAATGTAAAGAATACAACAGGGACAATGACACTTTATATTATCATCAAAACATTACAACATTTATTAATTTTATAATAAATAATATAATTTTAAATAATTTTCTGATAGCGTGTAGAAATAGTGAGACACCGCGCCATTATTAATTACGCCAATTAAATTAACAAGGTTGATTGGCATTTATTTTCACAATGCTTACATACTTGTGCATGAATTGAAATAGATTTAATGTGAAAATAATAAATAGACAGCAATTGTAAATGATTTTTTATTAAATGTAAGATACAGGTGTCAATGCTTTTTATTGTAGTATATCACGCATAGTTACAAAGTGTGTTAATATTTTCGACCGAATGGCCTATTTTGCTTGGTCAACACCAGTAACTCGCAAACATATTACAATAAATAATCCAAACCGAAATAAATTCATTCAATGTCTCTTGAGCGATTATTAATACAAAAGTTCTGAAAAAGACTAATGGCTGTACCCATTTACAATGACTCTGCCCACGCAATTCTAGCGCTCCTGTCATCAGCCTCACAAAATATCTAATGTTATATTCATAGTATTTTTAGAGTCAGTATAAAAAGAAGATAATATTTTTCATTGTGTCCTCCCACTCATGTTAAAACTGTTTTGCATATGCAAAATAGAATACTTCTATCTGTCATGTGTGTTTGACTAAAGAATTTATGCCTTAATGTATATTAGACAGAGATCATTCTGATTTTTGTTTCTTGTTGAATAGGTTGGCCCGACCGGGGATAAACTAGCCTCTCACGAAAGATCTTTGGAGTTCTGCTGCCACGAAAATGTAATAGAACTTTTTTTCAGCACGATGGCAACCTAAACTACGACTTATATTCCGTTTTTTTAGGTAGGCAGATCAGAGATGTATGTGCGAGTCTTCCCTACACTAGTATTAGATAAGTGGTATTTTTTAACTAAAAAAAAGCAATAAAAACGGTTGAGCCGTACTCACCAAACTGCCTTTCCTAGATAGAACCCGAAATCATATTCATCCACAAGATTAACTTAAAACGAAAAAGCTACATGGTCGTTTAAACCTAAGTATTATTTTAGGTTAAAGTGATTTCAATTCAGGTCAGTAAATATTCATACCCAGCTAAAATCAGTCATCCGATTGCCAATTAGGGTATTCATGATTTTAAGGGTACCGCTATTCCCATTAGAATTTTAAAGCAAATACGGATTTAGGATCCGAAATGTAATGAAAAGGCAATTTATTATTGATGAGCTGGATGGAAATACCTTCCTATTACAGGATACTGACGTGAAGTTAATAAATGTGGTAAGCGAGAATTTTTTCGCCAATGTAATGTGTGTTTGTGACAATACAAATTTGTCACTTGTTTATCGGAGAATCTCACTTGCCATTAGCCCGGGTTTTCCTTCTCTAGGACTTTAGAGTTTTCCAGATATTAACCTATTTGTCCAGAGATTACTCTGGCTGTCTGATGGCTAAACCGATTTTAATGGGATTTCCTCTGGTAAATAGAGGACTTTGTAGGGCTACATAAAAGCTGTAATTTGACCCGATAGATAGCGCTGTTATGTCATAAGGCGGGAAAGGCGGAGAACAGCTACTATAAATATAATAATTTTGCTCTAAAGTGGTATTCAACTGTGACTATCGTTTCATGAATACACAATTATACTTAATCAAATGAACCTTGTCAATTAACTCAAATAAAATATATCAAATAATGGACGTTAATATCATTGATTTATTAATTATTGTTGATTCTGAAGTATAATTACTGTTACAATTTATAACGCGTAAGTGTTGGGGTCACATTAATTAATAGCGTTTCATTTTTATTTAAGTTTAATAGCTATACGCGTTTATTTATAATTTTACCGTCTTCTTAAAACGTGGAGGTTTTTAGTGATCTTGTATTTTGTATGTTTCTTATTTTAGAACTACAAATGGAGGAGGTTCTTAATGGTGTTCTATTAATGGTTTTATTCAGAACTTTTTTTCAGAACTCCGTTATTTATAAACCGATTCTTTAAAAATGTTTTTTTTTTTAATTTTTTGACTTATATTGTTCTGATCCGATTGTATAGGTAAACGTTTGAAGAATGTTTGAAGTTGATTTTTTAAAATACTATTCAATAATAGTTATGTAACGAGTCGGTCACACATTGACTATAGCCACCCTGAAAAAATATACCCTTACATTAATAATTGTAAAGGTTATTTTAATATCCATGTTGATTTTCTAGGACTGGTTGTTCATAAAAATTTTAATATCTTATTAGGAATTTGAGAAGTCTCGTAAGGAAATCAAAGCCTTAATTGAGTTTGAAAACCCCATTGGAGGTTTACATTTTGCAGCGGTAAATTAAATAAAAAGATCAAAAACACCTACATGGATCTGGTTCTTTTCACTATAGATGTAATTTTATTGTGTGTATATATGTTATTGTATATATGTTATTGTTCACTAATCTGTTCTGTTCAGGTGGATATGTACAAATTATCATGTAGAACTTAATTGTTAACTAATTGGACTATGATGACAGAAAAGGTTAAAGCGACAAAACACAACTGTCTTCATTTATACTAAGGCCTTGTAGATTAACATTTTCTTTTCTTAATATAATGTCTCAGAACTGAGAATAGAAGTCAACATTTTATTCCAAAACATGTCCTTTGCGTAATTTTTACAGCGTCAATTTAATGTACCTAAAATGTCTTCAACAGTCACAAAGATAAGAATGAACTTATTTTTTCTTACATTTACGTACAAAGATAACGGAGTACTTTGTTTTCAAATTACTACGTCGCGATTGCTGCTTTTTGTAAAAATGGAATTTATTTAATTATATTTTTACTTTCTAGTAGTATTTTTTCTAAATCATGTTGCCATTTAGAGTTTTGGTCTTTTGATCTTGGTTCAATCTGAAAACGGGGTTCCATTTCAGAGTTTTGATTTTAATTTGTGTGTAAGGCGAAAGCCATACGAGTTTGAAGTTTGGGGATGTCGCCTTTCTTGCTTAATTTCTAACAACGTAATACGAAGTAAAGTTACTTGCTAGCGCAGGGAACTCAAAATAGTATATGCCTTATGACCTGGTGGGAGGATCCTCCCTAGTTGAAGTAATTAATTATCAAATAGTGTTTATTACATGTAAGCATCGTTTCATTCTGGTGTCACGTTAGTTGCACGCCTGTTCTCACCATAACTATATAGCTTCCAATAATTAGTTACCACACAAACATCGCCAAGCAATACTTCAACTCAAGCTATTCTATATTCTTTGTATGAATTCCTTTTTATACGACACAGCAACTAATCAACACTGAAACGGCATCACTTCAGTTGATAACGCGACGACAGTCGACTCGATGCTGTTCCGTTTCCCAGCTGTTCGGCGGACGTCAATTATTAGGGCGCTTGTACATGCTTAGAAAACCCACCGTGTCTGCTTCAGATAAGATTGAATCATCATGTAGATGGCAATATTGTTTCCGGATCTAGGCACGAACAATTTTAACGGTCAGGCGTCGTGTCTAGCTCAAACATTTTTTTTTCTTATTCAGCGCTGATGTATCATATGTTGAGACGACATGACACGAATTCTTGCGTAGGCGGCATGTAAAAGCGCTCTTATTATTATGTTTGCATTAAGTTTAATGATTTTAGGGCGTGACTTCATTTACGCTGTCTTTTTTTACACCGTCACGCTAGCTAATGCGAGATTTATGAATCCGTTTCACTCTTTTTAACGTATGTAATTCAGATTGCATCCAAGCTCATCTTGGGGCGCGGAGTCGATTTTTATTCAATCCAGATTTGACTATTAGCTTTCCACAGTGTACCACATAATTTCTTTTTAAAGTTTAATCTAGGGGTTACTTCTTTTGTTTATTTCTTTTTTTCATGAGTGTAGATATGAATATTGTTAAAAACATTTATATCATCGCCTGTCTACTATACTTTCTACATCAAAGGTAAACGTAATGTAGACTTTCAGTACAATTTTCAACTCCCGCTCCTTCAACCTACGCTTCGCTGGCTTAAAAGAACCTTCATCTTTGCTCATATTGGGCTTATGACGGATCTAAAAACAGGCACCATCATCTCTACCGGAAAAACAAATAAAACAGTAATTTTTATATTTTAATTAAGAGCTATGTATTTAGGCTCGTCCATTAAGTTCATTTACGTATTAAACAAATAGTGACAACAACAGCCACAATAAGTTTACAAGATGGCTAAAAGATATTATTAAACTATCAATAATTATTAATGTTGTAATTAGTTATTCAATCATTTTAATAACTTACCTATTAATAATCGATTTTAAACTTTCGCGATTTGTATACATCATACAAAATAATTTAGCGGGTCTTAATCGCCTTAACTTAATTTATTTAAGGTATAACTACCTATTGTTTCCGACGTTCCACCTCTCCGTGACCACGCTCGGTGCAAGACGAGCGAAGCCCCTTCTTATAGTGAGAAGAGGCTCGTGCCCAGAAGTGGGACAGTACATAGGGCTGTTGATGATGAAATTATTTTGTATTTTATCTATTAATTCCATAAAGTAAATAAAAACAAAGATACATCCTTTTTAAAATTGTTTTAACATCGTCATCATCAGCCCTTTACACAAACTGTACCACTGCTGGGCACGGGCTTTATAACATACGTGTATACGGGTAATTCCAACACATTGTATCCCTATAGGCAACGTTTAGGAAGCTATCTACAAAATAATACAGCGAAATTTAATTAAACCTACAGTTTAATTAACATAAGTACATACACCTCCCTACAGAGGGCGTAATTATAATGCGATGGCAATTACATGATGTAATTAATTCCTAAATTATATATTCATCGTTATTTCGTCTTTGCGAATTTGCTTACAATGAAATGTAAGCTCATTTTGAGTTGAATTCTTTAATTAATAAACGGGCACAATCATCTTTCAGTGAGTTGAGTAAAGCTGGTGATTCTTAATATACGAAAATTAGTAGCATTATTGTTTTAACGTCTATGAATACTAGATATTTATCAATGCTTTTAGTAATAAATGTAGTTTGAACCTGAATCGGATTGCGTGGTAGTTTAAAGGGCATCGGCGTCGTTCGGTATTGCGCCGAATTTGCTGGGTTTGGCTGCATTCGAGACAAGACAGATTCAATCTGGGTTTTATAGATTGGCGTGAGGACAATAGTTGTACCCACCTAAGTCCTTTTAATTATAATGTGAGTTTAGGATACTGTCTTATAGATTTTATGTTGTCAAACAACCTATGTCAATTTAATTGTGTAAAGAATAGTGACCTTCGTCTCTTAGATTTAGTTCTTAGCAATGTATCAAATACATATGTAACTAAGCCATTATGTTCCTTAAGTAAGAGTTACCAAAAACATCCTAGTCTATTAGTGAATTTACCCTACGATAATAGCATTAAATACCTAGTTTCTAATCCTATGAATAAATACAACTTTTATAAGACTGACTATGAGACTGTTATAGAAGATTTAGATAGTGTTAACTGGCATAGTATTTTGTATCACTGTAAGGATGTCAATGAAATGGTATGTGAGTTTTACAAAATTTTAAGAAAAATTATAACTTCTCATGTGCCTCTCAAGAAAGCTAAGAAGGCGTGTTATCCGGTATGGTTTAGTAATGCACTGATCAAACTTTTAAAAGAGAAGTTTTAGAGTTCTCTTTTAAAAGTTTGCCCATAAAAAGTTTAGAAAATACGGTAATCCCCGTGATGAAATTGAATTCCATTTACTACGTAATCGCTGTCATAAACTGTATGATTCATGCTACAATAATTATAAAAATACAATAGAGACTAATATACAATCAAACCCCAGAGCTTTTTGGAGTTACATCAAAAGCAAACGCGGTGGACATACTACACTACCAGCTAAAATGTTCATGAACAATACAGTCGCCCAAGACGGAAACGGTATTGCGAATCTTTTTGCGACTCAATTTCGGTCTGTGTACTCTAACATTTCCAACATTAGCTCAGCATATACAGTAAATTCCTCCACTAATAAACACATATCTAAATTACAATTTACAGAAATCAATATTCAGCGTGCGATAAACAGACTTTGATGGCCTAAAAGGTGCAGGACCTGATATGATCCCTCCAATATTTGTGAAGCGGTGTGGTCGATCGCTTGCGTTGCCACTCATGTTAATTTAAAATAGTTCTCTTTCGGAGGGAACATTTCCTGAAGAGTGGAAAAAGGCACGTATCATACCCATCTTTAAGAAAGGAGACCAAGCTAATGTAAAAAATTACCGGCCTGTATCCATACTTTCGTGCTTCTCAAAATTATTTGAATCGCTATTGTATCCTTCAATTGCAGCATTAGTAAATGATAGTCTTTCAGAACATCAGCATGGATTTCGAAGTGGTCGATCAGTTTTAACCAATTTAGTTGGCTTTGTTACCGATCTAACTCAGGAAATCGATACCGGACACCAGGTAGATGCTATATATACCGATTTTAGTAGTGCTTTCGACAGGGTGAATCACGTGATTCTATTGAAAAAATTACATGCTCACGGTGTGGAAGGTTCTTTATTAAGGTGGTTTGAATCGTATTTGCGCGATAAATCTCAAAAAGTAGCCATCAATGGCTTTGAATCAGAAGTTTACCATGCTTTATCGGGTGTTCCGCAAGGGTCTCACTTAGGACCAGTGCTCTTTCTTATATTCATTAACGATATAAGCTCTAATATCAAGCACTGCAAAATATCCCTATTTGCCGATGACTTAAAAATTTATCGTTCAATTAAAACCACTAATGATTCAAAGCTAGTTCAGGATGACCTTAATGAGATTGTGCTGGTGCAATGCAAACCACATGACGCTTAATGCCAGTAAATGCTTCTATATTAAATATACTCGCAAGAAAAGCCACTGGATTCAAAGTACGATATTGGCGGAGCATACCTGACTGAAGTCAACGAAATTCGTGACTTAGGCGTCATAATGGATACGAAACTGTGCCTTAAAACACACATTGACCAAACTGTCAAAAAGGCTGCGCAAATGCTAAACCTAGCAAACCTCCTGAGAAGAAATACAATAGGGTTTAAAAATCATGCCACCAAATTGTCTCTGTATAACACTCTTGTCCGTAGCAATCTCGAATACGCTAGTGTTGTCTGGTCACCATACTATGCTGTTAGTTCGCTACGAATTGAAAGCATTCAAAGATCCTTTACAAGAAGTCTTGCATTCTCATGCAGTGGTTTTTCCCATCGAAACCCATACAATCAACGAATATCCAAATTTAATATGATCACCTTGAATAATCGTAGACGTATCATTGAACTTTGCTTTCTTCATAAATTAATAAATAATAATATACAGTGCAGCAACCTCTTAGATAAAGTATCTCTAGCCATTCCTCATTCATATCCCAGGCATAAAATCACAAAAAATTTTCATAAAACTTTTTGTAGAACCAACTTGGGTCTACAATCACCAATGCATGGAATTCTCAATCAGTACAATACCATCCAAACTCGCGATGACAATATTGACATCTTTAATGACTCCTACAGCAAAATTTAAAGTTAAATTGTTAGAAGTGTTTACTTCAAGTTGAACTTAAAAACTATTAAGCATACTTTTATTCCATTTTTTATTTTTTTAGTTTTCTGCTATTTTCTTAACTGTAAAATAACTAAGTACATTTTTAAATAGTTTTACTACATACATTATTATTGTCAGTGCTATGCATACCGTAATTGTCATATATATCAGATGCAATGCCTTTTAAGTGTTTACCTTAACTGTATAAATATAATATGATGTGGTTGTGCTAATAAATAAATAAATAAATAAGACAGCACTTAAAAAAGAACCTTAATTGCAAGATTGTCTTACTAAAAGTACAACATTTTTGGAAAAAATTTCACATTACCATGACAGTGCTGAAAGTGCTGAAACATCTATTTCTAAGCCAAAATAGAAGTGTGAAGGTAAATCGCATAGCTGACTCTAGAGTGGCCTCATGTAGCGAGAGACTCTTAACGAAATTCTTATTTATTCAATTTAACATTATTTCTTATTAGATTCATTGACTGCCTCGTTGGTCTCGTGGCATAAATGTGCGCGTGGGTTTGGGAGGTCTGGGGTTCGATTCCCGGGTCGGGCAAAGTGTTATTGGGATTTTCCGTTAGGAAATTCTCAGTAGCAGCACGGAGTCTGGTAATGTGCCCGGTACGGCAATAGGCTCGCCCCCTATTACATGGGACCTAAAAATTCCTGGCGAACTGTGGGTGTAATATTACACCTCTGCCTACCCCTTCGGGGATACAGGCGTGAGTCTATAAAATAAAATAAATAAATAAATAAAAGATTCATTTTATTACTTCATGATTAACATGCGTCTATGAATAAGTAGGTCAAGATAATCAAGATTATTTCATATTTTTTAACATTAAATTACTTATCCTGACTGACACATCACACCAACTAGGTTCTGAAGCAAGAAACATGTCTGCTATTTTGACAGCGAGTTCGTTTTATAAATTATGCGAACACTATGGACCATTCTATTTCCTTCTCTTTGGACGTAAAATGGTGGTTAGAAGTTTCTTTGAAAATTAAAAATGCGGGGTAACAGCAAGTACAGTATATTGGTATGTAAACTAGACGGCCAGAGTTCTAACATAGCTACGCTTATCACAAAGAGAAGTTACTGTTCCTCACAAAAGCATCGAGCAACTTCCTCGCATACTAACCGTTTCGCTACACTACTCAGCTTATCTAAACTCGAATAAAATGCTCTAATAGATTCATGAACACAGAGCCTAAACTATCTAGAGCTAAAATTTTGGTATTTGATGCCTTGCACGTTGTAAGCATCCGCTTAAAATGTTTTTTTTTTTATTCACCAATGTCAAATCCAATTTAGGAGGAGCAGTTGAATGGAATTTCGTCATTTTTAAACTGAGACCCTAGTACTTTCATATCCCAATTTTGGGTGCGGTAAATTTAAATCTTCACCAGCGCGATTTTATCGCTGGTTTCCTACATCCTGTATGTTGTTGCAAGTTTATGCTATAAGAGACGATATTTTTTTAAAGTTCTTAATTAATTTTTTTCACTATATCCATTAAAGTTCTGGTCTTAATTAGTTCTTAATGGAATGAATACGAGTATATTTTTTGCCGCAATTGGCTAGTTAATAAGTGGTTGAACTTTTCCACTCGAGCGATATTCCGTACCTTTAATATCGCTTCGTTAGCTCCCTAGTTGTCCATGGAGAACTACCCTAACAGTGTCGTCAGTCGCGCGACTCATCGTCACGTGTGACAACGCACTGTTTGTATGGAAGTATATGAATTAATTAAGCCCCTAATTTACATAACATATATAACTTCACGCCTGTGTCTCCGAAGGGGTACGCAGAGGTGCATTACTCACCCACACTTCGCCAGTTATGTTTCGGTCCCAATGTAATAGGAGGTGAGCCTATTGCCATCTACCGGGCACATTATTTAGCGAGCGATAATTAGCATATAGGAATTTAAACTTTCCTGGTCACTATCATAACTTTTTACTGTTCCTACGGGATATATACCACGCCACTATATACCTAGAATGGTTAACCCCTACCCTGCGCAAGGCTCGCTTTGCCCAACGCACGAAATGCAACGTCATTTCAAACACTTTATAATTTTTACGTAGACTTGCAGAAAAAGGAAAAAGTCGTCTACAAAAATATAATAATATGGCATGAATTATACCTTCCTGGCTTTGTTACGAGTTTATCTAACTAGTTATATATTTCAATATGTAAATAAAACTGACCTGTTCTCGCTGCGATGTAATATATTTTGATTTTGAGAAATTTCATTAGTATAAATTGTAAACTTTATCACAATTTATCGAATATCCACACATAATCACCAAACGAGCACTTTATTACGTTAAAACAATATACAATGTGCAAATATAACTCAACTCATTTTACTTTAGAATAATAATTTCACCATAAAACGTTTTTGTTTACGCGACGAAAAATAACGGCCGCCATTCTTTGGGAACGTAATAAGTGCATTACAAAAGTTTCGTTACTTTTTCACTGCAATATTTATCACTTTCCGATAAACTATAACTCAACGTGAAATCTACACTTATTTTCCAGTAGTTCTGTATATAATACTTATAAGATTACTCAATGTTTTCTCATTACAAACATTTTTACTTTTCTCGTGCACACTTATTTCAATATCAAAATGGCCAATATGGCGTCGTCGCAAAGTTCAATGGCATACGTATTTTGTTTAATTAATTTTTGTTCATTCTTGCTCGTTTTCAGTTTATAAAAGTATTAAAATTGGTCAAGCGGAAATCGATAAATCGAATGATATAACAAAATCGTGTTACAAGTGCAAAAACCGTTAAATATCAACGACCAATGATACCCGACTCGTTATTAATCTATGAGGTTATTATTGCAGTTGAGGGGTTAAAGAAGCGATTGAAATTAAAGAGTATAAAAACTTCAATAGAGAAGATGGGTTTCAACTGTCGAACACCTGGCATCCAGTGGTACGTCTATGCAAATCCCGTGAACCGCAAAAACTTAAATCACGAGCCGACGTAGTGAGTACAGTGTACTGCGATCGAGAACAGTGCGAGAGTGAAAACGGTGGTAGTGGTTGTGCGCGCAATAAACGAGTAAGAAAGCAGGTAGACCGGTTCACTTGTTTATAAACATTCATCCACCCGCAATACTTCAGTACATCCGTGAACACGGCGCTAGCAACAGTGCCGAAATATCGGTTACTCAAAACAAAGTTAGGCATGTGGTATATATCCCGTAGGAACAGTAAAAAGTTGTGATAATTAACATTTTTAATACACACATAATTTAGAAAAGTCATAGGTGTGTCTTGAGTGCGATCCCCAGGTCCGGGGTACCTGGGGATCTAACTCGAGACCATCGTCTCGGCAGTCGATATAGCTTCGTTATCGCTTCGCTATCGCACTCGTTTTTAATATAGGACTACCCTAACAATGTCATCAGTCGCGCGACTCATCGTCACATGTGACGACACTGTTTACAAGTATATGAATTAATTAAGCCCCTGATTTATTACACAATAATCTGCTTCCGCCAGACAACTGACAGAGATATGCCGATTGTGAAATTCAATTGGTACTGGATTTGGACACATTTTTTTTAATTTGAACTTATCTACCCGAACCCCGTGGGAATATTGTGAAATCCTTTCTTACGGCACCCCTACCCTCCACAAGGAAGATACACATATTCCAAATTCAATCAGTCACTCAGTAACGCAAGAATTATATAGGTATATACAGATATAACGTGCTTGCTTAGTTGACAGTCATATCAGTAACTATATGAATAGAAATATTATTCTATATAGCTTTTTATCAAGCGCAGTGGAAGTGTATGTGACTGCTACGCCGAAGGTCGCGGGTTCGATTCCCGCTCAAGTCAAACATTTGTGTGCATGAACATGGATGTTTGTCTTGGTCTGGGCGTTTCTATGCATAATATGTATGTATTTACAAAAAAAAGTATATATGTATGTTTATATGAGCTGTATGTTTATCCATTATGTAGTACCCATAGTACAAGCTCTGCTTAGTTTGGGACTAGATAGTGATGTGTGTATGTGGTAGAATATGTGATATGTGGTCGAATATTTAAAAGCTGAATATTTGAAATGCTTTTCAATAAATTGAGAAATATGTCTATACAATATTAGCATGGAGTATTGGCTACATAAAATGTGAAATCTGGCCCAAACTAAATGTAATGATAACTGGCAAAATGTGATGTTTTTCACATTACTAAGTACATATTCATGTGTGTGGGTTTAGCTTCTGATATTTATGAGAAGGGTTTTAGTCATGTAATGATTCAAATAGAATGGTAAAATGCCTTCTATTCTTGGGATGCCATCAACGCGGAAACGTCAGGGCGGATACACTCGAATTAGCCCTTGTATTCATTTAAGGTTTTCCTTTTTTGGTTTCATTTACAAAATATGGCGTAGTATGCCTTTTTCATAGGGTCTATGAAAAAGGCATACTACCTCTCCAATCGATATAACTCAGCATTGACATCGTTATAGCGTTATCTGGGCTGCAGCCATTTACGTTAGACATACTTATTACAATATTCCATTGCTTTCATCTGTGTCAGTATATTCTAGGGAGACTACCCTAACGATGTCAATGTAACAATCCATCATATAAACTACAGTAGTAGACAGTAAATATTTCAATACATTTCGTATTCCAAAGATGCGGGAAGTTGTGTACTTAAAAGTTTCAGTGCCCAGATTTATCTTTGTGCAATTTTGAGCTGCAAACGAATAATAGTTGCTCCTCCTTTGAGAAAAGGAAGAGTAAAGTTTTTGGGAGTTTCGCGAAAATTATGTTCCATAATTAAACTATTTTTAACGGTCCGCTGTATCAGACTTGTCGGTTCCATGATATATTTTATGCAGTATAATTACTGATAGAGGTAGGTACATGGTAGAAATTCGTTTAATTTCTTAGTTTCGCACTACGAAGGAGTAAAACATTTAAAATTTTAAATACGGAGCAGTCAATTGCAATTATTTATTTATTTATTTATTTAAACTTTATGTACAATACACAATGAAAGTAAGTGCAAAATAGCAAAATCTCTAAAGTAGTTTGATATGACTGCGTTGTCACCTCATTATGTAAAATAAATTGGAAATTACTGCCAAATATATAATTTATTTGCATTGTAGCGAGTGTTCGTTGATTTTAAAAAGAAAAGAACTCAATTACAATAACTCAAGTACAATTCAGATATTAATGTACCAAATCCTGGTCTTTATATCCCTACTTTCTACTACTCATCCAATCTTTTTAAAAGCATCTTACGGGATGGAATACAGCTGAAGACAGTCCTAATACTAGGATTAAAAAATATTAATAAAGGTCTTTACAAATATTCTAACAACGAACAAAAAGAACAGCCAGACTTAGGACAATAAACAATTAATCAAACAAACTGTCAGTTTGGAAACCGATCTCACAATACTTATATTACTAACAGCTTAATACCTGTCCAAATAACCCAGTCTAACAGTCGGTGAAATTTAACGAGTCAACAGTTTATATTCTTAGATATTCAAGTTTCCATTCAAATATGACAACAGACATCAAATTACAGTTTTCGTCGTAAGGTTCTCTGTAATTACAAGAACAGTTTTGTTCCGCGCGGTAAAGCCCCGTCTCACTGTAAGCGATAAGCGGGTGGCGATTTTATTTTAGCAAAGTAATACAATATTATAATATTCTACTACAACCTAGTCCCTAGCTAAGAAGTACTATGGATACTAGGCAATGGATAATCATATACACCCAGACCAAGACACACATTCATATTTACGCACACAAATGTTTGCCTTAAGCGGGAGTCGAACCCGCGACCTTAAGCGTGGCAGTTGCTAGTACTCCCGCTACGCCACCCGGCTTGTCAATGTCATTATTGTAATTGTAGTAAGAGTGGTTTACGAGATAGAAAAGGAGTTCGGGTAATAGTTACATGGTTACACCGATAGCTTTTACTACCGGTCATTTTAAATCGGAGATTTACTACGGAATTCAATATTCGAACTATAGATAGATCTGTAGATTTTAGATTCGTTTTTGACATAAGCTCCATACAAAATATGTCAAACACGAATCTCGAATCTCAAAATCCATGTATGGATCGAATATTGAAAATGGCCGTTAGAGGCTTTATGTATATGTAAGGCGTTTTGCTAACTTCAGAGTTCAGTTTATACTTAGCCATATTAGAATACGTTGTTTTATAGACATAACTCTCATATATGGTCCATTTGGTTGAAGTTTGTAGGTTTTACTCTTGGTTCCACGGCTTCCACCCACTGGTGAGTCTAGAGGGAAATTTATTTCCCCATGGGACATGAACCCACTTTAGTAAAGATTGAATTCCTCTTAACTAATAAGAAATGTCAGTGGGTCTACGGTAAATTTGACTAATCAACGCACTATCTAGGGTTCCACTGTTATAAATGGTGGCAATTTAATAGCGCCCATTACTTTTTATCTACGCAATCCTAAATTATATAAAATCTCAAACTATTCTGTACCCGTGATAGACGACAAACTGTTATAGTGACAATTTTATTAATATGGTAAAAGGTCCATAAGTGACAAATTTAAGATCGCCTATCGCTCTAAATTAGCAGTGGGACATTTCCCTTAAATAGTAACTAGGCCATTTGGAATTTTAATCATGACTTTAAAATTAAAGCTGGCTTTAAAATATATAATAATATGGGAATAGGTTCCTTTGTCATGAGAAATGATAATGTAATACGTTCAGAAATAATGATATGACATTACCTTTCCTTTGTAAGGAAACTCTTTAGGTGTAATTTTAAACCTGTTATGTTCAGTTGAGTGTAATAACTGGGAAATCGCTTTCAGTGGCTCGTATAAGGGCTGTGATTTTTCTTATGTGATTAGGTATAAAATCAGATGATGCAAAATTAGGAAGAAATAAAGCTTATCTAATTTAGTCTAAGACTCTACCGTAAGACAATTATCACACCATTAAGCTGAGGGACCGAAAGACCAACACTTGGCTCCGGCACAAGAACAAAGTTGTGGACGTGGGAAAAAGGGTGGCAGAACTGAAAGAAAGACTCATGGTGTAAGACGCTTCTAGAATGGAAACCGTGGGGGCAGAAAAGAACAAGGGGAAGGCGTCAAATGAGGTGGAAAGACGATATTAAAACCGTAGCAGGAAAGAATTGGCTACAAACTGCACGGGATAGAGAACAATGGAAGAAGTTGAAGGAGGCCTACGCTACAAAAGTAGTCGACAACGGCTGAAAGAGAAGAAGAAGAAACTGATAATATATAATAATCCATCCCACTGCTGGTAACATACATACATAAATAGACTCACGCCTGTTTCCCGGAGGGGTAGGCAGAGACTACGGAACGCCATTTGCAACGATCCTGACATACCTCACTTGCTTCACTCACTCCCATCAAGTTTCTCATGCATGCTCTTCTGTTAAGGGTACTTCTGACTTGTCCTTTTTTCAGGATGTCTCCAATCTGGTCAGAGAACGTTCGCCTAGGTCTTCCCCTTTGTCCTGTCCTATTCACACTTGCCTTATATATCTTCTTTGTCAGTCTGTCGTCATCCATCCTCTCCATGTGCCCAAACCATCTTAACATGCCTTTCTCAATGCTTGTCACTACATCTTCTTTTACCCCACACCAATCTCGTATCACACAATTCTTTACTCTGTCGGTCAAAGACTCACCACACATACTTCTCAGTGCTCTCATTTCTACAGCATTTATTCTACTTTCAAGTCTCTTCTGCCATACCCAACTTTCACTACCATACATAAGGGTAGGCACTAACACCCCTCTATGCACAGCCAAACGTGCCTTTTTGGTCACGTTTTGACTGTTCATAAACGCCTTCAGAGCTCCATTCACACTATTACCTGCATTAACTCTCCTTTCAATATCTGCTTCATTCTTACCATCTCTTGTAAACAACGTACCTAAGTAAACAAATTCATTCACTTGTTCCACTCGCTGTCCATCGATCAAAACATTACAAGCCGTAACGCATTCCTCCTTTTCAAAAACCACAACATATATACTGGTACAACATATGGTAACATTCCACTTCATATTATGTGAGGACTTAAAAAACCTTTCGTAGCGCTCATAGCGAGACTTGCCGTGCCATTCGTAACAGATCGGCAAAGTTAAGCAATGCTGGCACAGGTCGCTACTTGGATGGGTGACCACGTGTGGCATTTACATCTGAGCTTCTGTGCTTCGGAGGGCACTTAAAGCTGTCGGGCCCGGTTCTTGTCTCAGAGAAGAATCGTTAGGCCACATCGGAGGCCCTCAGGCGGTCTGAAAACTCCGACACTAGAGTCGGCCACACACTTACACGAAAAACAAACACACAAACCTTTCGAGAACACTATGGAGAATTCTTACAAGGACATTTACTCACGATGTTATCCTTCAGCGTTTAGCAAGCGCCATTTAACAATTTAATACGCACTTAACTTCAAAAAAGTCAGTGGTGCGCGCCTTGGGTTTTGTATTCGAAACCCTCTGCGTAGCAGTCTATTGGTCTCTCAATTAGGCTATCGCCCCCTTTATTATGTTTGTCATAGGAATATATAAATAATTATGCTTAAAATGTATATTTTGCTATTAGTCTATTTATTGTTTTAAATTTTTGCAACTAACTTCTAATTATCCTAACAATATGATAAAGACGAATAAATGTATGCATGATATTTTCATACTAACTTCTGTTCAAAATATCTCACATACTTAAACGGCAAACTACAGACGCTATAAAATATTATCTTAACTATGAAAATCATGTCAAAATATTGAAAAAGTATCACAAGGTTAAATGAGCCCCGAGCGGCACTCAAACAGTTTTCTTACGAGATATATTACAGCTCGTTTCGCAGTAATAGGCGGTATTGACAAATCTATAATTCAGTGAAAGTTGAAGTGAGGTCTATGAACTTTTAAGAGATGTATTTAAGACTTTTATTGTGGCGAGTGCTTTTCATTTAAGCTTGTTAAAAGCTCTTCACAAATATTTAAAATCAGGTAACTGTACAATGGCTTGCTAAATCGAAATCACATATCATCACAGAGTCTAATGCCACTGAAGCTTGTTATATGATATGTAGAAAGAAGATTATCTTAAGGCGTAGGTATCATATATATATAACTATTCATGAATATCCCTACCCTAAAGGTTAACAAACTGAGGACCATGTACTGGAAAAGGACTTTTTCTAGCAGTGAACTGTGATAGACCATTGCGATTTGATTTGACTTGAAAGAGGAAAAGGCAGTGATTTTGAAACTCCTACAATTGGCCAACTCTGGTGTCGGAGTTTGCAGACCGCCCTAAGGCCTTCGACATGGCTTAACGATCCTTAACCTTAGACAAGAACCGGGACCGACAGCTTTACGTGCCCTCCGAAGCACGGTAACGGTCAGATGTAAATACCACACGTGGTCACCCATCCAAGTGGCGACCTTTGCAAGCGTTGCTTAACTTTGTCGGTCTGTTACGATAAAAGCTCCTACAATAAAAGAAAATAAACAGTGTTAAACTTTGAGACAACCATGTAAACCATACCGCCATACGTGCAGACAACTCGACACGACAATAAGTATTTCAAAAGTGTTTACCGAAAAATAAAAAGGTTTTCTTATTTCGTCGTCGTTTAATATCACACCATATTTCGGGTTACCTTTGACGCTCCAAATAAATTTGCCTTTAGACCCCGTGTTCACAAAATATAAAGGATATTCGCACGAACATGACAGTGAAATTTTGTGTTTAATTTTAAACGGCTGCGTCATCGTACATACTTTCATGTTTATATTTTATGGAAAGAATTTACATAGCGACTGAATTTTCTGGTGACCTTGAGAGAATGGAAATGGCAAAGAGCGATAGAGAGGTAGACAGATGGCGGAGTGGTTATAGGATCTTATCATCAGACTTGTATGTATACTGTCCCACTGCTGGGCATTGGCCTCTTCTCACTATGAAAAACATAAGACCATAGTCCACTACGCTGGCTAGGTGCGGGTTGGGAGACTTCAATGTCTTTCGAGAACATTATGGAGAACTCTCAGACATACAGGTTACATCATGATGTTTTCCTTCAATGTTAAGAAAGCGAAAATAAACAATGTAATACGCACTTAACTTCGAAAAGTCTGAGTGCCAAGCTCTGAGTGAAGTTACATGTGAAATGGCTAAGTCCTCACTAAGCTCTACGAAACACAATACCAAAGTCACCCATCGAATCAGTGACCTTAACAAATCTAACTTAAACTAGCCGGTAAATTAGAAATGCCAAGACAAGCTACGCTTAAATTCTACTTCATAAGAGACGTTAGTTTAGATCACTTAATCAGTTAAGTTAACCGACGATACTACTTAGTACATTAGTCAGATAAGGAGCTAGACTTTGAGACGCTGTTACGCTTCAATATATCAAGAGATAGGAAGAGATATATTACACACGCGCACATGAACACACATACAGACATGCAGCGTATCTACACGACTCATTACTAGAATGCCTACTCATGCGTATCGCATTAATGATAGCACTCATTTTCAATGCGATATAATGAAAAAGTGGGTTACGTATTAATTTTTTTACTACCGGATTTCGTATAATGCAAGTCCCAACTGCCCTTTATTAGTGTCGCTTTACGTGTGTGATTTTACTCTATGACGAACTGAATATAAAAGTGTAATTGTGTATGTACAGTCGAACAACTTCCCGCTAGGCCAAAATCGCTCAGCAAGATATCGTAGCTTCCAGTGCTACTTTACACAAACATTGACATTTGTATACAAAACCAGTTTTTAGTGTGCCTCGACTCTATGAGCGAGCCAAGGGATTTTTTTTCAAACTGGTCCAGCGCCGACTTGTTTGATTGTACATCGTCTTCAGTCTTGTTTACATTGTTTCGTTGGTGGAAACTGGTCTCTTCTGAATATTTGAGGGATTAGGCCAAAGTCCACCACGCCGCAAGTGCGAGTTGACAGACTTCACAGGTATTACGAGAACACTATGGAGAACTTTCAGACATGCGGATTTGCTCGTGAAGATTTCCTCTTCTTCTTTCTCTTAGCGCTATCCCAGTTTCAATCTGGGTCGATTTACTAGTCTAACCGGATTTGGCTGAATATGAGCTTTTCCACAGAGCGACTGCCTGTCTGACCTCCGCAACCCGAAGAGATAGCGATATTCTATGGTTTAGACTAGTGTCAGTTAATTTAGAAGGTACTGACGCCCTATAACAACTGTCAAAGATCTTCATGACAACCGGGACCGATGGCTTAACGTGTTCTCCGAGGCACGGGACAAGCGATAATTAACAATTCGTGAAGCCTTCCATTACCGCTTAGCGAGCGATAATTAACAATGTAATATGCAAATAGCTTTAAAGCGTCATCAATGCACGCTTCTTGGTATTACCTATATATGTATAATGCTCTTAAAATATCATCATCATCGCCTTAGCCTTATGCCGGTTGCATCCACGACTTTGTCATTGGAACCGAATTAATAATCGTTTTATACCCAAATAGCCTACGCAACAATTTTATGCCCTTAGGGTGGGTATTTACACTAACCAAGGAATATGTATACATGCCAAAGTGCTTCTTGCGCCTAGTCATCTACAAGGTAGTAGAGTCTTACCGATTTCAGCATGAATGGGCCGGCTCCACCGGGGAAGTACTACCCTCTCACAGAAAATCGACGTAAAGTAACAGTACCTAAACTGTTGCATTTCGTTCGGTGAGTGAGAGTGCCGGAGGCCCCCTCCCCTATTCCTTCTCCCTCATCCCATTCCTCCTCCTATCCCTTTTCCCAACCCCAAGCGGCGGCAACGCATTTGTGACTCCTCTGGTGTTGCTTGTGCTCATGGACGGCGGTAATTGCTTACCATCAGGTGATCCGTCTGCTCGTTTGCCGCCAATTACTATAAAAAAAAGAAAAAGTATTTTAGGCTGTGGATTGTCTGTCAGTCAGTCGCAAACGCAAGAATTTTATTTCTATTGATTTTTTTCTGGTCTAAGCTGACCAACTACGCAGTTCGTACTCCATATTTTCTGGCTCACACACAAAAGAAGGTGTTTTTTTCACGATCCTTTAAAGCACTGTGTCACTTTGTGGTTCAACGAGGCTTTTACATGATATTACGTTTTGAGCTTCTAAGAGCCGCTCCAATCTAATTTCGCAGCTCAAAGACGTCATTTCTTTCTGAAGGTTAGAAGCTAAATTGTATATTTATTCAAGACCTAGGCTTAAAGTAGTTGTGCGTGTCTTGAATATTTTGCTAGTACTTTTTGGGCGGATTTTGTGATAAATTAAGGATGAGTGTTTAATTTTGATGTGTTTTCGCCTTGTTGTCGAAATAAGACCATTTGCTAAAAAGAGTTGTTACTTTGCTGAAAATTTCTACGCAATACTCATCATCAGCCATTTTTGTTTCATGTTTTCCTTCACCGATTAGCAAGCGATTATTAACATTTTAATACGCACTTAACTCCGAAAATTCATTGGTGCGTGCCGTGGTTTCGAATCCGAGACCGTCTGCATAGCAGTCTGTCGGTCTCTCCACTCGGCTATCGCTGCTTATTTTGAAATAAGTAATACCACAAACGATTAAAGAGTGAAATTTATATGACAAACTAATTGCTGACTTGCCGTTGCGATTTCGTTGCGGTGCTTGCATAATTTGGCATGAATGCCTTGTATCTGCATATCCATTAAATATCTTTGAGGAGCAACAGAAAACTGACTTCAAGAATTCAACAACTTCAACTCAGTTGGATCAGACCAATCAAAAACTATTTTCTAATCGGTTAGAAAAAGTCGTTCTGAGGTTAAAAATTTAAAAGACAGGCAACCAAATGAAAAGACCTTTGCCTTGACACCCGGGGTCCGCTTTCTGACTGTACCCCCTCCAATTCGCACGGCCTTCGGTATCCCTGGTGGTCATTCGATTAAAGACAACCAATCTAAGTACCTACGAGTAGGTACTTCTTTTCTTCAAGTCAGATAAAATTATTCAGACATGACTAGGTACTATTCACTGTCTAGCTTTTATATTTCATATTTGTTGACGTGTAATTAATGCGATGCTAACATTTTTAACTGTCTCATTGATCGTTGAACCGACAAGTCCCTTGAAACGGTCCTATCGACAATTGAAATAATTCAGAGTGACGATGAAAAATGTGTCACCGTCCGCGTGTTAGCGTTGAATGAATAAAACATGCTGGCCTTGTCGGTCAGTTATAAGTGTCGCGTATGATCAATGGCTTTTAAATACTCGTTTGATTAAATTAGATGATTGACCGCGGTTTCCATATAAGTACATCAGAGCGCTACATAACTTCAAATCACAAGCAGCTGAGAAAGGCTGTAAAAAGAAGATTGAGCCATCACACACGCTGTCATATTTTTGTTATTGAACAGCTCTGCAAAACTTTTTTAGAATATGTTAAAAATAAATTGAGCAAAAGTAACTAAAGTATGCTGCTAGCTATTGAACTTTGAAATGAGATAACGAAGTACACGCAAAGAGTAAACTATGAAAAGTTACAATGAGCTGCACATAATGATAATTTAATGATTATAGAAAAGCATATATTCTTATGAAATACATATTTTTAGATGAATATTATCTTTATTCTTTGAAAAGTTGTTTGAAGTTTAGTTTTCAAAGAAAATATATTTTACTAAAAAAAATTTTACTGTACCTTACTAATATAAATGCGAAATTTTGTTTGTTTGTCCTTCTTTCACATCTAAACGAAGCAAGGGATCGATGTGACTTTAAGTATAAAGATAGTCCAAGAGCGAAAGAGAAGAAACGGCGATAGCCCAGTGGTGTACGTAACGGACTGCCCAGACGATGGTCTCGGGTTTGATCCCCAGTACCCCGGGCTCATACCTCTGACTTTTACTCGAAGTTATGTGTGTATTAAAAATGATAATTATCGCTCTCTTAATAATGTTCCCGAAAGATGGCAATAGGCTCGCCCTATATTACATTGGGACTGAAACATAATGTGCGAAGTGTGGGTGTGTAATACACCTCTGCCCACCCCTTCGGGTAAAAAGGCGTGAAGTTATGTTATGTTATAGTCCAAGAGCTGCGGGGTAACTTCTTTTACTACACGTATGGCGTAGCGGTTTAAATAGTCGTTTATAACTGAGACGAGTTCTGTGGGATCATTCCCCCACGAGTCAACAGTTTAAGTGATATAATTTTTTTTTGAGTTTTGGTGTACATTCTGTCAGTTGATTGTATGTTTGTTAAGTCCCCCACGACACAGGATCTATTACTCTTAGTGCAAAGTGCAGAATAAAGAACTCCTTCCACGGGTATTTTTACGATTACTTTTATACTTACGTTTTGTTGCAAAATCTCTTATTCCAATAGTTTTTAATTAAATAAGCGATTTATATAGCATTTTCGGCGCCGACTTAGGCAGATTTATACGTAGGTATTAATAATGTTCACTATAACGTAAAATGAAAGAAAGTCAGGGGAAGCCGCAGGGAAAAGTAGTATTAGTATATTTAAATAACTTCTTTTTAAAATCCCCAGTGAATTTTACGATAAAATTGTAATTTTACACCCGTCACACGCCAGATAATAGTGAAATATGAGTTTCTGAAAGAAAGGTTTCACTTGTGGCACTTGCGCATTATGACGGTGAAAAGCTTATATAAAAGAGCGAGCTTAACGTATATTATTACATAGTTTGTTAAATAAATTGCATAGTTGGCACAGATCTTTAAACCAAAACCGCAAAACTTCAAAATTGATTTTTCAAGAATCATCAGAGTTATAATTTTTATCTCAATTAAGTGCCACTTAAAGTAGCCTAGTAGCGTGTTCGTTTAACGATAAGATTGAAAGGTTATATTTTAACTTAGGTATTTGCTGAATTACTTTGGGTATCGTGGAACTAAAATAAAATAATATAAGTACTTGAGTTCCCTACAACCAACCCTTTCATTACATGTTTTAATTTCCTGCCAGAATATAGGATACCAAATGACAAACACCACATTAAATATTCTACCACATTCACACAACACCATCTAATCCCAAACCGAATAAAGCTTGTACTGTGGGTAGTGGATAAAATGAAAATGCTTTATGCAACAGTATCAATGAAAATATCGGTTGTAAAATTAATAAATACTTCTGTTTCAAAGGTACGCACAGTATGGAAAATAGTATGGAATTATTGAAATCCTTATTTGTGGTTAAACGCGTACTGATTGTGGTCTGTTTGCGATTTATATCACGAAATTGTTTTGGTTACCGAGCTTATTGGAAGCAAGGGGTAATTTTATTAATATTTATGTATTACTTCTATGGTCAATAGAAAGATAAAGAAAGCTTAGCAATTTATCTATTTATGATAGAGACAGCAGCAGGTATAGTCTAGTGAGGAGACCGACGGATTGCTACGTGGAGGGTTTCGAGTTCGAATCCACGGCGCGCATCAATGACTTTTCCAAGTTATGAGCTTATTAAATTGTTATTTATCGCTTGCTAAACGGTGAAGGAAAACATCGTGAGAAAACCTGCATGTCTGAGAGTTCACATTAATGTTCTCCAACGGGCGAGATTTGCCAACCCCACTCGGTTAGCGTGGTGGTCTAAGGCCTTACCCTTCTCGTAGAGTGGGGGGGCCCGTGTCAAGCAGTGGGGCAGTTTTTACAGGGCTATGGTAGGAATAATTAAGACATACTGTATTGATCCTATTCGGAGGAATTAATCAAATTTCGGCTATGTGCTCTGAATTCTTAAAATGAAAAGCGCTTGTGGAGGATAAAGGTGTGGTGTTCCTCCAACTAGAGGGAGGAGCCTCTAACCAAGCTGGGTGGTCGTGCTTGGTGGCCTGCAGGCCGACGGACATACTTTGGAACTTGTATATATGCCGCTTGTCTCGCGAAAGTTGATATCGCGGTTCAGGAATGTTTGAATATTTCGCGCCTTGTTAGTAGTTGCAGTCGTAGTTGTGTCGTAGTAGTTTCTTCGTCTTTGGGTAGATGGCGCTGTGCGGGTGTTATGTAGCTGGCCGCTACATCACTCCCCCCCAAGACCGGAGGTCGTTCTTGAAGGTGATGGTCAGTTGTCGTGGCTTCTGTAGTCGCTTGTCACAGTGTGCTTCGCAAGTCCCACGGTGAGTCGGGGAGAGGTTGCGAAGGTGATGTGCAGTCGGTGATGAGCAGTAGGCGATGAGCAGTGAGCGATGAGCAGTGAGTATCCCACAGTGAGTCGGGGAGTTGCTGCGTAGTGGCTGCGTCGTGGCTGCGTAGTGCTGCGAAGCGGTTGCGTGGTGGCACTGCTGCGTGGACGGGAGCGATGTGCGCTGCTTAGGAGGACCGTGTGTGCAGTGAGGTGTGCCGTGGCGCTGGAGAGGCTGCAGGGAGTACCAGGCATGCAAGTCTGCATGGCCTACGGATAAACCCTGGCCGAAGATGCTGGCTGGTGGCGACTTGATTGCTGACCATCAGGTGAAGTGCGGAGTGAGGCGAGGTGGAGATGACGATGCTGTTGCTGGATCTGACCGGTGAAGGCTTCTTCAGATCTCGTCGGGAGCTGCTGGTAATCTGACCGGTGAGGGTTGCTTCAGATCACATCGGGAGGCTGCTGGTAATCTGACCGGTGAAGGTTGCTTCAGATCACGTCGGGGTCACCAATGTGGAGGATGAAGGTGTGGTGTTCCTCCAACTAGAGGGAGGAGCCTCTAACCAAGCTGGGTGGTCGTGCTTGGTGGCCTGCAGGCCGACGGACATACTTTGGAACTTGTATATATGCCGCTTGTCTCGCGAAAGTTGATATCGCGGTTCAGGAATGTTTGAATATTTCGCGCCTTGTTAGTAGTTGCAGTCGTAGTTGTGTCGTAGTAGTTTCTTCGTCTTTGGGTAGATGGCGCTGTGCGGGTGTTATGTAGCTGGCCGCTACACGCTCCTTAAAATGTTGGTTCTTTTATTAGGTTGTTGTCATCGATACGATGGTATTTCGAAGGACTATAAATTCGACAAAAATACGAATAACCCAGTAGCAATTGACATTTAACTGAAGAGTTACACCTAACTTTCTAGTATTGTGAATATCAATGCTGTGAATAATTTTTCATTAAATATTATTCTCAGCATTGATATTTATTCGCGCCTCTGGGGAATAAAGTCCGATTATTTATTCCTTAGGAATAAATAATCGGACTTTATTCCCCAGAGGCCCGGTAAATGGACGTCTAAGTAATGTGTGTCCACGCCCAAAGGCAATTCTTCAACATAATCAATTATACAAGCATACGATAGATGGGATAGTTCGAACGTCGCCTAGAGCGTTACGCAATAGTGTGCTACCACCCTAAGGTTACACTTTTTTCTAAGAACACGCCCGTTATCTGCGCCCATGATTGATAACCAAACATTATTTTTAGATGTTTCAATTTGAAGAGAATTTTTCGACTTTTCATTGAATTTATTTGACAGGCAATATTTTAGGAGGATTTGATGTTTATCTGCTTCTTAACAGGATAAAAAAATTGCCTATTTATCGACTTCACTGTGAATAAAAAGGTTGAGTTTCTTTGAGAAATTGCCGTCCTTTTTAAATGGCTTCTTTACATTGATTAAAATAGGTCCCTTTCGTTAGCAGATAGAGAAATAGTTTAATCGGTCACAAAAGTCTTTTGAAATTTATTTAGATGAAGTCAAGAGATACGCTTTTGCTAAAAGTATAAGATTTGGTAACGGTAACCGTACCCATTATATCTTTACTTTATATGCCTCGAATGTTATAAAAAAGAGAATCTGTTTCTTGGAGATCCGAGCTCAAAGCAACATCTGTAAGGAACGCAATTTTGTAATAATAAATACGGCATCACTACTTAAAGCTGCGCCAAAGTCTCGCCCCAATCAAGTGAAAAATAGGCAAGACCGTGGCAAAGTTGGACATTGCAAGACTCTAGCCCTACCAGAAATACGTTTCGCAATCTGGAATGGTGAACAGCTGAAGAACTGACACTGAACTGAATTCGGAGAAAAAAACATGGGTCATATAAAAAATGGCTATAGACTGATATTGTGGTATAGTTTATTTCAGATATATGACTCGATCATGAGAAATGTAGGTAGTAGAGCCTTGCTGATTGCAGCATGAACGGGCCGGCTCGACCGGGGAAGTACTAGCCTCTCACAGGAAATCGACGTAAAGTAACAGTACATAAACTGTTGCGTTTTGTTCGGTGAGTAAGAGTGCCGGAGGCCCCATCCCGTATTCCTTTTCCCTCCCTCATCCCGCTCCTCCTCCTATCCCTTTTCCCAACCCCAAGGGGCGGCAAAGCACTTGTGACTCCTATGGTATTGCTTGTGTCCATGGGTGGCGGTAATTGCTTACCATCTGGCGATCCGTCTGCTCGTTAGCCGCCTATTAATATATATATAAAAAGAAAAAACATAAATAAAGATAACTTGTAGGGACGTATCACATACTTACATACAATAGTCTTCTAAAGACATAACTTCCTTATGTCTTCTGGCTCAGAGGGACTGTAACGAACTTTCAGTATTTGTTCTTTCATCTTAATGTCACACAGTCCATCGTTACATAACTTTTATTTCACCGAAATTCCTCTAGACACTTGTGTCTTAGCAATAATTATTTATCTAACTTTCTTTGGCCATTCTAAGACAAAGCTCATTGTTTAGACGCCGAAGTGTTTCCACTAGTAACTTTGCTAAAGCAACCTAAATAAAGGCACATTTTACTTGTATGTCTTGCTGTCGAAGTTTAAGAAAACATTTTGATGTTGATGTTGAGATGTTGACATTATGTGTAGCGATAGGCCGGTTGGCTTATATGAAATTTCGAAGTAATTTTCTGTCTTACTTGTAAGTTTGACGTAACGATCTAGATGACTTCGACAGGTATTGGCCCAATTTGGAACAGAACGGGAACGCTTAGAGAATTGTAAGATAGCTTTGCCCCTATATTTACGAAGAGTGGGACGACCCCCGATTAGGTGGTCCGACGACTTAAAAAGGTGGCTGGTGCGGGCTGGAAGCGGAAGGCAAAGCACTGGCCATTGTGGCGCAAGTTGGGAGAGGCCTATGTCCACCAGGGTACTGCGATAGGCTGATTGACTTTTTCCCTACGGGGCACGTAATAATAAAAAATAAAATAAATTATGCATCGACAGATCTTAATAGGTTTACTCCCTATTAAGATGTGCTGATTAGGTTTCACTAGCAAGCTTTATGAATAGGCACAAGCAGGACAATATAGGAATTGAAACATACAGAAGTGAATATAGCGTTTGCACCAGTGCCGAAATATTGGTTGCTTCAAACAAAGGTACGTGGTATATATAATATTATACATATAATATGAAAATAACAAGCAGTTCAGTCAATGAATACAGATTTACATATAGAAGCGCTTTCTTAAGGATTTCGTGTGCCGATTCCAAGTGGCGAGTTGGCGACTGTCGTCAGTGTAGTTCGTTGTTGGCGCCGTTGGCGGCGCTGGCGTCGTTGTCTCTCTTGCTCTCGTAGTTAATATACACAGGAGAAACGTTCATCTCTCTTGCACTCGTAGAGACTGCTGTCACAGCGCGACTGCCACCCGCCAAGCGGCAATATGGGTCACAGAGAGTTTGTCTACAGAGCGCCCATAAGAAATGCGCCTCTATGTAAATATTTATGCTTTATGGTACAGTTGATATAACGTTGTTAATGACATTGACTAGCAGCAATAGCTCAGTGGGTAGATCAATATACAGCCACGGAGAGGCTGTTTTTTTGTTTTGGGACTTTTGTAAAGGTTAATTTTTATGCAAAGGGTGAACTTACGGAGTTAATATGTTATTATTTTGGACAGTTGTTTCCACGTGTCAGTGGCCTCAAATATTTTGACACTAACCTAAATCGTATAACATTCCTTCGGATCATGGTAGATACTCTGCAGAAAATCGATTAGTCTTTCAAATCTGGTGAAATAAGATAGCGGACCTCAGGGTCCACTAATCCAGCTGTATCCAGAACTCAGGTTCTGGATACAGCTGGATTAGTGGACCCTGATCAGGGAGCACTAATCCAGCTGTATCCAGAACTCAGGTTCTGGATACAGCTGGATTAGTGCTGAGACTGTGACGCTATACTGCGAAAGCATATCAAACTAAACGTTGTTTCATGTTTTGTTGAGTACTGCGAATAAAATTGCGTAGACGTTAGAGATAATACGTAGAGTACTAGATACGACATAATGTATACATTTGGCGTAAAAGGTCATGAAGGAATGCTAAGTTCGTCTACATTTTAGGAGTGGTGACATCGTTCGAAATAAACTTAGGTCATATAATTTTGATTGTGTACTAGCAGTAAGACATTCTAAGAGTTATTATCACAAAATTTCAAACTAACTTCCTCTAACGGTTTCTTTCGAAGCAGATCAGACAAATCACTCTGATCTAGAAATTTAGCGCTTGGTTTGAAAGTTTTGTTGTAGTTCTGCGGTCGTTTTGCAGGTATGTTTGTCAGTGGCCAAATATATGAAGAACTGTCAAACAACTGTCAAACCGAATTTTGTCAATTTTACCACTTAAATGTACTGTAAATGTAAAGTATCGGAATTTATTTCATTGACGCATTCGAACTGATTGCCGATCGTCGTTAGGAAACATAAAAGACGGCGGCGGCGAAGCTCTTATTGATCTTCGAGTCTTCATAATATATATCAATCCAGCGACTCAACAACTGTTCATTCATCATATCAGCCGTAAGACGTCCACTGCACTCTCTCTACATGGACCGATCCAGACCCACCCGCATTCATCCGCTGCCCACGATCTCTACAAGATCGTCAGTCCAACTTGCGGGGGGCCAACAACAACAACTGGTCATTAGTACACTCAAATTTAATAATTTGGTAACTACTTCCATCTTCCATGTAAGATTTATTATCGTAACTGAATGATATCAACCCTTAAAATAGCATTTTGATCATCGCGATAAGTATTCTTACAGTAGTTGACATAAGCATCCACATGCATTATGGCTCGTTAAAAAAAATTAAAAATCAATGTTGTCTCATACTATAAGTACTGCACATGCTCGGATCATTTATAACATAACATAACTTCACGCCTTTTATCCTCGAAGGGGTAGGCAGAGGTGAATTACACACACACACACACTTCGCCAGTTATGTTAGGTACATTGAGATCATTTATAAATCGGCTTAAATATAAAAAAAACTTTATTCCAGCGTCCATCCTTGTCTAATTCAGAGCCCATTAAAACTCCATCCACCTTGTCGCAAAAACTCGGCATTTAATCAACGTTGATCGCAAATTTCTCCAGTGATAATATCAGTTCAACATTTACTTATTTTAGACCTATGAGCAAACATCGACCCACACAATTAGCGGCTGGCGACCAGCCAACGAGTTCACCTAGCGTTAATCTTAATTGAAAAGCTTTATTTATCTCTTGAATAGCCGATTTTGCGGACATTATGCGCAAATTGGGTGATATGAGAGTTTGATACTGAACTAACTATATTACAAGAAAATAAAATGAAGTAGTTGCCTTTTTTGATATACGGTTTCTATTTTTTATAACTAAAAATAAATTATTCGTTGGGGTCAATATTCAACCACTGTTCCTCCGGGTGTCGGGTAAAAATATATCCGCAGCGACGTATAAACTACTTCTCTGCCAAATTTCATCTTTTACCTCCATCGGTTATGTGATTTCGTGACCTTTCGCTTTTACATATATAAATAGACTAGCTTTTGTCCGCGGCTTCCCGCGCGTTAAATTCGGGGTAACACATATCTACTTTCAGTCTCAAGTTGTGTGAAGACACTCCTGATTATTGTAAAGAGTCAGAAGCTCTATAGGGTACAAAGTAACTCGCTCAGTATCCATGACAATGTCAAAGCCATGTTTTAATACATACAGGTGTCCAATATAAATATCTATAAACACATTCGCATTTATAATTTTAGTAGGTAGAGAAAATCGTTACAGCCGGTTGAGCATAGTATATAATTATTAGTTTAGATATGCGAACAATGTAATCACCGTGCACAATATGACAATATGTATGATGTGACACTTGACAGTACTGACAGATAGCACATGCGCAGCACTCAATTATTCGCGCATTCTTACTTCCAAGAGGAAAATTTGTGCCGTAAAAACTTCTATCCTCCCTACAATCCCTCCCAGTTTAATTTTTGCAACTTATGGTAGTCTATGTCCGTCTCCATGGTCCAATATAACTCTATATTAAATTTCAACAAAATCGGTTCAGTCGTTTTCGCGTGAAAAGCGAACATACATACATACATACACACTTTCGAATTTATAATATTTGTAGGGATTGGACAGAAAGAGCACCCAGAAATTAAACCATCAATGTGTGAACAAAACTGATCGAATCTAAAAATCAAAACACCGCACACTTCTAAACTGTCAGGTTGTCACCTGGTTTGTAGACCACCATGCCATTCATAGAATCAGTATGGAGGCCGAAATATATATTTTCTTTTTTACACCAAATGTGCACAGACACATACTATTATTGTTTCAAGGGTCTCAAAAATTGCTCTTCGAGACAATGAAAAAACACAGTCAAAATTTGTGCGTACTCCTAAACAGCTAAACAAAAAAACAAGTTACTTAAAATGTTCACCAGCTACTCACACATTCGGATGTGTGTAGTATTAGATTCAGCAGAAGTACTATAATCGGTTATAGTACTTCTGCTGAATCGCATGAACGAACGTAGAATTAATATTAACTCTGACACATAGACGTAGGCCTTCTAACTGTACCATTTGGCGTGGGAGGTTCTCAGCTGAGCCTTAATCATAAATAGCCTTATACTAGAGATAATATGTCAAGTTTAATATACATTAATAATGCTTAGAGTTCTCAAAGGATATTAATGCGGTGGATCATAACTGGAATGAATTTTGTAGTTATGTGACATGTAATAAATAGCTGTGGTTTGATAAATGTTGCTACAGATTAAATATACTTACTGATCTAACAGAATCATCATTCTCCTAGCGTTATCCCAGTTGCAAACCAGGGTTCGCTTACTAGTCTAACCGGATTTGACTGAATATTAGCTTTTCCACAGAGCGAGGGCCTATCTGACCGCCACAACTCAAAGGGATAGCAATATTTCATGGTTTATACTAGTGACGGTTTATTCAGAGGTATTGACCCCCTATAACTACTTTCAAAGATCTTCATGACAGCCGCGACCGACGGTTAAACGTGCTCTATGAGGCACATGACAAGCGATAATAAGCAATTCAATATGCACGCAACTATGAAAGCCAGTGGTGAGCGCCGTGGATTCGAACCCAATGCCCTCTGCATGTTAGGCTTTTAATGTACTAGTATTTACTACGTTGTATTTTTTTTGTATTACGTGTGGCTTTTGATGTATCCACTTGGCTGTCGCTGTCATCAATATCATATTATTTATGCTGTATCTAACTTTTTAATTCACCTGAGGCCATAAATACTCCGTACTACCCTCTCACAGAAATTCGACGTAAAGTAAGAAGTACCTAAACTGTTGCGTTTCGTTCGGTGAGTGAGAGTGCCGGAGGCCCTATCCCCTATTCCTTCTCCGCGGCAACGCACTTGTGACTCCTGTGCTGTTGCTTGTGTCCATGGGCGGCGGTTATTACAAAAAAATATTAAATTCACTAAAAACTATGTCACATCGCAAAAACAGCTTGACATTTATTTTAATATTAAGCTAGTTAGGAGTTTTAGAATATCACTAATTAGTCTGAGGGAGCTAGACTACCGTGATATCATTAGCGTATCTCTATAGTAACTGGCGGCTGAAACGTAAAACATTTTACATCGGCTGCCAACTTTATAAAATTGAAACTTATGTAATCGTTTATATTTTACTCGTTATTTCGAAGCTTGCTTAAATTTAAGTCCTATTTATTTTTATAGACTCACGCCTATATCCCCGAAAGGGTAGGGAGAGGTGTTATATAATATAACATCTCTGCCTACCCCTTCGGGGATACATGCGTGATATATTACACCCACATTTCGCCATGAATTTTTAGGTCCACGTAATAGGGGACGAGCCTATTGCCGTTACCGGGCACATCACCAGACTCCGTGCCGCTACTGAGAATTCGGCAAAACCCAGAACTTTTGCCCGACCCGGGAATCAAACCCGGGACCTCCAATCAGCAGTCGCATACGCCATCCACTGGACCATGGAGGCAGTCTATAATATTTTTTTCAATTTAATTATAATTCGTTTTATTTTAAGTTCTATAGACATATTAGTTACTAGCTGAGCTCACGCTTGCATCTGCGTCATTATGCTCCTGTTTTGAACCCGAGGCTTATTGCATGTTAGAGCATAGAGGTGCACTTAAATTTCTACTGGACCGGCGTTAAAGGTTACATCCCTACGGTTCCCAAGAAATATACATGCCAAATTACAGCTTATTACGTACTCAATAGTTTCGGTGGTTCGTTGTCAGTCGGTCTGAAAGACTGTGTAACATAATTATTATATGTATGTAGCGGAAGAATACAGTATTATATATACAGTTTTTGGCAGACTATGTATTTTTTTTATAATTTTTTTTATAGTCTCACGCCTGTATCCCCGAAGGGGTAGCCAGAGGTGTAATATTACACCCACATTTCGCCAAGAATTTTTAGGTCCCACGTAATAGGGGGCGAGCTTATTGCCGTTACCGGGTACAACACCAGACTCCGTGCTGCTACTGAGAATTCGGAAAATCCCAGTAACACTTTTGCCCGACCCGGGAATCGAACCCGGGACCTCCGATCAGCAGACGCATGCGCTATCCAATGTACCACGGAGGCAGTCAATGTATGTATTTTTAGATTACAGCACGAAGAAACATTTTGCACAACAAACAAAATGTGGGACATAGGAAGTCTTAATGCTTTGGGTATTATCTTCCAGTCAACCTAGGGCAATGCAGAGATAGTAGGTGCGTTTTTGGTAAATAAGTACATCAAACATGTACATTCAACATTTTCAACCGAAATGCATGCATGATGTCAGCTCTGTATCCTGTATCACCATCCGAGCGATATAAGCCAGGATATTCTACATGATGTCAGAATTGTTCCACCATCGTTGCATTATAAGCCAAGTTACTGTGTTTATTGTATATTTAACAAAAGTCACGTATACCATAACATTTAATACGAAAATCCCTCCTAAAGACTACACACAAAGTTTAAAATCCTTTTTCGCATTTGCTACTGAAACCTCTCACTGACAGAGAGATCAACAAACATCTCATTACGTAGCTCGGTGTTTATGAATAAAACGCGTTTGTAATTATACATTCAGTAAGTTAATAAAACAACAAATGGTGGAATAGCTTTAAAGGGTCAGAACACATATGAGAGTTTTGGCACACTAACGATGTTGCATCGCGTATCATATTTTAGCAACTTTATTTATTTATTACTAGAGGATGCCCGTAGTTACGCACGCATTTTTTTATTTCAGCTGTTCTGACCAACCCCGTGGAGATTTCGGGAAATCCCTTCTTAATGTACATTTAGGGACCCAAGGATCACACAGATGCCGAATTTCAGCTTCATGCGTCTAATAGTTTTGGCTGTGCGTTGTCTGTCAGTCAGTCATTTAAAAAGGAATAACGAGGTGTAACGAAAGGGTATTCTCTCGTTTTCCATAAAATCATTTGCACTAATATTGTTTGCCGTAATCATCCCCGATCATAATATTTACTTGCACTATTATCATTTATACTAATAACGTTTGCCTTAACCACTCAACAGTGATAATTTTTATTTGCCATAAAATGACTTTCTATAACAACATATATCATAATAATTAGTTGCCATAATTAACACATCTCATAATCGACTCTTGACATAATCAAAATTTTATATAATTATGAAAATAATACATAATATTGTTAGGTCGAAATTAATTATTGTTAACACCCCGACTCAGTGCAATCCGACTCGGTTAGGTTAGGTTAGGGTTCTCTTTTGACCCTTTACCCAAAAATAGGAGCCCTGCGAAGCAGGGCTCCGTCAACTTAGTCCTCATTCTTCACACTAGTTTAATAAACTGAAGTTGAATTAATTATCGTTAACACCCCGACTCAGTGCATTCTGACTCGGATAGGTTAGGTTAGGTTAGGGTTCTCTTTTGACCCTTAACCCAAAAATAGGAGCCCTGCGAAGCAGGGCTCCGTCAACTTAGTCCACATTCTTCACACTAGTTTAATAAACTGAAGTTGTTCAACTTCAGTTTATTCTCTATTTTCTTCTAAGACTATTGAAAACGAAAATTATAGCAAATACATTTATGGATTTAAATTATTATGACACTTGATCGATTTTGACCAATGGAATTAGTGAAAGTCATTTGATGTCATTTCACGATTATGACAATTGAAGCGTTATTTCTAATGAAATTATGGCAAATACCAGTATGGCATATGAAATTATGGCATTTTAAATTATGGCAAACATTAGTAAACCGTAACGAAAGCAAACGAAATAAAGACAACATAAATAATATACATAAAAAGACAAATGGCTATGTATTAGCAGTAATTATGTTCTGTTTGCTACGCCGTAGACATGTAAGTCGTAGACATGCCACGTCGTATACATTGTAACTACACGTAACTTACAGCTATGATTTTGTTTACGGGGGACCCGTTAAAGGGTATCTCAAAATACGATCTCAGATTTATTCTAGCGTCTTTGTTGCTATCGGATGCTGTGAAACTGAACGGTAACGCTGAAGTTATTCACTGAATTCCGCGATTTCAGATAAGTGGTTTTATATTTTCAAGTCATTGAATAATTATTTCACTCTGAAGAATTTTGTTTTATTCATAGTTGTCACTAAATCGAAAGTGATATTTATGAAAGAAATCTTAATCATCTAATCATTTGAAAATAATGGTGAAAAATCTAATGAGATAAGACGTGGTATGGAGTACTAAATATCTTGCCTTAATTTTAAAATAATTAAGAAACCTTCAATCAAATTTATATTAAGACCCAATTAGCTGTAGATCTTAATGACACGTACAATATCCATCTTTGCGATACGTTTGATTTAAAATAAATATTTCAGTAAATCAAAACTCAGCTTAAGCTAATTAAATCAATTGACGGCATTCAAATCCAGTAAATCCGAAAAATAAATTGATGAAAATATAAATCGCAATTCAGTTTCCAGATGAAAACCCTGCGGCATCATCTGAAAAAACAAAACCTGAATCTGTGACAGTATTGACATTGTACAAGATTACTACCGATCAGCGATAGCTTAGTGAAGAGACCGACAGACTGCTACGCAGAGGGAGTCCCTCTGCTTCAAATTTCTCGAACTTCTTCGAATCTCTGGATTCAAATCCTCAGCTCACCAATGACTTTTCAATGTTAAGTGTGCATTAAATTGTTAATTATCGCTTGTTCGGTGAAGGAAAACATCGTAAGGAAACCTGCATGTCTGAGAGTTCTCCATAATGTTCTCGAAAGACATGTGAAGTCTACCAACCCGCACTTGGCCAGCGTGGTGGACTATGGCCTTACTCTTCTCATAGGAGAAGAGGCCCGTGCCCAGCAGTGGGATAGTGGACAGGGCTGATTATGACAATCTTACTTGGTTTGAGATCAGATGACAGTGTGTGAGTTGTCCTACGATATTATTCAAAATGATCTATTGGATAAACGCCGTCACACAAAAACGGCATCCACAGAAAAATAATAAAAAATAGAACTACATGAATTTGTTATCTAGCTGAATCTAAACAGTATATTTTACCAAGCAATGAATTTCTGTAAAATATGATTTTCAGTGAGTTCTATTCATGAATTTCATAAAGTAAAATATTCATTATTTGATGTACGCTGTGTAATATAATCTCAACGAAGTTTTAGATTAATATGAAAACGCAGCACATTTCGCAACAACTTCGACAATTGCGAGTGATGAACTTTTGTAAGTAGTATTTCTACTTGTATAAGAGATTCGTACATATTTTATGTGTAAGGTTTTATGTTGTACTAGAAGATGTCTGCAACTACACCCGTACTTTTTTATTTATAGACTCACGCCTATATCCTTGAAAGGGTAGGCAGAGGTGTGATATTACACCCACGTTTCAAAATAATATGAATTTGTAGGTCCTATGTAATAGGGGGCGAGCCTATTGCCGTTACGGGGCACATTGCCAGACTTCGTGCTGCTACTGAGAATTCTGAAAACCCAGTAACACTTTTGTCCAACCCGGGAATCGAACTCAGGACCTCCTAGTCACCAGGCGCATACGCTATCCACTGCACCACAGTGGGTTTTTATAATTTAACTGTTTCTGCCCGATCCTGTAAGAATTTCGGGAAATCCCTTCTTATGGTCCCCAAGGTACATATGTGCCAAATTTCAGCTTCTTGCGCCTCATAGTTTTTGCTGTAGCTTGCCTGTTTATTTATTTTATGTAGGTATACAGATATATAGTTTATTTTATGTAGGTATACAGATATATGTCTGGAAGAGGTATTCGTTCGAAATTCTGATATCACCTCTAGTGTTTACGTTTTTTCTTGCGTGGCCAACTCTAGTGTCAGAGTTTTTACACATCGCCCAAAGGCCGCCATGGTCTAAAAATTCGAATACGGTGAGACTCCCGTCTCGCCCCTGTCTCAGGTAGGATGTCGGGGTTTGATAGAAACACTGCTAGACTGAACAAGTTTTTTATTATGTCTCACTTCCGCTTACATACAGTATGACCGAACTAGGTAAGCACTGGCCTGAAGGCTGGAATATAGACTCCTGCTGCTCTCCGACGCTCGCAGGGTAGCTGCTCGTAGGTTCACCGGTGAGCTGGCCGAAGTGCACGCTTGGCAGGCGGCTCAGGCGTAAGCCGGTGCAGTCAGGCGTCCGTGGCCTGGCTGTAGGAAGCTCGCAGGCAGGAGCTGATGCGTAGGCGGTGACTGGCAGCAGCACGGCGCCAGCAGCTCGTAGATTGTAGCCCGTAGGGAGGTTCTTAGACCCGTAGGGAGAACTGGAAACAGCACAGAGAATACACAACAACCGGGCAGGAACAGGCTGTCCCTAGATCGACTGTTATGCTTAGGAGACACAGATACTACAGACAGAACATATAGGCACGCAGATAACTAGAATATGCTTACCCCCAGTGGGACAGAAGATAGAGATGTAGAAGAATAATACTTGGTTGTCACTTCAACCATCAGCAAGGCGACGGCTAGGGAAAGTGACGATTTAGATCGCGCACCCATCTTATATAGTCATAGACCAATGAGTTACAGACTGCCTGTGGCTCGTTCATGACCATATAAGGCAATAGTTCCCAGCGAAGCGCTCCTCGGACCAGGCTAGCTCCACCCACTGCGTTAAGAGCCTGCGAGATATTATAACGCAATAATTGTAGTATTATGTTACAACGGAAATGTGAGACCGTGTTCGGACCACGTCAGTTATGTGAGTGTCCGATCGATATCAACTAGCCTGAGATCCCACTGAAAAAACAACAGGTATCATAAAAAAAATATTTTTAAATAAAAAAAACCAACTTCAAAAATAACTAAGGAACTAAAAAACAAAAAATAATTGGTTTTGGAGCAAACATTTTTGGAGTCGGTGCCAAGCAAAGTATTTCTGATCTGACTATAAAACCTCTACACATTTTTATATAACTTTCGTTGTTGATGGAATAGGTAGTTTGTAATTTAGTAACTTTTTGCGTAAGGGCATGGCACCGAATTCAAAAATGTTTGCTCTAAAACCAATTATTTTTAGTTTTTTAGTTCCTTAGTGATTTTTGAAGTTGGTTTTTTTTATTTAAAAATATTTTTTTTTTTGCTTTTTAGTGGTATACTAATAAAAAATAGTAATAGGTGGTACATAGGATAGTGTAGGTGGTACATGATGGGGAGGCCTTCCTTACGTGCCTCAATTCTGAAATGTCTGGAAAACATCCAGTACCAAAGTCCATGTAAAGACCAACAAACGACCCTAAACTCGCTGATATTGGGTTACCTTCCAGTTCTAACATTAGACCATGGAAATGATCCAGCATCAAAGTCTATGTAAAGACGACTCAAACGAGCCCAAACTCGATGGGACTGCGTAACTGTATTACAAATATCCCATGGCTACCTTCCTGCTCCATCATCAGAGTTTGGTGAACATTCAGCACTAAATTCCATGTAAAGACGAATCAAACGAGCCCAAGCTCAATGGGATTGCATCTTTGTATTACAAACATCCCATAGCAACCTTCCTGCTCCATCATCAGACCCTGCAAAACATCCAGTACCAAAGTCCATGTAAAGACGAATCAAACGACCTTAACCTCAATGAGATTGGGTTATTGTATCACAAAGATCTCTTTGTTACCTTCCAACTCTATCATCAGACCATGGAAATCATCTAGTATCAAAGTCCATGTAAAAGACGACTCAAACGAGCCTAAACTCGACGGCATTGGGTTGTTACGGTCAAATCGCTTCAAGTGTGCTTATAAAATTTGAAGAGTTCCTTCGATTTCTCAGGATTCCATGATCAGATCCTGACCTGATGATCATGGGACCAACTAGGAGGTATACTCTTTCAATCAAAACAAGAATATTTGAAATCGGTCCAGGCGTCTTAGAGAAATCGGGGAACATACATAAAAAAAAAAGATTCCGACGAATTGTAAACCTCCTCCTTTTTTTGAAGTCGGTTAAAAAAAAAAATTAAGTGCCCGCACCTTTGATTTTCTTTTCTACATGTGGCTATTTTGCCATCCACTGTGAATATGGTAATTGGTAGTAGAATACTACTACCGTGTATCATTAATATAAAATTAGCAAAAATATATAACTGCAATAGGAATGCTGAAATGGTTTGGGCACGTGGAGCGAATGAGCGAAGAAAGAGTGACGCATGAAATTTATGAGGCTAACGTGTGTGGGCAAGTCGGACGCGGCAGACCTCGTCGGACAATGTATGAATGTATAATAAGACATATACATACATATAATAATGTATTATAAGACATATACATACTTTTTGATGGTACTAGAAAGTGATCGCAGCAACGCTCGCACATTTTAATTAAATTTGACCGTTTCTGCCCGATCCCATGGGAATTTAGTGAAACCCCTTCTTAATGCATCCCTATGGTCCCGAGGAAAATATATTCTTGCGCTCAATATTTTTGGCTGTGCAATGATGAGTGGCAAAATGTGATGCCTTTTCACATTATTTAGTCCATGTTTACGTGTGTGGGTTAGGTTTGTGATATTTACTGATAATTATGAGAAGGGTTTTAGTCGCGTAATGATTTAAATAGAATGGTAAAATGTCTTCTATTCTTGGGATGCAATCAACGCAGAAACGTCAAGGCGAATACACCCAAATTAGCTCTTGTATTTATTTGAGGTTTTCCTTTTTTGGTTTCATTTACAATTCCCACCTATTACGTGGTATCAAAACACTGGCGAAAAGTGTGCGTTTAATATGCCTCTGCCTACCCCTTCGGGGAAACAGGCGTGAGTACGTGTATGTATTTACAATACATGGCGTAGTATGCCTTTTTCATAGACCTGAATATAACTCAGCATTGTCATCGTTCTAGCGTTATCCGGACTGCAGCCATTTACGTCAGACATTTTCGTCTTAAGGCTGGGGAACCGCTTACTGGTCTAACCAGATAGAATTACAGTATTCCATTGCTTTCACCCGTGTTAGTATATTCTAGGGAGACTACCCCAACGATGTCAAATTGTCAATGTAACTATCCATCATATAAATCCCAGTAGGAGACAGTAAATATTTCAATACAGATCATATTCCAAAGATGCGGGAAGTTGTGTACTTAAAAGTTTCAGTGCCCAGATTTATCTTTGTGCAATTTTGAGCTGCAAACGAATAATAGTTGTTCCTCTTTTGAGAAAAGGAAGAGCAAAGTTTTTGGGAGTTTCGCGAATATTATGTTCCAAAATTAAACTATTTTTAACGGTCCGCTGTATCAGTGTTGTCAGATGCAAAATTTATTTTATGCAGTAAAATTACTGATTTGAAATTCGTTTAATTGCTTAGTTTCGAACTGCGAAAGAGTAAGCTATTTAAAACTTTAAATTCAAGGAAATCAATTGGAATTCAAGTGTGTTAGTCTCGCAAAATTGCTGCAGTAGTTTGATTTGATTGATGCTTTAGTTTTTCAACTCAATACGGGAAATAAAGTAGAAAAAATACAGGCAAATATACAATTTATTTTTATGTAATGCTGTATTTTGACTGAGTAACAGCATCTCAAGGGATAGAATACAGCTGAAGACAGCCTGAGTACTAGGAATAATTTAAATAGCACAAGGGAATGAATTAAGCTACAGATTTTGTCGCGATATATCGTAGTGGGAGAGCTACAGAACCATTTGACTAACCCACTTCCCACAAGGCTGGAACTTTTATAAACGACTATTTACTATCTGCCAATAAAGAAAATAGCGTTCTGGCAGCGACCTTGCCGTTGCTTCATCAACAAAAAATTTTTTGAAAATGTAAAATAAAAATTAATAGTTTAAAAAACACTCCAAAATACGCTTTTATAAATGCACGTAAAAACAAAATAAATGATGGATCGTTCAAGTTGTCCCTATTTCTAGGCTGAAGTGTAAACTATGTGCTTTTAATTATAATATTTGATTGTAAAAGCGTGGGGCGTTGGAACAGAAAAGACGTTCTTGTTAAACTTGTTTCACAATTCCAACCTTCAGAACGGGTTGGCATTTTTTTTTGTATACTTGTATATATTATGTATGTAATAACATATTAAAATTTGAGCCTTATGGGAGATGGTTAAAAATATTTTTTTTATTTATTTATAGACTCCCGCCTGTATAATACACACTCCGGGCTGCTACTGAGAATTTCCTAACGGAAAAACCCAATAACACTTTGCCCGACCCGGGAATATTACCCGAGACTTCCCAATCCCACGCGCACATTTATGCCGCGAGACCAACGAGGCAGTTAACGAGGTATTTTTTTTTACATTTTCAATATTTTTTTTGATGATGAAGCAACCGCAATGTGGGTGTCCAGAACGGTATTTTGTTTATTGGCAGATAGTAAATAGTCGTTTATAAAAGTTCCAGCCTAGTGGGAAGTGGGTAAGACAAATGGTTCTGTAGCTCTTAGTCTGTTGGTTTGACTGAGATTACGTTTAAAATGAATAATCTATAAACTACATTATTTATTTTTAGATCAATCATTTAAATGCGAATATTTCGCATAAACTTCAAATAAAATAATATTAAATATTCAAACAATGGACAAAAAGAACAGCCAGACTTACACAACAAACAATTAATCAAACAAGCTGTCTGTGTGGAAACCTATCAAACGATAAGTACCCAAATTACTAACAGCCTAATCAAACTGCCCAAATAACCCAGTTTAACAGTCCGTAAAATTTAACGAGTCAACAGTTTATATTCTTAGATATTCAAGTTTCCATTCAAATATGACAACAGACATCAAATTACACTTTTTGTCGTAACGTTCTCTGTAATTACAAGAACAGTTTTGTTCCGCGCGGTAAAGTCCTGTCTCACTGTGAGCGATAGGCGGGTGGTGATTTTACTTTAGCAAAGTAATACAATATTAAAATATTCTACTATAACCCTACAACACCATCTAGTTTCAAACTAAGAAGTACTATGAGTACTAGGCAATGGATAATCATATACACCCAGACCGTCTCCGAAGTAGTCGTAACCTCCCGTTAGACACACTGCAACTTGTGAGTCTAGAGGGAAATTTATTTCCTTATAGGACGTGGACCCACTTTAGTAAAGAATGAATTCCTCTTAACTAATAGGAAGTTTCAGTGGCTGTGCGGTAAATTTGACTAATCATCAGATAACAACAAACTTGCAGCAAGTTTAAATCAAATTTGCTAGTTTCACTGTGACAAACTTGCATCAAATTTGCATGAAGTTTGCTTTTCAAAGCTTGCACAGGTACAAGGCACAGGTTGGTGGTCCGACAACAGCTGGTCGTCGAGCACCTCCTGCTGTATCTAGGAGGTCGACCGACCACCAACCTGTGCTCGTCGTCATCCAAATCCTTTGAAAAATCAACTTCATGCAAGTTTGTCACAGTGAAACTAGCAAGTTTGATTTAAACTTGCTGCAAGTTTGGCAAGTTTGCATTGTTATCAACGCACTATCCAGGGTTCCACTACTATAAATGGTGTCACCATAACAGCGCCCATCACTTTTTGTCTACGCAAGCCTAAATTATATAAAAACTCAAACTATTCTGTACGCGCGATAGACGGCAAACTGTTATAGTGACAATTTTATTAATATGGTAAAAGGTTCATAAGTTACAAATTCAAGATCGCTTATCGCTCTAAATTAACAGTGGGACATTTCCCTTAAATAGTAACTAGGCCATTTGGAATTTTAATCATGACTTTAAAATTAAAGCTGGCTTTAAAATATATAATAATATGGGAATAGGTTCCTTTGTCATGAGAAATGATAATGTAATACGTTCAGAAATAATGATATGACATTACCTTTCCTTTGTAAGGAGACCCTTTAGGTATAATTTTAAACCTGTTTTGTTCAGTTGAGAGTAATAACTGGGAAATCGCTTTCATTGGCTCTTTAAAGGGCTGTGATTTTCTTATGTGATTAGGTATAAAATCAGGAGATGCAAAATTAGGAAGAAATAAAGCATATGTAAGTTGTTAGTCTAAGACTCTACCGTAAGACAATTATCTCAACATTAAGCTGATATATAATAATGTATCCCACTGCTGGTAGCAGGCCACTTCATATTATGTGAGGACTTAAAAAACCTTTCGTAGCGCTCATAGCGAGACTTGCCTTGCAACTCGTAACAGATTGGCAAAGTTAAGCAACGCTTGCACAGGTCGCCACTTGGATGGGTGACCATGTGTGGCATTTACATCTGAACTTCCGTGCTTCGGAGGGCACGTAAAGCTATCGGTCCCGGTTCTTGTCTCGTTAGGCCACATCGGAGGCCCTCAGACGGTCTGAAAACTCCGACACTAGAGTTGGCCACACACTTACACGAAAAACAAACAAACAAACCTTTCGAGAACATTATGGAGAATTCTGAGACGTAGATTTACCCACGAAGTTTTCCTTCAGCGTTTAGCAAGCACCATTTAGCAATTTAATACGCACTTAACTTCAAAAAAGTCAATGGTGCGAGCCTTGGGTTTTGTATTTGAAACCCTCTGCTTAGCAGCCTGTTGGTCTCTCCATTAAGCTATCGCTCCCTTTTTTATGTTTGTCATCGGAATATATAAATAATTATGCTTAAAATATATATTTTGGTATTACTCTATTTATTGTTTTAAGTGTTGGCAACTCACTTCTAATTATCCTTACAATATCATCATCAGCCTTTAACAGTACACTGCTGGACTAGGCCTCTCCTTTGAAAGGAGGAATTGGCCTACTATACCACGCTGGCCAAACGGGTTGGTATAGGGTTTGTATCAAGTTTTCCTTGTTTTAGTGTTGGTCTCTGCAAAATAGCTCCCTCTGTCGGCTCTTACGACACCCATGGGATGATATGGGGCGGCGACAATCCGTATTCTTAATCCGTCACCACACGGACGGAAATATGTAAATAATTATGCTTAAAATGTATATTTTGGTATTAGTCGACTTATTGTTTTAAGTGTTGGCAACTCTCTTCTAATTATCCTTACAATATGATAAACACGAATAAAAGTATGCATGATATTTCATACTAACTTCTGTTTAAAATATCTCGCACACTTAAACGGTAAACTACAGACGCTATAAAATATAATCTTTACTAAGAAAACCGTGTCAAAATATTGAAAAAGTATCACAAGGTTAAATGAGCCCCGAGCGGCACTCAAACAGTTTTCTTACGAGATATATTACAGCTCGTTTCGCAGTAATAGGCGGTATTGACAAATCTATAATACAGTGAATGTTGAAATGAGGTCTATGAACTTTTAAGAGATATATTTAAGACTTTTATTGTGGCGAGTGCTTTTCATTTAAGCTTATAGAGAACTCTCCACAAATATACAAGGATATATAAAATCAGGTAACTGTACAACGGCATGCTCAATCAAAATCACATCTTAATATATAAAATCCTTGCGTTACTGACTGACTGACAGACACGCTACAGCCGAAACTATTAGGCGCAGGATGCTGAAATTTGGCATGTATGTTCCTTGGGGACCGTAGGGGTGCACTAAGAAGGGATTTCTCGAAATGCCTACGGGATCGGCCAAAACGGGTAAATTTAAAAAAAATGCAGGCTTAGCTGCTGGCGTCCTCTAGTTGATGTATATAACTAGCTGAGTTCATCATTTCATGAAGTTAACCCTACCAGTTTTTTTATTTGTTTACTTGCTGACATACCATCTCAGAGCCTAAGGCCACCGAAGCTTGTAATATGAAATGTAGATAGAAGATTATCTTAAGGCATAGGTATCATATGGAACTATTTATTAATATCCCTACCCTAAAGGGTAACGAACTGAGAACCATGTACTGGAAGAGGCCTTTTTCTAGCAGTGAAATGTGATAGGCCATGCGATTTGATTTGACTTGAAAGAGGTAAAAGAGGGATAGAAAACCCGGTGATTTTGAAGCTACCACAATACAAGAAAAATATACAGTATTCTAATTCGAGACAACCATTTAAACCATAACGCACTACGTGCAGACAAGTCGACAAGACAATAAGTATTTCAAAAGAGTTTAAGGAAGAATAAAAAGGTTTTCTTATTTCGTCGTCGTTTAATATCACACCATATTTCGGGTTACCTTTGACGCTCCAAATAAATTTGCCTTTAGACCCCGTGTTCACAAAATATAAAGGATATTCGCACGAACATGACAGTGAAATTTTTTGTTTAATTTTAAACGGCTGCGTCATCGTACATACTTTCATGTTTGTATTTTATGGAATGAATTGACATAGCGACTGAATTTTCTGGTGACCTTGAGAGAATGGTAATGGCAAAGAGCGATAGAGAGTTAGACGGATAGCGGAGTGTTTATATAATCTTATCATCAGACTTGTATGTATACTTTCCCACTGCTGGGCATTGGCCTCTTCTCACTATGAAGAACATAAGACCATAGTCCACTACGCTGGCTAAGCGCGGGTTGGCAGACTTCACTGTCTTTCGAGAACATTATGGAGAACTCTCAGACATACAGGTTACATCATGACGTTTTCCTTCAATGTTAAGCAAGCGAAAATAAACAATATAATATGCACTTAACTTTGAAAAGTCTGAGTGCAAAGCTCAGAGTGAAATAAGATGTGAAATGGCTAAGTCCTCACTTAGCTCTACGAAACACAATACCAAAGTCACCCATCGAATCAGTGACCTTAACGAACGTAACTTAACCTAGCCGGTAAATTAGAAATGCCAAAACAAGCTAAGCTTAAATTCTACTTCATAAGTGAAGTTAGTGTAGATCACTTAATCAGTTAAGTTAACCGACTACTTGCTTAGTACATTAGCCCGATAAGGAGCTAGACTTTGAGACGCTGTTACGTTTGAATATATCAAGAGATAGGTAGAGATATATTACACACGCGCACATGAACACACACACAGACATGCAGCGTATCTACACGACTCCTTACTAGAATGCCTACTCGTGCGTATCACATTAATGATAGCACTCATTTTCGACGCGATATACTGAAAAAGTGGGTTACGTATGAAATTTTCTACTAACGGACTTCGTATAATGTAAGTCCCAATTATCCTTTACTAGTGTCGCTTTAAGTGTGTGATTTTTACTCTATGACGAGCTGAACATAAAAGTATAATTCTACCACAAATATTCTATCACATTCACACAGCACCGACCGTCTAGTCCCAAACTAAGCAGACAATGGATAAACATACATATATCCATTTTTTTGTAAATACATACATATTATTCATAGAAACACCCAGACCAAGACAAACATCCATGTTCATGCACACAAATGTTTGACTTGAGCGGGAATCGAACCCGCGACCATCGGCGTAGCAGTCGCTTACACTCCCGCTGTGCCAACCGGTCGTCATGTAATATCATACACAAGTATGTACATGGTCTTCAGCCTTGTTTACATTGTTTCGTTGGTCGAAACTGGTCTCTTCTGAATGTTTGAGGGATAAGGCCAAAGTCCACCACGCCGCAAGTGCGAGTTGACAGACTTCACAGGTATTTCGAGAACACTATGGAGAACTCTCAGACATGTGAATTTGATCGTGAAGCTTTCCATTACCGCGTATCGAGCGATAATTAACAATTTAATATGCAAATAGCTTTGAAGAGTCATCAATGTACGATTCTTGGTATTGACAATATCGCTACCCAATAATGCTTTTATAATATCATCATCATCGTCTTAGCCTTATGCCTGTTGCATGTAAGACTTTGTCATTGGAACCGAATTAATAATCGTTTATACCCTAATAGCCTACGCAACAATTTTACCCCCTCAGGGTAGGTATAATTGTTGCGTAGGAATGTAAAAGGTGGGCAATAGGCTCGCACCCTATTACATTGGGACCGAAACATAACTGGCGAAGTGTGGGTGTGTAATACACCTCTGCCCACCCCTTCGGGGATAAAAGGCCTGAAGTTATGTAATGTAGGGTGGGTATTTATACTACCCAAGGAATATGTATACATGCCAAAGTGCTTCATGCGCCTAGTGTGATATCGGCTGTGGATTGTCTGCCAGTCAGCCAGACACAAGAATTTTATTTATATTGATTTTCTGATCTAAACTAACCTACTACGCAGTTCGTACTCCATATTTTCTGGCTTACAAAACAAGGTGTTTTTTCACGATCCTTTAAAGCACTGTGTCACTTTGTGGTCCAACGAGGCTTTTACATGATATTACGTTTTGAGCTTCCAAGAGCCGCTCCAATCTAATTTCGCAGCTCAAAGATGGCATTTCTTTCTGAAGGTTAGAAGCTAAATTGTATATTTATTCAAGACCTAGGCTTAAAGTAGTTGTGCGTGTCTTGAATATTTTGCTAGTACTTTTTGGGCGGATTTTGTGATAAATTAAGGATGTGTTTAATTTTGATGAGTTTTCGCCTTGTGGTCGAAATAAGACCATTTGCTAAAAAGAGTTTTTACTTGGCTGAAAATTTCTACGCAATACCGTATGTTACTCATCATCAGCCTTTTATACTGTCCCACTGCTGGGCACGGGCCACTTCTTACTATGAGAAGGGTAAGGCGTAGTCCACCACGCTGGCCTAGAGCGGGTTGGCAGACTTCACATGTCTTTCGAGAACATTATGGAGAACTCTCAGACATGCAGGTTTCCTCACGATGTTTTCCTTTACTGATTAGCAAGCGATAATTAACATTTTATTACGCACTTAAATCCGAACAGTCATTGGTGCGTGCCGTGGATTCGAACCCGAGACCCTCTGCATAGCAGTCTGTTGGTCTCTCCACTCGGCTATCGCTGCTTATTTTGAAATAAGTTATACCACACACGATTAAAGGGTGAAATTTATATGACAAATTAATTGCTGGGTTGCCGTTGCGATTCCTTTGCGGTGCTTGCATAATTTGACATGAATATTTGCATATCCATATAATATCTTTGAGGACCAACAGAAAACTGACTTCAAAAATTCAACAACTTCAATTCAGTTGGACCGGACCAATCTAAAACTATTTTCTAATCGGTTAGAAAACGACGTTCTGAGGTAACAAACGTAAAATATGTACATACAATCAAACTACCTCGCCAGTTACTTACTACTAACTGACTGCCTCCGTGGTCCAGTGAGACTGCCTCCGTGGTCCAGTGGATAGCATATGCGACTGCTGATCGGAGGTCCCGGTTTCGATTCCCAGGTCGAGCAAAAGTGTAACTGGGTTTTTCCGAATTCCCAGTAGCAGCACGGAGTCTGGTGATGTGCCCGGTAACGGCAATAGGCTCGCCCACTATTATGAGGGACCTAAAAATTCATGGCGAAATGTGGGTGTAATGTTACACCTCCGCCTACCCCTTCGGGGACACAGGCGTGAGTCTAAAAAAATAAATTAAAAAAAAAACAGTCAAACTAAGCCATCATCATCTAGTAATAATGATGGATTAGGATGATTCTTAGCGTTATTCCGATTGCGCTCCTAGACCTCCGCCTTGGAAAGGGCTTTCCGGCTGTACCTCCTCCACTTCCCACTTATTCGATTATATACAAACAAATTAAGTATCTACTCCTTTCTTCTTGTCCCTTTCTTGAAGTCGGGCAAAGTTATTCAGACATGACTAGGTACTATTCACTGTCTAGCTTTTATATTTCATATTTGTTGACGTGTAATTAATGCGATGCTAACATTGTTAACTGTCTCATTGATCGTTGAACCGACAAGTCTCTTGAAACGGTCCTATCGACAATTGAAATAATTTAGAGTGACAATGAAAAATGTGTCACCGTCCGCGTGTTAGCGTTGAATGAATAAAACATGCTGGCCTTGTCGGCCAGTTATAAGTGTCGTGTATGATCAATGGCCTTTAAACACTCGTTAGGCTGTGTTGTAATTGTTTTAGGAGAAATAGGATATGGAAAAATTAAAAACAGCTTACTTACAGTATTAGAGAGTTGTAATTGTTTAAGGAGTTTGAATAGAATGTGGAACAATTAAAAACAGTTTACTTACAATATTGACTGCGTGGTTGGCGTGGTACCTTACGGCCATTTTCAATATTCGAACTATAGATAGATCTGTAGATCTAAGATTCGTTTTTGACAGTTTTTGACATAAGCTCCATACAAAATATATCAAACACGAATCTAAAATCTACAGATCTATCTATCCATATCCATATTTCGAATATTGAATTCTGTAGTTAAACGGCTGCATCTTCATTGCGCCGAGTGTTGTGGGTTTGATCGCCAAACTGACAACACTTTGTGTGATTTATATTGTTGTTTCGAGTCCGTTTGTTTATTGTGGCCGTTAATTGGGGTTTAGGCCAACGACGAGAGCCTCCTTCAAAAAAAGAAAAAGAATAATGAGTATGAATATATATATTTATAGTTCTAAACTGACAAGCCGTGTGGTGACGGCTTAGTAATAAAATATATCACTACCAATGTGGTAGTGATTATTAAAGTAGCGGCAAAGTTAAGCAACTTTTGCATAGGTCACCAATTAGATGGGTGACCGCGGATGCCATATACATCAGAGCGCTACATAACTTCAAATCACAAGCAGTGGGCTGAGAAAGGCTGTAAAAAGAAGATTGAGCCATCACACACACTGTCATATTTTTCTTATTGAACAGCTCTGCAAAACTTTTTTAGAATATGTTAAAAATAAATTGGCCTTAAAAATAACTTAAGTCTGCTGATAGCTATTGAAGTTTGAAAAGAGATAACGAAGAACACACAAAGAGTAAACTATGAAAAGTTACAATGAGCTGCACATAATGATAATTTAATGATTATACAAAAGCATATCTTCTTCTAAAATAAATATTTTGAGATGAATATTATCTTTATTCTTTGAAAAGTTATTTGAAGTATAGTTTGCAAAAAATATATATTTTGTAGCTTACTAATATAAATGCGAAATTTTGTTTGTTTGTCCTTCTTTCACATCTAAACGAAGCAAGGGATCGATGTGACTTTTAGTATAAAGATAGTCCAAGAGCGAAAGAGAAGAAACGGCGATAGCCCAGTGGTGTACGTAACGGACTGCCCAGACGATGGTCTCGGGTTTGATCCCCAGTACCCCGGGCTCACACCTTTGACTTTTACTCGAAGTTATGTGTGTATTAAAAATGATAATTATCGCTCTCTTAATAATGTTCCCGAAAGATGGCAGTAGGCTCGCCCTATATTACATTGGGACTGAAACATAATGTGCGAAGTGTGGGTGTGTAATACACCTCTGCCCACCCCTTCGGGTAAAAAGGCGTGAAGTTATGTTATGTTATAGTCCAAGAGCTGCGGAGTAACTTCTTTTACTACACGTATGGTGTAGCGGTTTAAATAGTCGTTTATAACTGGGACGAGTTCTGTGGGATCATTCCCCCACGAGTCAACAGTTTAAGTGATATATTTTTTTTTGAGTTTTGGTGTACATTCTGTCAGTTGATTGTATGTTTGTTAAGTCTCCCACGACACAGGATCTATTACTCCTAGTGCAAAGTGCAGAATAAAGAACTCCTTCCACGGGTATTTTTACGATTACTTTTATACTTACGTTTTGTTGCAAAATCTCTTATTCCAATAGTTTTAATTAAATAAGCGATTTATATAGCATTTTCGGCGCCGACTTAGGCAGATTTATACGTAGGTATTAATAATGTTCACTATAACGTAAAATGAAACATTAAAGTCAGGGGAAGCCGCAGGAAAAAGTAGTATTAGTATATTTAAATAACTTCTTTTTAAAATGCCCAGAGAATTTTACGATAAAATTGTAATTTTACACCCGTCACACGCCAGATAATAGTGAAATATGAGTTTCTGAAAGAAATAGGTTTCGCTTATGGCACTCGCGCACTATGACGGCGATAAGCTTATATAAAAGAACGAGCTTAACGTATATTATTACATAGTTTGTTAAATAAATTGCATAGTTGGCACAGATATTTAAACGAATACCGCAAAACTTAAAAATTGTTTTCTTAAAAATATCGAAATGCTATTTGCTTGCATTGATAAAATCGGTTGTATTTGTTAATATGTAAAATAGTCGTTAGCAATCCTGTGTTGCCCACAATAGCATTGTGACTATTGTGAGCCAGAAGAATAATTTAGTTTATTAAAAGAAGCTTCAGCGATAGCCTAGTAGAAGACGACGAACTGCTGCGCAGAGGGTTCGAGCACGCACCAATGACTTTCGAAGTTATGTGCGTATTAAATTGTTAATTATCGCTTGCTAAACGGCGAAGGAAAATATCTGAAAACCTGTATGTCTGAGAGTTCTCCATAATGTTCTCGAAAGGCATGTGAAGGTTGCCAACCCGCACTTGACCAGCGTGTTGGACTATGACCCATCACATACTGAGGATAGGCCAGTGCCCAGCAGTGGGACAGCTTATCGACAGGGCCGATGATGATGATACGACGCTGGCCAGACGGGCGATTCTGACTGTGTAATTTGCATAGTATCATTACTTCACCATTTCTAAAATCATCAGAGTTCGAATTTTTATCTCAACTTAATTAAGTGCCACTTAAACTAGCATTTTTTTATAGTAATAGGCGGCAAACGAGCAGACGGATCGCCTGATGGTAAGCAATTACCGCCGCCCATAGATACTAGCAACACCACAGGACTCACAAGTGCGTTGCCACCCCTTGGGGTCGGGAAAAGTGATAGGATGAGGAAGAAGGAATAGGGGATAGGGCCTCCGGCACTCTCACTCGCCGAACGAAACGCAACAGTTTAAGTACTGTTACTTTACGTCGATTTTCTGTGAGAGCGTAATACATCCCCGGTCAAGCCGGCCCATTCAGCACAGTAGCGTGTTCGTTTAGCGATAAGATTTAAAAGGTTATATTTTAACTTAGGTATTTGCTGAATTACTTTGGGTATCGTGGAACTAAAATAAAATAATATAAGTTCTTAAGTTCCCTACAACCAACCCTTTCATTAGATGTTTTAATTTCCTGCCAGAATATATTCAAGTAATATAATAATATATTTACCGTCAAGCTTTGAATAATAGCATTTTAAGAGCCAGAATTTTTGTCAGTCTATGTTTTGCTTTTGAGAACATGATGTTACTATTTTGGCTCATTATGATTTATCCAATGCTCCAGTAGAAGTTCTCCTCACCTAAATCTTCCCGAACTACTGTAATGAGTCTAATGAAGTCTAGAGCAATGACCTCTTGAATTCGTCATAACCAAAGCCTTAACTAAGGAATAAATAATCGGACTTTATTCCTTAGAGGCCGGGTAAATGGACGTCTAAGTAATGTGTGTCCACGCCCAAAGGCAATTCTTCAACATAATCAATTATACAAGCATACGATAGATGGGATAGTTCGATCGTCGCCTAAAGCGTTACGCAATAGTGTGCTACCACCCTAAGGATACAGTTTTTTCTAAGAACCCGCCCGTTATCTGCGCCCATGATTGATAACTAAACATTATTTTTAGATGTTTCAATTTGAAGAGAATTTTTCGACTTTTCATTGAATTTATTTGACAGGCAATATTTTAGGAGGTTTTGATGTTTCTCTGCTTCGTAACAGGATAAAAAATTGCCTATTTATCGACTGCACTGTCAATAAAAAGGTTGGATTTCTTTGAGAAATTGCCGTCCTTTTTAAATGACTTCTTTACATTGATTAAAATAGGTCCCTTTCGTTAGCAGACAGAGAAATAGTTAAGTCGGTCACAAAAGTCTTTTGAAATTTATTTAGATGAAGTCAAGGATACGCTTTTGCTAAAAGTATAAGATTTGGTAAGGGTAACCGTACCCATTATATCTTTACTTTATATGCCTCGAATGTTATAAAAAAGGGAATCTGTTTCCTGGAGATCCGAGATCAAAGCAACATCTATAAGGAACGCGATTTTGTAATAATAAATACGGCATCACTACTTAAAGCTGCGCCAGAGTCTCGCCCCCATCAAGTGAAAAATAGGCAAGACCGTGGCAAAGTTGGACATTGCAAGACTCTAGCCCTACCAGAAATACGTTTCGCAATCTGGAATGCTGAACAGCTGAAGAACTGGCACTGAACTGAACGCGGAGCGACAAACATGGGCCATATTAAAAATGGCTATAGACTGATATTGTGATATAGTTTATTTCAGATATAAGACTCGATCATGAGAAATACATAAATAAAGATAACTTGTAGGCACGTATCACATACTTACATACAATAGTCTTCAAAAGATATAACTTCCTCATGTCTTCTGGCTCAGAGGGCCTGTAACGAAGTTTCAGTATTTGTTCTTTCATCTTAATGTCACACAGTCCATCGTTACATAACTTTTATTTCACCGAAATTCCTCTAGACACTTGTGTCTTAGCAATAATTATTTATCTAACTTTCTTCGGCCATTCTAAGACAAAGCTCATTGTGAAGACGCCGAAGTGTTTTCACTAGTAACTTTGCTAAAGCGACCTAAATAAAGGCACATTTTACTTGTATGTTTTGCTGTCGAAGTTTAAGAAAACATTTTGATGTTGAGATGTTGACATTATGTGTAGCGATAGGCCGGTTGGCTTGCATGAAATTTCGAAGCAATTTTCTGTCTTACATGTAAGTTTGACGTAACGATCTAGATAACTTTGACAGGTATTGGCCCAATTTGGAACAGAACGGGAATGCTTAGAGGATTGTAAGATAGCTTTGCCCCTTTTTTTTGACTGCACGGTTGGCGTAGTGGTTTAAGCGGCCGCCTCGCCGCTTGACATTGCGCCGAGTGTTGTGGGTTCGATCCCCACACGAGACAAAACTTTGTGTGATTTATAAATTGTTGTTTCGAGTCTGGGTGTTCATTGTGTCCGTTAGTTGTATGTTTGTAAAGTCCCCCGCGACACAGGATTTAGTCCTAGTGCGGGAGATGTCTTTAAAAAAAAAAAATTACGAATAGTGGGACGCCCCCCGACTCGATGGTCCGATGACTTAAAAAAGGTGGCTGGTGCGAGCTGTATGCGGAAGGCAAAGGAGTGGCCATTGTGGTGCAAGTTGGGAGATGCCTATGTCTACCAGTGAACTGCAACAGGCTGATTAACTTTGCTCCTACGGGGCTCGTAATAATAAAAAATAAAATAAAAATTGTTTTGCATCGGCAGATCCTAATAGGTTTACGCCCTATTAAGATCTGCTGATTAGGTTTCATTAGCAAGCTTTATGAATAGGCACAAGCAGGACAATATAGGAATTTAAACATACATAACTGAACATAGCGTTTGCACCAGTGCCGAAATATTGGTTGCTCAAAACAAAGGTACGTGGTAAATATCCGGTAGAATATTAAAAAACAAGCAGGACAGTTGATATAACATAATTAATAACATTGATTAGCAGCAATAGCTCAGTGTGTAGATCAATAAACTGCCACGCAGAAGGTTTTTTTTTATTTTGGGACTTTTGTAAAGGTTTATTTTTATGCAGAGTGTGAACTTACGGAGTTCATATAATCATTTTTAAAACAGGTGTTACTACGTGACAGTGGCCTCAAATATTCTGAGACTAACCTAAATTACCATTAACTAACCATTCCTTTGAGTCAGATGGTATATACTCTGCGGAAAGTCTACCAAGTCTGGATAGACGAGATAGCGGGCTCTAAGTTCTGGATACAGCTGGATTAGTGCTGAGATGATGACGCTATATTGTGAAAGTCCTTTATCAAACTAATCGCTATTTCATGTTTTGTAGAGTACTACAAATAAAATAGCGTAGGCGGTGAAGATAATACATATAGAGCTAGATACGACATAATTTATACGTTTGTCGTAAAAGGTCATGAAGGAATGCTAAGTTCGTCTACATTTTAGGAGTGGTGACGTCGTTTGAAATAAACTTAGGTCATATAATTTTGCTTGTGTACTAGCAGTCTGACATTCAAAGAGTTATTTTCATAAAATTTCAAATTAACTTCCTCTAACCCTTTCTTTCGAAGCAGATCAGACAAATCACTATGATCTAGAAATTTAGCGCTCGGTTTGAAAATTTTGTTGTAGCTCTGCGGTCGATTCGGAGGTATGTTTGTAGGTGGACAAATGTATGAAGACAAACAACTGTCAAACCAAATTTCATCAATTTCACCACTTGAATTAACTGTAAATGTTGAGTATCGGAATTTATTTCAATGAGGCATTCGAACTGATTGCCAATCGTCATTGGGAGACATAAAAGGCGGCGAAGCTATTTTTGATCTTCGCGTCTTCATAATCCAGCGACTCAAAACCTGGTCTTTCATCATATCAGCCGGAAGACGTCCACTGCACTCTCTCCACATGGACCGATCCTGAGCCAGCCACATCCATCCGCTGCCCGCTATCCCAACAAGATTGTCAGTCCACCCTGCAGGGGGCCAACAACAACAACATGTCATTCATCATCATTCATCGGTCATTAGTACACTCAAATTTCATAATTAGGTAAGTACTTCCATCTTCCATGTCAGATTTACTATCGTAACTGAATGATATCAACCCTTAAAATAGCATTTTGGTCCTCGCGACAAGTGTTCTTACAGTAGTTGACTTCCACATGCAGTCATCATCATCAGCCTTTAACAGTCCACTGCTGGACTAGGCCTCTCCTTTGAAAGGAGGAATTGGCCTACTATACCACGCTGGCCAAACAGGTTGGTATAGGATTTGTATCAAGTTTTCCTTCTCTTACAGTGCTGTTCTCTGCATAATATACTCCCTCTGTCGGCTTTTACGACACCCATGGGATGATAGAGGGTGGTGACATTTCGTATTCTTAATCCGTCACCACACGGATACAGTATGCAGTATGCATCGTAAAAAAATAAAAAATCTATGTTGCCTCATTCTATAAGTACTGCCCATGCTCGGACCATTTATAAGTCAGCTTAAATATAAAAAACTTCATTCCAGCGTCCATCCTTATCTTAGTCAGAGCCCATTAAAACTCCATCCATCTTGTCACAAAAACTCGGCATTTGATCAACCTTGGTCGCAAATTACTCCAGTGATAATATCAGTTCAACATTTACTTATTTTAGACCTATGAGCAGACATCGACCCACACAATTAGCGGCTGGCGACCAGCCAACGAGTTCACCTAGTGTTAATCTTTATTTATCTCTTGAATAGCCGATTTTGCGGACATCATGCGCAAATTGGGTGATATGAGAGCCTGATAATGACCTCACTATATTACAGAAAACTAAAATGAAGCAGTTACCTTTTTTGATATATGGTTTCTATTTTTTATAACTACAAATAAATTCTTCGTTGGGGTCAATATTCAACCACTGTTCCCGGGGCTTCGCGCGGATGAAACATATATTATATCTTAACTACCTACCCAAAAAAACTTAATCCAGCCCTTTCAAAATCCGCAGCGACGTATAAACTACTTCTCTGCCAAATTTCATCTCTTTACGTCCATCGGTTATGAGATTTCGTGACTTTTAGCCTTTACATGTATAGATAGATTGGACAGAAAGAGCACCCAGAAATTAAACCATCAATTCGTGAACGAAACTGATCGAATCTACAAAACTCGGCACAGTTCTAAACTGTCAGGTTGTCACCTGGTTTGTGGACCACCAAGCCATCCATAGAATGAGTATAGAGGTAAAATATATATTTTTCTTTTTTACACCAAATGTGCACAGCATACTATTATTGTTTCAAAGGTCTCTATATAACATTAAAAAACACAGTCAAAATTTGTGTGTACTCCTGAACAGCTTCACAAAAAAATAAGTTAAGTACTTAAAATGTTCACCAGCTACTCACATATCCGATTATAGCACTTCTGCTGAATCGCATGAACGAACGTAGAATTAATATTAACTCTGACATATAGACGTAGGCCTTCTAACAGTACCATTTTGCGTGGGAGGTCCTCAGCTAAGCCTTAATCATAAATAGCCTTATACTAGAGATAATATGTCAAGTTTAATATACATTAATAATGCTTAGAGTTCTCAAAGGATATTAATGCGGTGGATCATAACTGGAATGAATTTTGTAGTTATGTGACATGTAATAAATAGCTGTGGTTTGATAAATGTTGCTACAGATTAAATATACTTACTGATCTAACAGAATCATCATTCTCCTTGCGTTATCCCAGTTGCAAACCAGGGTTCGCTTACTAGTCTAACCGGATTTGACTGAATATTAGCTTTTCCACAGAGCGACGGCCTATCTGTCCGCCAAAACTCAAAGGGAAAGCAATATTTAATGGTTTATACTAGTGGCGGTTTATTCAGAGGTATTGACTCCCTATTACTACTCTTCATGACAGCCGCGACCGACGGTTAAACATGCTCTATGAGGCACATGGCAAGCGATAATAAGCAATTCAATATGTACGTAACTATGAAAAGCAGTGGTGAGCGCCGTGGATTCGAACCCAGTGTCCTCTGTATGTTAGGCTGTTGATGTACTAGTATCTACTACGCTGTCATTTTTTTGTACCACGTGTGGCTTTTGATGTATCCACTAAGCTGCCGCTGTTATTAATATCATATTATTTATGCTGTATCTAACTTTTTAATTCACCTGAGGCCATAAATACTCCGTACTACCCTCTCACAGAAATTCGACGTAAAGTAAGTAGTACCTAAACTGTTGCGTTTCGTTCGGTGAGTGAGAGTGCCGGAGGCCCTATCCCCTATTCCTTCTCCGCGGCAACGCACTTGTGACTCCTGTGCTGTTGCTTGTGTCCATGGGTGGCGGTAATTGCTTACCATCAGGCAATCCGTTTGCTCGTGTGCCGCCTATTATAAAAAAAAAATTAAATTCACTAAAAACTATGTCACATCGCAAAACAGCTTGACATTTATTTTAATATTAAGCTGGTTACGAGTTTTATAATATCACTAATTAGTCTGAGGGAGTTAGACTAGCGTGATATCATTAGCGTATCCCTGTAGTAACTGGCGGCTGAAACGTAAAACATTTTACATCGTCTGCTAACTTTATAAAATTGAAACTTATGTAATCGTTTATATTTTACTCGTTATTTCGTAGCTTGCTTAAATTTAAGTCCTATTTATTTTTATAGACTCACGCCTGTATCCCCAAAGGGGTAGGCAGAGGTGTTATATTACACCCACATTTCGCCATGAATTTTTAGGTCCCACGTAATAGGGGGCGGGCCTATTGCCGTTACCGGGCCCATCACCAGACTACGTACCGCTACTGAGAATTCGGATAAACCCAGTAACACTTTTGCCCGACCCGGGAATCGAACCTGGGACCTCCGATCAGCTGTCGCATACGCTATCCACTGGATCTTGGAGGCACTCTATTAATATTTTTTTTCAATTTAATTATAATTATTTTCAATTTAAGTCCTATAGACATATTAGTTACTAGCTGAGCTCACGCTTGCATCTGCGTTATTAAGGGCTCCTGTTTTGATCCCGAAGCTTATTGCATGTTGTATAGCATAGAGGTGCACTAAAATTTCCACTGGACCAGCCTAAATGGTTACACCCCTACGGTTCCCAAGAAATATTCATACCAAATTTTAGCTTATTACGTACTCAATAGTTTCCGTTGTTCGTTGTCAGTCGGTCTGTAAGACTGTGTAACAGAATGATATATGTATGTAGCGAAAGAATACAGTACTATGTATACAGTTTTTGGCAGTCTATGTATGTATTTTTAGATTATATTTTAACATTTTGCACAACAAACAAAATGTGGGACATAGGATGTCTTAATGTTTTGGGTATTATCTAGGTGATAGTACTAGATAGTAGGTGCGTTTTGTAAATAGGTACATCAAACATTTTCAACCGAAATGCAAGCATGATGTCAGCTCTCTATCACCATGCTAGCAATATAAGCCAGGATATTATACATGATGTCAGAATTGTTCCACCATCATTGCATTATAAGCCAAGTTACTGTGTTTATTGTATATTTAACAAAAGTCACGTATACCATAACATTTAATACGAAAATCCCTCCTAAAGACTACACACAAAGTTTAAAATCCTTTTTCGCATTTGCTACTGAAACCTCTCACTGACAGAGAGATCAACAAACATCTCATTACGTAGCTCGGTGTTTATGAATAACACGCGTTTGTAATTATACATTCAGTAGGTTAATAAAACAACGGTGGAATAGCTTACAGAACACATATGAGAGTTTTGGCACACTAACGATGTTGCATCGCGTATCATATTTTATAATAGCAACTTTATTTATTTACTACTAGAGGATGCCCGTAGTTACACCCGCATTTTTTTTATTTCAGCTGTTCTGACTAACCCCGTGGGGATTTCGGAAAATCCCTTCTTAATGTACATTTACGGACCCCAAGGATCACACAGATTCCGAATTTCAACTTCATGCGTCTAATAGTTTTAGCTGGGCGTTGTCTGTCAGTCAGTCATTTAAAAAGGAATAACGAGGTGTAACGAAAGCAAACGAAATAAAGATAACATAAATAATATACATAAAAACACAAATGGCTATGTATTAGCAGTAATTATGTTCTGTTTGCTACGTCGTAGATGTCTACATGTAAGTCGTAGACATGCTACGTCGTATACATTGTAACTACACGTAACTTACAGCTATGATTTTGTTTACGGAGGACCCGTTAAAGGGTATCTCAAAATAGAATCTCAGATTTATTCTAGCGTCTTTGTTGCTATCGGATGCTGTGAAACTGAACGGCAAGGCTTGAAGTTATTCACTGAATTCAGTGATTTCAGATAAGTGGTGTTGCTGTCGGATGCTGTGAAATTGAACGGTAAGGCTTAAAGTTATTCACTGAATTCAGCGATTTCGAGTGGTTTTATATTTTTAAGTCATTGAATAATTATTTCACTCTGAAGAATTTTGTTTTATTCATAGTTGTCACTAAATCGAAAGTGATATTTATGAAAGAAATCTTAATCGTCTAATCATTTGAAAATAATGGTGAAAAATCTAATGAGATAAGACGTGGTATGGAGTACTAAATATTTTACCTTAATTTTAAAATAATTAAGAAACCTTCAATCAAATTTATATTAAGACCCAATTAGCTGAAGATGTTAATGACACGTACAATATCCATCTTTGCGATACGTTTGATTCAAAATAATATTTCAGTAAATCAAAACTTAGCTTAAATTCAATTTGATATATAATTTAATCAATCGACAGGATTGCAACTAACGTTTTTGTAAATTTAGTAACCGCATTAATTGCTAAAGTATTATATCTGTAACTAATTACTATTTATAAGTAATTAAGTACAATGTGTAACAGTTGCAGCTCCTTACAAAAATAAAAATATGTACCATAATATTGGCGATTTAAAAGAGTGGCCACGAGTTTTATTGCCCGTTCTTTCTCGTGGTTCTAGCTATTGCTTTGCGAACGAGGCAGTAAATGTAAATGTAGAAGCATTAAGTAATTAAATTTTAAAATTGACGTTCATAAGCGTCAAATTGTGACCTAGATGAATAAATGATTTTGACTTTGACTTCGATTCAAATCCAGTAAATCCGAAAAATAAATTGATGAAAATATAAATCGCAATTCAGTTCCCAGATGAAAACCCTGCTGCATCATCTGAAAAAAACCTGAATCTGTGACAGTATTGACATTGTACAAGATTACTACCGATCAGCGATAGCTTAGTGAAGAGACCGACAGACTGCTACGCAGAGGGACACCCTCTGCTTCAAATTTCTCGAATTTCTTCGAATCTCTGGATTCAAATCCACGGCGCTCACCAATGACTTTTCGATGTTAAGTGTGCAATAAATTGTCAATTATCGCTTGCTCAACGGTGAAGGAAAACATCGTAAGGCAACCTGCATATCTAAGAGTTCTCCATAATGTTCTCGAAAGACATGTGAAATCTACCAACCCGCACTTGGCCAGCGTGGTGGACTATGGCCTTACTCTTCTCATAGTGAGAAGAGGCCTGTGCCCAGCAGTGGGATAGTGGACAGGGCTGATTATGACAATCTAACTTAGTTTGAGATCAGATGACAGTGTGTGAGTTGTCCTACGATATTATTCAAAATGTTCTATTGGATAAACGCCGTCACAAAAAGGGCATCCACAGAAAAATAATAAAAATAGAACTACATGAATTTGTTATCCAGCTGAATCAAAACAGTACATTTTATCAAGCAATGAATTTCTGTAAAATATGATTTTCAGTGAGCTTTATTCATGAATTTCATAAAGTAAAATATTCATTATTTGATGTACGTCGTGTAATATAATCTCAACGAACTTTTAGATTAATATGAAAACGCAGCACATTTCGCAACAACTTCGGCAATTGCGAGTGATGAACTTTTGTAAGTAGTTATTTCTACTTGTGTAAGAGATTCGTACATATTTTATGTGTAAGATTTTATGTTGTACTAGAAGATGTCTGCAACTACCGTAATTTTTGATTTATAGACTCACGCCTGTATCCTCGAATGGATAGGCAGAGGTGTAATATTACACCCACATTTCACCATGTTATGAATTTGTAGGTCCTACGTAATAGGGGGCGAGCCTATTGCCGATACCGGGCACATTGCCAGACTCCGTGCTGCTACTGAGAATTCGGAAAACCCAATACCACTTTTGCCCGACCCTGGCATCGAACTCACGACCTCCTAATCACCAGGCGCATACGCTATCCGCTGCATCACGGTGGGTATTTATAATTTAACTGTTTCTGCCCGATCCTGTAAGAATTTCGGGATATACCTTCTTATGGTCCCCAAGGTACATATGTACCAAATTTCAGCTTCTTGCGCCTCATAGTTTTGGCTGTAGCTTGCCTGTTCAAAAGCCAAGGTTCTGCCTGTATGATTTTGTTTTATTAAACGGTGACGCAACCGGTAAAATCACTACACCACTCCGTGTAATTGACCTTAAATACCTTCAAATAAGGCATATTAGACAATAAGACTGACAAAGTCATAGCTCTACAGTGAAACAAATTCCAAGTTAGAATTCTTCAGAATGTACCCATTCACGTGGAAGACTGAAACTTAGTGCCTTTAATATTAAGTACACACTGGCTGGCATACTTTGCTTGTGTACCTCTTTTCAAACATTTCTTTAGTTTGCTCGCTTGCACTTCTTGACATAAATGCGTCGAATATTTGAATAACAAGATCATTTTAATATTTTGGAAAACTACTTAAGTGTATTTGGAGATTTAGCTGACTTTTGTAATATAGACTAGTTGAGCGAGAAAAACGTTACCTGGGCTCCAAGATACGAAAAAATACTCTTGCTTGCAACAAGCAGAATGATGATGATAAAATTTTATTTAATTATTAACTTCTTTTTATATTAAAAAGAAAACTCCCGCTCTTGGATTTGTTCCTGTGTCGCGGGGGCCTTAACATACAACTAACGGACACAATGAACAACCCGACTCGAAAGTCGAAACACACAAACTGTTGTTTCGTGTAGAGATCGTACCCACTATACTCAGCGCAGTGTCAAGTGGCGAGGCGGCTACTTAAACCACTATACTAACCGAGCAGTCGAGTAGATATACAAAAATATACGAATACAAAAAAATAATAAAGCAATATATTAAGGTCAGTAGGTACAGTAAATCACAATCATCATCAACCTAGCGTAATCCCACACTTTGTCCTCCAAGAAGACAACTTGAAGGCAGCCATTCTACTTAGTGCTTTGTTTTACTTATTAATCTTACCAAACTTGACAGAGTATAGCCTTGCTTGTAGACAACCTAATATTCTGTCACTAGCGGGCATTCGAACTATGGTGCGTCACAGTACAGTTTTGTCGCACAAGCGGTAATTGCACTTTTATTTTCCGAGCTCGCATAGTACACTCCACTAGCCGACTGCTATAATTTTAGCCACGATAGCGTACAAAGCCGGTGCAATTATTATTTTTTATGACGCCACTACTACAGCTGCTGATGTAATAAATAAAAAACGAATCACACTTTCACACAAACTTTAACTGGTGTTTTCTAACTGCGAAATTATTCATGAAAGGTGCCGTACTGTGATTTGTGGTCCGTGAATCACAGAGGCGTAACTACGTGACATGACGTTCGTGTTTTGCTTAACAATCACATACGCCTTCACATCTCACGGCCGTGGGGAAGTTTTGCCACAGTGCTGCGTCTGCTTTTCCCTTTGATTTAAGAGCTTTGTCGTTATATGAGGCTATAACCATAGGTTAAGTATGGCTGACTCCATTTGTTGCCCGTCGGCAGACATAAAAATAAATATTAACGTAGCTACTCTGATATCTTTGAGAGAAAGTCAGGAATGTATTTTTACTCACGTTTTGATATTGCTTGGTTTATAATAATAAAAGTTATTGAGGACTTGTCTAGACTAGGTTCTTTGTCGCAAGTAATTTTACAAATGTATTTATTCAGTACCACAGAAAAAACGCGCATATGTTTCAATTCAATAAACTAAAGGTAACTGTTTTTCTTTTCATACATGAGTTACTGTTGCCGCCCATCTTTAGATATACAGCGATTATATTTTCAGTATAATGTAATAGTCAAACCGCTGACGTCAGCGTGTAGGCCACGCTTTCGTTATGAATAAGTGAGCTCAGTGTACGGCGTCTGCTGAATATTTAAGTGCATTAAAACAATCAAAACCGTTGTTGACATTTGTTGCAGCTTGCCTTGCGTTTTATTTACTTAAAATATGAAGAGAGAGCAAAAAGATGCATTATTCTAAGAAGAAAATGAAAAACTCTGTATATATTTATTGTTTGTTTGTTTTTCGTGTGAGTGTGTGGCCAACTCTGGTGTCAGAGTTTTCAGACCGCCCTAAGGCCTCCGACGTGGCCTAACGATCCTTATCCTTAGACAAGAACCGGGACCGACAGCTTTACGTGCCCTCCGAAGCACGGTAGCGCTCAGATGTAAATGCCACACACGGTCACCCATCCAAGTGGCGACCTGTGCAAGCGTTGCTTAACTTTGCCGATCTGTTACGAATGGCAAGTCAAGTCTCGCTATGAGATATATTTGCATGTTCTGTATATATATATTTCTTTGTATAGTATTTTAAGAACTAGTTACTTTTTCAGCTTTATACTTATTCTAATTTTAAGACATACTTAAGTTGCTTGAAATATTTAAGTTATTATAAAATAAATAAATTATACGCAGTATTGATAATCGAGGCAAAAAAAAAAACTTTGTATTTATTTTGTCGATATATGAATAGGCTAATAAATAAGTCGGTTAGAGACAGAAATGGTATCTATCTCAGCATATTTCATATTTTGAGATAAAATATATTTTATTCATTTATTTTGTTAAGTGCCTTTGTATAAATTCGACAGCTCTTTGTGTAATCCAAAAATTAGTTTTTGAGTCTGAAAAAATATTATTGCAGCAATGGGTTAATTCTTATTATGTGTAATATATAGTTGCATGTGCCATATTTTACTCAAACTATCCTTTTTAAAAATGACAGTCACAGATTTATTGACGGAGGGAGTCAAGGTGACAATTTAACACGATTTTCAAGATATAAGAACAATGAACAATTTAAATTTAATTTTAAAAAACCAAGAACTTCTGCATAGCTAATCTATTTGTCTCACCCTTAGCTAATACTGAATGAAATCAGCAAGGCTCTACTACTTTAAGACCTTTGTCTTTCAATTTTTCCGTTAGTTGTAAATAGATTTAAAAGATTATTGTAGTCCACAAGATATAGGCCTTTCTTACTATAATGCGTCAAAATAGCATTGTGAGGCATTAAGAGGATTTGGCCTACTACACTACGCTGGGCAAACGGGTTACCATAGGGTTTTGTGTCGAGTTTTCCGCCTCTTCCGCAATATACTATTTGGTTCGTATATTTTTCTTAGTGACTGCTCCCGTGGTCCAGTGGATAGCGTAATGTATGCGACTGCTGATCGGAGGTCCCGGGTTCGATTCCCGGGTCGGGCAAAAGTGTTTCTGGGTTTTTCCGAATTTTCAGTAGCAGCACGGAGTCTGGTGATGTGCCCGGTAACGGCAATAGGCTCGCTCCCTATTACGTGGGACCTAAAATATTCATGGCGAAATGTGGGTGTAATATTACACCTCTGTATACCCCTTCGGTGATACAGGCGTGAGTCAATAAATAAAACACCTCTTACGACATCCACAGAATGAAATAGGGTAATAACACTTTGTATTCTTAAACCGTCACCACACGGAATGTTAAAAAGTTGTTTCAAATGCCTTCTTAAATGTAAGTCTATTATTAAAGGAAATTTGTATACTTTTTCATTATTTTGATATTATTGTACTAGCTTCCCTATTTTGTGGTAGTTAAAAAACAATTTGGAAGTCCAACGTCTTCATTAAACAATTCCTTATAAATGAGCGTTCTATTGGAATGGTGGACATTCTGGGAGCTTTAATGTAAATAAATTATAGTACGGACGAAGTAATGCTAGGGGTGTGTGACTAAGTGCCTTCTACGTAATTTGATCGATCGGTGAATTAGAGGTGTTCTACTTATAGATGAGGAGTTTTATTTATACGGTCCGTAAAAAGCGTACACGCGAGTAAGGGAATGGTATTTTGTGTACTTTTCTAGAGCTGAAACAAACTGTTGACATTTCACCATGATCGGTTAAGTAGTTAAGAAATATAAGTGTAGTAAACAAAGTAACAAAATTATAAAATTGCCAAAGATAGAGATTAGAAAAATAAAACAATTTTAATTGGTGCGAGAGTTCGGTTTGTTTGATTTTGATGTGTTTTTTGTGTGTAGTAAAACAGTCATCAATGTTTTATTTGTCGATTATTTTTAGTGCCATGAATAATACCTTGGTACTTTTACTATCTGGTACCTTCAACATGGTGACTTATTTCATCATTATCATCAGCCCTGTATATATACTATCCTATTGTTGGGCACGGGCCCCTTCTCACTCTGAGAAGGGTAAGGTTATAGTCCACCACGCTGGCCAAGTGCGGATTGGCAGACTTCATATATCTTTCGAGAACATTATGGAGAACTCGGAGACATACAAAGCAGGTTTCCTCACGATGTTTCTCCTTCACCGTTAAGCTAGCGATAGGTAATAAAATTAACAATTTAACCTATATAAACGTTGCTTTACGTATGTATTTAGGTACCTAAATACACCCGAGAATTGCAAATTAGCCAAGTACCATTAAGCTACAAATCCCATGACATTTTTACAAGTATTTTTGCTTACTTTTCCTTGTACTTATTCTACTGACATGAAAATTAATTAGACAGGGACAAGTACGACATAAACTGCGTACATGTATGTGTGTTACTCATATGTATTGCGTCATATTAGGCCTTGTATAGAATATGTTGTTGTTCAGTAATACGATACACTGCGGATATGCTTATCATTCAATCTGTATTGACATTCTTGCGTTGCTGACTGACTGACAGACAACACAGCGGAAAATACTGGGCGTAAGAAGCTGAAATTTGGCAAGTATGTTGCTTGGGGGCTGAAGGGGAGCACTGATAAAAGATCTGTTCACGGTAGTAGAGCATTGCTGATTTCAGCATGAATGGGCCGGCTCGACCGGGGAAGTACTATCCTCTAGTAGCCCTATCCCCTATTCCTTCTCCCTCATCCCACTCCTTATCCTATCCCTTTTCCCAACCCCAAGGGGCGGCAACGCACTTGTGACTCCTGTGGTGTTGCTTGTGTCCATGGGCAGCGGTAATTGCTTACCACCAAGCGATCCGTCTGCTCGTTCGCCGCCAATTACTATAAAAAAAAAACATGCGGGCTTTCTCTAGTAGGTCATGTAACATCCTACTATATGCTACAGGTGTGGAGCAGTAGCTCCAAATAACGCGGTTGTGATCGCTCAGCCTAACAGCTTAAGTAGCTAGGTAAATATAAAAGTGTTTGTCTGAACTGAAATTCTTGTATAGGCAATATTATTTAGATTTACGTCTAATCTGGTTAGACTAAACGGTCCTTCGAACAAGACAAGAATACTAAGCAACATGTGCCGCACTTTCCACAGTGAAGACTCTGCTTAAACTCTGTAGTCGTTTTTAGCACAGATTAGTATTTTCTTTGCAAAGATAAATAACATTGTTTTTGGCAGGACGCCTGATAGTCTGGTCGTAGCGATGGCTTTACGTTGACAGAATATTTTGACTGAATAGTACTTTCCTAAGGTTTTGTCTTTTTATTGCTTGTGACTTGTTTAAAAAGTGCTAAGCGAAGGGTAGTCAGTGTCGATTTTTAGCATTTTAGGAAAGCAGTTGCTTCGAATAACGATTTTACCTAACTTTTTTGTAGAGCGACTGCCATCTGACTTACCAATCCAAAGGGTTCGTAGTTAAGTACTCCATGGTTTAGAACAGAGCGTCGGGTTATTCGAGGGTACTGTACAACTGTCATGGACCTTCATGACGGCTTGAACTGAAGGCTTCACGTACTCTTCAAAGTACGGTCGGTGTGATTTACGGTTACCCATCTATAAATCAGACGGTAACGAAAGCCCTTAACCTCACCAATCAATAGACTTAATCGGTCGCCACTTAGCCACAGACACACAACGAGACCTCAATTACTCTCTGCTTTGTAATATTAATTATTAGTACTCCACCAACGTAATGTCATCAAATGAATTAAAACAGATTACTAGTAATCCCTGCAGCTGATATTTGCAGAGACACTTAGACTAAAATTGATAGAGAATTATATACAATTCTTTTAAGGTGCTGAGACACTTGAGCATTCTTGCGAATGTTACTTTACAGAAAAATTTATGACAGCGTTTCAGGGCACAATATTTTGATCGAGCGTTTTCGAGAGCATTCTAGCGAAATAAGAGTAAATATCCTTCAACAATTTTGCCTATTAGAGCTTTCGCTAGAATGATCGTTAACGTGGTGTCCGATGCTATGTTTGGCTTTGTTTTTGTTCAATTTGACTAATATAAGAACGGCGATGCTCGGTGTTCTGTTACAAACGAATCCTCTAGTCTATCAGCACCTTTATATGAAAATTCTGTGAAACAATATTGGAGATATTGTGGGTGGTATGTGCACAGTATTATAGCTTAATACGTGTATTAAGTTGACTGTTTGTATACGCTTTGAAACACTTACCTATGAAAGCAAGATCTCTTGTCAATTGAGTGCTTCTACGAATTCTAAGTCAAATACATTTATTTGTGTACATAAGATTGATGTATATACTTGGTAGCGTAAAATTTCTATTCTTTGATAGCTGTAAAAAGGTCTTCTAATAATTTCTGAATAACAAGTAATATTGCTATTATTGTCCGTGTGGTGACGGATTAAGAATACGACATTTCACCACCCCATATCATCCCATAGGTGTCGTAAGAACCGACACAGGGAGCATATTATGCAGAGAACATCATTGTAAGAGAAGGAAAACTTGATACAAACCTTATACCAACCCGTTTGGCCTGCGTGATATAGTAGGCCAAATTCCTCCTTTCAACGGAGAGGCCTAGTCCAGCAGTGGACTGTTAATGGCTGATGATGATGATGATGATTGCTATTATATTTATATTACGAGAGGTAGAACTGCCAAAATGTTTTTGAGTGTACTACAAGATAACAATGTAAACTTGCCAAATTTGCAGCAAGTTTAAATCTAACTTCCTAGTTTCACTGTGACAAACTTGCATGAAGTTTGTTTTTCAAAGGATTTGGATGACGACGAGCACAGGTTGGTGGTCGGTCGACCTCCTCGATACAGCAGGAGTTGCTCGACGACCAGCTGTTGTCGGACCACCAACCTGTGCTCGTCGTCATCCAAATCCTTTGGAAAACAAACTTCATGCAAGTTTGATGCAAGTTTGTCGCAGTGAAACTAGGAAGTTTGTTTTAAACTTGCTGCAAGTTTATTGTTATCTGGGACATTACAATAGACATGTTATTTTCTCTTTTTTAGTTTGTCAAGGTTGAAAAATTGATAAGTGACACTTGCTATAAGTTACAGTAATTCAGTTTTTAGATAATTATGACAAATAGAGGTAGTCTAACCTACACCAAATTTATTTTGAACTAGTGAATGTAACGGTAACAATTGCAATTTTTTTAATTTTAATTAATACTATCCGTTCGATCCCGTGGGAATTTCAAGGAATTCCGTCTTAGTAGATCACTACGGTATCTTAAGAATTTATATGCCCTAACTTATATGTAGTTTTGGCTCTGCCTTGTCTTTGTCTGCCAGTCAGTCAGTAATGCAAGAATTTTATATTAAAAAAATCTGTACTTGTAAGTTTTCGACGTCTAAATAAAAAGAATAAAACTACTCCAATAAGCGAGCTAATAAAATTCTCAGCTTCTTTCGTATATAAGTGAAACGTGTGTCGACATCGCAAAATAAATAAGCAGACAAAATAAGCCAAAATTATGTACCAGACTACAGTAATCTTATTGATATTCTAGAAGCGACCGAGGAATTTCTGAACGTACAATCCCGTCTTAGCGCGGTGAGATTCCCTTAAAAATTCAACATAATATTTGCATCTTTCTCATTCAAACATGTTTGTACAATATTTTAAATTTAATACCCGCTTGGGAATATTTTAATATTAAAGTAAGTACAATTTAACGAGAGTGCCGTTATTTTCGAGCCAATATGAGCACAATATTTTGATCGTAGTTATTAGGCATGTACGTGTAGACAAAATTATTGTGTCTTTTTTGTGGAAATTGTGGGACAAAGTGCGTAGATTTATACAATATGTTTTAGGATTCTAGACGGCGATAATATTGATTGTTTTTCACGACTCAGTAGCGTAGAAATTATCTGCGCGATAAAGGCCTCCCACACATAAGGCGTGCGCGTTCCTCGAGAGTGCGCTCGGCGTGGGACCGGAGTACGTTCGGCGTCCGTTTGGCGCGCTCGGCGTTCACTTTGCACTTTAGAGTAAACACCGAGCATACGCCAGGCGCTCGAGGTAGTGTAAGCAATTGTAGGTTCGACATGATTATAGCTGGGTTTTCTATTGCGTGGTATGTTGTCTGAAATGTTGCTTAAGTAAGGATATTACTTGTAACGTGTATTTCTGCTAGACCAACCGAAATGTAGGGTGCGAGTTGCTTTACTTCGATATTTTGTTAGGGGAAGTACTTCCTTTTTGCGGCGGTTAATTTTGGGTAAACTAAAAAGACACTACCAAAAAATATGTGATGATTATGTAGGGAATAGATTTACCTCAATCTAAAACTTCCACTCCGAATATCTCTGTATAATTTAGGTCCCTGTAATATAGGATCAGAAACCCCAAATATTCTGAAATCGTTACTGACTACCGACCCCTGAATATCATTACATGGGACACTGACTTGGGAGAGTTGGGTAAAAACATTAGGACTTTCATTAGGCATAAAGGTTATCTGGAAAAGTAAGCCCGAGCTACTTGGTAAGAAAGATTTGGTAATTTATCTCTTTTTACTTAACATACAGACCACCCAATAATTAGTAATAAAGTAATTTGTGTAAATGTAAAAAAGTATATCACATTGTCCATGCGTGTTCCTTGAGCGTGCGCTGGGCGTGCGCCCGGCGTGCTCTCGGCGGCCGCTTTGCGTGCGCCCGGCGGGCGATTGACGTGCGCGCGGCGTTTACTTTGTACTACGGGCGCCGGGCGCCCGCTGCGAACGCGCACACCCAATGTGAGGTTGGCCTAAAGGCTATATCATGGAAAATATTTACAAACATTCGGTCAACGTATACCAATCATAACCTGAAAGCCAATTCTCGTATTTTGAACGAACTGTGATTTGATTTTGTTTTGATTTGATTTTGGGACTAGATCGAAATTGTATGTACAAATATAATTACGAGAATTAGCCTTCAAACTCGGAATAGCACTGCGTGCATCACACTACTTTGAGTCACCTATATCGTTCATCTTAGAAACCGAGGAAACTTATTCGACACAGCGACGATACGGTTCCACTTCAAAAAATATTAATACAAAATAATAGTAATACTCATACTCTTTTCACACCTCGGTCCATCGAGAACATTTCCACAAGAAACGACTTGGGTATTATTTTATGATTCGTTAGAGATCATACTTGTTTGCTGGATGTATAGCAAATCTATGAAAGAGTGCGGATAAATAACAATCAATTAGTACACTGACACGGTAAAACCTCACTATGTAAGAATCTATTTGTACAATATTCCTAGAAGTGTAAATCTGGTGGAAAAACCACCTCTTCACGCTTAACCAAAAAAAAGCACCAAGATAGTCCCTTGCCTTTATGTAATACAAAATAAATCGACATAATATGTTTTATATTTGAAATAGCAATATTCCAATAAAGCCAAAATTCCAATAGCAATTTTCTTCAATTATACGGCTACAACCATTTATTTTCCTTTTATCATGAAATCTAAAGAATGTCGGCATAAAACTAACGCGTTTGCTACATTTTGGCTCATAATTATTAACTGCCTTAGAACTAATGGGGTTATTGAAATTTCTTATTATTAGGTTAGATTTCAATCTAAGGACATGTATACATAGGCATCCAGCAGTGGACTGTTAAAGGCTGATGATGATGATATATAGGCTTTTGATTGTTTGTTTTGTTTTGTTGTTTTTCGTGTGAGTGTGTGGCCAACTCTAGTGTCGGAGTTTTTAGACCACCCGAAGGCGTCCGACATGGCCTAACGATTCTTATCCTGAGACAAGAAGCAGGACCGACAGCTTTACGTGCCCTCCGAAGCATGGTAGCGCTCAGATGTAAATGCCACACTTGGTCATCCATCCAAGTGGCGACCTGTGCAAGCGTTGCTTAACTTTGCCGATCTCTTACGAACAGCAAGCCAAGTCTCGATATGAGCGCTACTACGGCGTTTACTGATTTGCCAGTAGGCAAATTATCAAAAGCCTATGAGAGAAATATTATGCCGCGTTTCCACGCTTGCCAAGGCTCGACAAGCATCTACAAGCTCCAAGCGTCCACAAATCTCGCTTGGCATTTGGAAGTCGTTTACACGCTTGTGAATGCGTCAGTGCGCTACGTACATCCAAGCAAGGCTGACACCGAATTTGTATCGGCTATTAGGTATGTTTTATTTTTATAGACTCACGCCTGTATCCCAGAAGGGGTAGGCAGAGGTGTAATACTACACCCACATTGCGCCATGAATTTCTAGGTCCCACATAATAGAATAGCAGTCGCATACGCTATCCACTGGACCACGGAGGCAGTCACGTTTGCTTTAACCTACTTTTATTTGAAATAGGAACAAGTAAAGTAAAGCAAAACAACAAAAAAATGTTCAACCAGCCACTCATTTTGAGACAAACTAGACGTGCGTTCGTTGCGAGATCGCAGCGGCTGCTAAGCCGCGCCAACGTGTGAACGCGTCGCAAGCGCTTGCCGCAAGCGCCCTTTGATCTGTGTCCAAAAACCGACACTAGGTCGGATCCTGTTCATCATCCACAAGCTCACGCAAGCCAAGCCAAACGCCCTCTTTACACGCTTGTGCTTGTGGATGCTTGTCGAGGCTTGGCAAGCGTGGAAACGCGGCATTAGACCTACCAGTAGGTTAACTAATGGTTAGCGAACCCGTGCTGAGCCACGTAGATTGGATTTCCATCGAGGAAAGATCTTGGTGTGATGAGCATATTGTTTTTATTTAGGTGTGGTTAGTTATTTATAATAACTAACTTCTGTCACTTGCGATGATATCAGAAGAATGTGTTATATGTGTATATCTAAAGTATAAGGTAAAAGTAAGCTAAAAATCTGATTAGTAGTTTTTGGGTGAAAGTGTAACAAACATACATTTATACATCCAAAATATCATTCACGTGTATAATAAAAGTAAGATATTGGCTTAACACATCAATTATGAGTGATAGAGAGGAGTATTTATCATTGTACTAGACTGCCTCCGTGGTCCAGCGTATGCGACTGCTGATCGGAGGTCCCGGGTTCGATTCCCGGGTCGGGCAAAAGTGTTACTGGGTTTTGCCGAATTGCACCGACTCTGGTGATGTGCCCGGTGACGGCAATAGGCTCGCCCCCTATTACGTGGGACCTAAAAATTCATGGCGAAATGTGGGCGTAATATTACACATCTGCTTACCCCTTCGAGTATATAGGCGTGAGCCTATAAAAATATATATATCAGTATCTTGGCACAGGCTCTGCATGGTTTGAGACCAATTTGGAAAGGATAGAAAATAAATAATGCATATTATTATTTCGCAACACGCAAGGGACGCAAAAAAGATATAAAACACACACACACCGTTATCTCAATAGGTATATAAAATCCTTGCGTTACTTACTGACTGACAGACGCGCTACAGCCTAAACTATTGGGCGCAGGAAGCTGAAATTTGGCATGTATGTTCGTTGGGGACCGTAGGGGTGCACTAAGAAGGGATTTCCCGAAATTAAAAAAAAATGCAGGCATAGCTGCTGGCGTGCTCTGGTTACAGATAAAAATAATTAATACATAATAGGCTAAATGAAAATTATCATAAAAAAATTGCCGATTAAGTTGTTCTGGAATAACCAAGAATATCCGTGAACTCTAAATTATCGCCAAACACACGTGTGTAATCGCCCTAAGCTATGAAGTCGTTATTTGTAGATGTTATTGATTACAAAGCGTATATTAGGGGCAGTATAACATAATTATACGTTGATTTATAAAGCGAGAATGTTGTGAAAATCTACCATTTAGTTATTTTACTAATATTTCTGTTTATTTGGTTTCATGAGGGATTATTAATTTGTATTTTAAGACTATAATTATTGGGAGTTAAAATGGGAATAGTCTTTCGTTTCAATCAAATCTATAACTCTTATTTGTTTTAGTGCTGTGACGGCGAGACTTTGATTTAAAAATAGAAATATGATATGGGCATTTATATATGGAAAAATGTTATCGTATTATACCTCAAAAATGAGATCTATTAAAGGGTATAATTTAATATAGTGTCATTATCTTATACTAATATATAAAGCTAAAGAGTTTGTTTGTTTTGTTGAACACGTTAATCTCAGGAACTACTGGTCTAATTTGAAAAATTATTTCAGTGTTAGATAGCCCATTTATCGAGGAAGGCTATAGGCTATATAACATTGCGCTATGATTGACGGGAGCGGAGCAGTACCCTTAAATAACGCGGGTGTAACCGCCGGCATCCTCTGGTCATTTACATATTACCTATGAATATAAAATTATTTATTCTTACTGACGTATCATCGAAGAGCCGAAACTACTTACGCTAGAATCAGGAAATTTGGACAATGTGTTTCTTTTACCACGTTGCACCCAATTAGGCTGTATTAATACGCCACGCTAATGAGGGTAAAATAGGAGGTGATAGTTTTAGTTCGAGCGAAGTCGAGAGGCACTACTAGTATTTATTATGTACATAGTAAAGAAACTCGTTAAATTAATAAATAAAAGTAGATGTGTTTTATATATTTCCTTGAGCAGTCTGAGTATTTGAACGAAGTAGATATTAATATTAAAATTAGCCTCACTTTGTTGGCATGTATTGTCTAAAAATATTAAGAGAATTGCATTATAAAATGTATTTTATAACCGCGGTACAAAACTTAAATTAATAAAAGTTGAATTAAGACAAGGTTCCATTTTACGATACCCTTTAATCAGTATTTTGAAGTAATTAAAAGCTTTGTTCGGTACTCTAACAGGTTCAACTTCGGAGAAGTTGTCAGTGAAAGTGCTTCGTCTACTTTAATAATAAAAACAGCTTTGAACTGAGTTTATAATAACTTATTTCTTATTCGAAAGATGTGTGGCCGACATTTTGTTTAAAAAAAAATACCGTCTGATGTATTTACTCAAGAAGGGAAAAGATACCTGAAGACACCAGGAAACTGTGAGCTCGTTCTGCGTAAATAGTAACACCAGTATGAGTTGAACAATGTTTGGGTACTTGTAAGTAATTTCTATGTTCAAGACAAAGACAAATATCATCTCAGTCTTCCGTGACTACGCCTCCTGTAAAGCAGCCAAAAGATCAGATAATGTAGTTTCTAAATAAGTCGATTTTAATGTAATCTCAGTATAACCAATATATTATCGCGATAAAATCCGTAAACAGTAGTACAGTTTAATAAAATAGTAATATTTGAGTCTTCTTTTAGTCATGAAGTTTTACCCCTAAGATAGTGTTTATGAATATTTCAAAGTATCCTAATAATACAGTATTTTCTTGTTTCATATATTAAATTAATCTGGCAGAATGTTCCATGAAACTTTATTTCTTCACTGAGTAAGATTTTTATAGTCGTGATGTGCTAAGGGCACGTTCTTACTAAGTAAGTAGTAAGGTCCAAATGTTTCCGGCCTACCCAACTTGAATTAATCAAATATACCAAAGTAGCATATCATTGAATTACCACACTTTTAGTGACCTATCCACAAATAAAAGTATTACCTAGTGTATTTCATTTATATACAAAGTTTTAATGTTTTTTAATCAGAGAGTCGACAGAAAATTCGTGATGGATGAGATTGAATACCGAGCCGTGATCAAATTTTGACAAAAGGGAGGAAGATGTCGGGCGATATCAAACAACGTTTGGATGCTGTATATGGCCAACTCTCCCCGGCGTATTTCACCGTAAAAGAATGGTCGAAACAATTTCGTTTAGGAAAACGATCGATTGAAGATGAACTCCGCCCAGGACGTCTATCTGAGGCCATTACGGATCCCAAAATAAAATTTTTTTAACAGAAAGTACTGAAGGATAGTTGGTTGACCATCAATTAAGACGACTCGTTGGCGAAGCGGAAATGTAAACGACTGCTAAGCCGAAGGTCGCGGGTTCGATTGCCGCTCAAGTCAAACATTTGTGAGCGTAGTTGTTTGACTTGGTCTGGGTATTTCTATGTATAATATGTATGTATTGACAAAAAAAGGATATATGTATGTTTATCCATTGTCTAATACCCATAGTACAAAGTCAAAGTCCGATCAGATAAGAACAATATGTAAGTATTAGGCATAATGGAAACAACCAGCTCTACCCAAATAAATATGTCGATTATTCCTGCCCAATAATTACATGTACAATAGACCTTACAAACAATTTAAGACACCTGTGTGCCGCTCACTCTCTTGGAAACAAAACTGACAGATATTATTACGTGTGAAAAAGGAAGAAGATAACATTGTACGCATATGTGTTTGACAGTCTTAATAATAAATCTGTTGGCTTAATTATTACCTGTTATTGTTTTATATCTCACCAGCTGACCCTGCGAACTTCGTAAAGTCATATTTTTTTGCTTTTTTTTTCTTAATTGCTTTTTGTCATACAAACCTTTTTCTGTCAATTACGAACACAAAAATATTCATCCAATGTGGTGTACATAGTCGTTTAGGAGGCATGCGAAAAAACATTTCGGTGAATCATTTTTATCTAAACAAATTTAGCGTAAAGATGAGAAGAAGTGTGTGTTTTAAAAAGATATAATAAATGCAATTCTATGTGTTTGAGCGATGAACTCGTTGTTCAGAACTGCACCCAGCCTGTTTTTGATCCTACAACACTTTGAGTCCATTGATTGATTGTTAGTAAAGTGAATGTTTTGGTCTAAGTCTCGTAAGGCACAAGATTTATTCTTAGTTTCTGGAGTCGTATTTTTAAAGATAGGATATGACGTCATACAATATTATTTAGCGGATCTTAGTCGCGATAATTTATTTATTTCAAGGCATAAATACTTCTGTTATTCTCCTACGTTTCAACCGGCTTGCAACGGTTGTGGTCGCGGAGGGATTGATGATGATATGACGATCCACCACATGTAGTCCTGAGTGTTGTAAGCAGTAAAAGCACCGCAGTTTTGACGTCATACTTCTGCATCTGTGTTGTTCTAGCTGTTTACTTACTTAGGACCAAAACCACTAAGATTACAAATGTACCAGGCATTTAAACTGCGACGTAGAGTACCCACTTTAAAGTGGTTCGCATTGCAGCTGTTGGATTACGTCGGCTCTTCATTAGGCACTTTTATGTAATGTAAATTATTTTGGTTCTTTCCTTAGTTTATATTACAACTTTTTTTATTTACAGATGTCCGTTTGTACAAACAATCAACATCACCATATTTTTTTTTCGTGTGTGTGTGTGGCCAACTCTAGTGTCGGAGTTTTTCAGATCGCCTGAAGGCCATCGACGTGGCCGAGTCTTTAACTCTTATCCTAAGACAAGAACCGGCTCCAACAGCTTTACGTGCCCTGCGAAGCACGGTAGCGCTCAGATGTAAATGCCACACTTGGTCACCCATCCAAGTGGCGACCTGTGCCAGCATTGCTTAACTTTGCCAATCTGTTACGAACGACAAGCTAAGTCTCGCTATGAGCGCGACTTTTAATTATTTATTTTGATTTATTTAAAGGACAAAGTTGTGTGACCTGTAAAATATGTCTCATTCGAGTTTGGTTGCTTGAAACTGTGTCCGTTGTTTATTATCTATGTTTTAAATGAAATAACTTTTTCTTCCTCATTTTTCCTCTTGCAACAGCCAAGAATAGCTTCTATACTTTTAGGACATACCTTTCTATATACCCAAAATCTGGTTCAGTGTCACATAATCCTTTTGCGCTTAAAGGCTTATAAGAAGGGTATGTTAAACTAGATTTCATACATTGTGTACTCTTGGCTCATGGATAAAAGACGGAAAGTGTGGGTCAATATGTGTGACTGTAGGCGTAATCTAAACCCACGCTATGGCGGTATGTCAGCATGAGTGGACGGTTTCCATGAGATTCGACGTGCTATTATTAAATCTATACCATTTTTTTATTAGACGATATGATTTATAACGACCTTGTAGCCATTTTTATCGAGAACACGGAAGGAATTTTCGTTGTTAATAAATTATTAGGGTTCCGGACCTAATAAACCCTAGTAAACTACAAGAAAGCTTTATAGTTTCGCTATGTCCGTCCGTCTTACTGTCCTTCCGCGACTTTACGCGGAAACTATCTGCACTAGACGGCTAAAATTTTGCAAGGTTATAAAATATATTATGAGACAGACAAAACTGTTCAATAAAATTCTAAAAAGATTTTGATATAAGCTAGCTGATATACGAATAAGTAAATGCAAATAATATTTTCCTAGGGTATCGTTAGATACGACTTTTAATACACTAAGGGTTCGCTTTAACCGTTTCCGTATTTAGGGACCCGTTTGAGAAATATTTGGAAAAAATCAATTGCTGATTTTCCCAAAGTGTCCTTCTTCTATCTTCTAAACCGTAGTATTGAAGTATGTGTACATATAAACTATGCTATAAAGTGATATATGTAATGAATTTTCAATGAAAATTATAACGGTGCATTAAACTTTACCAATTTTTTTTGTAAGTAAAATTAAATTAAACTTCATCTTGTGATCGATAAAATGAATATTGTACTTGAGTCCTACTACGCTTAGGTTACTGGGTAAGATACGGAACCCAACACTGTGCGAGGCTCGACACGCAATTGACCGGTTTTTATTAGACGACATGATTTATAACGACTTTGTAGCTATATTTATCGGAAACACCGAAATCCATTTCTTTTTTAATAAATTATTTTTCTACCTGTTTGTTCAGGGGTTTTATACTTACTTTGATGTGTCAACCCTATGTGTCAATTTGATTAATGTTTGATTCGATGCGACCTTATCTTGACTAAAGTAAATATTCATTTCGTGTCTGTTATATTTGTGAAGTGTTTCATGCTTCACTGGTTCAACATGTCATAGCTATCTTATGCTGTACTAGTGGATACCCGATGCTACAAAGACACATTTCTCTTTTCATTTGCCCGTTTCTGCCTGATCCTCTGGGAATTTCGGGCAGTCCCTTCTTAGTGCACCCCTACTGTCCCATTCTTCCTTTTGTTCTTTTCTTCGTCTTTTTTAGTGTAGGGCTTCTTATGTCTATTATACGGCATAGGAAGCCGAAATTGTTCGGATGTGCGTTGTCTGCAAGTCAGTCGGTAATGCATTAATTTTATCTATAACTGGAGGACGCCAGCAGCTACGCCTGCATTTTTTTTTAATTTACCCGTTTTGGCGGATGCCGTGGGAATTTCGGGAAATCCGTTCTTAGTGCACCCCTACGGTCCCCAAGGAACATCCATGCCAAATTTCAGCTTCCTGCGCCCAATAGTTTCGGCTGTAGCGTGTCTGTCAGCCAGTCAGTAACGCACGGATTTTATATATTAAGATTATATAGGGTGATTAGTAATTGCTCGTATTCCCTTCGGGAGGTGAATCTAGGGCCATAATTAATTATTTTTACCCCCTACATCATCATCCTCCTACCGTTGTCCTAGAGCCCGGGGTCCGCTTTCTAGTCTAACCGGATTTGGCTGAATATTAGCTTTTCCACGGAGCGACTGCCTATCTGACCTCCGCAACCCAAAGGGATAGCTATATTGCATGGTTTAGACTAGTGTCCGATTTATTCGTAGGCACAGACTTCCTATTACGACTGATAAAGATCTTCAGCTCTCCGAGGCACGGGGCAAGCGATAATTGTGAATTCAATACGCACATAACTCCGAAAAGTCATTGGTGCGTGCCGTGGATACAAACCCGATACCCTCTGCATGGCAGTCTGTTGGTATCTCCACTAGGCTGCTACTACCACTTTTACCCTCTACATGTGGGGTCCAAAATGCATAATTTGGGATAAAACAGTTTTTAAGATTTTATGAGCAAATTGGCATAGAACAACGATGCCCCAACACCATTTGAATCAAAACAACTGTCCCTGGTCGAACAGATGACCACTTAACCGATGCGGTATTTCTGCAGTAGACGTAGCTTATTAGGTACAGAGATAGGGATGTTATTACACACTGCCTCATTATGGGTTCGCTAGCGTAAGTAAGTCGAAACTTACAACATTTTTACTAGTGCGTTATTTTTTATAAGCTACATGCATATGTAGCTCTATATTTTGGCTTGCTTTGTAGACCTAATGGCTTAATAGGTTTAGATATGAGAGGTGTCATTCAACTTGTTTTAATATTGGAATATGATAAAGTCTGAGAACGGGTTAAGAATACTAATAATACAACCCCATTTCATTCCATGGGTGTTGTAAGAGCCGACTAAGGTAACTATACGAATTAAACTAAACTACTACTATCTCTGAGAAGAGATGGCGATCTCGACTTCGCTCAGCTTGGTATAGAAGACAAAATCTTTATACTCACAATGTTATTGTGACGTCAATTACGAGACGCTTTTGTCTAGCACATTTTCTACATTGCATCGGTATTACATTTTTGGTGTGGGCGTTAGATATAGATAGGTTAATACCTATCTAAACCTAATTGGTTTGCGCTGTGTATCTTATTTTTATTTCCTACTAGTTATTGCCCGCCGCTTCGCGCGCGTTAAATTCGGGGTAACAAAAACCTACTTTCAGTCTCAAGTTGTGTGAAGGCATTCCTGAATATTCTAAAGACTTCAGAAACTCTATAGGGTGCAAAGTAGCTCGGTCAGTACCCCTGACATTATCTACCGTACGATACATAATAACATCACCTTTCATACAATCAAATGTCACAGCCATGTTCTAATACGTGTCCAATATATACTTATCTAAAAACATTTTCGTATTTATAATATTAGTAGGGAAAATCGTTCCAGCCTTTTAAAGCAGTATATAATTTATTAGTTTACATATGCGAAAAATTTAATCACCGTGCTCAATATGACATTATGTATGACGTGACAGTACTGACAGATATGCGATAGCACATGCGCAGCACTCAATTATTAGCGCATGCTTTCTTACTTCCAAAAGGTAAATTTGTGCCGTACAAACTGTTACCCTCACTACAATCCCTCCCAGTTTAAATTTTGCAACTGATATATCTCTATAGTAAATTTCAACAAAATCGGTTCAACCGTTTTAGCGTGAAAACGGAACATACTCGTACATACATACATACACACACTTTCGAATTTATAATATTAATAGAGATATAATGTATGAATGAAATTGCTTTGTTTACGTTAGCAAGCTATTTCAAATATAATATTTGTTCTAGTGTGGGTGGTCTTGCATACTAGAAATTGTTCCACGCTATAGAAGACTTTTCTGAATGCAATATCATTACAGAATACGTCAGCGCCAGACGCCCATGGTTTTTTTTACTTCTGATTAGGTGTCTAGTGAAAATACGCCTATTCACTCGCACTAGCATGCTATTTCACAACCTATCCATACATCTTGTACAAAGCAGGAAAGAGGGCTAATATTTTTATAAACTAACATTGCTCAATAAATGCATTATCATACATACCTACCCAATTTTTCAATTTTTATCATTATCTTATACTTACTAATATATAAAGCTGAAGAGTTTGTTTGTTTGTTTGTTTGTTTGTTTGGTTGAACGCTAATCTCAGGAACTACTGTACTGAAAAATTATTTCAGTGTTAGATAGCCCATTTATCGAGGAAGGCTATAGGCTATATAACATCACGGTATGAGCGACGGGAGCAGAGCAGTAGCATTAAATAACGCGGGTGTAACCGCGGGCATCCTCTAGTATACCGATAAAATCATTTCAATTTTATGTTTATATAATTATGTAGAACAAGTACCTATCCTTATTTCTAAATGTTTATATCTTAATAACGTTAATATTATTATTGTATAACAAAATTTCATTTATTAATACTAATGTAATTTAATAATGTCTATAGGTAATATGGTTGCCAACCTACCTTCTAAATACATATTGCTACACTTGCAAAGGGCGCTAAGTCTTAAGCACTTATTATTGTATAATAATAAGATCATGTACCTACACTTAGTTCTGCAATAAATTATTTGTATTTGAGTTAGCACGACCATGTATCTTCCGCCTTACAGTAAGCCGCTTACGATAGCAAACAGTCGTCAAAAGTCGTTATCGTCGTCGTATTTCAAATTGAATGGCCCTTAGATAGCGATAGATTTGTGTCAAAGTACAATTTGAAGCAGTTGGTGGAAAAGTTTACCAAATTGCATTTGGTAGGTAATAAATGTAATAATATACGACGTGGTGTAGTGAATAATGAGTGTGGAAGAAAATTTTTGGGGAAAACACGCTTGTTTTTGCTTGCAAGTTGCAATTGAGCTGAAGGCAAAAATCAAAATTTTATGAGAAGCTCGATAAGGTATGGAATGGATGAAAAGTCAGATGGACGCAAGTGGCTCAAGATCGGTCCCCGTGGAGAGCCTTCGGGGTGGCCTATATCAAGCTGTGGCGACGTCAAAGTCATTCGGCTGTCACGACGAAAGTAAAAAAAAATATATCTTAGGTTATTGTCTGCTTTAGTTAACACTGTCCAAAGTAAGCACGGATTAGATACTGAAAAGTACCTAATTGATCTCGTAAGAAATCTTGCTTTTTGTTTCTAACAACGGCTAGGTTATTAGGGCCTGTTCACGAGATCGGTCTAAGCGGCGCGTGTCGCGGCGGGCGGCGCGGCAGAGCGTCGTGCACGCCACGACCCTACAGCAGCGGTAAACGCAGCGGCAAATTTGGACGTATTTGGGCCGACGGAGTTACCCATAAATATGGCGATAACCAAAATATCTTTGTGTAACTATACGGTATACCTACAAAATTGTCGACATTGGATCTTCATTTCTTACAAGTATTTTATATCAAAGGAATAATACATATTCGCAATTAATGAGGCGTTGAATAGGTACCTACACAACGTAGATTACGTTAAGTAGGAAGGTAAATCACCTTTTAACTTTCATAGTAGCTGTGTCTGTACCTAAATAGGTACATATGTACATTATTCAATGTTTTAATGTTTGCGATTCATATTAAAACCTACCATTACATTCTGTAAAACATTGTTTCATTACATCTCGCAACGTTTTAATAACATTTTTGTATTTATACAGCGGATGTGTTGCTATCCACACACGCGACCGTTTAAAAATTTCGACTTTAAATGTCTCCGTATTCATTACCGCCACAAAATATTTAACAAATAGTTTAACCGCCTAGTTCGTCCCTCGCGTAACGCTGTCTGTGCCGCTCGGAGTCGTGGCGTCGGACTCGGTCGCAGTACATTTGTTCCCGCCGCTCGCCGCACCGCACGCCGCGCCGCTCGCCGCGCAGCCAATCGCGCCAAAAAAAACGCGCGCGTTATCGCTGTGCGCGGCGGCTCGTGGCGTGCTTCGAACGTCTTCATACATTTGATCTTGCCGCTAGCCGCCCCGCGCTAAGCCGCCGCTCAGAGCGGCAAGGTCGTGACAGGGCCGTTATACAAGGTTATTTAGCGGGTCTTACTCTTTATCGCGAGTAAGACCGGCTAAATAACCTTGTGTAATGTATACTAATCGCGAAATTTTAAAATCGTTAAACGGCTAGGTTAAGCAACGTTTGTGAACTTCAAAATTTAGTTGGGTGAGCGCTTGCTGTGGAATTTATATTTTACCTTAAAAACCTTTGTCAGGCATGTTAAGTGTCTGATTTTTGCCAAGGACAATATGTAAAAATTATTTCATCGTCGACCGCCTTGGTCCAGTGACTAGCGTATGCATTCGCTGATCCGGGTTCGATTCTCGGGCTCACCAAAAGTGTTACTGAGTTTTTTTGTATTCTCAGTAGTAGCACAGATTGTAAAAAGTGCCTGATAACCGCAATAGGCCCTCCCTACGAGTGACCCTCAACATCATAACATGGCGAAATGTGGGTGTAGTATTACAACACTGGCTACCGCTTCTGGGATACAGTCGTGAGCTAATAGACTATATTAATCAGTCCATAGTACAAATAGAAAAGTTTGTGTGGGGATATGATTAATTCTTGTTTTGTTATGACTCTTGTTTGGGGTTTTATTGACCATAACGTCCGAAGCAAGAGTTCATTGCACTCATTTATATTTTTTACTAGAATTCGCCCGCGGCTCCCGCCGAGTTAATTATGTACCTAAGCCTTCCTCAGGAATCACCCTATCTATTAGTGAAAACCGTACAAAAACTATTCGCTAGTTTTCAAGCACAGTTTTAAAGATTATCGCGGTCAAGAAAAAAGGAGGACTTCATTTTACACACAAGGCTTATTAAACTATTCAAGAATATTTAAATGACAAATTTAATTAATTTGGTGACTTATATAATAATGATTAACGAATGATTAATTTATGTTAAATTTACGTAATTAGCAAAATATTGACAGTATATAAATTCTAATTTCACTGACTTATTTTAATCGCATCATTGCAAAAACTAAGTCTGATAATTCTATAAGTATAATTGCACGCTTGACAAGCTGAATATAGCCGAACCACTGTATTTGTCCATCTATGTGCTTTCACCTATATTCGCAATAAACGATTTGAATTTGAAATTTTATAAAATGTATAGATAGGTAAAGAAAACAGAAAACAAATCTCCGAATTATTGAAACAAGCCCATCATTTGTTGTAATTTAAGGAAATAATCTGTATCCGTATCTTCCGATTGATACCCTAAAATATTCCCCTTAAAATAAAGACGAACGAGCAATTTCTCAGGCGATTTGATATCTTCGACCGCCGATATTTTAAATAAATGTTAATATTCAACCCGACAAGGTACGCTGCTAAAAGGAAATGCCGGGTAAAATGAAATATTTTATTAAATTATAATGAAAGTGCTATTTGCATTTTTTGTATTGAAGATGTTTGAAAAACGGTATTGAGTAATTTGATCTTTTTAGAGCAATTTATTTATTGCAAAATGAAATAAGTTTTAGAAATATAAAGAAATTCTTAAAATAATTCGTCGTATGAATTGGATTCTTGACAACAGCAACGGCATCTACAGGATAAGTAGCGCTGTTTCTAGGCGTCGAATTGGATGCTTAAGATGTAACCTAGCTGTTTTTCACGATATTTTACTTCACCGTTAAGCCAGTGAGAAGCACATCACCTCGAAAATTTATTGGTCTACGTCTAGGATTCGAACTTAGACTCTCTGCGTAGCAGTCGTTTGTCTTCCCATTAAGCTTTTGTTGCCTATAAACTCCCACTGCGTCAAAACGAAACGAAAAAAATGCATATATCAAATCTTATAAGAATCTCAAATTCACATCCAAATATGCAGCCAAACCTGCATTCAGTTACTGCAGTACAATATTACTCTACATTGGAAAAAACCGTCAGATTCATTTGCTTTTTTCTAACAATAAAATAAAAGACAGAGCTCTTAGTAGTGACGTAAACAAACCACTAGGGGCGACGTTGCCGCTGCTTTGCCACTATATTATATAGTCTGTGTATTCAGAAAATATGTGTTAGTAAGCTGAGCGGTGTGCGAGAAATAGATCTACCAATTGTCGTCGACATTTAGCAGCGATAGCGAGGATATCTCGACTAGGCTATTGCTGCCACCTTTCGACATATGAAACCATGAATCAACAGATTGCCATGCAGAGGTTATCTGATTGTACCCACGGTACGCAGCACTTACTATTCTGATGTGTATTTGAATTGTCAATTAGAGCCCGTTCCACTGTGGGTACGTTATGCCATCAATCTCAGCTGGCATATACACCTATGACAGTCATAATGTGTGTCGTGTCAGAACCCGTGAATATACTGATGTCTAGACTATACAATATTGCTATACCTTTGGGTTGCGGAGGTTAAATGGCAGTCGCTATTTGGAACAGCTAATATACTGACAAATCTGGTTAGACTAGTCAGTAAACTTTACGCTCCAAGGTGAAAATTTTTGATGACCATTATGACGCTAAGAAGGTAATGATGATGATGAATATTGAACAATCATCGACTGGTTAAATCGGGCAGTATGAGCAGTAGCTAATCAATTTACTTCACTCCTTAGCTAGTCGGTCAGTTAGTAGATTACTCCTAGCAGACTAAATCATCGAAGTCAAAGTGCGAAGAAAAGTCCTAGAGCTTTTCTTTGTACACTGTTCAGCTACCTCGCTCATCTTAATGTACACACAGTCTTACCCTACAATAGATAGCACCGATTTAACAGTGTGTACTGAGCTATTTTGCTTTTATTGATAGCCTATATTCTTTACTAGGTAATGGTGCTACATGATCTGATTTGTGACGTTCTTTCTAGTTGATATTATACAATATGTTTAAATAAAATTCTTGCGTTATTGATTGGCTGATAGACGATATTATACACAGACGAAAACTATTGTTTCTTGAGGTCTGTAAAGGTGCATTAAGAAGGGATTTCCCGAAATTCGGACGGATGTGAGAACAGACGTTTAAATTTAAAAATGATATGGGAGGGTAAAGTTTTTGGCATGAGTTATGAATGCACAATAGCGGCGATAGTTTATCTTGATTATCTCTTATTGATTGTGTGATTTTATTCCATCAATCGGAGTACCTACCAATGTGAACGTAATACCAGAGCAAAAAATCGACACGAACACTTGAGTTTGTCAACACGAAATAAATTACAAAATATCAAATATTTTTAATATTTATTTCGTGTAAACTGAAGTGTAAGTAGGTATACCTATATTTTGTACCACTTCAAAATCCTCCAACACAGCGCATCGGTAATAGCGGAACAACCGTTTAAACAATATCCTATCTGCAGCTTTAGCAGAACTTAACCCGCTTAGAAAATTCAATACTCTTTGCAAATGAAATTCCATGGGTTATTGTCTTCCTCTCGACTTGTATTTCGTTTTAAACAATAACAACAGATAAACAAGGCGTCTAATTTTGTAATGTTAAACATCATTGTGTTAATACTTCACGAATCTAAAGATAATAGCCTCGGGATCCGTAAACGTTGACATGATAAGGGTACCCATTGTTTCCTTGCTAATGAAATTTCGTAATAAATATTGCGTTTTATTATTTTACTTTGTACAGTTTGCCATACTTTTATTACGGTTGAAGGTGCTTTAAACCACTGACATGGGGTATTTGTCTTGGCATGTGCCTGGCCTGCCTGTATTGAACGTTACTTATTACTTTATATACGACGCTTTCATTGAATTCAAACTAGGTATGAATAGACGCATGCATCGCAAACAGCGATCGATAGTGTTTTTCACATTCATTAACTAAGCCTACTTCAGTCGATAATTAGCTACGCCAGCTAAACGGTGCGGGAACGAGTTTTCCATAATGTTCTCCGAACACATGACAATGTGAAGTGTTTCAATTCACTCTTGGCCAACGTGGTAGACGTTACCCTTCTCATTAAGTTGTTGATCGTAATGTTGTCAATATTAGTTTTATTCGGGATATAGGTATAGATGAGTGTTATACCTACACCATGTACGAGTACTACGTAAAAACCTAGTTTAATGACACATAATCCTTGTTGCGCTTATAGGCTTATAAGAAGGGTATGTTAAACTAGATTTCATACATTGTGTACTCTTGGCTTATGGATATGACGGAAAGCGTGGGTCCATATGCATGTCTGTAGGCGTAGGCTCCACCCACGCTATGGCGGTATATCGGCATGCGTGGACGGTTTTTATAAGATTCGACGTCCTATTATTAAATCTATACCGTTTTTTTATTGGACGACATGATTTATAACGACCTTAACTAACGGAAACACTGAAATCCATTTCTTTCTTAATGTATTATTTTTGAACCTGTTTGTTCAGGGGTTTTTGTATTTACTTAGATATATGTGAACCCTGTGTCAATTTGATTAAAGTTATAATTGATTCTACATAATATTTTGACATAATTATTTTGACCAAATCAAAGATGCATTACGTGTCTGCTATACGTGTGTAGTGTTTCGTGCTTTATTGGTTTAATAGCTTTCTTATGCTGTACTAGAGGAAGCTCGAAGCTACAGACTCCTCACCCTTATGGTTGCAATGTGCAAAGGTGCAAAGATGGCCACTTAACCGATGCGGTATTACTGCAGTAGACATAGCTTATTACGGAGATAAGGACTGTTGATACACACTGCCTATTTAAGGGCTCGCTCACATATAGAAAACCAAAATTTTCGAGCCTTTTTACTCGACCTCGCAACAAGGAAACTTATGTGTCTTTTAATGTTATGTATGACGTTTTATTGAATAGCTTAGAGCGTTAGGAATTTCACCGATTACGCCATGTGTGGTGTAATTTTAGTTGTTTTAATAGTAGTACATGATATGTATGTCTATATCACGTTATGGAAGACATTATTTTGGCCACGTTAGAAAGCTATTTCAAATGTCATATTCGTGCTAGTGTAGGACTTACATACAAGAAAGTGTTCCAAGCTATATGCATATAAAAGACTTTTCTGAATGCAATATCATTACAGAATACGTCAGCGCCAGATGCCTATGTTTTTCTTACTTCTGAGTAGGTGTCCAATGCAGATACGCCTATTCACTCGCACTAGCATGCTACACAACCCATCCATACATCTTGTACAAAAAAGGAAAGAGATAACATGACCATGTATCTTCCGCCTTACAGTAAGCCGCTTACGATAGCAAACAGTCGTCAAAAGTCGTTATCGTCGTCGTATTTCAAATTGAATGGCCCTTAGATAGCGATAGATTTGTGTCAAAGTACAATTTGAAGCAGTTGGTGGAAAAGTTTACCAAATTGCATTTGGTGAATAATATAAGACATGGTATGATAAATTATGAGTGTCGGAGAAAATTTGTTAGAAAAAAACACGCTTGTTTTTGCTTGCAAGTTGCATTGAACTAAAGGAAAAATAAATAAGGTAAAGAATAGATGAAAAGTAGGATGGATGCAAGAGGCTCAAGATCGCTCCATGTGTAGCGCCTTGGGGGAGGCCTATGTCCAGCTGTTGAAATCATTCGGCTGATATAACGAAGGTAAAGAAAATTATACTTATTTAGGTAGTGTCTGCGAAAATTATGCACCGAATAAATACTGAAAAGAAGGTAATTTCACTGGAAATTTTGCATTTTGTTTCTAACAACGGCTAGGTTAAGCAACGTTTGCGAAGTTAACAATTAGGATGATTGCCCCCTCGCTGTGGAATTTATATGTTACCGCTATTAAACTTTAATAGTCTGCCTACCCCCTCAGGGATACAGTCGTGAGTCTACGGAGTCTACTAGTGAGTCTATAGTATAAACCAAAAGTTATTCTGGTGATATGATTAATCCCTGTTTTGTTATGACTTTTGTTTGGGGTTTTATTGACCATAACGTCCGAAGCAAGAGTTCATTACTCAGTAGAATTCGCCTGCGGCTCTTGACGAGTTAATTATATACCTAAATCTTCCTCAGGAATCACTAGATATCTATTAGTGAAAACCGTACAAAAATCCATTCGCTAGTTTTCAAGCACAGTTTTAAAGAATATCGCGGTCAAGAAAAAAGGAGGACTTTATTTTACACACAAGGCTTATTAAACTATTCAAGAATATTTAAATGACAAATTTAATTAATTTGGTGACTTATATAATAATGATTAACGAATGATTAATTCAAATTAAATTTACGTAATTAGCAAAATATTGACATTGTATAAATTCTAATTTCACTGACTTGTTTTAATCGCATCATTGCAAAAACTAAGTCTGATAATTCTATAAATATAATTGTACGCTTGACAAGCTGAATACAGCCGAACCACTTTATTTTTTTTCATCTATATACTTTCACCTATATTCGCAATAAACGATTTGAATTTGAAATTTTATAAAATGTATAGATAGGTAGAGAAAACAGAATCCCCGAATTATTGAAACAAGCCCATCATTTGTTGTAATTTAAGGAAATAATCTGTATCCGTATCTTCCGATTGATACTCTAAAATATTCACCTTAAATAAAGACGAACGAGCAATATCTCAGGCGATTGGATATCTTCGACCGCCGATATTTTAAATAAATGTTAATATTCAACCCGACAAGGCACGCTTCTAAAAGGAAATGCCGGGTAAAATGAAATACTTTATTAAATTATAATGAAAGTTCAATTTGTATTGAAGATGTTTTAAAAAAGGTTTTGAAATAAGGTTTTGAGTAATTTGAACTTTAATTCTTCAATTTATTTAGTGCAAAATAAAATAATCTTTAGAAATATAAAGAAATTCTTACAATAATTCATCGGGAGAATTGGGCTTTTGACAGCAGCACCTACAGGCACGGCACCTAAGTAGCGCTGTTTCTAGGCATCGAATTATGAGGAAACTTAAGATGTAACCTAGCTGTTTTGTCACGATATTTTACTCCACCGTTAAGCAAGCGAGAAGCACATCACCTCAAAAAGTTATTGGTCCACGTCTTGGATTCGAACTTAAGACTCCATGCGTAGCAGTCGATGGTCTTCCTATTAGGCTTTTGTTGCCTGAAAACTCCCACTGCGTCAAAACGAAACGAAAAAAATGCATATATCAAATCTTATAAGAATCTCAAATTCACATCCAAATATGCAGCCAAACTTGCATTCAGTTACTGCAGTACAATATTACTCTATATTGGAAAAGACCGCCAGATTCATTTTGTTTTTTCTGACAATAAAATAAAAGACAGAGCTCTTAGTAGTGACGTAAACAAACCACTTGGGACGACGTTGCCGCTACTTTTCCACTGTGCTATATCGGCTGTGTATTCAAAAGAGCTGTGTTAGTAAGCTGAGTGGTCTGCGAGACATACAACTACCTATCGTCGTGGACAGGTGGCAGCGCTAGCTTAGTAGAGATATGATGAACCAACAGACTGTCATGCAGAAGGTATCTGGATCAAATCCATGGAACGCATCACTGACTTTTCAAAGCATGTTAAATTGTTAATTAATGCTTGGCCCGTACCTCGGCTGGGACGTTACGCCGCCAGTCCCATCTGAAACGAATATCTGTGACAATCATGATGGGGAGTTGGTACACGTGATTACACTGATACAGGCCGAGGAATATTGCCATACCTTTGGGTTACGACGGTAGAATGGCAGCCTTTCTGTAGAACAGCTAATACATATAGACTAAGACTAGATTTGTCAGTTTATTAGGTAAGCGAACCTCGGGTTTAAAGCGAAATTTTTGGTGCGACCATGATTACGCTAAGACGGTGATGATGATGAATATTGAATAGTCGACTTGTTAAATCAGGCAGTTTGAACAGTAAATAATTCATGTACTTCCCTGCTTAGTTGTATGGGAGACAAAATCAGCGCTAGGACATAGCTTTTCTTCACACACAACTCAGCTACCTCACCTCGCTCATCTCAATGTACACATAGTCTTACCCTACAATAGATAGCACCGATTTAACAGTGTGTACTGAGATATTTTGCTTTTATTGATAGCGTATATTCTTTACTAGGTAATGGTTTTACGTGATCTGATTTCTTAGGTTCCTTCTGGTTGATATTATGAAATCTGTATATATTAAATTCTTGCGTTACTGACTGACTGGCAGACAATGCACAGCACTAAGAGAGGATTGATTTTTAGAAATTCTACCCTACGAGGGACTTAGTCGCACGCGAGCGGAGCCCTGGCCGAAGTCTAGTATATTATAAAATTCTTGCGTTCATCATCATCAGCCCTTTATACTGTCCCACTGCTGGGCACGGGCCTCTTCTCACTATGAGAAGGGTCAGGCCAGAGTCCACCGCGCTGAATGGCATTATACAGATAAACGACGCTCAGCCGAAACTACTATGCGCAAGAAGCTGAAATTTTGCACGGATGTTCCTTGGAGACCCCTGGGTAAGAAGGAATTTTCCGAAGTGACCACTGGATCGGATATAAACGGTCAAATAAAAAAAATGTGTGGACGTAGCTTCAGGCATTCTCTGAGTTATGAATGCATAATACCGGCGAGAGTTTAATGGTTAGAAACAAGCAAAAGAATATCCGTTTTCTTATCTCATCCATTGGAGTACCTACTGATGTGAACGTAATACCAGCGCAAACATTCAATACGAACATTAGTAATTAGAATAGGTATACCCACGGCGCCAGTAGTTATCGAGTATCGCGACAACAGATGTTTATATTCTGAGGTAGAACCTACATTATTGCAAAGTTCCATCAAAATCTATTCAGTAGTTTTTGTGTGAAAGGGAAACAAACATCATTCCATCGCCACAAACATTCGTGTTTATATTATACGTATCAAGATCCGTATACAACCGTGACCTATCGTTATTAACACGAAATAATTTACAACAATATTTGTACCACTTTAGACCACTCCACAACACAGCGCATCGGTAATAGCGGAACAACCGTTTAAACAATCTCCTATCTGCAGCTTTAGCAGAACTTAACCCGCTTAGAAAATTCAATACTCTTTGCAAATTAAATTCCATGGGTTATTGTCTTCCTCTCGACTTGTATTTCGTTTTAAATAATAACAACAGATAAACAAGGCGTCTAATTTTGTAATGTTAAACATCATTGTGTTAATACTTCACGAATCTAAAGATAATAGCCTCGGGATCCGTAAACGTTGACATGATAAGGGTACCCATTGTTTCCTTGCTAATGAAAATTCGTAATAGATATTGCGTTTTATTATTTTACTTTGTACAGTTTGGCGTACTTTTATTATGGTTGAATGTGCTTTAAACCACTGACATGGGGTATTTGTCTTGGCATGTGCCCGGCCGGCGTATGAAACATTACTTATTGTACGACGTTTTCAATGAATTCAAACTAAGTATGAATAGCCTCGTCCTGCCCAAGCCAATTTAGAATCTGTTTGGTAATTCTGCCCACTGTTCTCTTCAAAGTACAAAATCTTACAAGTGCTTCCTGCCCAGAAAAATTACATAAAAAGAAAAGGTCATGCATAAGATATATATATTTTTTTTATTTTTTTATGACAGTAAATAGATCATAATGAAACGATTCACGCTATTTTTATAGTCATACATTTTGTTTTGATTTTTGAAGGACAGTGGGCAGAATTTAGAATTTTACAATATTTTAGATGAACAGGAACCGTGAAGTATGTTTTGTGATTTTGAAATCACAATGGGCAGGACGAGGATAGACAAATGCATCGCTAAATTCGCAAACAGTGATCAAGAGTGTTTTCACATTCATTATCTAGGCTGATTTCAGTCGATAATTAGCTACGCCAGCTAAACGGTGCGTGAACGAGTTTTCCATAATGTTCTCCGAACACATGACAATGTGAAGTGTTTCAATTCACTCTTGGCCAACGGGGTAGACCCTTCTCATTAAGTTGTTGATCGTAATGTTGTCAATATTAGTTTTATTCGGGATATAGGTATAGATGAGTGTTATACCTACACCATGTACGAGTACTACGTAAAACCTAGTTCAATGACACATAATCCTTGTTGCGCTTATAGGCTTATAAGAAGGGTATGTTAAACTAGATTTCATACATTGTGTACTTCTTGGCTTATGGATATGACGGAGAGCGTGGGTCCATATGTATGTCTGTAGGCGTAGGCTCCACCCACGCAATGGCGGTATATCGGCATGCGTGGACGGTTTTTATAAGATTCAACGTCCTATTATTAAATCTATACCGTTTTTTTATTGGACGACATGATTTATAACGACCTTGTAGCTATTTTTATCGAAACACGGAAGAAATGTTCATTCCGAATAAGTTATTAGAGTTCCGTAGTAAGCTACAAGGAACCCTTATTGTTTCGACTTTATACGGCAATTTTAAGCACTACAGGTCTACAATTTTGCAAGGTTATACAATACATTGTGATAACACGGAGAAAACTGTTTAATAAAATTCTGTAAAGGTTTTGATTTAAGGGTAGCTCACATACCCATACGTAAATGCAAATAATATTTTGTTTAATTTTTATGTATGTCGAGTAGGGTATCGTTAGATACTGTAGCGGCTGCTGACGCTACAAATTATATACAAGGCACGATATTGTGTAAGTGCGGCGCAGCAGTCGTCTTCCCGCTCCCACACAGTTAGGTCGTAGTTATGTAGTTTATTTATAATGGGAAAGATAATGTAACACTGTACACATGTAGTTTATTTATAAGTATATTAAAATGTGGTACCACAGTAAAAGTATATATTTTCATCTTTGGAATCTTTCTTTTATCTCTCGACACAACATCATCTCATACCCCTACAGATACGACTTTTAAATACTCTAAGGGTTTGGTTTAGCCGTTTTTATATTCAGGGTTCTGTTTGAGAAATATTTACAAAAAAACAACACCAATTGCAAAGTGCCCTCCCCCTAACTTCTAAACTGTAGTATTTAAGTATGTGGGTATAAACTATGCTAAAAAGTGACATATATATTATAATGTATTTTCAATGAAAATTATAACAGTTCATTAGTTTTACTAATATTTTTAACGAGTAACGATAAACAATTATGTTAAACTTCTACTTTTGATCGATAAATGAATATTGTGCTTTAGTCCTACTACGCTTAGGTTACTGGGTAAGATACAGAACCCTACACTGAGCGAGGCTCGACACGCACTTGACCGGTTTTATTAGACGACATGATTTATAACGACTTTGTAGCTATTTTTATCGGAAACACTGAAATCCATTTCTTTCTTAATGTATTATTTTTGAACCTGTTTGTTCAGGGGTTTTTGTATTTACTTAGATATATGTGAACCCTGTGTCAATTTGATTAAAGTTATAATTGATTCTACATAATATGTTGACATAATTTTTTGACCAAATCAAAGATGCATTACGTGTCTGTTATACGTGTGTAGTGTTTCGTGCTTTATTGGTTTAATAGCTTTCTTATGCTGTACTAGAGGAAGCTCGAAGCTAGTTGTATCAACAGATACACACTGCCTATTTAAGGGCTGGCTCACATCTAGAAAACCAAAATTTTCGAGCCTTTTTCATACGACCTCGCAACAAGGAAACTTAAGTATATTTTAATGTTATGTATGACGTTTTATTGAATAGCTTAGAGCGTTAGGAATTTCACCGATTATGCCATGTGTGGTGTAATTTTAGTTGTTTTAATAGTAGTACATGATATGTATGTCTATATCACGATATGGAAGACATTATTTTGGCCACGTTAGAAAGCTATTTCAAATGTCATATTCGTGCTAGTGTAGGACTTACATACAAGAAAGTGTTCCACGCTATATGCATATAGAAGACTTTCCTGAATGCAATATCATTACAGAATACGTCAGCGCCAGATGCCTATGGTTTTCTTACTTCTGAGTAGGTGTCCAGTGAAGATACGCCTATTCACTCGCACTAGCATGCTATTTCACAACCCATCCATACATCTTGTACAAAATAGGAAAGGCATAGCATGACCATGTATCTTCCACCTTACAGTAAGCCGCTTACGATAGCAAACAGTCGTCAAAAGTCGTTATCGTCGTCGTATTTCAAATTGAATGGCCCTTAGATAGCGATAGATTTGTGTCAGAGTACAATTTGAAGCAGTTGGTGGAAAAGTTTACCAAATAGCATTCGGTGGATAATATAAGACATGGTGTGATAAATTATGAGTGTCGGAGAAAATTTGTGGGAAAAATACGCTTGTTTTTGCTTGCAAGTTGCATTGGACTAAAGGAAAAATCAATAAGGTAAAGAATAGATGAAAAGTAGGATGGATGCAAGTGGCTCAAGATCGCTCCATGTGTAGCGCCTTGAGGTAGTCCTATGTCCAGCTGTTTAAATCATTCGGCTGTATGAAGAAGGTAAAGAAAATTATACTCATTTAGATAATGTCTGCGAAAATTATGCACGGAATAAATACTGAAAAGAAGGTTATTTCACTGGTAATTTTGCATTTAGTTTCTAACAACGGCTAGGTTAAGCAACGTTTGCGAAGTTAACAATTAGGATGATTGACCGCTTACTGTGGAATTTATATCTTACCGCTATAAAACTTTGATAGTCTGCCTTCAGGGATACAGTCGTGAGTCTACGGAGTCTACTAGTGAGTCTATAGTATAAACCAAAAGTTATTCTGGTGATATGATTAATCCCTGTTTTGTTATGACTCTTGTTTGGGGTTTCATTGACCATAACGCGAACGTCCGAAGCAAGAGTTCATTGCCCTCGTTTATATTTTTTTACTAGAATTCGCCCGCGGCTCCCGCCGCGTTAATTGTATGCCTAAACCTTCCTCAGGAATCACTCTATCTATTGGTGAAAACCGTACAAAAATCCATTCGCTAGTTTTCAAGCACAATTTTAAAGAATATCGCGGGCAGGAAAAAAGGACTTTATTTTACACACAAGGCTTATTATACTATTCAAGAATATTTAAATGACTTTAATTAATTTGATGACTTATATAATAATGATTAACGAGTGATTAGTAATTTAAATTAAATTTACGTAATTAGCAAAATATTGAATTTGTATAAATTCTAATTTCACTGACTTGTTTTAATCGCATCATTGCAGAAACTAAGTCTGATAATCCTATTAATATAATTGCACGCTTGACAAGCTGGATATAGCCGAACCACGTTCCATCTATGTACTTTCACCTATATTCGCAATAAACGATTTGAATTTGAAATTTTATAAAATGTATAGATAGGTAAAGAAAACAGAAAACAAATCCCCGAATTATTGAAACAAGCCCATTATTTGTTGTAATTTAAAGAAAAAAACTGAATCCGTATCTTCCGATTGATACTCTAAAATATTCCCCTTAAGGCGAGGTTGCAGTACAGTGCGTAGCTCGACCTCACCCCCCGCAAAAACAAAAACACGGGGGTGGCGTCAGCGAGTGAGCGGGAGGAGGGGAGGGGGGGTTTCGTGTGTGCGTGTGCCACAGCGCAGCGTAAAAAAACCGTAGATGAGTTATGCGAACTTCAAAAGTGGCACATTAAAAACTGACAAATTCATGACAAACCTTTTTTTTCTAAATGGCTCATTTGGCTTTAGTCGCGTACGCGCTGCGGTCGGAAGCGCTCGCTCTTTTACTCGCGTGTGTGTACGTTACATTTGAAAATGCCGTCGTGTGTAATGAGATTTTGCTAAAGTAGTAAAACTATAGTAGGAAAATGACTAAGAGTTATGGAATCACTTCTCATTCATGAGTATTACAATATTACAACGTTTTATTTACAATTTATAATAAATTCAGTACCACAAATAATAGTGAATAAAAAAAATGGCATTTAGCGAGAGTAAAAGAGAAGCAGTATTGTGCGTGTTCAAAGACTAAAAAACTAAGTATCCAGATGGGACATTCGTAATAATATAATACTGGTGTGTGTTTTTGTCAAGTAATAAAAGTGATTTGAGGCTGAATCAACACAATATATTATTATTATAGAAATACAAAATCATACGTAAGTTACAAACATTGACGGATGATCAAAGTCCATTCACTTGTTCTTGTTTTTCTCCTTTTAGTATTAAACAACTAAGTAGATTGTATTGCACAGTTTTGCTGCCGACCCACCGTACCCCTGGCAGTACCCCTGGGGGTATGGTGGGTCTTTCAAAGCTTAACCGTACTCCCAGATAATATTGTTGTGTAATTAGTTAATTAATTTCAGTTCGTTAATTTCAAGTTCCACTATTTTGTGGGATCATTCCCAGTATAGTAGTAGTATTGAACAATTCTATGATAGAACTGTCCTAATTCTATTAGCACAACTTGATGAGGAGAACAGAACTAATGGGATAAGTAATAGGAAATGTCCCAGTCTAGTTCTATGTATGTTTTTACAATGGTATTCAATAGAACTACTGGGAATGATCCGTAGTGTCACGTCATCGTGCTCATATATCCGAATAAATATGTTTTGTAGACGTTGATTTGTTTAATGTGTAAAACAAATGAACGTCTACAAAACAAATGAACGCCTACAAAACAAATGAACGTCTACAAAACAAATGACTTACAGAAAGTGATCAGCTATCGATAGTGATTGCAGAAAACAGGTGCATGCGATTTTCAACCTAATTGACATTAGTCAGAATTTATAATTTTATTACCCTAATATTGCCAGAAAGCGAGAAAAAACAAAAAAAAAAGTTTTTCATGAATTGTCAATAAGGTCGAAAATCGCATGCACCTGTTTTTTGCAATCACTATCGATAGCTGATCACTTTCTGGTAGTCATTTGTTTTGTAGACGTTCATTTGTTTTGTAGACGTTCATTTGTTTTGTAGACGTTCAATTGTTTTGTAGACGTTCAATTGTTTTGTAGACGTTCATTTGTTTAAAACATTTTTATAAATACATATTTATTCGGATTTGTGAGCGTGATGTTGTGACACTACCCTTGTAAAACATACATAGAACTAGTGGTAAATTTCCTATAACTGTTTCCCATTAGTTCTATTCTTCTCATCAAGTTGTGCTAATAGAACTAGTGGGAAAAAAAGTATCACTAGTTCTATCATAGAACTGTTCAATAGAACTAGTGGGAATGATTCGACAGCGCAAGGATGATGATGATGATGACGGGTCTTCAACAGTACCACAGATTATACCTATAATATACAAAGCATTATAATAAACCATTAGCAGTAATACCTAAACGTTTTATTCTCTAATTTCTTAAATCTCCTTGTTGCACTATATCATCGTACTAGCGCTTGTCTTCGCTTGTCTAAAAATACAAAAACGTAAGTAGTAAGTCATTATCATACGAGAGATAACACTGTTCAGTTTAATGTCCACGTAGCACGTTGGTATAACACTACGAGCATTTCAGCCAGGAGTACGGTTAAGCTTTAAAAGACCCACAATACCCCCAGGGGTATTGCCAGGGCTACGGTGGGTCCGCAGCGCACAGTTTTTATATTAACGTACAATTCCATTCATTGAATGAAATGTACTTTTTTAATAAATGTTATAAATAAATCACATCGACTTTTTATTTTCCTACCTTAAATGAATTAATCAAATTTACTTTGAGGCGAATTGAATTTACTCAAGACAGACAAAGTGATCATGTCACATCTGAGTCAAATTATTGTTTGTGAAACGGTCAGCATGATGTCACAATGCGCTTCGGTCCAGAGAGTATGATATGTTTATCTCTATTTCGCGCTTGCGATTAGATGTGCTATCTCACTTACACTTATTATCTAATTCTTAGTGTGTCGTTTTGACATATTTATATTAGTGTGCGTACGCTTTTCGCGATGCGTGCCACTCGTAAGCTCCGTCATGTTACCTTGTCAGTAACCTGTCTACGGTTTCTTACTAGTATGTCTATGGTTCGAACGATTGAGTTTGGAATACGAATTACTTTGTACTTTTTCGAAAACGTACATGCGGGGGTGGAGGGGGATTTTGCGGAGCAACGACGTACGTCCGCCCTCAATCACGCCTAGACAGGCACTGATGAACGGCCGGCGAGCGATATAATGCCAACATTTTGACTATTTTTTTTCTTGGAGAAAAATGATAACGAAATTACGAAATCTGATTTTACCATTTATTTTAAAATAAAGAGCTGTTTCTATTGATAATACTTTCATATAAATTCATTATGGAATCTCTAAGCAGTACACGTTTAAAATTGTGATTTAGTGCCATGTTTGACATTTTTTTTTATCGAACCAATCATTCCAAATCGTGTTTCTATCTTTACGATTTACTAGAAGATATGTTCAACTTTTATACTTTAATTTTTATTCATTAAAAATATCATAGTTCATGGGACTTTCAGACGTTCAAAAATCTTAAAAAGTACTGCAACCTCGCCTTAAATAAAGACGAACGAGCAATATCTCAGGCGATTAGATATCTTCGACCGCCGATATTTTAAACAAAAATTAATATTCAACCCGACAAGGCACGCTGCTAAAAGGAATTGCCGGGTAAAATGAAATACTTTATTCAATTATAATGAAAGTGCTATTTGAATTTTTGTGTTGAAGATGTTTTAAAAACGGTATTGAGTAATTTGATCTTTTAAGAACAATTTATTTAGTGTAAAATGGAATAAGTTTTAGCAATATAAAGAAATTCTTTAAATAATTCATCGGAAGAATTGGGTTCTTGACAACAGCAGCGGCATCTACAGGATAAGTAGCGTTCCCCCTGTGGGATCTCCACCTTGTCGTGGTGGAGGGCCTCAGTAACCGTGGGTTGGATACCCACGGTGAAGCTAAGCGGGATCCTCAGGAATCACTCTATCTATTGGTGAAAACCGTACAAAAATCCATTCGCTAGTTTTCAAGCACAATTTTAAAGAATATCGCGGGCAGGAAAAAAGGACTTTATTTTACACACAAGGCTTATTATACTATTCAAGAATATTTAAATGACTTTAATTAATTTGATGACTTATATAATAATGATTAACGAGTGATTAGTAATTTAAATTAAATTTACGTAATTAGCAAAATATTGAATTTGTATAAATTCTAATTTCACTGACTTGTTTTAATCGCATCATTGCAGAAACTAAGTCTGATAATCCTATTAATATAATTGCACGCTTGACAAGCTGGATATAGCCGAACCACGTTCCATCTATGTACTTTCACCTATATTCGCAATAAACGATTTGAATTTGAAATTTTATAAAATGTATAGATAGGTAAAGAAAACAGAAAACAAATCCCCGAATTATTGAAACAAGCCCATTATTTGTTGTAATTTAAGGAAATAATCTGAATCCGTATCTTCCGATTGATACTCTAAAATATTCCCCTTAAATAAAGACGAACGAGCAATATCTCAGGCGATTAGATATCTTCGACCGCCGATATTTTAAACAAAAATTAATATTCAACCCGACAAGGCACGCTGCTAAAAGGAATTGCCGGGTAAAATGAAATACTTTATTCAATTATAATGAAAGTGCTATTTGAATTTTTGTGTTGAAGATGTTTTAAAAACGGTATTGAGTAATTTGATCTTTTAAGAACAATTTATTTAGTGTAAAATGGAATAAGTTTTAGCAATATAAAGAAATTCTTTAAATAATTCATCGGAAGAATTGGGTTCTTGACAACAGCAGCGGCATCTACAGGATAAGTAGCGTTCCCCCTGTGGGATCTCCACCTTGTCGTGGTGGAGGGCCTCAGTAACCGTGGGTTGGACACCCACGGTGAAGCTAAGCGGGATCCCGGAAGTGGACGCTACGCATGGGCTTGGAGCCTGTGCAGGATGCGTCCAAGGGTGCGGGTGCGAGGGACAGTTCTGCATGTCCCTCGCAGTCGGGTGCGATGGCGCGAGGAGAGGCGTGTCGGTGTTGCGTTGCCGTGCGCAACCAAATCTCCCGCAACCAAATGGGGGCGCACAATTCGATGCGTTGCGGTGGGGCCGCAGAGGAAGAGGAGATGCGGTGTTGTCAGGTTGCCGTCCTCCCTATCCTCTGCGGCCGCTGGGTGTGTTGGCGGCGGAGCCCAACACATTCATCCGCCACCAAGGAGTTTGTGGCCTTCGGGCTATCCGCCGGGGTGCCAGGGTAGAATGATAACGCGAACCCCTGGCGCCCCAAAATGGGATGGAAGTATGCACTGTGGTTTAAGTGAGTATTACGGCTTTGCTCTCCAGCCGTCGAGTTCCACCTACCCCCGCTTTGCATCCTGCGGTTTATGCGTAAATGCATTTCCACAGTGAGAAAAAAAAAGGCTAAGCGTTGTTTCTAGGCATCGAATTATAAGGAGGTTTAAGTATAACCTAGCTGTTTTGTCACGATATTTTACTTCACCGTTAAGCAAGCGAGAAGCACATCACCTCGAAAATTTATTGGTCCTCGTCTTGGATTCAAGCCTAAGACTCTCTGCGTAGCAGTCGTTTGTCTTCCCATTAGACTTTTGTTGCCTGAAAACTCCCACTGCGTCAAAACGAAACGAAAATAAATTCATATATCAAATCTTATAAGAATCTCAAATTCACATCGAAATATTCAGCCAAGTCTGCATTCAGTTACTGCAGTACAATTTTATACTACATTGGAAAAGACCGCCAGATTCATTTGCTTTTTTCTAACTATAAAATAAAAGACAGACCTCTTTGTAGTGACGTAAACAAACCACATGGGGCGACGTTGCCGCTGCTTTGCCACTATGCTATATAGTCTGTGTATTTAGAAGATATGTGTCAGTAAGCTGAGCGGTGTGCGAGAAATACATCTACCATTATTGTCGTCGACATTTAGCAGCGATAGCGAGGACATCTCGACTAGGCTATTGCTGGCACCTTTCGACATATGAAACCATGTATCAACAGATTGCCATGCAGAAGATAGCTGGTTCTGACCCACGGTACGCATCACTATTCTGATGTATATTTGAATTGTCAATTATAGCTTGCCCGATTCACTGCGGGTACGTTATGCCATCAAACTCAGCTGGCATATTTTTTTTTTATATTAATAGGCGGCAAAGGAGCAGACGGATTGCCTGATGGTAAGCAATTACCGCCGCCCATGGATACAAGCAACACCACACGAGTCACAAGTGCGTTGCCGCCCCTTGGGATTGGGAAAAGGGATAGGATGAGGAGTGGGATGAGGGAGAAGGAATAGGGGATAGGGCCTCCGGCACTCTCACTCACCGAACGAAATGTAACAGTTTAAGTAATGTTACTTTACGTCGATTTTCTGTGAGAGGGTAGTACTTCCGCGGTCGAGCCGACCCATTCATGCTGAAGTCAGCAAGGCTCTACTACCTTCAATAACAGCTTTGACAGTCATAATGTGTATCGTCTCAGAACCCTGATGCTGGTCTGACCTATGGAATATTGCTTTACCTTTGGGTTGCGGAGGTTAAATGGCAGTCGCTATGTGGAACAGCTAATATACTGACAAATCTGGTTAGACTTGTAAGTAAACTTCGGGCTTCAAAGTGAAAATTTTTGATGTGACCATAATGACGCTAAGAAGGTAATGATGATGATGAATATTGAACAATCATCGACTGGTTAAATCGGGCAGAATGAGCAGTAGCTAATCAATTTACTTCACTCGTTAGCTAGTCGGTCAGTTAGTACTTAGTAGGTTACTCCTAGTAGACTAAATCAGCGACGTCAAAGTGAAAGTTCACCTACCTCGCTCATCTCGATGAACAGACAGCCTTACCCTACAATAGATAGCACCGATTTAACAGTGTGTACTGAGCTATTTTGCTTTTATTGAAAGCGTATATTCTTTACTAGGTAATGGTTTTACGTGATCTGATATAAGACGTTCTTTCTAGTTGATATTATAAAACCTGTTTTAATAAAATTCTTGCGTTACTGATTGGCTGATAGAAAATATTATACACAGACGAAAACTATTGTTTCTTGAGGTCTGTAAAGGTGCATTAAGAAGGGATTTCCCGAAATTCGGACGGATGTGAGAACAAACGTTTAAATTTAAAAATGATATGAGAGGGTATTGTTTTTGGCATGAGTTATGAATGCACAATAGCGGCGATAGTTTATATTGATTGTCTATTATTGATTGTGTGATTTTATCCCATCAACCGGAGTACCTACCAATGTGGACGTAGTACCAGCGCAGAAAATCGACACGAACACTTGAGTTTGTCAACACGAAGTAAATTACAAAAATGTTTAATATGTTTATTATTTATTTAGTGTAAACTCATGTGTAAGTAGGTATAGCTATATTTTGTACCACTTCAAAATCCTCCAACACAGCGCATCGGTAATAGCGGAACAACCGTTTAAACAATCTCCTATCTGCAGCTTTAGCAGAACTTAACCCGCTTAGAAAATTCAATACTCTTTGCAAATTAAATTCCATGGGTTATTGTCTTCCTCTCGACTTGTATTTCGTTTTAAACAATAACAACAGATAAACAAGGCGTCTAATTTTGTAATGTTAAACATCATTGTGTTAATACTTCACGAATCTAAAGATAATAGCCTCGGGATCCGTAAACGTTGACATGATAAGGGTACCCATTGTTTCCTTGCTGATGAAAATTCGTAATAGATATTGCGTTTTATTATTTTATTTTGTACAGTTTGACGTACTTTTATTATGGTTGAATGTGCTTTAAACCACTGACATGGGGCATTTGTTTTGGCATGTGCCTGGCCGACGTATGAAACATTACTTATTACTTTATGTACGACGCTTTCATTGAATTCAAACTAGGTATGAATAGACGCATGCATCGCAAACAGCGATCAAAAGTGTTTTCACATTCAAGGCCGATTTCAGTCGATAATTAGGTACGCCAGCTAAACGGTGAGGGAACGAGTTTTCCATAATGTTCTCCGAACACATGACTATGTGTAGTGTTTCAATTCACTCTTCGCCAACGTGGTAGACCTTACTCTTATTATAAAACCAATCAATTTCTGTATTGTAACTGCATTACCTAGTTTTATATTTAATGCATGCCGTGGCAAACTCTAATTAAGGCAACACTTCACAATGTTTATGAATAACTAGAGGACGCCAGCAGCTACGCCTGCATTGTTTTTTAAATTTACCCGTTTTGGCCGATCCCGTGGGAATTTCAGGAAATTCCTATTTAGTACACCCCTACGGTCCCCAAGGAACATGCATGCCAAATTTCAGCTTCCTGTGCCCAACAGTTTCGGCTGTAGCGTGTCTGTCAGTCAGTCAGTAACGTAAGGATTTTATATATTAAGATTATTAACCACGTTCTGTACTCTTGGTGTATGCTTTGTTGATTATCCTCAAGTAAATATACATATAGTTAATAAAACATATTGTTCAAGAAGGCTGATAAGCTAGGCAAAACTTTAACCTTTACCTTTACATAGGCAACCACTGCGGATTCAACGATATTGCATATTACTCATGCCAATAGCTTTATAAAATATCTTAAAACAGACTCTGTCCTCAGACTTACACAAGTCTGGCACACTAGTCATAAATATGACCGAAGCCCACACAATCTACATCCGAACAACACAAGAACCTTCCAAGTAATCAGTAAGCAAACAGGACTCTGTCGAATCTGTTAGGCTACATTAATCATGACTACTGTCTCCAACAAATGATTGGCCGCAGTTGCCCCGCTCTCAATAACACCCCTCGCTTTGTAGCTTGCAATTTTGCCTGATAAACAGTGAACACGGACGGAATACTAATTCTGTTTACTTCAATGTTGTTCCACAGTGTCACAAGATGGTGCTGGTGCCGGTAGAATAATGTGATTTGAATAAAATATGCAAATTGGGAGATGGTGAATTTGTGGATTTACGCGCTTGGGACGTTGCGATAGCATTGAATATAATGTTATTTATTAATGTGTGTATCTTTTGAGTAAAGTGTGTAACGACGAGAAGATTTCAACAAATATATACATTCAACTTCTTGATTAGAAATGCGGTGTATGTTAAAATCTTCTAGGATACTTTATTTTTAGTTCATCGACTATAATGATGGATTAATATGTTAACATTCCACGAAAATAAATTTAATATATACCTACTGTACGATTTTAAACTCGGGGACTTGTTTACAATTATTTTATCAGTTTTAGTCACGTAGGCATTTTTCATAAGACTTATACTGAAGACATCTAATAAGAATAACTCTTTATTTAGTCTTCACCTGGACACTATTGATTTGTGCTAGTCAAAAATTAGTGCAAAAAGAGTGACAAGTGTAAAAGAGTACTAGAGTAAAATACAAACACACAAAGAGTGACAAGAATAAAATAAATATTTGCACGAATAAAATTCGTCAACAAATAGCGTTAATATCCTTCGGTGTCGAAGCGGTGGGCGGAGTATATTTATTTGTTTGAACACTCCAATCTCAGGAACTAGCTGTCAGATCTGAAAATATGTGTTTGCACTAGCGGGCCTGTTTATTGAGGATGTTTAGAATACATTAAAATCAAGTAGCGGAATATAATGGAAAATATGTACATAAATCCGAAACTGTCAAAATGTCAGGTTCAAATTTATGGGTAACCAGTGAAAATACTATAGAGCCAACGTAAGTACATTAAAAAATTCCATTCCAACAAACTTTCGGAAATTTTGACGACGTTCATACAAAATGATTTTTATCCGTCAAAACCGCCGGTTCAAGGTAAAATAAATTTATGAACGAAAGGTGAACGCCATTGTAGGTTTCGCTGTAGTAAATTAAAATTCCATGTAGTGACGGATTAAGAATACTAAGTGTCACAATTCTATTTCATTAAATCCATGATCAGCTTTGTAGCGCTCATAGCGAGACATGACTTGCCATTCGTAACAGATCGGCAAAGTTAAGCAACGCTTGCACAGGTCGCCACTTGGATGGGTGACCCTGTGTGGCATTTACATCTGAACGCTACCGTGTCTCAGAGGGCACGTAAAGCTGTCGGTCCCGGTTCTTGTCTAAGGATAAGGATCATTAGGCCATGTCGGAGGCCTTAGGGCGGCCTGAAAACTCCGACACCAGAGTTGGCCACACGAAAAACAAATATGATCAGCTTCAGAATTAACCACAATTTGATCTGACTGATCTGTCTATATAATGATCATACATTTACAAATGTATGCCAAACAAACAATGGGGAAAATATTCCCTATTTACAATGATTTCCACCCCAATACCATTACCTATTGTGTACAAAAGAATGCCATACAATGGTTTATTATATCGTGCAAATGGGAATAATCATCTAAAGGAAATGTTTAATATTGGTCGATCAACGTGAATATAGCTACTATTTTTAACATTTCAAAGAAAACATATTTTGTTTATATTGTGCATGTAGACAGATGGCTATGCATAGGATATGGGGTTTAAACCCATTGCGTGCATCATTGACTTAAGTGCGTTTTCAATTATTGTCTGTACCTCGCCGAGCACGTTAAGCCGTCGGTCTCAGCTGTCATTGTGACGTGGTAGCCGTCCCTTTCGGACCCTCGACGCCACTGAGATAAGTGCCTCTCTCTCTGCTGGAGCACCGAAGCCTCGTCAGCCTGGCTGCCTACCCTGCCCTGAGTCTTAGCTCTTACCTGTAGTTACCGGGTTTACATTCTGTGTGACGCTTGACAAATAAATGTAATTCGTAACCAACAATACTGTATCTAATTTATCTCTCTACACACAAATAAACGTTACATCATGAAGATTTTTAACAGTCTTTATAGGAAAACAAATCCCTTGAATATAATGGTCTTATACCATGGAATATTGCTATACCTTTGGTTGTGGAAGTGAGACAGTAGTCGCTCTGTGGAACAGCTAATATTCTGTCAAATGTGGACTTCAAAGTTGTTGGATGCTGAGACAACGCTAGGATGTAGGCGATGATGATGAATAACTGACATTTTTTTTACAGAAAATGTATCATAATTTGTAACTTTGTTTTCCATGCGAAAATCCAAATACGGTAGACAATTAGCACTAGGTAAATATATTTAATGTCATATTGTATTATTTCTGAAGGCGATAAGATCGTAAGGACAAGAGAAAACACAAACAGATCGATTAACGTATTGTAGATATAACGCTGAATGCTGAAAATAACCTTGAATATTGCTCTCTGTCGTTTTGCCTAGGTGTGAAAGTGATACTGCTACTAAAGATAATCCTTTTTATGATATAAATAGCTGATACTGTAATGGGATGCTTTGAGAAATATGAATTAAATTACCGTATGGCGTTGTGGTTTAAGCGGGCGCGTCGTCATTCAACGCCGCGAGAGTTAGGTTCGATCCCCACATGGGACAACACTTTGATTCACAAATTGTTGTTCTTTGTGGAATCACTTTGTGAAGCTGATTGGACTTTGTATCCTATATTCCTAGTGCGTTATATATTTTTTCTATTTTTTAGGGTTCCGTACCTAAAAGGTAAAAAAACGGGACCCTATTACTAAGCCTCCGCTGTCTGTCTGTCCGTCTGTCTTATTTATTTTTATTTATTTTAATAATACAACTCCCGCATTAGGACGAAATCCTGTGTCGCGGGGGACTTTACAAACATACAACTAACGGACACAATGAACACCCAGACTCGAAACAACAATTTATGAATTACACAAAGTGTTGTCGTGTGTGGGGATCGAACCCACAGCACTCGGCGCAGTGTCAAGTGGCGAGCCGGCCGCTTAAACCACTACGCCAACCGTGCAGTCAAAAACAAAAAAGTGTCTGTCTGTCACCAGGCTGTATCTCATAAACCGTGATAGCTAGAAAGCTGAAATTTTCACAAATTATGTATTTTGGTTGCCGCTATAACAACAAATGCTAAAAATAAGAAAATTAAAATATTAAGGGGGGATCCCATACAAAAAAAATGATTTTTTTTCGTATTTTTTGCTAAAAATTACTAACTGTAACAGGTAGACGCTTTAAATTTTCACAGAATATGTAGTTGTATATTACCTTTCAAAATAAATAATTAAATAAAAAAAGTAAAAAATAAAGGGGAGCTCCCATACAACAAAAGTAAATTTTAAACAATTTGTTACTCGATCTAAATAAACAGGTAGAAACTTAAAAAGTATTTAATTATACATACAACGAACGTGATTTTCTTTTATAGATGATGGTACGGAACCCTTCGTGCGCGAGTCCGACTCGCACTTGCCCAATTTTTTTTGTTTACTTATTCGATTGCAGGACTGACGCCTCTCTAAACTTGCTTCAAAGTAGCTTTGTGAGTCAAAACGAGGATTCGGCATTCAAAATTATAAAACTGATATTTAATTCAGGACAACAGTATCAGTCTAAATAGGTAATGGATAATATAGACTAGTGAAAAATAAGTTTAAAAACTAAAGCCCGACTTCATAAAAAAAGGGTTCTAAAAAGGACGAAACAAGAAAATAGGTCATTCATAAACCCAGAATAGTATAAGTACAAATATGCTCAATCTAGAGCCGGTGGCCGCACCTATTGTTTACTAGTGGACATGTAGTTACCTGCCATGTTTGTTTAATTCAGGTAAATATTCCTGGTCTTAGGTAGGTATAGGAAATTTGGACAAAATTGATATAGCTTATGTCACCCGGGCCATTATTACGAATCTTTTGATACCGCATTTATTAAAATCGGTTCAGTAGTTTGGGCGATACGGTGGAACATACATATGTACATACATAGTTACATACACACATACTTACATACATAGACTGCCAAAACATTACCCTTCCTTTTGGCTTCGCCGTAGTCGGGTAAAAAGCCAGACACAAATGCCCAGTTGCCCTGTCCACTGCATTAAATAAACTAACTAGATCATTAACCTTTCCAAAGTTCATTCCTGTCGCAATAGAGGACTATGCGTACATTCATATTTATTTACCCGTTGCCATGGTAACGAACTTACGCACACAGGTAACTAAATTTAGTTGCCACACTACACTTTGATAGTCTGCCTTCAGGGATACAGTCGTGAGTCTACGGAGTCTAATTAGTGAGTCTATAGTATAAACCAAAAGTTATTCTGGTGATATGATTAATCCCTGTTTTGTTATGACTCTTGTTTGGGGTTTTATTGACCATAACGTCCGAAGCAAGAGTTCATTGCCCTCGTTTATATTTTTTTACTAGAATTCGCCCGCGGCTCCCGCCGCCTTAATTATATACCTAAACCTTCCTCAGGAATCACTAGATATCTAGTAGTGAAAACCGTACAAAAATCCATTCGCTAGTTTTCAAGCACAGTTTTAAAGAATATCGCGGGCAGGAAAAAAGGACTTTATTTTACACACAAGGCTTATTATACTATTCAAGAATATGTAAATGACAAATTAAATTAATTTGATTATTTATATAATAATGATTAACGAATGATTAATTTAAATTAAATTTACGTAATAAGCAAAATATTGACATTGTATAAATTCTAATTTCACTGTCTTGTTTTAATCGCATCATTGCAAAAACTAAGTCTGATAATTCTACAAATATAATTGCACGCTTGACAAGCTGAATACAGCCGAACCACTGTATTTTTTTCCATCTATATACTTTCACCTATATTCGCAATAAACGATTTGAATTTGAAATTTTATAAAATGTATAGATAGGTAGAGAAAACAGAATCCCCGAATTATTGAAACAAGCCCATCATTTGTTGTAATTTACGGAAATAATCTGTATCCGTATCTTCCGATTGATACTCTAAAATATTCCCCTTAAATAAAGACGAACGAGCAATATCTCAGGCGATTGGATATCTTCGACCGCCGATATTTTAAACAAAAGTTAATATTCAACCCGACAAGGCACGCTGCTAAAAGGAATTGCCGGGTAAAATGAAAAACTTTATTAAATTATAATGAAAGTGCTATTTGAATTTTTTGTATCGAAGATGTTTTAAAAACGGTATTGAGTAATTTGATCTTTTTAGAACAATTTATTTCGTGCAAAATGGAATAAGTTTTAGCAATATAAGGAAATTCTTAAAATAATTCATCGGATGAATTGGGTTCTCTGCAACAGCAGCGCCATCTTCAGTACAAGTAGCGCTGTTTCTAGGCATCGAATTATAAGGAAGCTTATGAAGTAACCTAGCTGTTTTGTCACGATATTTTACTTCACCGTTAAGCAAGCGGCACATCACCTCGAAAAATTATTGGTCCACGTCTTGGATTCGAACCTAAGATTCTCTGAGTAGCATTCGTTTTGATTCCCATTAAGCTTTTGTTGCCTGAAAACTCCCACTGCGTCAGAACGAAAAAAAAAATGCATATATCAAATCTTATAAGAATCTCAAATTCACATCCAAATAGCAGCCAAACCTGCATTCAGTTACTGCAGTACAATATTACTCTACATTGGAAAAGACCGCCAGATTCATTTGCTTTTTTTAACTATAAAATAAAAGACAGAGCTCTTAGTAGTGACGTAAACAAACCACTTGGGGCGACGGTGCCGCTGCTTTGCCACTATGCTATATAGTCTGTGTATTCAGAAAATATGTGTTAGTAAGCTGAGCGGAGTGCGAGAAATACAACTACCAATTGTCGTCGACATTTTGCAACGATAGCGAGGATATCTCGACTAGGCTATTGGTGCCACCTTTCGACATATGAAACCATGAATCAACAGATTGCCATGCAGAGGATAACTGGTTCTGACCCACGGTACGCATCACTTACTATTCTGATGTGTATTTGAATTGTCAATTATAGCTTGCTAGTTTCACTGCGGGTACGTTATGCCATCAAACTCAGCTGGCATATACAGCTTTGACAGTCATAATGTGTGTCATGTCAGAAACCGTGAATATACTGATGCTGGTCTAAGCTATGGAATAATGCTTTACCTTTGGGTTGCGGAGGTTAAATGGCAGTCGCTATGTGGAACAGCTAATATACTGACAAATCTGGTTAGACTAGTAAGTATACTTCGGGCTTTAAAGTGAAAATTTTTGATACGACCATAATGACGCTAAGAAGGTTATGATGATGATGAATATTGAACAATCATCGACTGGCTAAATCGGACAGTATGAGCAGTAGCTAATCAATTTACTTCACTCGTTAGCTAGTCGGTCAGTTAGTACTTAGTAGGTTACTCCTAGTAGACTAAATCAGCGAAATCAAACTGCGAAGAGAAGCTAAGTCCTAGAGCTTTTCTTCGCACACTGTTCAGCTACCTCGCTCATCTCAATGTACACACAGTCTTACTCTACAATAGATAGCACCGAATTAACAGTGTGTACTGAGCTATTTTGCTTTTATTGATTGTGTATATTCTTTACTAGGTAAGGGTTTTACGTGATCTGATTTGTGACGTTCTTTCTAGTTGATATTATAAAATCTGCTTAAAAAATATTCTTGCTTTATTGATTGGCTGATAGACAAGATTATACACAGACGAAAACTATTGTTTCTTGAGGTCTGTAAAGGTGCATCAAGAAGGGATTTCCCGAAATTCGGACGGATGTGAGAACAGACGTTTAAATTTAAAAATGATATGAGAGGGTATAGTTTTTGGCATGAGTTATGAATGCACAATAGCGGCGATAGTTTATCTTGATTGTCTCTTATTGATTGGTTGATTTTATCCCATCAATCGGAGTACCTACCAATGTGAACGTTATACCAGCGCAAAAAATCGACACGAACACTTGAGTTTGTCAACTCGAAATAAATTACAAAAATATTAAATATTTTTGTGTAAACTCTAGTGTAAGTAGGTATACCTATATTTTGTACCACTTCAAAATCCTCCAACACAGCGCATCGGTAAAAGCGGAACAACCGTTTAAACAATCTCCTATCTGCAGCTTTAGCGGAACCGAACTTAACCCGATTAGAAAATTCAATACTCTTTGCAAATTAAATCCCATGGGTTATTGTCTTCCTCTCGACTTGTATTTCGTTTTAAACAATAACAACAGATAAACAAGGCGTCTAATTTTGTAATGTTAAACATCATTGTGTTAATACTTCACGAATCTAAAGATAATAGCCTCGGGATCCGTAAACGTTGACATGATAAGGGTACCCATTGTTTCCTTGCTGATGAAAATTCGTAATAGATATTGCGTTTTATTATTTTACTTTGTACAGTTTGCCGTACTTTTATTATGGTTGAAAGTGCTTTAAACCACTGACATGGGGTATTTGTCTTGGCATGTGTCTGGCCGGCGTATGGAACGTTACTTATTACTTTATATACGACGCTTTCATTGAATTCAAACTAGGTATGAATAGAGGCATGGATCGCAAACAGCGATCAATAGTGTTTTTCACATTCATTAACTAGGCCGATTTCAGTCGATAATTAGCTACGTCAGCTAAACGGTGAGGGAACGAGTTTTCCATAATGTTGTCCGAACACATGACAATGTGAAGTGTTTTAATTCACTCTTGGCCAACGCCATAGACCTAACCCTTCTCATAAAACCAATCATATTCTGTATTGTAACTGCATTTCCTAGTTTTATATTTAATGCATGCCGTGGCAACCTCTAATTTAGGCAACACTACACAATGTTTATTTATAACTAGAGGACGCCAGCAGCTACGCTTGCATTTTTTTTTAATTTACCCGTTTTGGCCGATCCCGTGGGAATTTCGGGAAATCCCTTCTTAGTGCACCCCTACGGTCCCCAAGGAACATACATGCCAAATTTCAGCTTCCTGCGCCCAATAGTTTCGGCTGTAGCGTATCTGTCAGTCAGTCAGTAACTCAAGGATTTTATATATTAAGATTATTAACACATTCTGTACTCTTGATGTATGCTTTGTTGGTTGTCCTCAAATAAATAAATAAATGATGAAAAGAGGCCAGTGTCTTGCAGTAATACATAAATAGTTCAAGAAGGCTGATAAACTAGGCAAAACTTTCAACCACTGCGGATTCAACGATATTGCCTACATATTACACATGCCTCAAGCTTTATAAAATATCTTAAAACAGACTCTGTCCTCAGACTTACACAAGTCTGACACACTCAATGATATTACAAGAAAGAGGTAGATACGTTACCTACGTAGTAATCAATCCGTAGAAACGGTACACTAACGCACACATCGATAACTCCATATTTTATTTTATTTTCGGTTAACAAGATGTGTCAGTTTCACTTTGACGCCGGCTCGCGACTTCACACACACTCATATGTCAGACTTGCCAACTGGCTTATAATATGTTTAGCGTCCTGCTTTTGGTGCGCCTATAACATATCTACTTCTCTTTACTTTTGTAATATCATTGGACTCACTAGTCATAAATTGACCGAAGCCCACACAATCTACATCCGAACAACACAAGAACCTTTCAAGTAATCAGTAAGCAAACAGGACTCTGTCGAATCTGTTAGGCTACATTAATCATGACTATTGTCTCCAACAAATGATTGGCCGCAGTTGCTCCGCTCTCAATAACACCCCTCGCTTTGTAGCTTGCAATTTTGCCTGATAAACAGTGAACACGGACGGAATACTAATTCTGTTTACTTCGATGTTGTTCTACAGTGTCACAAGATGGTGCTTGTGCCGGTAGAATAATGTGATTTTAATAAAATATGCAAATTGGGAGATGGTGAATTTGTGGATTTACGCGCTTGGGACGGTGCGATGACATTGAATATAATGATCTTTATTAATGTGTGTATCTTTTGAGTAAAGTGTGTAACGACGAGAAGATTGGATGGATATATGTTAACATTCCACGAAAATAAATTTAATATATACCTACTGTACGATTTTAAACTTGGGGACTTGTTTACAATAATTTTATCAGTTTTAGTCACGTAGGCATTTTTCAAAAGCCTTATACCGAAGACATCTACAAAGAACCTCTTTATTTAGTCTTCACCTGGACACTACTGTTAGTACTATTTGTGCTAGTCAAAATGTAGGTGCAAAAAGAGTAACATAAAACCCTAAAATAAATATTTGCACGATCAAAATCTGTCTACAAATATCGTTAATATCCTTCGGTGTCGAAGTGGTGGGCGGAGTATATTTATTTGTTTGAACACTCCAATCTCAGGAACTAGCTGTCAGATCTGAAAATGTGTTTGCACTAGCGGGCCTGTTTATTGAGGATGTTTAGAATACATTAAATATCAAGTAGCGGAATATTATGGAAAATACATAAATCCGAAACTGTCAAAATGTCAGGTTCAAATTTATGGGAAACCAGTAAAAATACTATACGAGCCAACGTAAGTACATTAAAAAATTCCATTCCAGCAAACTTTTGGCAATTTTGACTGACGTTCATACAAAATGATTTTAATCCGTCAAAACCGCCGGTTCAAGGTAAAATAAATTTATGAACGAAAGGTGAACGCCATTGTAGGTTTCGCTGTAGTAAATTAAAATTCCATGTAGTGACGGATTAAGAATACTAAGTGTCACAATCCTATTTCATTCTGACATCTAGTGTCTGACTCTTCGTCATTCAATCTCCAAATTAGATAACAAACACATTTTAACACTGATGAGGTAGGCAGAGGTATATTGCTACACCCACTTTAGTCCCACGTAATAGGGGACGAGCCTATTGCCGAACCGGGCACATTACTAGACTTCACGCTGCTACTGAGAATTTCCTAAAGGGAAAACCCAATAACACTTTGCCCGACCCGGGGATCGAACCCGAGACCTCCCAATCCCACGCGCACATTTATGCCGCGAGAACAACGAGGCAGTCTAAATTAGATAACATTTTATGGATTTGGACTTTGTTCATGCTCTGCTTGTTCTCTGCCAACAAGGGCGGCGTGGTGGATTATGACCTAAACCTTCCTCAATCAGAAGAGGTCAGTGCTCAGCAGTATGATAGAGGTGGTGCGGGCTCTCTCCTTCTTTGTAAATTAGAATCAACCAAGAAACGTTTGATCTTGTTGGGATCGCGGGCAGCGTCTGGATACGGATGGCTGAAGATAGGTACATGTGGAGAGCCTTAGGGAGACCTATGTCCAGTGCACGTCTTTTGGCTGATATGGTGATGATGAAGCAACGTTTCACAGAAATAATACCCCAGTTCGATATAAAATGTAATCTGTTACGCCATGATCAGCTTCAGAATTAACTACAATTTGAACTGACTGATCTGTCTATATAATGATCATACATTTACAAATGTATGCCAAACAAACAATGGGGAAAATATTCCCTATTTACAATGATTTCCACCCCAATACCATTACCTATTGTGTACAAAAGAATGCCATACAATGCTTTATTATATCGTGCAAATGGGAATAATCATCTAAAGGAAATGTTTAATTTTGGTCGATCAACGTGAATATAGCTACTATGTATTTGCAACATATCAAAGAAAACATATTTTGTTTATATTGTGCATGCAGCGATAGCCTAGTGGTGAGTTTAACAGACTGCTACGCAGAGTTTCGGGTTCAAATTCACGGTGCATAGCAACTTGGCTTGTCGTTCGTAATCTATCGGAAAAGTTAAGCAACGCTTGCACAGGTTGCCACTTGGATATGTGACCATGTGTGGCATTTACTTCAGAGCGCTACCGTGCTTCGGAGGGCACGTAAAGCTGTCGGTCTTGGTTCTTGTCTCAGGATAAGGCAGTCTCGTTAGGCCATGTCGGAGGCCTTCGGGTGGTCTGAAAACTCTGACACTAGAGTTGGCCACTCACTCAAGCGAAAAACAAAACAATTGCTGACTTGTCGAAGTTGAGTTCGTGTCCCCGTGTCTTGGAGTGCACGTTAAGCCGTCTCGGCTGTCATGAAGATTTTTGAGAGTCGTTATAGAAAAACAAAACCCTTTAATATAATGGTCTTATGCCGTGGAATATCGCTATCCCTTTGGTTGAGGAAGTGGGACAGCAGTCGCGTCGTGAAACAGCTAATATTTTGTCAAATATGGACTTCAAAGTGAAAGTTTTGGATGCTGGGACAACGCTAGTATGTAGGCGATGATGATGAATGACTGACATTTTCTTACAGAAAATTTATCAAAATTAGTAGCTTTGTTTTCCATGCGAAAATCCAAAAACGGTAGACTACTAGCACTAGGTAAATATATATTTAATGTCATATTGTATTATTTCTGAAGGCAATAAGATCGTAAGGACAAGAGAAAACACAAACAGATCGATTAACGTATTGTAGATACAACGCTGAATGCCGACAATAACCTTGAATATTGCTCTCTGTCGTTTTGCCTAGGTCTGAAAGGGATGCAGCTACTAAAGATATTCCTTTTTATGATGTAAATAGCCGATACTGTAATGGGATACTTTGAGAAATATGAATTGAATTAGGAATTTACCGCATGGCGTAGGAGTTTATGCGGCCGCCACACCATTGAACACTGCCCCGAGTGTTAGGTTCGATCCCCAAATGGGACAACACATTGATTCACAAAATGTTGTTTTTAGTGAAATCTCTTAACCGTTTCTTTCCGGGACATACTGATCCACCATAGCTCTGAACATTCATGTTCGCGAGTTGCCTACATTAAAAGACGTAAGTGGATGCTCCTGTTTCACCATATTTACTTTGGGAGGCTTACCAAATGAACATAATTTATTGCTTGAGTATGATATCAAAAACTATTAAATTTTGCATTAGTAGATAACTCATAATGTGAAACAGTTGTAGCTCCTTACAAAGATAACATGTAAAACTATTATACTGGCAGTTAAAAAAAGTGGCCACGAGTTTTATTGCCCGTTTTTTCTCGTGATTCTACTTATTGCATTGCGAACGTGGCAGTAAATGTAAATGTAGAATAGTAATGAACTTAAATTTTTGACGTTCTTTAGCGTCACTTTGTGGCCTACATGAATAAAATATTTTGTCTTTTGACTTTTTGACTTTTGACTCTGTGTGAATCTGAGTGGTATTTTTATCTGTTGTTTGAATGTTTGCCGTATCCCCGCAATTTTATTCCTAGTGCGTTGTAAATATAATGTTGTTCTTTAAAATTGTTTTTATAGCTCTTCGTAGTCTACTTCAGGACTAAAAGTGTTACTGGGTTTTTCCAAATTCTCAGTAGCAGCACGGAGTCTGGTGATGTACCCGGTAACGGCAATAGGCTCGCCCCCTTTTAAGTGGGACCTCAAATTTATGGCAAAATGTGGGTGTAATATTACGCCTCTGCCTACCCCTTAGGGTACACAGGCGTGTCTCTTTATTCTCTTGATCTCTCTCCTCTCTCTTGATCTCGTGATTTGGCATTCAAAATTATAAAACTGATATTTAATTCAGGCCAACAGCATTAGTCTAACAAATGGACAATTCTACTTGTGAAAAAGCCAGACACTAATACTCAGTTGCCCTGTCCACTGAATTAAATAAACTAACTAGATCATTAACCTTTCCCAAAGTTCACTCCTGTCGCAATAGGACTATGCGTACATTCATATTTATTTACCCGTTGCCATGGTAACGAACTTACGCACACAGGTAACAAAATTTAGTTGCCAGAGTCCCCTCGCGGATAGTTAGTGGCAAGTAGATAACATCGCTTGTGTACTTTCCAACTTAGTTCTCCAGAGAGAACCCGGGCAAAAGCAACATTGCTCCGGTCTTTCAATGTTTACCGTAACCCATCCTAAAGTGCGGTTACCTTGTATAACTTTCTTGTATCTCAAGTCTGAAATTACATAACTTCACGCCTTATCCTCCAAGGGGTAGGCAGAGGTGTTACACACCCACACTTTGCCCGTTATGTTTTTTTCAATGTAATTTTGGGCGAGCTTATTGCCTACCGGGCACATTCTTAAGCGAGCGATAATTAACATTTTTAATGCACTAACACTTACAATACACTTCGAAAACTCTAGTGTATGCCCAGGGTACCTGGGGATCGAACTCGAGACGATTGCCTCGGCAGTCCGTTACGCACGTCTGAAATTGTTTGTTGTGAAAATGTATAATCTAATCTAATCTTATACTAATATATAAAGCTGAAGAGTTTGTTTGCTTGAACGCGCTTATCTCAGGAACGACTGGTCCGATTTGAAAAAATCTTTTAGTGTTAGATAGCCCATTTATCAAGGAAGGCCCTAGGCTATATAAAATCACGCTATGAGCCACGGGAGCGAAGCAGGAGCCATAATTAACGCGGGTGTACCCGCGGGCTCATCTATTTAAGGTTATAATATGTAGCGAGGGATTAGTAGCGCGTTTAACAAACAATCGTCTGAGTCTGGGAGGCTAATGACGAAGAAGTTTGCGTATTCACAGCTTGTGACGCAGTAGATAGTGGGTCTAATGGATATGTGATGTCTTTTTCTGTATCTCAGTATTATAGATGTGTGCGTATAAGTGTGTAGATGCTTTTCAGAGCGGAGCGTACTGTGAGTAAATGTATAGGCGTGCTTCAGAGAGGTGGGCGTTTTATAGCATTCAGAACTTTGAGAGCTTGTACTTTTACATTGATTTTACCCATATTTAGCTAGGTAAGAACGTTATAACCGACTGATCATTGATCTTTTTGTCAGCATTTACGCTGTCGTCCAAAACACATATTCACCGCTTTCCGTAACGACGAAATAATTGTCGAATCATCTTGCACCTGTTCCACGATTTCAAAGTGAAATCGTTGTAGAATTTGTAGCAAACTAACCACTGCGGCGAATGTTATTCAAATGGATTATTCCGTACAGTCAAGCCAAAGAAGAGAAAGAGACAAAAAATCATAAAAATACTGAATAACAACTTGTCCAGACAAACTCAAGTGTTGAGTCTACCACATAAAATAATAAATATTAATATAAATAATAATATTCTACCACATTCACATAACACCATCTGGTCCCAAACTAAGCATAGCTTGTACTATGGGTATTAGATAACAGATAAACATACATATATACTTTTTTTGTAAATACATACTTTTATACATATGTATTTTCCGTGTGGTGACGGATTAAGAATACGGAATGTCACCACCCCGTATCATCCCATGGGTGTCGTAAGAGCCGACAGAGGGAGCATATTATGCAGATAAGAGCACTGTAAGAGAAGGAAAACTTGACACAAACCCTAAACCAACCCGTTTGGCCAGCGTGGTATAGTAGGCCAATTCCTCCTTTCAAAGGAGAGGCCTAGTCCAGCAGTGGACTGTTAAAGGCTGATGATGACTTTTATACATAGAAATACCCAGACCAAGACAAACATCCATGTTCATGCACACAAATGTTTGACTTGAGCGGAAATCGAACCCGCGACCTTCGTCGTGGCAGCGGCTTACACTCCCGCTTCGCCAACCGGTCGGCAAAAAACACGGCTTCTCGTCAAGCTAGATACCTTGACCTGTGTACCAATCTTATGGCCTGAGAAATAAGGCCTATAATCGTACTGCAACTGTGTACAATCGCAAAACCAAAAGCAAATATTCATACTACAAAGAGCAGCATATTTTCACTATCCCGTTGTGTCGCATCAAACATCGATCACAAAATTGGCACTAAAAACCACTCTGCATCGGTTCACCGCTGTAGTATAGCCCGTAGGGACAAATGTTCGGTTTACAGGACATATGAACATGAAAGCAAAAACGAACAAACAATACCGGCTCCCCGAGGGACCATGACACCACAAACGGATGCTCGCGATAAAGTTTATGTTTGAAATGTAAAGACAATGTTAGGTGAATTATTATTGTATGTCTTTTTTTTTTCTTTTTTTAATCTTTATTTATTAATTTGGAGTTTTTATCCACAAGGATATGCCAACCCCATTGTACATTTACACAATTTTAACACAGAAAAATAAAAACAAAATATACTACTTAAATCTACTAAAATAAACAGTAAGTTATGGATTGAGCACTTCCGCCAAGCTACAAAGTTGTTTTGCTAAATCAGACCGGGGTCGGGACATTATAGTTTGAATTAAGCCCACATTTAACTTATTTAAGTTAAACTTCCTCACTAAAGTTTCTCTTTCATTTTGGTTCCTTACACATTCCATCAGCAAATGTTGTACATCCTCCACGGTGTTACACATACTGCAATTTGGTGAACTCGCTTTCTTCATAAGGAATGCAAACTTTGCTGATGGAATGTGGCCAGAGCGTATACGTAATGCTAATTTGACATATTTTCTATTCAGCTCATCATTGTCAAACCAAGGAAAACGAGGAGGTATTGGTTGAATAGATTTATACCATATTCCCTTTGTTTCGCATTTCTCATCAAAATATTTTTTCCAAATGTTAAAACATTTAATTTTAAATTTAGGTAACAAGTCCGAATAATCTGGTAAAAAATCTGTAACGGTTCCGTCTACTGCTGCCTGCTTAGCTATTTTATCAGCTTCCTCGTTTCCCTTGACCCCAATATGAGCCGGAACCCATTGCAATCTGATATCAATACCATTTTCATTTAATTTATGTAATAAACGTATTATATCGTAGGCTATCGATGCACCTCTGAAACCAGAGTCTCATCGAGCCACGTGTTGTAGAGCAATCTTGCTGTCAGAAAATATAACATCATTATTGATTTTTTTCTCGTCTGCGTATAATATGGCTTGATTGATTGCAAAAAGCTCCAATGACATAACAGATACATGTGAAATTATTTTATATCCAGTTTTAACATTTAACCTACGATACAAGAAACCAGACCCCTGTCCCTGAGCATTTTTCGCTCCGTCTGTGAAAAATGTATTCCAGCCACTATACTTTGTATTTAATTCCTTTATTTAACACTGTGGATTTCCACATCCTGCTTGCCATACTCCGCTCTATTAACATATCTCCAACGGTAATTGAATGGTTTCGTAGTTATCTGCTTGGACGCCGACAGCGTATACGCGTTGACGAGTCATACTCTTCATGGTGTCATACATCTGTCGGTGTACCGCAGGGTGGCGTGCTATCACCATTACTTTTCGCAATTTTCATAAATTCTATCTCCACAAACTTACTTTCGTCCTACCACCTTTATGCAGATGATTTACAGATATATTCACAGGCACCACTCGAGACGATTTCAGAGGCGTTTACTAACATAAACTTAGATCTGGCGCAAATTTGTACGTGGAGCAGAAGGTATGGCCTAAAGGTGAACCCGTCGAAAACACAAGTTATCCTGATTGGCAGTTCCAGGATGATTTCCAAGGTAAACTGGCCGCAGCTGCCTCAAATTGAGTTCGACGGTAAAATCTTAAGAATCTCAGACAGTGTAAAAAACCTGGGTATTTATCTCGATAAAACTTTATCATGGGGAAGTCAAATACAGGAGACAAGTCGCAAACTGTTTGCCTCAGCTGGGTCGTTGCGTAGGCTGCGGAATTTTCTGCCCACAACCACCAAGATTGCGCTTGCACAATCCTTACTTCTCCCAATACTCGATTATGCCGATGTCAGCTATCTTGATCTTAATGAGGACCAACTTAATAAACTTGAGCGTCTCCAAAATTTCTGTATTAGATTCATTTTTGGTTTACGCAAATATGATCATGTATCTGAATTTCGATCCAGGCTCAAGTGGCTCCCAATTCGTCTTCGCCGGAATACCCATATTCTTATGTTACTGTATAATGTGTTATTTAATCCAAATTCCCCCACATATCTCAAAGAACGTTTTAAGTTCCTCCATGACACACATTCAAGGACCTTGAGGTCGTCGGTGGACCTGAGACTGCAGATGCCAACCCATTCCACAAACTTCTACGACAATTCCTTTGCTGTTCAAGCTGTACGTTTGTGGAATGCGCTTCCGGTTGAGGTTAGGCAAGCTAAATCACTCAATATATTTAAAAATGCATTAAATAAGCACTATTTGTCACTTCACTCTGTTATCTAAACTTTACCAGTGCTCTCTGCATTTATATAAATATATATATATATGTTTTATAATGGAATTATATATGTATTATAATTATGTATTGTTTGTATGTATATTATGTTTTATTTGTATGTATGTTATGTATTATTTGTATGTATAGATAATGTATACCCTATGTTTTTGTATATTATGTATATACCTACATATGTATGTACATTGTATTGTATGTTTTCAAATAACTATAAGTTTCCAGCTACTACACCATCAAACCTATCCTTCTCAGTCTGTCCATCCTAAGGTTGCCTGTAAGAAATCGCATTTTGCGATAAGGCCGCCCTTGTGCATTTACTATTTTTTTGTAAATTTAAGATATCTTCAAATCACTTGTAACAATGAATTGTATTTGCGCAATAAAGATGTTATCTATCTATCTATCTACATTGCCTAGTAAAGTATTACATTCATATGAAATTTTACTGTTCGCTATACTTTCAAGTTCGGTTTTTATATTTTTTTCCAATGAAATGGCTGAGACCCAAATATCTAAGCTAAAGATCCCCAGGGTATGTGTTGCGAAAACTTTCTCTAATTTTATATCATTAAAGATTTTAGCAAGCAGAGGTTGCTTTTTATTTGACCAATAGCCTGTATTACAAAGAACATTCAAATTAGATATCATATCAACAGTAACATTGTCCGACCAAGACACACTTTTTAACATGAACTTATACGCAAGGTATAGTCTTCTTAAGGATAAAGGCATTATATTTAACTCACACTCCATAACGTGAATGGGGGTGCTTTTAATGAACCCACCAACTATCCTCATTGCTTGATTTTGAATTTTATCAAGCTTACTAACAGTTGTACTAGCCGCGCAGTCATAAATAAAGCTACCATAGTCCAGCCTACTTCTAATTAGAGAAATATACAATCTGCGTAAATGCTTAGTATGAACACCCCAAGTACTACCCGCTAACAATTTTAAAATATTTAGAAATTTAGAACATTTTTCTATAGCTTCCTTTATGTGTTTTCCCCAACGTAAGTTACAATCTAACCACATGCCTAAATATTTTATATTATCCGATTTGACCAAACTTTGATTATTAATTTTTAAGATAGGAATTATTTTCCTACGACCTCTACTGAAAAAACAATACTTAGATTTACTCGCAGATAATGTTAATCCTAGCTCATCTAACAATATAACTATAGTGTTCAATGCATTTCTCTCACAACTTTGAATGTCTTTGTTACTAATAAATAGTATAAAGTCATCAGCATATTGTGATAATAATACATTTTCAGTGCTTTGACATATTTTAAGTGTTATTAAGTTAAAAAGCAATGGGGACAATGGGTCTCCCTGCGCTAGGCCTTTATTGGTCCACCTGCAGAATATGGTTTCGCCAGTTTCAGACTTAATATTCAAATATCTCTCGCTCAGAAAAGACCATAAATATGTACAGATTTTAGAACCTATTTGCAGATTATCTAGCATTTTGATCGCCACATCAATTGAGACATTGTTGTAAGCATTTTCGATATCTAGAAAGCAGGACAACGTTGGAATATTCTTTGAGAAGCCGATTTGAACGTATGTAACTAAACGTGATATATAATGTAAGCAGGATTGTGATTTTCTAAATCCCACTGTATGAGGTGAGAGTATTTTCCTTGTTTCAATATACCACTCTAAATGTTTGAAAATGAGTAAATGAAATATTTTGCACATACAGGAAAGTAATGAAATGGGTCTTAATTTAGATACATTATTAGGAGATGAACTGATTTTAGGTATAGCAATTATTTTTATTTTCCGCCACTGGAAAGGAACCACACTGTACTTTAATATATTATTATATAAGCAAAGCAAAAAATATTTAGCTGTGTCAGGTAATTGATAGATCATTGAATAAGTTATACAATCTTCCCCTGGAGCAGTATCCTTCTTTTTTACACAATTTTTAAGTTCTTGCATAGAAAAGTCGGCTTCCAGAATCGAGTTTTTTTTACTCAAACATAGGCATAACATTTCAAACGTAATCTGGTGAAAGTGAACGCAATAACTCGCTTTGTTTCTCAGGGGAACTAATTTGTCTTTGCTTCACACCTTTCATCCATCGCATACGACGCCACAGATCGGACGCCGTAGTCGTCTGATCAATGGAGTTGCAGAACTTTTGCCAGCTTAAGGATTTTTCTTTACGTATTAAGATTTGTGATTCTTTAGTTATTTGTTCTAATTTAGTCAAATTTTCGGGTGTAGGGTTACGACGGAAGATGCTCAAAGCTAGTCTACGCCGTGCAACTATCTTAGATAAATGAGGTTGCCAATACTCTTTAGGGATAAACTTTTCACTAGGTTTAGTACAATACTTTGTGTACGGGATATGTTTATCTGCCGCTTTATTTATGTTGTTAATAAACAAATCGTACATGTCTTGGATCGTATCAGGACCATCATTATCTTAATATATAAAATCCTTGCGTTACTGACTGACTGACAGACACGCTACAGCCGAAACTATTGAGCGCAGGATGCTGAAATTTGGCATGTATGTTCCTTGGGGACCGTAGGGGTGCACTAAGAAGGGATTTCCCGAAATACCCACGGGATCGGCTAAAATAGGTAAATAAAAAAAAATTGCAGGCGTAGCTGCTGGCGTCCTCTAGTAACTGATATAATTTTCGTTAATAGCCCGACGATATCCCGGCCAATCTGGTTTTTTAAGGTTACGTATTTTAACAAAACTAAAGTCATTAGGAATATTAATTGAAAGTTTAATAATCAGGTGATCACTCCCTAGGTTTTCATTAAATACTTGCCATGTAAACTTGATTGCTATATCAGAAGTGGCAAAGGAAATATCAGGCGACGTCTGTTGTAAACTACCATTGACTAATTTAACTCGCGTCGCAGCTCCATTGTTTAGAGATATGAAGTTATTGTCAAGGGTCGAGTCCATAATTTGAATGCCTCTCGTATCTGATTTGGTTGACCAGTTAGTGTGGTGTGCGTTAAAATCACCTGCAATCAAGGTCTTTGTGGAGAAGGCCGAAAAAAGTGTATCCCAGTCGGTAGCTTGCGTCTGCACTGAAGATGGACAATACACAGACAAAAAATATTCCAGATCTTTGCAGTTAATAAGCTTCACACATATAATTTCAATACCGCGATTTTCAGTACAAAATGAATGCATATAGGATTGTAAAGATTTATGAACTATTATCGCTACCCCCCCCCCGTATGAATCGTATCTATCAGATCTATAAACATTGTAACCGCTTATATTTATAATAGAATCAGTGTCAAACCAGGTTTCACTTATAACTGCAATGTGAACCGTTTCTCGTGCTAATAAATCTACAAAACTTATCATTTTAGGACAAAAACTTTGGGCATTCCATTGGAATATGTTTAATTTTATTTCTTTATGTACATTATCCATTACTGTGGTTAAATAATTGTTCAAATAGTCCCCCATTAAATAACATATTGGTCAAATACTTCCTAAGCTCCTCCGAAATAACTTTTAATACAGATATGATTTTTTCATGCATTTTATCCTCTGACATTATAATATTATTAATTTTTAAGCAAAACTTTTTAAACTCAAATGTATATACTAACTGCTCGTCTCTATTACAACCGTGTTCTTCATGCTGTGAATGTTCACTTACAGTTTCCATGGGTATCTCCGTCAAATCATGACATCTGTCCTTTCTGCTATGCTTTTTGCTCTTCCGTTTTGTTTGCCTCGTTCTCTGAAGAATGGTAGACCTGTCACTTGAACTTCTTTCGGAATCTTCTTCTACATTGTGTTTACCAGGTTCATCTTCTCTACTCTTTAAACCTTTCACCAGTTTGTCTCGGTATGATTCAGCAGCGTTGTGTAATTGACTTGACTGGCAGCCAGAGATATCAATTTGGTTCCTATGATCGTTGCTTAAATCTTCTATTTTTTTCTTCTCATGGTATAATTGCATAGCTTTGCGGTACGTCACTTGTTTTTCACTCATAATCTTCCTTATAGACTTCTCTTTTATATAAAAAGGTCAATTTTTGTCTAGAACAAAATGGTTCTTTTTGCAGTTAAGACACTTGAACTGTTGCGTGTTACAATTCTCATGTTCACTACTTCCACATTTAGGACATAGTAGTTTCTTTGTCGGACAATACTTTAAGAAGTGACCAAACTGCCAACAACCATTATACATTGTGTTACTGGGAACACATACGCTTCAACCTTAAAACGGCAGTCATAGGCGTAAATAAACAGTGGCATAGTTTTATCTTTGAAGCACAGCCTTATCGATTCACTATTGATCCATTTTCCGTCTGAATTTAATCGCTTCAATCGTTTAACGGATAAGATTTCAACCCTAGACTCGAAGATTTTCATAATCTCCTCCTCGCTCGGTTCCAGATCGACACCCCTGACCAAGCCATATGATAAAGACAACTCTTGTGTTAGGTAGCATCGGAATCCTCTTTCTTTAATTATGTGAAAATTTAATAGTTTTTCTGCATCTGCTTTGTATTTAAACTGGATAAGTACTTTGAACGCGTTTTTATACTTTATTCTTGTAATGCCTGTAATATTCTCCGATCTCAATAATCTGGCCATAGCAATTTGCTTAGGTAAAGCATCTAAGGAAGTAATACATACTTCGTAATCCAATGGATCTTGGGAACAACTCAATTGCGAACAATTTTTTCTCCATCTACCCCCGTATTCATTTCCAAGTCTGCAGATGTACTTCTAATTAAGCGCTTAGGTTTTCTTCTGTTAACCGTTATAAATTCATCTTCTTGACTATTTTCGTCTTCTCTAGCCTTCCTTTTCTCCACTATGGCATTCCTTCCAGGATTTTCGATGATGTTTTTATTTCTTAAAGCAACATCACTTCCCAAATCGTGGCGAACTTCATGCTCATCGTTAGCGGTACACTCTAAATCACTAATATTGTCCTCCATTATCACAAACTACAACAATTATTTTATTTTCACACAGAAATGTAGGTACTTTTAAGGTAAAAATATAAGCCGATACGCGTGCGCACAACACCGCGGCTCGCGCGTAACTGTATTGTATGTCTTATTTCGGCTGTCTTATTTTTGATAAAATGCTTCTTGTAACATCGGTCGGTTTTGGTGTTAATTTATTGTGTTGGGATCTGATTGACGGTATGGTTTTCTGATCAACAACATCACTGATTAGTGATGTTGTTGATCAGAAAACCATACCGTAGATTCAGCTTGAAATCTGATTAGATTTCAAGCTGAATCTAACGCAGAGAAAGCCGCAACCTTCAGGCAGCTTCATAGCAGGTCTTAAGTTAGACTAGACTATGTTATTATTGTCTTATTTTTTAATTACCAATACTTTCTTTTTATTAATAGTAAGTTTTTCAGACTTAATCAAACTTTTGCCATCAATTTATAAATCCCTGACAAGCATGAGTAAACGCAAAAGCGTTTTTTTGTCGTATATTATATAGTGTGTAATATCATAAGCTGCCTCGATTGGGAGGTCTCGGGTTCGATTCCCGGGTCGGCCAAAGTGTTATTGGGTTTTTCCGTCAGGAAATTCTCAGTAGCAGCACGGAGTCTGGTAATGAGCCCGGTACGCCAATGTGCTCGCCCCCTATTACGTGGGACCTAAAAATACCTGGCGAAATGTGGGTGTAATATTACACCTCTGCCTAGCCCTTCGGGGATACAGGCGTGATTCTATAAATAAATAAATAAATAATATCATAAGATAGCTCTTTCAAACATTTACTTTATTCATGGATCCGCTCATGAAACATTTTAGCATAAACCATCAATCATTACGACTTACCTACACAGACGAAAACAGTTATTTTGGGTGCTAATTATTCTAAATAATGAAATAGGTACCTAATGAGGTTACAAGCTAAATTAACACCGTTAAATAAGGTTGAACAAATTAACGAGTAGTCAAATAATTAGTTTAATTGTTAGACGATGAAAAAAAATTATATATTGTTATATTCTAAAGGTAACAAGAAAAGTTATTTATGTATATAGTTGGCCCAACACACGCATACTACCATAAGCAATCTTCTTTGTTTTACATATTCATACCGTATTCTTATCAAAATATTCACAAACCCAATGTACCTACGCATCTAACCCAATTAAACGCAGTTCCGCCAACTTCTAAAATAAAATGGACCGTACGAAACTGCTAACTAGGGCCCTTACCTTCCAGCAATCTATGTCGGCCAGGCTTAAGGTAGCTACTTCATTGAAGATGTACGAGGCGGTAGAAAGATGAGCGAGGAAAGCACTAGTAAAGCACTATTTTAAACTGTCTTTTGGTATACCACGTGCCTTAACCGATATTTCGGCACTGTTGCAACGCATGTAACATCCGTGAACATGGCGCTTGCAAAAGTGCCAAAATATCGGTTACTCCAAATAAAGGTATGTGGTTTATATCCCGAAAGACAATTTAAAATAATAATAATAATTTTTATTTCACTTTTTGGTTTACAATTATGACACATACAGATATAAACAACTTTAGGGTTCATAGCTAGTACAAAGAAACGTTGACATCTGTACTAATGAGAAACATTGTATCACAGATGCCAGCGCCTTCCATTGATTTGAACAAATAATGATAGTGTTTTTAGGAACGATAGATTTAAAAATAACACCATAAAAATAATTAAAAATATTGAAATTGTAAAATGAAAGCATGCTAGAGTATAATATTTTTTTTAAAGTAAATAAGTTTAAATGATCACGAACGTTTAAATTCCAGTAAAGCACGATGTTATTGGCTGATAAATTTATCTGGGACCTGACCCGAAGCGTGTTAATCCACCTACTTGCCTAGGCATCCTAAAGGGGAAGTAGTATACTCAGATTGGAAGCTGATAGCACCAAATCGTGACCAACAGTGAATGTTAAACGAGACTTATACCAAAAGAGGCTAATGATGAAGAATGAAAAAGGAACTCTGATGTTACGCATGTGTTCTCACAGATACAGTTTCATACAGCGCGGCTGCTCACACATCTTTTGCGTACACACATCCTAAATCAGATAAACCCAGACCCAAACCATACACCATTCAACGCAGATACTTAATCAAAAACAATGCGACCCGAGTTAATTGTGCTGAAATTTACGGCACGACTGTACTCTGTTTGTTAGCTTAGGACAACTTATTACAACAATTCGGTGACAAATGTCAGTAATTACTAAAGGGATTGCAGTGAGAAGATTTTTAGAGGTATAACCGTGGTTCTTTTGGTACTCTTTTACAAGGCAACGCGCAACGATTTGTTCTTTTGATGAACTTCTTTTTGACAGTACGTTATTTTTTTATGGCGCTTTTAAAATGTCCATGTTCGATCGAGAAAATACGGAAGCAGATTTAAACATGCATAAACATAACATAACTGCCCGCCTTTTATCCCCGAAGGGGTGGGCAGAGGTGTATTACACACCCACACTTCGCCAGTTATGTTTCGGTCCCAATGTAATAAGGGGCGAGCCTATTGCCATCTATCGGGCACATAATTAAGCGAGCGAGAATTACTTTATAATGCACACATAACTTTGAAAAGTCAGAGGTACCTGGCCAAAGCCCGGGGTACCTGGGGATCGAACCCGAGACCAGTCAGTCCGTTACGGACACCACTGGGCTATCGCCGCTTTTAGATTTAAACACGTTCCATCTTTAAACTCTGTATCACGAAACAAATTATAATCGTTATCATCATCGGTCTAGCGCCATCCCGGTTGCATCCAAGACTGAATCACAAGAGGAATATGAGCATCAACAACATTCGGACATTTTGACGAACCATGAAAAACATGATTACGAATTCAATCCGAATGTCTATCCCTCATAACATATCGTGTTTTTTGACGAATCGTAAATTATAAACGTCGTGTGAATGAGGCCTTATTGAACTTGAAGAAAATGTCCCAGAATCTTACGAGCTCTTTATTACCCATGTCAGGTGCTCCGTGCCGTATCGGGTCGTAATACCCAGCCAAGTTGTAAAATGTACGTGAGATATTCCACCTTTTAAATTAGGGCTTATGGAGCTGACACACCTGAGCATTCACTTGTAACCACGGGCATCCACCGTTCTGTGTATTGAGGAACCGAACAACCACTAGGGCCGAACATTGCTGTGAACATTTTCACGATCTTTCTAGCGAATGCTCTAATCAGCGAAAAGGTTGCAGCAAATTTGCTGTTCGTGTGTTCGATTGTGTCGCGGGTTTGATTCCCGCTCAAGTCAAACATTTATGTGCGTGAACATGGATGTTTGTCTTGGTCTGGGTGTTTCTATGTATAATATGTATGTATTTACAAAAAAAAATATATATGTATGTATATCCATAATCTAGTACCCATAGTACAAGCTCTGCTTAGTTTGGGACTAGATGGTGTTGTATGAATGTGGTAGAATATTATTATTATGTCATCATCAGAGTTAGATCTTTTTATTCGTCATGAAAATTAAACATACAATATCCAATAATTATTTAAATTACAATATAACTAAATTAACTCTAAAATAATTAAAAAAAAACTAATTAATATATACAAGTAGTGAAAATTCAAAAACTAGTTAAGAAGTTAATATTAATTAGTTTTTTTTTAATTATTTTAAGAGTTAGTTTATTTTATTATTATTAAATAAAAAAAAGAATACTCGCTAAAACACTCTCGTTTGTTTTTCTGTTGTGTAACATTCGCAAGAACACATTACAGGTGGACGCTCAAGTGTATCAGCACCATTACGTTCGTATAGAAGCGATGTCTTTAAACTGCAAGGCTTTCGGCAATGTCTTCTGGAAACCGAATAAAGCGCTCTATAATATGTATGTAGTGTTTTATCTTTTGGTATGTTTAGTGGGTCTTGTAGAACCTGAGATAGCGATTCAACAAGTGCACCACCTTACGGACTTCCTTTTTATTTTATTTTTTTATTTATAGTCTCACGCCGGTATCCTCGAAGGGGTAGGCAGAGGTATAAATATTGCAGCCACATTTCGCCATGAATTTTTAGGTCCCACGTAATAGGGTACGAGCCTATTGCCGTTACCGGGCACATCACCAGACTCCGTGCTGCTACTGAGAATTCGGAAAAACCCAGTAACACTTTTGCCCGACCCGGGAATCGAACCCGGGACCTCCGACCAGCAGTCGCATACGCTATCCACTGGACCACGGAGGCAGTCTTTCGTCTTTTTATTTCGTGAGCCTAAATTTGGGATACCTACCATTGAGGACCAGTCATTAGATAAATCTTAGCGTTCCTGTTGACGTGTGTTGTTGTTAAAGTAATGAAATATAGGAAACCAGCATAATATGGAATGTTACAAGATTTAAAAACAATACCTGGAAGAAAAACAAGCACCTTTAGTATATAGGATTGTGTATTAAGAATTTGCTAAGCTCTCTTCGATCGTATTACTGTACAACTAGAGTTCTGGATGTCTGACGAAATCAGTGTTAATGTTTGAGTATTGAGTATAGAATGATGTTGGTGTACCAATCGAATGAATTTTTCTTTAACTTTCACCTATAATAATTATAGTGTATATTTTGTTAAATTTCACATTTTCAGGAATATGATATTAATATAATCATTGTAAATACATGTTTGATTATATTATTATCCTATTGCTTGGGGTACATTGCAAACATTTGATCACAAATAATACCCAGCGACATTAGTTAGTGGCACAAACATTGTGTTGTGAACATCGAATCCACAATAAACGGCGCAAAGTTAACAACTGCAGTAGCAAAACGGCTGACAACTACGCCATCTGCGTATTCATAACTTGTTTTACCTGTTTCCGCGTAATTTGACACACAATTTACTTCGATATGGTATAGGCAATAGTTATTTTTGGGCTGACCCGACCAGGCAAGGGCAACGACATCGTAAGTGAGTTATAAGATGCTAGGTACTCTAATTTTACAACCCGTTCGTACGATTATACAATTTTCTTCTTTCTATCTTGATTTTCCTGTGTGTGGTCAACTCTAGTGTCGGCATTTTCAGACAGCCCAGCGGCCTCCGATATTGCCTAACGATTCTTATCGTGAGACAAAAACGAACACCGACAGCGTTACGTGCCCTGCGTAGCACGGTAGCGCTCTGATGTAAAACCACACTCGGTCACCCATCCAAGAGGCGACCTATGCAACTAGAGTTTAACTTTGCCGACCTATTACGAACGGCAAGCAAAGTTTAGCTATGAGCCAGCATATTTACTAATACCTGTTTACACTTGAGCTACGAATTTCGTAACTGAAGGACCACATATACATACACACATAGTCTCACGCCTATATCCCCGAAGAGGTAGGCAGAGGTATATTGCTACACCCATTTTTCGCCAGATTTATTTTAGTCCCACGTAATAAGGGGCGAGCCTATTACCGTACCGGGCACATTACCAGACTCCGTGCTGCTACTGAGAATTTCCTAACGGAAAAACCCAATAACACTTTGCCCGACCTGGGGATCGAACCCGAGACCTCCCAATCCGACGTGCACATTTATGCCGCGAGACCAACGAGGCAGACTGAAGGACCATTGAACTATAATCGAACCAATATCATTGCAATAATATCTAACACATTATTCGCCATTTACGTTACAGATTGATTGAGAAGTTCAACAGCTACTCATATATTGGCATTACTTGGAGAGCTGTAGCTAAATGATTGATCCATATTGCAATGTAGTTAAATCGACGAAATTAATCTGTTCGGCGATACGTCTTAGTCGTGTTCAAAGTTAACGGTTGAACTCTCAAGCCGTTTTCCCGCGGGAGCATGTTAGAGGAATACGAACGCAAAATCCAAGATTTGTACAACTGATTCGGTTTAGTGTATAGTCTCGTTATTCTTCCAAAGCTGTTTCTACTCGATATTACATGTATGTGTGTTCAGATTTTACGTCAAAATGGCTGCTTAGAATTTGATGATATATTAGCAATAAGATTTGACTTTGAATACGCACATAGATTATCTCTTGTTGCGAAAATGAAACTTGAAGCGGTTGGAATAAGGGGCCAAAACTGACTACTAATGGAATATAAAAAATAATGACACTCACTGTGGTTTGATTAATGTTGCGATTTGATGTGTGCTATCTGCATACATGAGCATAAAATAAATGAGCTTTTCGTCTCTTCGTCTTTATTTAAGAGTTAGAACCTCATCATCATCCTAGCACTATTCCGGTTGTATCCCAGACTTAAAGACCTAGGAGCCCGGGCTTCGCTTACTAGTCCAACTAGATATGAGAGAACATCACCTTTTTGATAAAGCGACTACCGTCTGACCTCCGTAATCCGAAGGGATAGCGATTTACGTATCAGTTTATTTGACGATACTGGCACCCCAAAACGAGTGTCAAAGATCTTTCTTTATGACAGCCGAGAGCGACTGTAACACCCAAGTGTTGCATGATCACTACCATATAAGATATACCGTAGCCAAAATCATATAACAACGAAAGTAAAGTTGCGTTTTCTCAACAAATATAAACAGAGGTGCAATCACATTGTCTTGGTCTGCATATTTAATTTTTCTTCTCCTTTGCAACAACAGTTGCTTTATTTTTACGTTAGGTCATTTTACTATGAAACTATAGTATAGTATATTGAGTTATTACTTATTAATGCAAAATCCGTTCGCCTCTTTTCAAAAGTGAACGAAAATATTAACAGCTATTATCAGAAAGATCACCAATTTAGTATAAGCCCGGCAATTATAATAGGCACCTATCTAGTGCTCATATATTTAATTCACAGGCCAGCTAATGACCTAATAACCCTGCGGAATGCTTTGAAATTGAATGAGCCAATTGAATGCGATAGGAGATAGCAGGCTAACACAACAATTTTGCTTCGCAACAGAGGTATAGTAATAGTTTCTAGCATTATTGTACTGTTGAAAATGATGACAGTACGTACCTATGTACAGCGTAGTAGTTAATGAAGTCACCATGCCGTATAGAACTGCGCAAGGTTGTGGGTTAGATTCTCACACAAGCCAACTCTGTTTTTTATTACATATTTTTTTATCTACGATGAGGTAGGCAAAGGTGTATATACTCACATTTCACTATATTATGAATTATAGGTTCTACGTAATAGCCATTACGAGGGAGCGCCCCTATAGCCATTATTTCCGATCAGCAGGCGCATACACTATCCAATGGACCACAGAGGCCTTGTGTGGTCCACAAATGTTTGTTTCGAGTCTATGTGCTTTGCATCTCGCCGCGACCAAGGCCGAAGCAAGTCGGCCGAAACGTTGGCAAATACCGAGGTATTTATGCCTTAAATACATTATTTATCGCGAGTAAGACCCGCTAAATAACCTTGTATTTGCATCCGTTGTTCAATATTATTAAAGTCCCATGCCACGGCAGATTTATTATTTATATTCATAACGCTAACTTTCAAAGCAATTTGAGTAGTAAATTGTTAAATTGTCTCTATTTAAACATTTATGGGTGATGAAAAACTGGAGGTGCTTTTTTAAATCAAGAGTTTTATGATTCCAAACTATTTTTTGAGAAAAAAGCGAAATATCACTGTATAACTTTGAAGCATTTTTGTGGCTGTTATTTTGTTCAAGAGACATACCACAAACTACTAATTAGCCAACGTAATTAAACTTTTAATTTAATACTACGAAGTTTCTAGAGGCATAACAATTTTTATCTAGGTTATTTTATGAAAACATGTTTTTGTTTAGTTAAACTTTCAAGCACACTGTGTGTACTCTACCAATATTATATTATTAGTTGTTGCCGGCGGCTTTACCCGCAAAATACCTCCTTAACTTTCATACAAACTTGTGAGAGCCTTTAAGCCCCCTTAATGCAGCCATTTCGAAAAATCCGTTGTTAGAGAACGCCTACTATGTATAAAATACTTCCCTGCCAAATTTCATGTTTATACGTGCAGTGGTTTTCGAGATTTCATGATGAGTGACCTTTTGCCTTTATATATAGTATAATATATAGATATATACATATTTAGACAGATTTTTGGCAAAAAGGAACTGAGAGTCGTCTTCTCGAGTTGTTGCTTAAGCGAATTCAGCTTCAAATCGGTCTAGTTTGAAAAGCAACTGAGCCATATGGATATTTTTTTACTTCAAGTATCACAGCTTTTCAAGCATATCAAAACGCGATATAATATTATTATTGAATACTAGGCTCCGTATGCTAAAACTTCGTAATAGAAAATACACGACCATTCGATTGGATTCAACTAAGCGTAAACTTGACGCGATCATACAGCCAGCCATATTGAAAGTGTTTTACATAAAAGAGAGATAGAGTTACGATATTAAAAGTAGATAGTAATATTATGAAAAAGATTATTTTGGAAACTTCCCAAATAATTTGGGCTAGTAATGCTAGCCCACTAATTTCAATTACTCGGTCTCAATATTCACACTTAGGTCTTCGGTTTTTTCGACTCGTCAATTATTCATTAATTAGTCCTTTTTTACTGACACAGACAAACGGAGGGACAGACTTAAGCTTGATTAATTCTTAAACTTTAAACTATTTTTCAGCCACTTTTTATCGCCCAGCCATTTTTCTTTATGTACTGATTGATATACATTTATGGTAAACTAGAGGGCGCAGCTACGCCCGCACTTTTTTTTAAATTTATCTGTATCTAAAGGATCCATCGGTAATTTCGGGAAATTCCTTCTTAGCACACCCCTGCGGACTCCAGGGAATATACAAGTCAAATTTCAGCTTCATGCACCTAATAGTTTTGACTGTTTGTCTATCAGTCAGTCAGTAACGTAAGAATTTAATATATATAGATAGTATACTTGAGAGCGATTCTGTTACAATGTTAAAGTAATGCTCCATGTTATAGTAGATAACTATTAAATATTAATCTGAAGGAGCAATCTTAACTTTTATCTTCACCTTGGCTTGTTCCAAAGAAATACTACGCAGACAGCTTTGGTCATTCCACAAATATGGTGCACCGATAAATTGTCGATTCAGCCCACACGTTACATAAATTTGTGTGATCTCGTAATACTTGTCTATTTAGAATGTGGATTTTCATTGTTTTCAAGCATATTTTCAGGGTTCTAGGATTTTTAAATTTTATTTATATAAGTGTGATGTGAGTAAATATTTTGAGTCAGTAGAATAGTAGAATATAAATATATCCAATCATCAAATGTTTTCCGTGACCACGGTACCTATGAAGTGCTGTAACTTCGTATTATAATGAAGAATGTGATTTCTAGATCATTCGGTTTAAATATATTATCAGTTAAACCAATATATCACGATAAAAGCCGTAAACAGTAGTTCGACTTCAATACATGTCAAAATCAATACCCGTAACATGTTATGTACCCCGTTGTAGTACAACATAAAAAGCCTATGCCACTGTTAGAAATTGTAGGCTTGTTTTTGTCTGAAAGCATTTGATACCTAGATACATAACCATTTGTTTTAAAAACACACAATGAGTCAGGCACCAATGGTAAAATAAATCAAAACATAATTTTACTCATTCTACAAGCAGTAGAATATACCTAAGTAATAAACAAAAAGGTCCATATTTTAGAGATTGAAAATTCTACGTACGTAGGTAAAATATACTATTAATATAATAATATGTCCTCTTAATATATTGTAGATAGTATTTGTTTTTCCGCACAGTGGACAAAACCGCTACTCGTGCGGTCTTTGAGTTAATGTCTTCAAATAGGTATATTTATTAAGATTTTTTTAGCTATCATTTGGACCTTTGCCCAGTAGGCAGTAATACGGTTTACGCTTTTACCCTATAACCTACTTAAATACAAATGTGTTTATTTTCATGAAACAATTTTGGAACATAAACAGCACATTTCGTTTGAATTAGATTTTGTTTAAGGTGAGATAGGTTGTCCGCGTGGTGACGGATTAAGAATACGGATTGTCACCACCCCATATCATCCCATGGGTGTCGTAAGAGCCGACAGAGGGAGCATACTATGCATAGAACAGCACTGTAAGAGAAGGAAAACTTGATACAAACCCTATACCAACCCGTTTGGCCAGCGTGGTATAGTAAGCCAATGCCTCCTTTCAAAGGAGTGGCCTAGTCCAGCATTGGACTGTAAAAAGCTGATGATGAGATAGGTTAGGCGGAGTTTACAAAAAAGACAGGCAAGATTGCAATGGTTTATGATCGACACAGTTTTATTGAAAATAAACATTCGTTTTTATAAAGTTATTGAATACCTATCTAAAGAGTACACTCCACTCAGTCTCATAAGATCTCATAAGCAAGAGTATTACTTATTGCTAAGCAGTCTGATTTATAATATTGTTTTATAGTGCATTATCGTATGATGCATGCGGTGCCGGGAGGGAAGCATATGTAACAATGTAGACAATATAAATTGATAATTTATACGGCATTTCGTATGAAATATGACTCAAACGAGGAAAGAATATCGGATGTTTACTCGATTATAATCGCTATTTTTGAGACGTGAAGGCTGCTTTTTGTGGTTCATACATTTAATGCATTTTAATTCGTTGATAAAGCCATCATCTTTCTCAAGTTGTCACTGCTCAAAATAAAGGTACTCATATACATTACAAAACTTCGCCCGCGGCTAAACCTGCGTCAATAATACACTTAAAACTTTCTCAAGGATCACATTACCTATTGGTAAAAACCTCATGAAAATTTATTCGCTAGTTTTTCAGTTTATTTCGTTCATACAGACAGACAGAATGAAAATGGGACTTTATTTTATAACTAGAGGATGCCCGCGGTTACATCCGCGTTATTTAAGGCCACTGCTCCGCTCCCGTCGCTTATAGCGCGATGTTATATAGCCTATAGCCTTCCTCGATAAATGGGCTATCTAACACTGAATTTGTTTTTTCAAATCGGACAAGTATTTCCTGAGATTAGCGCGTTCAACCAAACAAACGAACAAACAAACAAACGCTTCAGCTTTATATATTAGGTAGTATTAGATAAGAAGTATAAGATACGTATAGATACTTTGGCAATATACTGCGACTGTTATACAATATAATATATCATGGAATTCACTCAAATATTTTGTGATCACCATTAAAATAATAAATCAAACTTCCCCTCCGGTTATATAATGGGTTTTAGAGGCTCCATTTACGTTTCGATAGAAATTACACGCGCAATGAAATAGATAAAGATTAATATACGACATTTTAATATTTCACTTTAATGTGGTGTAAAGTGTGTGTGTGCATTTTGAGCAAAACGCCAGAACTACATTCGACGATGCTTGGCATAAAAATGACCTTATTTAAAAAAATAACCTTACTTTCATAGCAAAGGAGTTATATTTGTCAAGCACATGAGTCATGTGTTTTTGTGATCGACAAATGGTTTTTCTATTTAGGTGCTCAATTTGTATTTTATTTTTATTTTTACCTAAATTTCCGATGATACTGGATTCATACGAGCAAGCAGCGTATTTAAAAAAGCTTAAGCATTTAGCTAACAACATGACTAAGCTGGTAGGATACTAATAAATCAAATTAATGACCAATAATAACTTGAACTAAATGAGGTCTGTAATTCAGCCAATGCCAAACTGCGTTTGAAAATGCACAGTTAAATAGGTATATACAGACGCGAACAACGATTTTGAACCAATTAGCAGAATTCATAGTTGATTCATTCTTAATTGATATACGTGGTTTATACTGCACCAAGTGTCGTGGATTCAATTCCACATGAGACAACACTTTGCGTGATCCAGAAGTTGTTGTTTTGAGGTTGAGCGTCGTCATCATCAGCCCTTTATACTGTCCCACTGCTGGGCACGGACCTCTTCCCATTATGAGAAGGGTAAGGCCATAGTCCACCACGCTGGCCAGTGCGGGTTGGCAGACTTCACATGTCTTTCGAGAATATTATGGAGAACTCTCAGACATGCAGGTTTCCTCACGATATTTTCCTTCACCGTTCAGCAAGCGATAATTAACAATTTAATACGCACATAACTCCGAAAATCCGCCGTGGATTCCTCTGCGTAGCAGTCTGTCGGTCTCTCCACTAGGCTATCGCTGCTTTTTTTTTGTTGGTTGGGTGTACCTTTCTGTAATAGTAGTAGTAGTATTTGCAGTGCTATAATGATTAAAAGAGTTTTGTATCCAAGGCTTTTCGCCTAAGATCCCGCGGTCCGCCTTCTAGTCTAACCAGATTTAACAGAATATTAGCTTTTCCACAGAGCGTTTGCTGTCTGACCTCCACAACCTAGAGAAAATCGACAACATAAATATTATCTTCTATCATTCAAATAAACTAGGTCATCTCCACTAATCCCTAATTAAAATAATCCTACTCGTCTAATAAACCAAAACAATGCTTATTTATAAACAACACAGACACTATTCAATCATCTTAAGTAAAATGTATTAAGCAATCGAGTTAACCTTAGCATTTCACAACAATCTACTAATTGTGTAACCAGACTTACAAATAAGCTAGTCTAGACTTACGACCTTCGCTATTAAATCGAAACACTTGTTTTTGGCATTAATTTAGAAATGTTAATACAATAAAATATTATTTATTAAATTTGGCGCCCTTAGTTTATTAGTATTTTAAGCGTAACCTTCAAGTTACGAAATTAATTTCAAGAGGCAAAGTAATTATTAAATTGTATTGTCAATGAAAATATAAATATAATTGATAATTTAGTTACTGACTTGATATTTGTAAATTGAAAAGAAACTCTCGAATTAGACAAACATATAGATGAAGATCGAAATCAGTTCATCTGTTTGGGAGGTACGATGACACAGATAGACATTTAAATCCAGACACGTTTAAATCATTACATCTTAGTTTGCGTTTGTGGGTTAAAAGTTTTAAAATAAAAACGTTTAACCCACTAGCGCCATTGATAATCACACGGCGGATTTTGGAACTATAATAGTTTTATCAAGAATCAAGAGAGGTCCAATTGTTAAATATAATAATATGCGGAGCAATAGTGTTTCATGTTCACGAGCGTAAATGGACCGCACCCCAGGGACAGATAACGAATAATATATTTTGGCGGGTTTTCCAAGCAAACGGTGGCTTGATACGCAATGCGGTATTACGCCGGCATCGTGTGAATGTCCCGTTTTTGAATTTTAAAAAGCTTATTTGCGAAATTTGTGTTCGTGCGATTTAATTTTCTTTTTGGCAATGGTATGTTGGTTAGTCAAAGTCTTGGCATAATGGTTTCGTCTGAAGCATATTTTTTTATATTTATATTAATTTTTGTCTGATATTATCTTAATATATAAAATCTTTGCGTTACTTACTGACTGACAGACACGCTACAGCCGAAACTATTGGGCGCAGGAAGCTGAAATTTGGCATGTATGTTCCTTGGGGACCTTAGGGGTGCACTAAGAAGGGATTTCCCGAAATTCCTACGGGATCGGCCAAAACGGGTAAATTAAAAAAATGCAGGTGTAGCTGCTGCCGTTCTCTAGTAATTATTATACGCCTTAGATTAGCTAATACATATTATTTTCTAACTGTAAAGTTTGTTTGTCTTTTTATTCTTCGTCCAAGTTAAAACGTAGCAAAGGATAGGTGATATTTTTGGTATGGAAATATTGAAGGGCTGTCAAGAATCATATACTTAGCTGTAGAAATCACGGGACATAGCTAGAATAAATAGAGATATCATAGTACAAAAACCTTCTTAATGGGTGACTAGATCATTATAATTGTATCCCACTGTCAAATTTACGTTTTTCTAGCCTCAGTAGTGTAGTATCTGCGATTTTATGTCTATCAAGACAGGTAATTTTTATATAATTATGACTATAAGACATCCGCAGCTGCCAGCACATTTTTTTATTTAAACGTTTCTGCCCGAGCCCTGCGGCATTTCGAGAATGGCTTTCTTAAAACAGTCGAACAACTTCCCGCTCGACCACCATAAGGACGAGAATCGCTCAGCAAGACATCGTCGCTTCCAGTGCTGCTTTACACGCACATTGACTTACCTTGTATACAAAACCAGTTTCTAGTATGCCTAGACTCTATGAGTGAGCCAAGGGATTTTTTTTCAAACTGGTCCAGCACCGACTTGTTTGATTGTAAGTACATACCAAGTTTCAAGTTCTTGCGCCCAATAGTTTTAGCTGTGCGTTGTCTGTCTGTCAGTCAGTAACGCAAGAATTTTATATTTATACACATGCTATCTAAACACTAGATAATACATACATACATAGACTCACGCCTGTTTCCCGGAGGGGTAGGCAGAGACTACGGAACGCCATTTGCAACGATCCTGACATATCTCATTCACTCCCATCAAATTTCTCATGCATGCTCTACGGTAAGGGTACTTCTAACCTGTTCTTTTTTAGGATATCTCCAATCTGATCAGAGAACGTCCGTCTAGATCTTCCCCTTCCTCCTGTCTCATTCACACTTGACTTATATAACTTCTTGGTCAGTCTTTCGTCATTCATTCTCTCCATGTGTCCAAACATAAAGCATACCTTTCTCAATGGTTGTCACTACATCTTCTTTTACCCCACAACACTCTCTATCACACAATTCAAAGTTTAAAGACACTCCACACATACTTCGCAGTGCTCTCATTTCTACGGCATTTATTCTACTTTCATGTCTATTCTACCTAGATAATACTTTTGCACAAATATATATGTATAGACGGATGATAATGACACATTTACGTTACGTAGGAATTGCGTACGAACAACCAATTTGTTTCATACAGCCAGAGACAAACGATAGCTTTAAATCGTACTATACTAACTATTAAAACTTTTTAACGATAAACTATTTCTAAATTGCGTTTGGTAGTATTCCAACACAAAGTGCTAGAAACAGATAGTTTAGTCTCTTTAGGTAGTTTCGAGATCGGATTTCTTCTTTCCTTCGAATTTATTTTAGTTTTCAACTGCTTTGCGCCATTTGAGTTAGTGCCATGCTTTAACATCTCTTAAAGTTCGCAAGTTAGAGACCTAATATGCCTGTATAGTGGAAACTTAAAGATATGCTTACATAGAAATGTACTTTAAAGAAAAAAAAGTAGGAAAGGTTTTGTGGGAACGCGTTTAAAATATTTAGGTTACAAATTCGCAGCATTTTTATAGAAAAAAATACTAGCTTTTCACGCCATTAAAAAAATGCCGATCTCAATAATTTGTTAAATATGGTATAGTGTGAGCTCAAATAAGGTTTTATTTTAAAACATGAACAAAGTTTTAACGCCATACTTACTCCTACTTTTATATCCATTCGAATAATTTTAAAGCTCCTTTTTGTTAGAGTATTGATTTTAATTCGACATAATTATGTGGGATCAAATTTTAAAATATGTCTTTGACAAACATAAGAATCATAAACAAATAATGATTTTAAAAATCAGTCCATAATGAGAGCTCAAGAAATGTCAATTATTTTTATTAGCACAAACACATGACTCATGTGAAAAAAAATTGTTGATTCTCGTGTATGTGAGAATCAACATTTTTTTTGTTTATTTGTCAAACCAAAACCTTTAAAATACTAACAGTTGTATAAAAACTCACACTTGGTTATGCTTGCGAGAACTTTTCCTCTCGTACCATAACATTAAAAAAGCCTGCACCACATTTTTCATTCCCCATAAAATATTGCTCTTCAACTTTAAACCGGACAAGACATGGAAACTTTTCACATAATCCCGTCCGACCATTCGTCTCACCTTGGTGTGGACATCACCCTTAGAGCGGTGTTACGGAATCTTTTTATTATCATGGACCCCTTGTAAAATTATTACCATCAGACGGGCCCCTTACAATCAAAAGTTGCTAAGACTTCTTTTTTTGTTAATATTATAATAATTATAGAGTAGCGCTTAAAGCGTGACTTGTCCTGCCATTTGTAACACACCGCGAAAGTCAAGCACCCCGTCAGAATAAGAATCATTAGACCACGTCGGAGGCCTTCGGGTGGTCCGACATTAGATTGTCCACATACACACAAAAGTAGACTGATAAGTGAATATTCTCAAATGGCAAGTCAGGCTGCAAGTAAATCATCCACGGGCCTCTTGGATCCATGAACCCCATGTTAAGAATCCCTACTATGGGGAGCCTTTTTTCATATTGCCCTCACGTAACTATCACCTTTTTAGGAGGCGTCGAAAGTTTCTGTATACGCAGAGAAAACGAGAAATTGCAAAAGTTCCGGGGACGTGTTCGAAAACGATATTATTTTTTACACTCTTTTGTCACGTAGAGTCCTTTGTGCGAGGTTGAGTCACTTTAGACTGGTGAAGAGAGATTTCGATTCACGCGGACGCAAATATTTCCACATAGCATCATGTATTACCAAAGAAGACAGAGTTTGTGCAATAATTATCAGAAAACAAAAAATCGTGGTATTTTCACCTTAAAATATAGTTATTGCGGTTAAGACCCGTTAAAAAAACTTATTCACAGCATACAATCTTATTATACGGGCTTAGTCGCAATAATTAATTCATTTAAGGTATAAATGCTGCTTTTCTCCTATATTCAGACCGCCTTATAACGGTCGCGGAGCTACATCTCAAATTGTAAGATAGGAGAAAAAAAGGTAACGTATAATTATAATATAGGGGTGATTGGATATATATTTCTCACTTACCTACTAAAAATAGATCACCTTCTTATTTTGACAGCAGTATCCTTTATCACAGAAGGTTGCATTTTGTCCTTATATGGTATGGACCTGGAGGCATGACCTGACCTGACCTGACATGATGTTTTTACACCAATCGCTCTTCGGTTTTTGTAAGGGCAGTAGTAGAGAATTAGCAAAACAGTTGCAGTTGTAACGTAGCAAAGGCTTAGTTAGCGACTTACAGATTTGTCAAGATAAATAATAAAGTATTTGATAACATAAACTTCAAATAAAATACTATTTTCAAAACAACAAGAAGGTCAAATAAATTATCAAAATATTCAAGAATTTACTTTACTAATGCAGTATCTCATAAATAATATTAATGTTACAAGCTGTATTACAGTAAAACCTGCAGACTTAAAGTATAATTGTGAAGAGAATACTACTTTCTAGCTCTCTCAAAATAACGAGTTTCATGTTGGAATTTTATTTAATGCTGATTGTTGTGAAAATTAGGCTGTAATTCTAGACGCCCTAGGTCACCTAGGTACGGGGACAAAAAGTTAAATGAGCAAATCGCGTTCCCTTTATTTAGAATTATATAATTTATTAAATAGGCTTGGTTAGAATTTTATCTTTTCGTAGCAAAGTCAAAACTTTGCTCGCTCGGAACTCGGATTATGACGTGACGACAACCTTACTTTCTTCTTTTGTGTGCGTTGCCGGCTTTTGAACACACTCCGAAAGCATCCCAGTTGCTTTAAAAATGTCAAAGTCAAAGTAAAAGTCAAAATAATTTATTCAATTAGGTCACGATGTGAGGCTTGTGACAATTAATTTCATAATTACGTGATTGATGACTCTACATTTACATTTAGTGCCAATTCGTAAAACAGTATTACCTATTTCGTGTAAAAGCTAGGATAGTCGGCTTAACGTGCCGTTTGATGCACGGGAACTTTCTTATGTTATTTCCACAACGTGCGTTACCTATCCAACTGGTGACCATAACAATAGCCATATTTCATGGTTTAATCCAGTATCAATTTATTCGAGGGTACGCCCCGTAAAGACTGGCAAGATTTTCATGACAGCCGAGGCCGGCGGTTTAACGTGCTCTCCAGGGCACGGGGCAGGTGATAATTAACAATTTGATACGCACTTAACTTCCAATTGTCAAACTCGAGACCCTCTGCATATTAGTCTGTTCGTATCTCCATTCGGCTATCGTTGCCTAAATGTAAAGTTAACTAAATAAATGTAGGTATTATCAACTAAATTAATGTGAGGCATGTTACTAATAAATAAATATAAAAGATAAGAGTTACATAGAAAAACAACGCTTTTTTGCTGTCTGGCAAAACATATTATTTTCAATAGTCCGTATGGTGCTGCCAGACATAACGAATTAAGAGCAGGCTTTTAACCATTTAGCTTATTATTTGAGTTCTGTTATAAAATAAAAAGTTATATTGGGTTTAATTTTGTTTGAAATATATAGGACGAGTGTTTTCGGCGGATAAAAAATATTTACATTTAAAAGCCATATATTTGTACGTTTTTGTAATTAACCTACAAATTACTATTTTATATAATTCTATTTTTAATAGCCACATTTATTTAAGAGAGCTGACATAAATTTCAAATATTATAAAGATAGAAATAGACTACAATATACTATGAGAGTTTCTTTTATTAATCATTAAAAAATGACGTTCATAAAAAACGACTCTTGCTCTAAGAATAAATCATTTATCACGAGGGTCTTTACAACTATACAATCAACGGACACCAAGTACACCCTGACTCGAAACAACAATTTATGGGTCACACAAAGCGTTGTTTCATCTGGGAATCGAACCAGGAACACTTGGAGCAGTGTCAAATAGCGAGACGGCCGCTTAAACCACTAAGCCAACCGTACAGTTACATTATACGCTTGCATATCTCTTTCACGCGTTTACAAAATTAGTAGGTACAAAATCGCGTCACTACAGCGACACGGCGGCAACAGTACGTACTACGTACGGTAACTTGCGGAAATGTAGTTCAACTAAATAACTTTGAGACTTAGAATTTTTTGTGATAATGTATCTATGTGTTATAGGCCTGGCTGTGCGAATTACGTACAAATAAGTTTCTTATTTTTATATACCTAAATGGACATTATTACTTTATTTTTTCCATTATGTTGATTCAGGATATATTTCGGTATTTAGATATTATTTTGTTTCTTGCGTTGAAATCTGGTAAGATTCTGTGGACTGATGGTATACCATCCCATTCAAGTGTTGCGAGTGGAACTCATAAAAGAGTAGACCTAGTTATGCCAGGTTGGGGCTCATTTTATTTGTTTTAGTGAGACCCTACCACTGGTACTAGTGAAGTAACCTTCCAAGGTTATTCGATGAGTCTTACTGGTACTCTTATGTGAGTAGAGCTAGGCATGCCGAGTTTGGGCTCATTTTGTTTGTACATAAAAGATCCTACCACTGGAACTTATGAAGTAACCTTCCAGGGTTATTCGATGACTCTTGCTGGTACTCATGTGTGAGTAGAGCTAGGCATGCCGAGTTTGGGCTCATTTTGTTTGTACATAAGAGACCCAACCACTGCAACTTATGAAGTAACCTTCCAGGGTTATTCAATGACTCTTGCTGGTTCTCATATGTGAATAGAGCTAGGCATGCCGAGTTTGGGCTCATTTTGTTTGTACGTAAGTGACCTTACCACTGGAACTTATGAAGTAACCTTCCAGGGTTATTCGATGACTCTTGCTGGTTCTCATATGTGAGTAGAGCTAGGCATGCCGAGTTTGGGCTCATTTTGTTTGTACATAAGTGACCCTACCACTGGAACTTATGAAGTAACCTTCCAGGGTTATTCGATCACTCTTGCCGGTACTCATATGTGAGTAGAGCTAGGTATACCGAGTTTGGGCTCATTTTGTATGAACATCAGAGACCCTACCACTGGAACATACCTAGCTCTACTCACATATGAGTACCACTAAGAGTCTTCGAATAAACCTGAAAAACCTGAAAGGTTACTTCATAAGTTCCAGTGGTAGGGTCTCTTATGTACAAACAAAATGAGCCCAAACTCGGAATGCCTAGCTCTACTCACATATGAGTACCAGCAAGAGTCATCGAATAACCCTGGAAGGTTACTTCATAAGTTCCAGTGGTAGGGTCACTTATGTACAAACAAAATGAACCCAAACTCGGCATGCCTAGCTGTACTGACATATGAGTACCAGTAAGAGTCATTGAATAACCCTGGAAGGTTACTTCATAAAATGCAGTGGTAGGGTCTCTTATGTACAAACAAAATGAGCCCAAACTCGGCATGCCTAGCTCTACTCACATATGAGTACCAGCAAGAGTCATCGAATAACCCTGGAAGGTTACTTCATAAGTTCCAGTGGTAGGGTCACTTATGTACAAACAAAATGAACCCAAACTCGGCATGCCTAGCTGTACTGACATATGAGTACCAGTAAGAGTCATTGAATAACCCTGGAAGGTTACTTCATAAAATGCAGTGGTAGGGTCTCTTATGTACAAACAAAATGAGCCCAAACTCGGCATGCCTAGCTCTACTCACATATGAGTACCAGCAAGACTCACCGAATAACCTTGGAAGGTTACTTCACTAGTACCAGTGGTAGGGTCTCACCAAAACAAATAAAATGAGCCCCAACCTGGCATAACTAGGTCTACTCTTTTATGAGTTTCAGTCGCAACACTTGAACGGGATGGTATACCCTCAGTCCAGATAATCTTACCAGATTTCAACGCAAGAAACAAAATAATATCTAAATACCGAAATATATCCTGACTCAACATAACGGAGAAAATAAAGTAATAATGTCCATTTATACAAAAGAAATTTACTTGTACGTAATTCGCACAGAATACGAGAAGTATCAAATTGATTTTAGCGAATAATTTGTATTCGTATATTGCTTTTTTCGTCTTCGGGCTGCAGCGACAAGCGATATAGAGTCCACTCCCGACGGCGCTCAAGCGCAGACTGGGATCTCATTGCAGAATTTGGATATATAAATCAAGAAAGTGGCTAAATAAAACGAACCTTATTGCCACACATTAAGACACACGTATGCGAGCAAAATAGAAGAAAAATGTAAGATGATTTTTTGCTTTTTTTGAGTCAATTTACAATATTTTGAAAAAAAAATCTAATTGTTTTTGAGTTGACTATATTTACTACCCTATTCTATCTTTGAAAATCTAAATAAATGTAAAAATAGAGAGAAAATTGTACCCAAAAATAGCAGTATATGCCTATTTTTGATTTAAGAGGCCGTTTCGAATCGATTTTACATTAATATTAATTAAATATTTTTTATTTATTTTCAAATTGATTTATAGATAAAAAAGTAATCAATTTATCGTAATCATTCGTTTTATTAGTTATTATCTAAAATTGTCGTAAAATGTACCGGAAATATGTGGTTTTTTGATACAAGCGTAAACGCGTCCTTAAACTGCTCAAGCGTTATTTTGCATCGATTTGCTCAAGTGGTTTCTGTCGGTGGAATAGTATTGGATTCTAAATGAACTCGCAAAGGAAATGTCAAGTCGGATGCGTTGCTCTTAATGCTCTTGATATCATCCATATTTATCATGTATCGTTTAGCTTAAAGCATATCTTCTGAATGATTAAAATTCTTGCGTTACTGAGCGACTGACAGACAACGCTTTGTACTAATTTAGCAGACTAACAAGCCTACTGGCTACCGTTTGTTGTAATATTTGACTCCCACACGGTTGGAGACAGGGATAGAAGCTGGTATCATAGTTCTTTCTTTCTTTTTCGATGGAATCGGCCACATACTCACACGAAAAGAATTGCTAGCTGCGCGGCTGACCGCATTTCGGCATACTATATCATACATATGTACTAATGAATGTCAAACAAGTTTATGTTTAAACGCATGCATTGCCTCCGCGGTCCAGTGGATAGCCTATAAAAAAAAAGAAAAGGCATGTATTCTTAACATAAAATAATTAGCGATTGAAGCGATTTAATTGAAAATATACATAGCTAAGTATAAAGGTGCCCATAACACAAGTCATAAAATCAAATATAGTTTCGAGAAATAATATAATTCATAAAATTGACATTATTAATCAAGTATACATTTTACAGGTGACTACATATCATCCGTTACGACATCTAGCTAGCATTTCTTAGGTCTGCCCAGCGAAGGTAGTATTAAAAAATCAATTAACAAATTAATTTCACTTTAACTTCATAGTATTCCCCAATATAAGAGGACTTTAATTTACTTACTTTCCAAAAAATTCTTAGAAATGATTACCGTTGAGTTCAGTGTCCTATCAAAAGGCTATATATTATATTTAATTCAGTAATTGAAAACGAAGATGACTCAATTCTTGTACTTCCTCCTTTTTCTATGAAAACTTGTTTGTTAACATAAATTCTTGCTCCCTTATTTTTAATCAAGAAACGCCCGCTCTAGAAATAATCCCGTATCGCAGCAGAATTTACAAACATTTGCAGGTAGAGACTTGCTGATTTCAGTATGAATGGGCCGGTTCGACGGGGGAAATACTACCCTCTCACAGAAAACCGACGTAAAGTAACAGCCTATATTGTTGCGTTTCATTCGGTGAGTGAGAGTGCCGGCGGCCCCATTCCCTATGCCTTCTCTCTCACCCCTCTCCTTCTCCTATTCCTTTTCCTAACCCAAAGGGCGGCAACGCACTTGTGACTCCACCGATGTTGCTTGTGTCAATGGGCGGCGATAATTGCTTACTATTAGGCGATTCGTCTTCTCGTTTGCCGCCTATAATATAAAAAAAATAAAATTCTGATAACGGACACTAAGAGCATCATTTGTAGATCACAAAAACTTTTTCTCGTTTGGGGTTCGAACCCACACAACGCAATACATTAGCGAAATGACCATTGAAACCATAACGTTACACTTGAAGTTAATTCAATATTTTTAATTAGTTTAATACAATTACACACCCATTTTAAGCTTTCGCGATTTCTATACATCATACAATTTTATTAAACTCGTGATATTTAACTAATTTAAAGAATAATTACCTCTGTATAATAAAAACGAACTATCGCTGGAAGGGTCAAGAAACCTAGCAGCTATAAAAATGCGATAAATTAACAAGTCTGCCATAGCTGAGCATTATGTATTTATACATGGAAAACTTACAGCTAAAACATGTTGTGTTTACCAATAGCATAACATCTATAAGCCAATTATAAAGTAAGTTTGTTATTATTAGTTGAAGTCTGGACCAAACCACTGGAACGAACTACATCAACCACTGGTATTATTTACTGATCGTCACTGTTACTCCTTAAAAATACGTAGAGCTGTTGAAATCAAAAATCATAAAAATTTCAACCGGAAGGACTAACTGTGTCATATATATTAAAAATAATATTTATGTAACGGGTTAAGACTGCCTCCGTGGTCCAGTGGATAGCGTGTGCGACTGCTGATCGGAGGTCCCGGGTTCGATTCCCGGGTCGCGCAAAAGTGTTACTGGGTTTTCCAAGTTCCCAGTAGTAGCACGGAGTCTGGTGATGTGCCCGGTAACGGCAATAGACTCGCCCCCTATTACGTGGGACCTAAAAATTCATGGCGAAATGTGGGTGTAATATTACACCTCTGCCTACCCCTTCGGGGATACAGGCGTGAGCCTATAAAAAAAAAACGGGTTTATATCAGAAAAAAATTATGATGTTTGTCCCGACGAGTCCCCTTTAATTTTATATAATAACGCAATATAGATCCATTACATAAATAACAATAGTGTGTGTACTGGTCGCGAAAGTTTAACAGTATTTAGTCATACATTCTAGAACTTAAGTGTACAATTTGGGGCAGATAAACACAGTCTGCAAACATAAACTAATTAAACAACAACAAGAATAAACACTAAGTAGCTACAATAATAGAATGTAATTAATTTTAACAGAATAATATATTGCTGCTAAAATTAATTATTATATTCATGACATCATTGGAAATTTTCTTAGCAGGTTATAATAAAACTAAAAACGGAACATAATACTTCTTATAAAAGGTTCCCAAGACGTATAATGTTACATTTTTGGTACATATTCTAATTAATACTATATATTATAATCTAGTAAGAAATAACGTCAGAATTAGATTCATATATTTACGTGTAAATAACCTTGATGATATTAAAACCACAGCAAGACAGAAAGAGATAAAGACATAATTAACACTAAACAGAAAAGGACAGCAACATCCAGGCTAATATTACTACGGGATACGGGAACTACCTTATACTCTTGGGAGAAACCCTCATCCGGTACACCACGATGAGTTGTTAATTCGTTTTAATTAGTAATTAATTCATTTGGTCTATATTCCTGTCCATTTAACCCAAAGCATTGTCAGTAAATAATTGTGCCAATAAAATCGTGTCAACAAAAAATTACCCTTAAGGGTTTGTCGCACTATACAATGCATTAGTCGCTAGTCGGCGCCACAAATTGTGGTAAGGAATGTTGCAAGCTCTCAAGATAAAATGGGCGAGTATCCTTTGGACTAGCTACTCGTGAGTTTGTGGTCGGTGAAACTACATCAGATGCTTGTGGTTGGTTTGAAAATCTCTGGTACTTCATTTACTGTGCAGTTGGCTCAGGTTAAGTGGCCACTTTACTAATGTCTCTTGCCCAAGTATTACGGTCGAGTGATTTGAGGTTGATTGCCATCTTCTAAGTTATTTCTCACGCTTATGGTTTGATTATTTTTAGAGTTTTACTCGTATCTACCAGTGAAACTAAAAAGAAAAAAATATTGTATGTTAACAAATACCCTATAAAAATGACAAATAACAAATGCCCTATAATAATTGTTATTCCGTTGTAGACCACGGCCATTGTAAGACGGTTAAGTTGACGCTAAGTGTACGAATAACCTTAGCGGTACAAAATCGTATTAGATTAGATTTATGGCTCCCGTCTTTGTCAAACTCAGTAGGAGTAAATAGAAGTTACGTAGAAAAATTGTGGGTCAGGATAAAGGTTGATGTAACGTAGAGATATAATCTGAGGATTAAAATATTGGAGCATATATATTATGAGGAAACATTGCGGTATAATGAGGGAAACCATGAGCGGTGTATGACATATGGAATTTGAGTAAAACGCCATCTATTGGGGACGTTGTGTTTGGTTTGATAGCAGTGGTAATTAACTAGACGTAGAATTTACAGATATAGGTGCTTTAATGTACCTTGTTTTATGCAAGTTTAATAACTATCATGAATACATCCCTGCATATCATTTAGCTGAAACAAAAACCATGATACTGGCCCTGTATTGATATTCCTCTCTTTTTATTTGTCTCTTTCGGCCTAACCAGTATATTTCGGTTTGCTCATATAATTTATGTTCCAACATTCGTCCAGTCTAAATGCTTTTCTTGGTTTCACCGTCCCAAAGGCAAATGCCGGAATCGATATCATTGTTCATAGTATACTTAAGTAATATTTATTTTTTCTATAATAATCTAAAAGTCACTGTCAACTTAAACGCTCTCCGGTAACGTATCATTCAATTAATTTAACATATTTTCCTTCATATATAAAACCTTTCACTATCCTTAATGTATTTTATATTCCTCTATCCGTCTAATTTACCTAAAGAGCGGTTCTAGTGTTTTGTTTCACGTGTTATACCTGTTTTACTGACCTTGGCGAATAAGATCAAGTATCTAGATAATATCTCACTCGTGCCGGAATATCTTACATAAACAGTATAGGCGATAGCCCAGTGGTGTTCGTAACGGACTGCCGAGACGATGGTCTCGGGTTCGATTCCCAGTTACCCCCGGCACACATCTCTGACTTTTCGAAGTTATATGTGTCTTAAAAATTATTAAATATCGCTCGCTTACTAATATGCCCGGTAGATGGCAATAGGCTCACCTCTATTAAATTGGAACCGAAACATAACTGGCGAAGTGTGGGTGTGTAATACTCCTCTGCCTACCCCTTCGGAGATAAAAGGCGCGAAGTTATGTTATGTAAACATTATATGTCGAGTGAAACTCAAGCTTCACTAGATCCCTTGTTCCTCTTTGTCGATCAATCAACATCGGCTGTCGTCCTTTGTTTGCGAATTATGTTGATCGATTATTAACGTTATTTATACCAGTATTGTATTTTCTTATTACGTGAAAGAAAAGTTTTATGATACTTAAGACATTTACTGATATGTAATAATATTTTCTGACATTTAATAATATTACACAAAAATAGTATTGTACATACATACATACATAGACTCACGCATGTTTCCCGGAGGGGTAGACACAGACTACGGAACGTCATTTGGAACGATCCTGACATATCTCTCTTGCTTCATTCACTCCCATCAGATTCCTCATGCATGCTCTTCTGTTCAGGGTACTTCTCACCTGTCCTGTTTTTAGGATGTCTCCAATCTGGTCAGAGAACGTCCGCCTAGGTCTTCCCCTTCGTCCTGTTCCTTCCACACTTGCCTTATATATCTGCTTGGTCAGTCTTTCGTCATCCATCCTCTCCACGTGCCCAAACCATCTTAGCATACCTTTCTCGATGCTTGTCATTATATCTTCTTTTACCCCACAACACTCTCTTATCACACAATTCTTTACTCTGTCAGTCAGAGAGACACCACACATACTTCTCAGTGCTCTCATTTCTACAGCATTTATTCTACTTTCATGACTCTTCTGCCATACCCAACTATCACCACCATACATAAGAGTAGGTACTAACACCCTTCTATGCACAGCCAAACGTGCCTTTTTGGACACGTTTTGGCTGTTCATAAACACCTTCAGAGCTCCATTCACTCTATTCCCTGCATTAAATCTTCTTTCAATATCTTCTACATTCTTACCATCTCTTGTAAACAGCGTACCTAAATATACAAACTCATTCATTTGCTCCACTCGCTGTTCATCGATCATAACATTACAAGCCGTAACGCATTCCTCCTTTTCAAAAACCATAACTTTCGTTTTACTTACATTCACTTTCATTCCTTTCCTCTCTAATGCACCATGCATGATTGTTACCATCTCCTGCAGCTCCTCCGCTGAAGACGCAAGAATAACCTGATCATCAGCATAAAGGAGGCATTTGACAAGTAACTCATTAATCCTTAATCCACAATCACTATGTTTCAAATCTTGCAAAACAACTGTCCATGAAGAGGTTGAACAGCCACGGCGACGCTACACATCCCTGTCTAGCACCTGTGTTGATGGTAAACCAGTCAGTGTATGCCCCGTTTATCCTCACACAAGCTCTAGAATCCTCATAAAGGGATTTCAGAGCTTGAATGAGGCTGCTGTTCACCCCATACATCGACAGTACCGACCACATTTCATTCCTCACCACTTTATCATAAGCCTTTTCCAAATCCACGAATGCACAATAGACCTTTTGACCTTTGGCCAAAAATTTCTCGGCTATGCATCGCAAGGAAAAGACTTGATCCGTACACCCCATACCCTTTCGGAATCCCGCTTGTACATCCCATATTTTCTTGTCGGTTACTTTCATAACTCTTTCAATCAGTACCTTCGCATACAATTTGCCAACAATGCTGAGAAGGCTAATGCCTCTATAGTTTTTGCAGTCTTGTTGCGAGCCTTTTCCTTTATAAAGAGGCACAACTACTGCTGTGGCCCAGTCATCAGGTACTCCGCCGTTGCTACAGCACAAGTTAAATAAACGCTGCAGCTGACTAACTATGATGCCCTGTCCAGCCTTCAACATTTTGACTGTAATCCTATCATACCCTGCAGCCTTACCTAATTTCATACTGGCTAGTGCCTTCAAAATCTCATCCACGCCAATATCGCTTTCATCATTGCTATCATTTCCATTAATTTCATCTGTTGATGTCTCTGTCGTCGTTCTTTCAAATAATCCCTCAAAATACTCTTTCCATCTCTTCAGCACACACGATTCACCATTCAGTATCTTTCCATTCTTGTCTCTGATTGCTGTGTATTCTGAGGATTGAGCTTTTCCTCGAACTGCACGAACGGATTTCCAGAAAAACTTAATGTTTCTCCGAAAGTTGTCAGATAATCTACTATCAAACTCATCTTTCTTTTCCGCTTTTTTCCTTTTAACCATTTCTTTCACTATTCTTTTACACCTAACAAACTCCTTTCTTGCTTCATCTATGTCATCACTCGTTGCCTTTCCCATTCTTTCATTTGCTCTGGCAGTCAACCAATCTAACCACGCTTTCTTCTTCTCTGATACTGCTGATTGTACATCCTTGTCCCACCATGTATTCTTAACCTTTCGTAGTTTCCTTCTCTTGATCACACCACATACTTCAGACGCTACACATACTATATCTTCTTTAAAGGAATGCCATAATTCTTCCATATCATTTATGCCATTGAACCTCTCAAATCTTGCTAACAATCTTCGCTTATACTCATCTTTCACATCTTTCTCTTGCAGATTTTCTACTTTTATTCTTTCCAAGACCCTCTTTTGATTATTTTCTCGGTGTCGCCATCCTCTAAAGAGCCCACTTATCCGGCTTAACACCAAAAAGTGGTCTGTATGGATGCCGATCCCTCGAAACACTCCCGTATCCAACACATTCTTTCTCAGTCGTTCATCTACTATTACAAAATCAATCATACTTCTCCTAACATTTTTCGCCTCACGTGTATACAAATGTATCCTTTTGTGATCAAACATGGTGTTTGTCACACAAAGGCTCCACCAAAATAGTATTGTAAAAGCCTTAAAAGTAGGCGTAGATGAAAAAAGTGATAAATAAGAAAAACAACACATTCTTAAGAAGTGCTTATAAAACTGCTTCAGCAGCTGAAGATATAAAATAATTTAGATGTTTTTTTAAGATTATCGATTAGACACATATGATGAATTAGAATATTAATAATTTTTTGGCTGCTTGTTTCTTGCAGAATAATTGATCCTCTTTCAATTTCCATCCACATGTATTTTAGTATGACACTATTAGATTGACAGACAGCCAAAGTTATCATAACATACCAATATGACGTCAGTGATCGATCACTGATGCCGACTTGGTGTCCTAGTATTCAAATAAATCTTAATGGATCATAAAGAGAAAACGCTGGGTCGCATAACACACATACAATCCACGTAGTTACAGAATAAGAAAGATGTTTCTGGCACAGAATGTCAAAATCATCCAAGAAATCGTTCTAAGACGGGCACAGGATTGTTGCGAGCGGCTAGAATATCGGCTTTTTAAATTGAATATATTTTCGTAACATCTCCTGAACAAAATTGATGACATAAGCCAATATCAGATGAAGCTATAGAGACAGACGAGTTATTACATAAGACCCAAAATAGAGTATTTGTATCGGAGGCGAATATATAGAATAAATCTTGTGGCAATGGCAGTATCTGCCAATGTTACAACCAGTCGGCATTACGTTCTGAATAAATTGTACTGGTTATACACAATGTACAATATGTGTATTGGTTTATTGATGGACTTGTTACTGGGAGTTTCTGCTCAGTAGATAAAATTTGTAGTTCGATTTCAGATATGTTTGATATAGCTCTCTATGCTTTATTATCTACCTAATAGATTTCTCCCTTGTACGCGTTGGCTATTGCAACAAAATGTAGACCATAATATGTTATTCTAATGCATAAACTATATAACTGCAAAATATCTTTTTGATTTTTTGCAGTAATATAGTAATACATTTCGATGTGTTTACGTAAAATATGTTAAAATTTCCATAAAACACTATTCACACACCCATCCTCATAAAATCACATTTATAGTAGATTAAATGGATAGCTTAACTTTATTGTGCACTAGTAATCATTACAAATTACAATAAAAATAAATGACTTTAAACTAGTTGTACAACAGCGAAGTCTTATCCCAATATGCGATTTCGTCAACAATTCTAGATTTAAATAAATTATAATGGCAGTAGGTCCTCGGTATAAGTCGTCAACCTTTGAAATGTTATATTATAACTATCACTCTTTGAGGGTCATTTAGGTCATTTATTAAACTTATAAACAAAACATTTAACTTATAGTACATACTACGTTTTAAAATGTTTCAAAATATTATATTCGCTAACACCCATTTGGATGATACTCAAAATAAATTAGAGTTTATTTGCCCCAGACATGTCGAGTTTTGAAATATTATTGTGTTCAATGATATTAAAATACAAGACGAAAGATGAATAAAATCCAAGTCCAAGAATTACTTTATGCCAAGGTAGACATAAATACTATACGTCGCCTTTGAATTTATTTGAACATAATTCAAATCGGTCAATATATTTAGGAGTTTAAGTGTTTATAATATTAATATTTTCTGTCAAGAACTTGTGCTCATAAAATAATACAACAATATACTGCTTGCAGCCATCGCGTATAAACATATGTCACCGAAGCAACAACATATGCGATAATAAAATTACATTACGCAGTAATAATATCATGACATTCATGACGCTCATATTAAACCACATTTCAACATCACAACTACCCAACACTGTCGTAGAACACAACTCAATCTTTATCATTACTCTTAATAAACGCCCACATGTCATATTACTGGTACATCATTTAAACAGCTGCCAAGATACTAATATATACAAGACTGCGAAGATTAATCAAGAATTCTTAGTGTGAGCTACAAATGTCTATTGGTACAATAAATGTTTTGCAAACATCTTAAGCATAATTAATACCAGTTTCGTACTTGGCCATTAAATTTCTGGCCAACTAGCTCATATTTCGTTTGGAAACTTTTCAAAGGCTGCATCGGGACAGTCAAGCTACAAAATATTGTTTTACTGACTGTTTGTCCCGATTTGTTTGTTTTGAATTAATTTGTATACCTTCGACTCCTTGAACTGTGACACCAAAGAATTATAAAGAGGATAGAAGTGGCAAAAGTTGCTTTGTTTACTTATCTGCTGCAAGTTACTGATAAGTCTGATGGGGTATAGGTTAAGCAATATAAATAAAGTTGGACTTTACTAAAACAAGGAGTAATTTTTTTCAAACCTTTAAAGTTTGAAAATGTTGTATTTTGACGTGACAACGTCTTATAAATTGGTTTGCCGGGTGACACTTCAAGAAACTGCGTTACGCTCCGCTCACGTTATGCGCTCACAATGAGAGCGAGTGAGAGGCACGCGTCCCGCCTAAGAGCGAGAGAGACAGACATAAAAAGTGAAAGGCACGCGTCTTTCATCCTTCTTCCTACTATACGAATGAATATTCACATTAAAATTATTTTACCACTCAAAGTCGTTGTCACGTAAAACTTTCGCCCGTATACCGACTTTACAGGCAACCAATTTTTTTGCTGCCTATATAAACTGAAAAGCTTAACTTTGTGGTGCAAGACACTGACTTCCACCAACTAGTTATTGTTACTAGGAAAGGCGCCATGGATAAAGAAATTGGTATTCATATCTTAAGGTCATGATTTTCTTGTTTGATTATAATTAAGCCGAATGTGCTCCTATTTTCTTCACTTTCTGTATTCATAAAATACAATTCCGGACTTGTACTCTCCGGAGATATAATCTGTTTAACTAAAATAAATGTTTCATCATTACCTTGATAGAAAACTAGTATTTGCGTTCGTATTTTGTAATTTTTGATTGATTTACCTTTCGTAAAAAGCTTTCTCTTTTTGCTTTACTACTTTATTCGTCAGCTTTGAAGTGACTACTAGTATTTCTTGAAGCGTATTTAGTTTATATAACTAGTATATTTGATTCTTATCAAGGGGTAAGTCAAAGTCATTTTGCTATCTTCATCTTCATCTATTTTGAGGCTTGGCATACTATATTTAATTAATAGTTTGCTTTCAGAGTCATTTCGTATGCGGAAAACGTATCTAGCCTAGTTTCACATTACTGAGGCAGCGTGCTTTAGGTATTCATGATTCGTATATTTAATCAAAGATCTTCGATTTATATAGAGATTTCATAATTCGTAGGTATGGCTTATTTCTTGGTACATTCTCATAGTGAGAAGAGGCCCGTGCCCAGCAATGGGACAATAAGTATATATACAGGATGTTTGGCGATTGGACCGACACAATTTTATGGGGGTTAGGGGAGGTCATATCCTAATTTTCACCCCAAGAAACCCAGGTCCTAAGTGTACCTGTACTCGAGATACGATTTTTTTTCTTTTTTTTCTGAATTATCACATTTAAAACGATATAACTTTTAAGTTTGTAGTCATATTTGCACTAGATAACTTTAATTGGATGCCCTAATGTATTATTATTCTTAAAAAGGTTCTTAAATTAATAATTAAGGTTTGTATAATTTATAAAAATGCTTCTTAGTTATTTACCCACGCTTATGATTAGATTATTTTTAGAGTTTTACTCGTATCTACCAGTGAAACTAAAAAATAAACAATATTGTATGATTCCAAAAAACAAATTCCCTGTAAAAATGATAAATGCCCTATAATAATTGTTATTCCGTTGTAGACCACAGCCATTGTAGGACGGTCAAAACGTTGGTAATACGGTATTTATACCCTAAATTAATTAAATATCGCAAGTAAAATCCGTCTTATAATATAGTTAGAACTTTTATTTGTTTTAGTGGCTTAGGCGGATAAACAAAAATATAATTATAAAGACATTTGTATGTAATAAATGTGTATATTATTTCAAAACTTCGTGCAGCCAAAATACCGAAGAGTATAAAACAACGACAACACAACCTACTAGAAGCGGTGAGGTATGCGGGGCAAGGGGGGCTACAAAAATGTATTCTAATTGGCCGGTTCAAATTTGCGGAACGTCATAATTCATATCTAGTGTTGGGATTGGTCTTATATAAGACCTTTAAGTCTAGTGTGTTGTTTGAAATGGTTCGCCTTACGTGTGCCGTCTAGTAGGTTGGGTTGTCGTTGGTATAAAACGACCTGAGAAAGTGCGCCAAAATTCAATACAGCAGACACATAATTTGTTTGCTGCCTTTAGCGCTCCAAAGGAAGCAACTAATCACTATAATAGTCTTTTAGTTGACGCTAAGTGTACGAATAACCTTAGCGGTACAAAATCGTATTAGATTAGATTTATGGCTCCCGTCTTTGTCAAACTCAGTAGGAGTAAATAAAGGTTACGTAGAAAAATTGTGGGTCAGGATAAAGGTTGATGTAACGTAGAGATATAATCTGAGGATTAAAATATTGGAGGATATATATTATGAGGAAACATTGCGGTATAATGAGGTAAAACACAAGAGGTATATGAAATATGGAATTTGAGTAAAACGCCATCTATTGGGGACGTTGTGTTTGTTTTGATAGCAGTGGACGTTGAATTTACAGATATAGGTGCTTTAATGTACCTTGTTTTATGCAAGTTTAATAACTATCATGATTACGTCCCTGCATATCATTTTGCTGAAACAAAAACCATTATACTGGCCCTGTATTGATATTCCTCTCTTTTTATATTTCGATTTGCTCATATTTTTTCTTCTATAATTTAAGCTTTTACGTTTTCCGTGAACGTTTTATTAATTTAATTTAACATATTATTCCTTCATATATGAAACATTTAAATAATCTTAATGTAATTTATATTCCTCCATCCGTCTTATTTTCCTAATGAGCTAATAAGCGGTTCAAGTGTTTTGTTTCACATGTAATACCTTACTGACCTTGGCGAATAAGATCAAGTATCAAGATAATATCTCACTCGTGCCGGAATATCCTAAAACATAAACATTATAGGCGATAGCCCAGTGGTGTTCGTAACGGACTGCCGATACGAAGGTCTCGGGTTCGACTCCCAGTTACACCCGGCACACACCTCTGACTTTTCGACGTTATGTGTGTATTAAAAATTGTTTATTATCGCTCACTTACTTATGTGCCCGGTAGATGACAATAGGCTTGCCCTCTATTACATTGGGACCGAAACATAACTGGCGAAGTGTGGATGTGTAATACACCTCTGCCTACCCCTTCAGAGATAAAAGGCGCGAAGTTATGTTATGTAAACATTAAACGTCGTGTGAAACTTTAGCTTTCGCAGGAACTTTTGTTCATCTATGTCGATCAATCAACATTGGCTGTTGTCCTTTGTTTGCGAATTATGTTGATCGAATATAAACGTTATTTATACCATTTTGAGTTTTATTATTACGTGAAAGAAAAGTTTTATGATACTTGAGACATTTTTTTCTATAGAATAATATTACACTAAAATAGAATTGTAAAAGCCTTGAAGTAGGCGTAGATAAAAATAGTCATTAGAAAGTAAAACAACATATTAAGAAGAAGAGGTGTTTCTAAGCCTGGTTCAGCTGCTAAATATAAAAATAATTTAGATGATTTTTGTGATGATTAGAGAAAGGAATGCTGAAGTGATTTGGACACGTGGAGCGAATGACGAATCAGATTTATAAGGCAAATGTGTGTGGGCAAGTCGGTCGTGGCAGACCTCGTCGGACATTCCTCGACCAAATTGGGGACGTCCTAAAAAACGGCAAGGTCCTAAGAACCCGAAACCAGCGAGCATGTATAAAAAAGTAATGAGTGTCGAGGAAGCGCGTGAGGTTTGTAAGGATCGAAGCAAGTGGCGTTCTGTTGTCTCTGCCTACCCCGACGGGAAAAAGGCGTGAGTATTTATGTATGTATGATTTTCATGAGATCGGATCGGATGATCTCTCTTTTGTTAACTTGAACCAATGCAGCGCTGTTTCAATTTACGATCATTCTGTTTAGTTTATACGATAAACGTAAACAAACACAATGCTTTTTTTAGGTGTCCGTGACATGATGTATGAAAATAATGATGACGATGTTAAACAAACAGACAACCGAAGCTACTAAAACCAACACATTTGAGGACAGTGATCGATCACTGATGCTGACTTGGGCTCTTGGTATTCAAATAAATCTCGATAGATTATCAAAAGAAGACGATGGGTGGCAAAACACACATACAATCCACGTAGTTACAGAATAAGGACGTTGTCTCTAGCACAAAATAACAACGTCATCTAAGTAAGAAATCTTTCCAAAACGGATACAGGATTGCGAGTAGCTAGTACATCGGCTTTTTAACTTCAAGATATTTTCGTAACATCTCATGAACAAAATTGATGACATAAGCCAATATCAGATGAAGCCATAGAGACAGACGAGTTATTACATAAGACCCAAAATAGAGTATTTGTATCAGAGGCGAATATATAGAATAAATCTTGTGGCAATGGCAGTATCTGCCAATGTTACAACCAGTCGGCATTACGTTCTGAATAAATTGTACTGGTACCCTTTTTTCTACTTGGAGACAACACGACAAAGCTGAGTACCCATCCGAAGACCTGTGAAGTGTCAACCTACCACCCACGCCCTGGATAATTGTCTAGCCGGCTAATCTCTAGTGTCAGTTTTTTGTGTAATTAAAGCCATTGTGTAACTGGAATATAACGCGAGTTTAATCTTTCCTGGTGATATTTTTTATTTATTTCCCGTAAGACAACCTAATTATCTCTCTTTAATTGCTCGGCGAGTGATCGATCCCGGCTATCCCGTGGAAATCAATCACTCGTGTGACATTGTAACGCCACTGTAACGTAAAAAGGAGCTTTCGATGTGTGCTGTTACGATATCCCTACTAGGGCGTGTTTAAATGAGAAACGTGGTTAAATGTTACAATAAAAATTGATTTAATTGCCAATTAATTTTAGACAACATTTAGCAAGCGTTACCTTAATGAAAAACATTACTATTTATATGATATTAAGAAAAGTTTACACAGGGTCGCGTGGTTCGGCGATTGTGTATAAACACAATGTACAATATGTGTATTGGTTTATTGATGGACTTGTTACTGAGAGCTTCTGCTCAGTATATAAAATTCGATGTTTAATTTCAGATATTATTGACCTTTATTATCTACCTAATAGATTTCTCCCTTGTATGCGTTGGCTATTGCAACAAAATATAGACTATTTGTTATACTAATGTATAAACTATATAACTGCAAAATATCAACAAAATACATTACGATGTGTTTACGTAAAATATGTTAAAATTTCCATAAAACACCATTCACACACCCATCCTCATAAAATCACATTTATAGTAGATTGAATGTATAGCTTAACTTTATTGTGCACTAGTAAACATTACAAATTACAATAAAAATAAATGACTTTAAACTAGTTGTACAACAGCGAAGTCTTATCCCAATATGCAATTTCGTCAACAATATCTAGATTTAAATAAATTATAATGGCAGTAGGTCCTCGGTATAAGTCGTCAACCTTTGAAATGTTCTATTATAACTATCACTCTTTGAGGGTCATTTAGGTCATTTATTAAACTTATAAACAAAACATTTAACTTATAGTACATACTATGTTTTAAAATGTTTCAAAATATTATATTCGCTAACACCCATTTGGATGATACTCAAAATAAATTAGAGTTTATTTGCCCCAGACATGTCGAGTTTTGAAATATTATTGTGTTCAATGATATTAAAATACAAGACGAAAGATGAATAAAATCCAAGTCCAAGAATTACTTTATGCCAAGGTAGACATAAATACTATACGTCGCCTTTGAATTTATTTGAACATAATTCAAATCGGTCAATATATTTAGGAGTTTAAGTGTTTATAATATTAATATTTTCTGTCAAGAACTTGTGCTCATAAAATAATACAACAATATACTGCTTGCAGCCATCGCGTATAAACATATGTCACCGAAGCAACAACATATGCGATAATAAAATTACATTACGCAGTAATAATATCATGACATTCATGACGCTCATATTAAACCACATTTCAACATCACAACTACCCAACACTGTCGTAGAACACAACTCAATCTTTATCATTCCTCTTAATAAACGCCCACATGTCATATTACTGGTACATCATTTAAACAGCTGCCAAGATACTAATATATACAAGACTGCGAAGATTAATCAAGAATTCTTAGTGTGAGCTACAAATGCCTCTTGGTACAATAAATATGTTTTGCAAACATCTTAAGCATAATTAATACCAGTTTCGTACTTGGCCATTAAATTTCTGGCCAACTAGCTCATATTTCGTTTGGAAACTTTTCAAAGGCCGCATCGGGACAGTCAAGCTACAAAATATTGTTTTACTGACTGTTTGTCCCGATTTGTTTGTTTGAATTTATTTGTATACGACTCCTTGAACCGTGACACCAAAGAATTATAAAGAGGATAGAAGTGGCAAAAGTTGCTTTGTTTACTTACTACGGAATTCAATATTCGAAATATAGAATAGAAAAGAAAAGTTTATTTTGAAACAGCACATAGGACACATAATAGAGAACAAGTAGGTACATATACAACAAATAGTACTATTAGAACATAAAAAAAGAAAAATATACAGGGTGAAATTGAATAGATGCGACAAATTTAAATATACAATAATACGTGTTGTCAAGAAAATTTAGAGCATATCAAATGAAAAATTAGTAAACTTTTATCAGTTTTACGAAAAACGATAAAATACTGAAAGTATCAAAGAATTTCGCGTACTACCGTTTTCGTGTAGTGGGCACAATTTGCTTAGGTACCACATTTAATAACATGAGTACTCCACGACGATTATTGAGCACTGCGATGAGTCGGACGAGATTTTTTGATATTTAAAAAAAATATATTTTGGGTATTAATTATTTTTCTGGAATATCGATAATTCGTTCTTAAATGAAGATAACAACATCAATGGATCATTTTACAACGATAATCACGTTTTGTTTTTTATCGATTTAAATTGTAGAAAAAACAGTTTATAATTACTATGTTACTATAACTGAAGCTCCCATTTCATTTTGTCGCATTTATTCAATTTCACCCTGTATATGTATAAAAAAGAAACAATTAAGTAGGTACAATAGAATATGGCGAGGTATGTGTCCCATCGCTAGCCAAAAAAGGTGGCTGGATCAGCACTATGTCCAGTGATGCTGGTGCATACCGGACGCTGGTATTCTTCCAGCCCCTTCTGGAAATATAGCTAACGGCCATTTTCAATATAGTTCGAATATTGAAAATGGCCGTTAGCTGCTGCAAGTTACTGATAGGGATTAAGTATAGGTTAAGAAATATAAATAAAGCTGGACTTTTCTACGACAAGAAGTAGGTAATTTTTTTCAAACCGTTAAAGTTTGAAAATGTAGTATATTTTTTATTTATAGTTTCACGCCTGTATCCCCGAAGGGGTAGGCAGAGGTGTAAATATTACACACCCATTTCGCCATGAATTTTTTGGTCTCACGTAATAGGGGACGAGTCTATTGCCGTTACCAGGCACATCAGCAGACTCCAGGCTGCTACTGAGTATTCGGAAAAACTCAGTAACACTTTTGGCCGACCCGGGAATTCGCACCTGGGACCTCCGATCAGCAGTCGCATACGCTATCCACTGGACCACAGTGGCAGTGTAGGTATAATTTTGTTGCCTATACATACATACATACATAGACTCACGCCTGTTTCCCCGAAGGAGTAGGCAGAGGCATATTAAACGCCCTATTTGTTGCCTATATAAACAGAGAAGCTTAACTTTGTGGGGCAAGACACTGACTTACACCAACTAGTTATTTAAACTAGCAAAGGCGATAAAGAAATTTGTATTTATATTAAGGTCATGATTGTCTTGTTTGATTATAACTACGCCGAATGTCCTCCTATTTTCTTCACTTTCTGTATTAATAAAATATAATTCCGGACTTGTATTCTCCGGAGATATAATCTGTGTAACTAAATTAAATGTTTCATCATTACCTTGATAGAAAACAAGTATTTGCGTTCGTATTTTGTAATTTTGGAATGATATACCTTTCGTAAAAAGATTTCTCTTTTTGCTTTAGGTACTACTTTATTCGTCATCTTTGAAGTGACTACTAGTATTTCTTGAAGCGTATTTATTATATATCACTAGTATATTTGATTTCATCTTATCAAGGGGTAAGTCAAAGTCATTTTGCTATCTTCATCTTCATCTATTTTAAGGCTTTGCATACTATATTTAATTAATAAGTTTGCTTTCAGAGTCATTTCGTATGCGGAAAACGTATCTAGCCTAGTTTCACATTACTGCGGCAGCGTGCTTTAGGTATTCATGATTCGTATATTTAATAAAAGATCTTCGATTTTAATTTAGAGATTTCATAATTCGTAAGTATGGCTTATTTCCTGGTCCCTTCTCATAGTGAGAAGAGGCCCGTGCCCAGCAGTGGGACAATAAGTATATATATACAGGGCTGATGATGATGGCTTATTTTCCGTGCTTTTAATGAAAATATCCTGGGACAACTCACATCTGGTCATTAGACATTAAGCAAAGATTGTTAGTACACAAACAAATAATCTTGCTCGTCACACGAGGATTTGTCTTGAGTAGCATCAAACAGTAAGGGCCGTTTCAGCCTAGCGTTACATACGCGCGTACAAGCTCGTTTCTGGAAGCGCATGTAGGCGCGTATAGGCGCGCCCTTTGGCACACGCACAACTCGTACGAGCGTTGACACGCTTCTAAGCGCGTATTTCGATATTACTACCATTTCGAACGAACACGCGAAAAAATGCCCGTTTACGCGGGTCCGGTTTTTGAGGCGTGTTATGCAACGTGCGTGTAAGCGCGTATGCTGAAACGACGGTATACGCGTAGAAAAATACGCTAATCTGAAACCGCCCTAAACAGTGGCAGACAATAGACACGCGTACTTATAATTTAACCAAAAATACAAAAATATAAACTGAAAATATATTCTTTTTGCTAATACATATTTCAGCTTTGATACAAATAAAAGAGACAACACGGGTCCTTTTTAAAGCTAATTCAATGTGCTAAAAATATCAGTATATATCAGTGACCTGACCCTACATAGAATTTAACATAAAAGACACAAATTGAACCTTTGAGGGCAGCCAACATTTCTGTAACGTTTGAATAGAAAACCAAATATGTTGTTTCCTTAGAAAGGTATGATGTGGGTGTTAGATATGGCCCCAACATAGAGCCTTGAGGGACTCCAATGCCCAAGATCAAGATCTACACAGTCAAGTTGTTTACTATAAAAATGAATAAAATTTCTAAACTGATCTCTTAAGTATTCGTAATGTAAAGCTTGCTCCTCTTTTATATCAAATCCTTTGAAATCTAATATTTGTAGAAAAATCTCGGCATTTTATTTCTGCTAGGTAGGTTTTTTATTGGAGGGATTAGGTTTATAATTTTTACATGACTTGAATATCTTAAGGAATATATTATGCTAATAATGGCGGGGTTTGTGTATTCAAATTATCAACCACTTCGTTGTCTGAGTACAAATCTTCTGAAAAGTTTAGATTAACTACAGTATAGTAATAAATCATGATCCAATTTGTTACTTTCATCATCATCATCATCATCAGCCTTTCACAGTCCACTGCTGGACTAGGCCTCTCCCTTGAAAGGAGGAATTGGCCGACTATACCACGCTGGCCAAACGGGTTGGTGTAGGGTTCGTATCAAGTTTTCCTTCTCTTACAGTGCTGTTCTCTGCATACTATGGTCCCTCTGTCGGCTCTTACGACACCCATGGGATGATATGGGGTGGTGACAATCCGTATTCTTAATCCGTCACCACACGGACAACTTGTTACTTTACCAAAAAGAAAAATTTAATTACTAATACTTAAGAGTACCATTTAGGAAATAAAATTTATACATATGTTTTGGTTTTCCCTTCTTAAAATTATTTAAAAAAGAGGTTTAAAACTATCGCGAAACATAGTGTATTAGAAGATATGAGTACGTGAAATTTCACATTCCAAAATGTATAATATATATTCCATAGAGTATTTTATACTAAAACCCTATAAGACTACAATCGATATTTGCGCATTGGAGTCACGTTGTATCATTACGCCTGCACTGCAAACAGTACCATTAAAAGTATAGCAGTAATCAAGAGCCAATAAAAAACACAGAGGAGCAAAATTAAATTAAGTATCCACCAACTGAAAATTTAATTATACTTCTGGCTTGCCGCAGTTCGAACATCAAATACGACATTATATCGAAAACGTTAATGATCATTCGATTACGACTCGCGAATCAAGGATAATGACAATTAAAAACTTTTTTCGTTAACTAAGCTCCTTATCTCGTTACGTCAGAAGGAAAGTTCCAGTTAAACTTTTGGGAGTTTCATTTGGTGTAGTATCATTATGTTGTACAGAGAATTTATTAGGGAAACGCTTCGGAAATGTTAATACTATTTGCTAGAGAAATGGGACACTTTTATTGGTGGTAATTGCAGTGTTTGGTAATTACGCGTTGTTTCCTTTAATGATAAGAGGAAAATGTTTTGGCCATCCGGTTACATAAAGCATAGAATGCAGAAGATTATGCTGTATACTGTGTAATATCTTTCAGACAACTGACTGGTACGGTGAAGCTTTTAAATCAACACCTACGCAATGAAAAATTTGAAGAAGTTCAAATAGCAAAAACGTCTGTAAAAAATTAAGATTTTTATTTTTTTATATTTCTTCCTTATTTTCCCTGTACCTAATTTTATGCTCACCATGGAAAATACCAACACCCTCTTAAGAATTTTGTTTATCTTGTACAAAAATTACGTCATTTGTCATCTCGTCTCCGTTGCGCCAATAAGCCTCTCTTTCTTTGTCAGTTACAAAAGATGAAATATTCAGAATTTTCGACTGATTGTCCCGGATTATTGTTGTATTATCCGTTCTTTGCATCGTTATTCCAAGACCAAATATTTTTACAAGAATATTGTTTCGCCAATTATATTGTTTGCTTTGATCGCTGGTTTTGTTTTGATTTATTAAAGGATTTGCCAAACATAATAATATTATTGCATTTCAAATGTAAATATTTAGTAGGTAAGTATTTTTCTCTGTCAACATAGTTGCTTAACTTTCGTTTGATAGTATTTGAAATGAAAATGTTTATGCCATTCTGATTTTATTATAAAGTGGATTAAATGTATTAGTGACAGAGGTTCACGTATTTATTTATTTATATAATAACTTTATATACACTGAAGCGTATAAAGGCGGACCTAATGCCTTAGGCATTCTCTCCTAGTCTACCTTAGAGGACGCAGAGATTAAAAGTAGGTGTATTGTAGAAGTGAGTGAAGAAGAACGTTTGTAGCATAAACATAATACATATATACATAGTTTAAAAATATATGCATTTTTATGTTTAAATTTAAAAAAGAATAGAATATTAATAACTAGCTGGCCCAGCGAACTCCGTACCGCCATATTTTTTTTATATTCGCATTCATACAAACCTTCTCCTGGCAATAATGAAGAAATTAAAGAAAGATTTATCCAATTTGATGCAGACGTGTGACAGTTATGTGCATTCAAAAATGTAGGTTATACAGATGTTGGGAGCCTAAACCAAAATAGAGATAATAAATATATATCCCATAAAAACAATACTTGTCAAAAATACGACAAAAGGATGGTACGGCCGTGCCGCTTTTTTGCTCGACTTGGTGGGGGCACTGCCGTGCCCCCAGATTTTTGGTGACTTTTACTACATTCTCTGATAAGGCAGCTGCAACCAACACTGTTTAACAGTTAAAATTATGAGCCTTTCACATGAGGCCGATTATCTGAGACAATCCAGTAGCCGAAAACAATAAGCCAATAAAAAGTACCGTCTAAATAGAGACGAATTGCGTTGTCTTCAAGAAAATGATCAAGCCTTTGTGGATCAAGCAGCTTGACTTGGCTTATTGTCTTGGCTCTCATGGCCTTTTATAAAAGGTGCATTGGAAACGCAATCACGATCTGCCTAAGGCCGTTATTAAATCTTAGATCAACTCCTTTGCTTAGTACCATAATTCATGCTTTGCTTGAAAACAATAACTCAAATAATAATATGTCATCGGGATGTCGTGCGATAATATGTATTTACTGTAATAAATTCCATCAGCACTTAGGTTGGCAATATATAATTGTATATTATACTGTAGTATATTTAGACAATCAATCAATGACTATAATTATATGAAAATAGTGTTAAGGCCCGCAGTTACGCACACGCATTTCTTATAATAAAACCGTTTCTTCCCCATCCCGTTGGAATTTCGGCAAATCCCTTCTTACTGCACCATTACGCTCCCCAAGAAGTATTCGTGCCGAAATTTGAGCTTCTGACGCCCAATAGTTCCGGTTGTGCGTTGTCAACTAACTAAGCAAAAGAACTTGAAATTTGGCATGAATATTACTGGGGAGTAAAGGACTAAGAAGGTATTCTCTAGAACACCACATGATCGGAAAATTTGATGTAATGTGAAATGGTTAAATTAAAAAAAATAGGTGTGGTCCTAGTTGCGGCCATCCTCCAGTTTGAGAAAAGTAGCTATTTGTGTATTTGCAGATTTTGCTATACATGTAGCAATAAACAAAGCCACAGCAAGCTTGGTCTATATATAAGATATACTAATGTAGGTGCATATTGTTACACAAATCAATAGTTGCATAATTATATATATTATCATGGCTGTCATAATATTCATTGAGGTTAAAATAAATACATCTAAAATCTCTTTAAAAAAAATTGAAAGTTGTGCTGCTTTCGTCGCACTGCATTGCTTCATTCTATGGAAACGTAATGCACAAAATAGTATTTGAGTACCTCTGAGGTAGGAGCAAGAGTACCGGTAGGGTCTGCTTAGTTAGTAATGCAATATGATGGCGTGATTATGTATACGCATATGACGGTCTGCCCGGTCTTCAGAGGTCTTCCTAAAGTGTCTGCCAATGTGAACCAAGAAATACGACGTTTACCTTTCCCTGCTCGACCGCTGGTACGAAAGACAAAACGCATGCTTTTAATGCGAATGGTGCTTTGTGCGTTGCGATGGTTTTAATATCATCCGCATACAAGCGAGTATTATTTGTAAGGCACACACACAACTTGTAGCGAACCATATTATGCTTGAAGGTGCAGATTGTTAAAAATCAAGGCGTTACATTGAAGCTTCCTATAAAATAATAATAAATTACTGTACGAAATATACATATCAGATTTATAGATGAAAGTAAATTTTCTAGAATTAAGCCTTATTATTTTTATTCCTCCGTTTTAATAACGCCTTTCCCGTGTAATATCAGTACACATTACTGTGATACGATATTTTTGTCAAACGACTTTAACGGGGTTAAGCTGGGTATTATCTTAAGCTCGTTCGAAATAACGCCCAAGCGTACGATCATTTTATCTTATTAGTAGTATTACGAGTTAATTATAGTTTGTATTTCACAATTATTTTCATACTGCATTTTATTAAGCTAATGAAGGACCCACAAAAATCATCGATCTGTGGACATTCGACTGGAGGAATAATTATCGGGAATGTACAATCAAACAAGTCGGCGATGGACCAGTTTGAAAAAAAATACCTTGGCTCGCTCATAGATTCGAGGCACACTAGAAACTGGTTTTGTATACGACTGTCAATGCACGTGTAAAGTAGCACTGGAAGCGACGATGTTTGGCTGAGCGATTCTCGCCCTTATTGTGGTCGAGTGGGAAGTTGTTCGACTGCTGCGACTATGTAAAGGGCCGAAAGAAGGTGAAACTGGCATTTACTGTCTTGGCGTCGTAAAAGCATGCAACACCTACATATGTGTGCTACTACAAAGTACTGTGACTTTTGGATACAGCACCAGTTTTTTAATTTAGTGTTTATATGTAAGGTTTTCGAGATCTATCAAGTGATCGTGCGCGGCAGAAGTCGAAGACTTCAAATCAAATGAAAAGCTCAATAATCGCTCGATCGGTTGGCGTCATACTAGAGCATAAAATTATTCTGCTAAAGTGACGTTGTTCTTCTTCTTCTTCTTCTTCTGCCTGCCTTGTTCCCATATTACTTGGGGTCGGCGCAGAATGTCTTTCTTTTCCATTCTCTCCTATTGGACGTCATCTCATTATTCACTCCCTTTTCATTCATGTCATCTTTTCTTTGGTCTTCCTCTTGCCTTATATCCCTCAACTCCCATCTTCATCACCTTTTTAGTCACATGATTTTCATCCCTCCGGCCTCCTCATCACATGCCCATACCACGTACAAACTATAAAATTATCTTTTAACCAAAAGATCCAATTTCATACCTTCCTTTTCTAATTAAAAATTATATTAAAATGATTTTGAATATAATTTTTATGATATTAATGTATATTTATTAATGAATGTTTTTTTGTTAACAGATGCAAAGACGGCTGGCCAGATGAACTCTATGGCTCCAAAGTCCTGGGGCTGACAACATGACGTCGGCTGGTCTTTTGGTCTTCTGCTCCGTGCTCACTAGGACGCTATGCGTTATTGCTCCACAGATTCCGGGTAAGTGTATTATACGTACCAAAATACCATGGAATAGTTTCCTCATATCAAATATCCTTATATGTATTTAGACTTCTAAGTCCTCATTTTTATAAACTCACGCCTTCAAAGCGATTTTCATAAATGGCAATGGCATGTTATAAAATTGTAGATCCCACGTGATAGGTTGTGGCGAGCTTATTCCCGTTACCGGACACTTTGCTAGACTCCGCCGTGCTGCTATTGAGAATTCGAAAAAACCCAGTAACAATTTTGCCCGACCTGGGAATCAAACCCGGGATCCCCTATGAGTCGCCGACGTATATGATATATACTGGACCACGAAAGCAGTACTTGAAATGCTTATTAAAAATGTCATACATAACGCATACAGCCGGACTTAATGTAACGGGTATTATTTTTCAGCCTAACGTAGAGTGGTGCACAAAAAACAGAATGAGGAATATTTATTTCTTGCACAAAATTATATATTTTACTGGATGAGCCCGTGGTTACACCCACGTTATTTAAGCCCATTGCTCCGCACCTGTGGCTGATAGCGTGAGGTTATATAAATATCTATCTAACAATAAAAACAACATTCAAATCGGGCCAGTAGTCCCTGAGATTAGCGCGTTCAAGCAATCAAACAAACTCTTCAGCTTTATATATTAGTATTCGATATTCGATTAATCATCTTAATGTGTACTTGGTATGAGAAACAGGTATTCTGTATCGCGAGAAACTTTTCAAGGCAAAGAACATTCAGACTTTCCCTTCAATTAATGCCTGCACTCTGACGGCCATTTTCAATATTCGAACTATAGATAGATCTGTAGATTTTAGATGCGTGTTTGACATATTTTGTATGGAGCTTATGTCAAAAACTGTCAAAAACGAATTTAAAATCTACAGATCTATCTATAGTTCGAATATTGAATTCCGTAGTAAGTGTTGTCGCATGTAGTTAAACGAAAAATATTTGTTGAGAAGATTCTAATTGTTTTGTAAGCGTGGACTCTGTCCACATTGCAAAATTTTTGGATCTTTAAGTTTCAAGATCAAACCACGGAAAGAGCCGTAACGAAACTATAGGATTCTTGTAAATTTCTAAGGAACCCAAAAAATATAACGTAACAAATTCCTACATTTCGATATAAATCACCCTCGGGCATCAATGCAATGGATTTTTGTATTGTTACTAGGTAAAACACGACAGAATTGAAAGAAAAATATCAGTATTCGTCCTACAGAGTATACAAATGAATAAAATACAAAACGGAGGGCAAATAATAATAATAAAATCATGAAACAACTCACACACGGTCATCCATACAAATAGAGACTCAATCTGATCGCAAAATAATTCTATTCGTAGTACCTTTACAACGGTAGCGAGATAACTGATAAACGTTTTTACCTGTAATATTCTCTACCTACTTCTCTTCCACAAACCACAACACCAAAAAGTCCCAAACTAAGCAGATCCTGCACTGTGGTACTAAACAATAGATAGACATACATATTTTTTTTTGTAAATACACAATATATATTATACATAGATACACCCAGATCAAGACAAAGCTCCATGTTCACGCACACAAATATTTGACTTTAGCGGGAATCGAACCTGCAACCTTCAGCGTGGCAGTCGCTTACACTCTGACGCAGAGCAAATAATCGCGTTCATTGCTCAAAAATTTGTCCTCGGTGAATATTAAAAATTCTCCTTACGGCTCAGCAGTTAAGGTCAATAATAACCACCAGACCAACAAACAGACAAGTCGAAATGATGTAGGAAGTTGCCATTTCCTTTTTACAATTATTATTTTTACAATTTTAGTCTCTTGATATTATCCAATACGTATAGCATATAAAAGCCATGTCCTTCGTATGATCGTAAGATTATGGTCATACTATACTGATCCGATGGGGCCAAAATATTTTTATTTCATTTCATCAAAAAAAAAAATCTTAATATTCAGTGTCTGTTTAGGCAACTTAGTAAAGGTACCTATTTGAATATTAAATTACAAACGCGTATAAATCAGCGATAATCTGCGCAGACAGCTAAACCAAGGCCCAGTTTTACAAGAAAAAATAAATTGAAATGTAAATACTTATACAAGTCTTAACAAATTTGTATTCAACTTTCAAGCTACCAAGGTCTCTAGATTAACAAATAAGTAGAGTAGTTTGAAGACGCGATGATATAATTTAAGCGATAGCATTATCATTATTTTATTAGGTATTCGTATGGCGACATATTAAAAATACTAAGTGTCACCCTAGTTACCTAACTTCGTGGATGTTGACGAGGCGACTAAGGAAAATGCGCAAAAATAGTAAATAGTCTCTTTGCGAAAAAACGAAAAGTTCGATAACAAACCCAAACGGCCTTATTACAAAAGGCGGTTTCAGGCTAATACCAAGCTTAAAGCAGCAAAAACGATAGTTTAGACCACAATGTTATTACAAAATGAGGTTTATCGCAAAACTATGGATCACTATACGATAGAAACCTAAACCATCGCGAGCCCTAGTTTATTACAATAAACCAATGTTGCTACTATCACTAATCTTAATCTTAATATATAAAATCCTTGCGTTACTGACTGACTGACAGACACGCTACAGCCGAAACTATTGGGCGCAGGAAGCTGAAATGTAACATGTATGTTCCTTGGGGACCGCAGGGGTGCACTAAGAAGGGATTTCCCGAAATTCCCACGGGATCGGCAAAAACGGGTAAATTATAAAAAAATGCAGGCGTAGCTGCTGGCGTCCTCTAGTATCAAATATTTTGTTTATATTGTAACTGTTTTCGGTGAAATAGCTTGCTGAAATCGACATAGATATGATTGACTCAGTCGTTATCGAAGATATTGAAGATTTGGAGCTATTTAGGCAAAATAGCTTCACAAAAACTTTTTCAATGAAAATTGTCGACATGTCTGAACCTGCCTTTTTTTGTTTTTGGTCTTCCATCGTAGCAATACTTCAACAAAATATTTTAATAGATAATTTAAATATAAGTTTCACGTCTTTGCAAACTAAACTTTGATGTAGCGTAAGTACTTTCGCGAGAGTGAACTCCGTTTCGTTACGCGCTCTTAGCAGTTGTTTAGGTGACATTACAAAATATAAGCCTCGAAAAAAAATTGGCACCAAGAGAGTAGTGATTATTAATATTTATTGTAAATAATCAAATTTCTAGGGCTTTTGTACCCTCTATATAATTCCTAATCTTTATCAATTAAAGTAAACATATTTTATTATAAAAATACAAAACAAAATGATTCAAATGTATCTGTCCGTTGTTTTCTGAATAATATTCATTTCAATGAGAACAATATCTATAAAATAACCGATGCAACAAGTTCATGAAAGATCCTTATCGGATTAAGTTAGGTGTAAAGTATTGATGCTAATCTTAATATATAAAATCCTTACGTTACTGACTGACTGACAGACAAGCTACAGCCGAAACTTCTCAGTGCAAGAAGCTGAAATTTAGCATGTATGTTCCTTGGGGACCGTAGGGGTGCACTAAGACGGGATTTCCCGAAATTCCCACGGGATCGGGCAAAACAGGAAATTTGAAAATATGTGCGTGCGAAGCCGCTGGCGTCAACTAGTATTATATATTATCAAGGTGTACAACCCGGTTACAAGCCAGACTCACCTTCACCACACTATATTGTTGATATCTGGATCTGTCTCAGCGGATGTGTGTACACCTCCTTGATGACGTTCGAGGTCTATTCTCTAAAACCACGGTATCCTCCAATTATCAGGAGTCTATGGGCGGCGGTCATTACTTACCATCAGCTGACCCGCTGGCTCGTTTGTCTTCCTATCGTAGACAGAGAATCCTACTATGCAATAAAAAGAAATCATAGTAGCCAAGTCACGAAATCCAAAACTAGGAGACATATTGGTGACCCCGCTAGGATTTACCTTGCTGACGTGATGTCTAGTTTGAACTTTTAATCTCCCTCGGAGGCACGTTGACACGTCAAAAGCAGAGGTGTAATATTACACCCACATGAAATTTCCCTATGTTATGAATTTTAGGTCCCACTTAATAGGGGGCTAGCCTATTACCGCTACCGGGCACATTGGCAGACTCCGTGCTGCTACTAAGAATTCGGAAAAACTCAGTTACACTTTTGCACGACCCCGGATCGGGCAAATCGAACCCTGGAATCAGAACCGGATTACCAGACACTTGCGCTGTCCACTGCACCACGGAGACAGTCTATTATCGTATACTTCTTCTTTCTTCTGCCAATTACGTCAATGAATACTTTGTTAACGTGGGCAAAAACTTGGCTGAAATTAAAACTAACTAAAGTGGCTACCAGACTGCACCGTTGCAGAAATCGAGTAGTTATGCGTCATCTTTTGTACTGTTGGACACTGACGAACACGAAATAGAGAGAATAATTACAGGATTAAAGGACAACAGTGCTGTTGGCTGGGATAGTATAAGTAATAAGATTCTTAAACGTTTTATGCACATTTTTATACCCCCTCTATTGTACATTTTCCAAACATGCCTATCCAAGGGTACCTTTCCTAAATGCCTCAAAAAGGCAGTAGTTATTCCGATTTATAAATATGGAGAAAAGGACCTAATTATTAATTATAGACCAATATCATTACTTCCCGCACTATCAAAAATACTTGAAAAGATTATTAATAGCCGATTAGTTAACTTCCTCGAAAAGACACACTGTCTCTCTTCTTCCCAATTCGGCTTCCGAGCAAAATTATCAACGTCTGACGCCGTGCATAGCCTGACTGACTATATTACACAGGAACTTAGAAAAGGCAACTACACCTTAGGGATCTTTCTTGACCTAGCCAAAGCATTCGATACCGTATGTATTTCTTCACTTCTACACAAATTGGAGTCCCTTGGTGTAAGAGGAACGCAGCTTAAACTGTTTGCGGACTACTTAAATGATCGGCATCAGTGTGTTAAGATAGATAATATTACGAGCAATTATCAAAAAAACACTAAATTTGGTTTGCCCCAAGGAAGTATTTTGGGCCCCACACTGTTCCTAATTTATATTAACGACTTGTGTAACATTCAGTTCGATCACGGCAAATTAATATCATATGCTGACGATACGGCTCTTGTTTTTACCGCCTCAACTGTCAATGAACTTTATGAAAAAGCGCAGTCAGGCTTTAATGTAGTAAACAACTGGCTGCATCGTAACTTACTCACATTAAATGCGGACAAAACAAAATATATTCATTTTGTCATGCGCAAGAGCAAAGAAATTGTTACTAAACCTCACCTATACGCACACGAATGCACAACTCCATCTGGGAACACTGTATGTAACTGTCCTACTATCCTCCGTACTAACACCATAAAATATATCGGCATTACTATTGATGAAACACTTTCCTTCCGTGAACATATAACAAACTTAGTGAATCGTGTCCGGAAATTAATTTATGTATTTAAAAAACTAAGGACATTTGCGGACTCAAAATTAATCACACAAGTGTATCTGGCCCTATGTCAATCTATAATCCAATATTGTATAACTTCTTGGGGTGGTGCTCTGAAAACAATCTTATTGCCCCTTGAGCGAGCACAGAGAACGATCTTAAAAGTAGCACACTCTCGCCCTTTTCTCTTTCCCACAACCCTATTATATAAATCCTGCCATTTGTTAACTGTTCGTCAACTCTTCATCATGCACATAGTGTTAAAACAACATGCCATGCTTACCTATAATACACACAATACTAACAAGAGGCGGCAAGATATAGTCTGCATTTCACACCCGACCTCAAAATTTACTTTTACAAATAGATTTTTCACATTTATGGGTCCATATTTATATAACAAATTAAATAGAGTCATAAGTTTATATACCTCAAACTATTATAATTGTAAAAAAACACTCTGTAATTATTTACAAGACATGCCATATGAACAGACAGAAGAGTTACTTGCAATATTAAAATAGAACTAAGAACATAACTGTATACAACTATTATTATTTAAGCTTTAGTTATTTTGATGTAGTTTTACCATATAAGATAGTTTTACTTGACCGCCTGAAGCACAGGTTTTTAACCTAGTACAGGCAAATATGTATTCATCCTTTAAATGTACTTATAAGACCTGAATTGTAAATGATTTTGCACTATTTTGGAAATAAATTTATTATTATTATTTGTTTCTCTTTCTCGGGTATTATTCTGTTAGAACAATACCCGGCCCTTTGGCAGGCGTACACGGAGACATAGGTCCAACGCGCAGAGGCCCTTTGAGAGTTTTAATCTAGAATGTAATGGAACACCTACTGAGGCGCCTCCATCAACGCACTATTAAGTACAGTCACGGGTTAGCCGCAGCAGGTGAGGGCCTTTTGCTACTTATATGGAAACTAATTACTCTGGGTTATTGGGATGGGTGTTTAATGGATAGGTTTAGATGAAAACTATGGATGAATGCCGGCGTCTGCCCTAAGTACTCTTATAGTACGTCGAAAAGGGGCAGACGGTGACTCGCCAGCTCACTAGATGGACCCTCTCTAAATAGCCGCCAAGGCAAACAAACTCTACCATAAAGGCAACAAGAGGGCAACACCGGTGTGAGCGGCTAGGGGTGTAGAGCGGTGCGGCACCGGTTTCGCCATCGCGGGTCTCGTGACCCGGAGCGGGTTTCCCCGTAATTACGCCCTTGACAATGACACTTCCACCCCCGAGCAAATAGCTCTTGCGACTTCCCTCTGGCCGGCCGACTAAGGCAAGCCAGAATCGAGAGTCCTGCGGGCGCTCTTGGAAATCCACTCCGACCAGCCAGTAAAGGCAAGCCGGAGACGAGGCCCTGACCGACTCCCTGAAGTATTCGGGACCGCAGTGTCGCCACACACATTCAGCTCGCCACAAAGCTGCCATGCGGTTTGTAAGCTTTCTTTCTATCCTGTAATATATATCACAAGACAAAGGTGATGTTTGAAAGCTTTTTATTATTATTATTATTACTTCATGGCCATAAAACTCAATCCATCTGTATGGTAACTATTGAACTGCCATGAACTTTATACTGTGTCAAATAAAATACAATATTATACCTTAAGCTCTTTACTGAACATTAAAAATAACCCTAAAGATATAACCAAGTAAAGCCTCCGTTTCTCTGCTCGACTGATCAAGAAAACTGGACAAAAGTGCTTAGAAATAAAATCTCTCAGGCGTGGAACGATAACTATTGTCCATTTGTTGAAGAGAAAAAAGAACTATGAGTACTCTTAGACATATTAATGGACGTAAAGGACTTACGACTTACGCCTAACACTAGGCTTAGGATAATGCAAACTAAAGCAAATTTTGAAAGTACTCACAATCATCTATAGTTTTCATCTAAACCAATCCATTTAACACCCATCCCAATAGCCCAGAGTAATTAGTTTCCATAAAAGTAGCAATAGTACCTCACCTGCTGCGGCTAACCCCTAACTACTGTACTTAATAGTGCAGTTATGGAGGCTCCTCCCTAGATTAAAAATCTCAAAGGGCCTCTGCGCGTTGGAGCTATGTCTCCTTGTACGCCTGCCAAAGGGCCGGGTATTGTTCTAACAAATTAGAATAATACCCGTGAAAGGGAAACAAATAATAATAATTATATTCTACCACATTCACATAACACCATCTAGTCCCAAACTAAGCAGAGCTTGTACTATGGGTACTAGACATTGGATAAACATACATATATACTTTTTTGTAAATACATACATACTATACATAGAAACAGCCAGACCAAGACAAAAATCCATGTTCATGCACACAAATGTTTGTCTTATTCCTTCACAATGTGAAGAATAATTTAAAATGTTTTGATATGATGAATGACACTCAACAGTCGTTATTATTTTATGTAAGTTATACAAAGGATTTGCTAGCTAAAGTGGACAAAACGAAAAAAATGAGGTACGAATAAGTAAGTCTTAATATTTCATAAAATATTATTTTTATGAATTAATAATGTGCCCGGTAGATGGCAATAGGCTCGCCCCATATAACATTGGGACCTAAACATAACTGGCGAAACGTGGGTGTGTAATACACCTCTGCCTACCCCTTCGGGGATAAAAGGCGTGAAGTTATGTTGTGTTTTTTATGTTTTATTTTTAATAAGTCAACTATCGCGAATTTATTACTCTTATTCTCCTACGTTTCAACCAGCTTGTAACGGTCGTGGTCGTGGAGGGACTGGTTATTATATTATATTATATGTAGTATAAAGTTTAAAATCGATTATTGTCTTCATATTTGTTGATGATACCTGTGTAATTTTGCTTTATATTGACCATAGACCAACGCAACAAAGTGTCACAATACGTTCTTTGTCGATAGAGCCAGGAAAAAAATAGTCAGTATTAAATTACCAAAAGAGATCAACCTTTCAAGCCTTTGCCAAAAATGTTGTGTCGTTTCAAATAACACTGCAACGGCCTTTATTACAGTTATATTGTAAACAAAGTACAACCAGCTAGAGCTCTGACGCAATATGAAAAATTTCTATACAAGGCAAACGTGGCCAACTGACAAAAATAAGTTGTTCCTGCAGACAGGGAAGCCAATTGCCTGCACACAATATCTTCTTCAATGGAGACGATTCAAGCTACACAGTATGTTTTTTGAATAGCATACTTTGCCTCATACAGTTTGAACTGCATGAAATATGCACGATGCTTTAATCTGGGATTTTTCTGAGCTCCTACCTTCCTAGAGATAACAAATTCCATGATTCGATCATCCAATAAAACACAATCCAGATAAAGATAAAAGGCAACTGATTTCCCCGAAGACTGTTTCCACCAATAATACACATCACACCATAATTATTAAGGGAAAATCTCTTTGAAATTCAGAGCCAATAATAAAATGGAAGGCAACCAAAAGTCGTAGAAAACTCGTACCGCGGTATTGCTTATATACATTCAAAGCCAATTTTCTTGCCTATCTAACGCCGCCGTGTGAAAATCCAAACACCAGTGCTTATGTAACACAAACGAAATCTAAAATAATACAAATAAGGCTAGCGGTGCCATCTAACCTCATTCTCAAAACAATGTAGGTAAGGAATATAAGATTTTGTAGGCGACGACACGTGGACGGAACGATTCAAATATTATCCGTAGAAGGAGTATATTTTTGGATATTTTCTTGACCCAGGAATACAATTAAGAATTGCCACTATAGCATGCATAACATATGTACATATTTATTGAAACAAGACAAAACAAAACCATTTATTGGAGAATTAAACTTCGTCTTAAATAATCAAGGAACTTTATTCAATTGGTTCAGTTTATATTGTTAAAGTTAAATAGTTTACTTTATCGCGGTAGGTACTATTTTGAAAGACGAATGGGATCTTACTTTTAGGTACGTACAGCACGGATATATTATTTCGCTAGCGATGGTACCTATATCAACTGTTAGAATAATACAAATGGTAAATCGGGTCTGTGCGATAATTTTGGTGACACAAAATAGTGGCAAGGATTTGGCCGTACGTGTGGTGTGGTCTAAACGGCCGCCTCGTCTAAGCAACACTACGCCAATCCACTAACGGATCAACACTTAAGGTGTTCCTTGTGTGAATTGCTGATCCGATGTTGATATATTGCAGACATTGTCATAATTATATATAATTAGATAGGCGGCGATAGCCCAGTGGTGTACGTAACGGACTGCCGAGACGATGATCTCGGGTTCGATCCCCAGGTAGCCCGGGCACACACTTCTGACTTTTCGAAGTTATGTGTGTGTTAAATAATGTTAATTATTGCTCGCTTAATAATGTGCCCGGTAGATGGCAATAGGTTCGCCCCCTATTACATTGGGACCTAAACATAACTGGCGAAACGTGGGTGTGTAATACACCTCTGCCTACCCCTTCGGGGATAAAAGGCGTGAAGTTATGGTATGTTTTATTTTTAATAAGTCAACTATCGCAAATTTATTACTCTTATTCTCCTTTGTTTCAACCGGCTTGTTACGGTCGTGGTCGTGGAGGGACTGGTTATTAAATTATATTGTATGTAGTATAAAGTTTAAAATCGATTATTGTCTTAATATTTGTTGATGGTACCTGTGTAATTTTGCTTTATATTGACCATAGACCAACGCAACAACGTGTCACAATAAGTTCTTTGTCGATACAGCCAGGAAAAAAATAGTCAGTATTAACGTACCAAAAGAGATCAACCTTTCAAGCCTTTGCCAAAAATGTTGTGTCGTTTCAAATAACACTGCAACGGCCTTAATTACAGTTATATTGTAAACAAAGTACAACCAGCTAGAGCTCTGACGCAATATGAAAAGTTTCTATGCAAGGCAAACGTGGCCAACTGACAAAAATAAGTTGTTCCTGCACACAGGGAAGCCAATTGCCTGCATACAATATCTTCTTCAATCAATAATATATAAGTCAATGTCTTCAATGGAGACGATTCAAGCTACACAGTATGTTTGTTGAATAGCATACTCTGCCTCATGCAGTTTGAACTGCATGAAATATGCACGATGGTTTAATCTGGGATTTTTCTGAGCTCCTACCTTCCTAGAGATAACAAATTCCATGATTCGATCATCCAATAAAACACAATCCGGATAAAGATACAAGGCAACTGATTTCCCCGAAGACTGTTGCCACCAATAATACACATCACACCATAATTATTAAGGGAAAATCTCTTTGAAATTCAGAGCCAATAATAAAATGGAAGGCAACCAAAAGTCGTAGAAAACTCGTACCGCGGTATTGCTTACATACATTCAAAGCCAATTTGCTTGCCTATCTAACGCCGCCGTGTGAAAATCCAAACACCAGTGCTTATGTAACACAAACGAAATCTAAAATAATACAAATAAGGCTAGCGGTGCCATCTAACCTCATTCTCAAAACTATGTAGGTAAGGAATATAAGATTTTGTAGGCGACGACACGTGGACGGAACGATTCAAATATTATCCGTAGAAGGAGTATATTTTTGGATATTTTCTTGACCCAGGAATACAATTAAGAATTGCCACTATAGCATGCATAACATATGTACATATTTATTGAAACAAGACAAAACAAAACCATTTATTGGAGAAATAAACTTCGTCTTGAATAATCAAGGAACTTTATTCAATTCGTTCAGTTTATATTGTTAAAGTGAAATACTTTACTTTATCGCGGTAGATTAAACTATTTTGAAAGACGAATAATACAAATTGTAAGAGTAAAGAATTGTGGGAGAAGAGAGTGTTTATTTATATTTATTTATTTAAAAAACATGGAGGACTTACAGCTAATGTAACAGTATACATAGTAATATAGTAGCTTGATAGCCAATTACAAGTCCTCACATCTAAAAACATAATAAAAAACAATGTGTGAACAAAATTGCATACAAGCATCTTGATAATGATATTGGTTTTCTTATAAACGGCAAACAATAAGAGCCTAAACGAAGTATACTTAAAGATAACATAAAGATAACTATTTACTTGGTTTGAAAGAATTCAAGGCTTAAGCATCTTTTTGCCAATGCAACGCTAGTATTGAATAAATCAAAATTATAATTTTTACTTATTCTATTAAAGTTACGACTCGCTCTAATAATGTAAGTATTCTGCCGGTAAGTAGTAGAGGCGGATGGGACATTCAATGCGTGTTGTGGGGTAAAAGAAGATGTAGTGACAAGCATCGAGAAAAGTATGTTATGATGGTTTGGGCACGTGGAGAGGATGGATGACGAAAGATTGACCAAGCAGATATACAAGGCAAGTGTGAATGGGACAGGACGAAGGGGAAGACCTAGGCGGACGTTCTCTGACCAGATTGGAGACATCCTAAAAACAGGACAGGATAGAAAGTCCCCTGAACAGAAGAGCATGCATGAGGAATCTGATGGGAGTGAATGAAGCAAGAGCGATATGTCAGGATCATTGCAAATGGCGTTCCGTAGTCTCTGCCTACTCATCCGGGAAACAGGCGTGAGTCTTTGTATGTATGTATGTAAGTCGGATTTGTGCAATAATTTTGGTGACACAAAATAGTGGCAAGGATTTCGCCGTACGTGTGGCGTGGTCTAAACGGCCGCCTCGTCTAAGCAACACTACGTCAATCCACTAACGGAACAACACTTAAAGGTGTTCCTTCTGTAAATTGTTGATCCGATGTTGATATATTGCAGACATTGTCATAATTATAAAAAATAAAAAAGAGAGGAAAGTCAAAAAATGGGTCTTCTATTTACTATCTAAGCCTGAGTGGCCTAAATATCTAAAGTTAATAAGTGATTTTTAAAACCGCTGCACCATACCAGATTAATGTGTTTGCAATCCATAAATTTCTGTATCATGACCGCATTATGTCGTGGCGTATAAAACAATTTTCGGCAGCGCAGAATTCAAGTAATATATGTAGTGAACGTCACCAAAAGAATTTATTCGTTCTTATCACGATATTTTGGTATTTTTGATTCGTCTGCAATGTAGATTGGCTGCGTTTGACATGTATATTGAGCCAATATTTTACCGTTAAGTAAGGAAGTTTGAAGCCAAACAACTACTGCAGAACGCGATTCGGGTACAATTTTAGGTTGTTTCGTTCAGGGAAACACGGTCTGTTAATGGTTTCTTTTAAACAACGGGGAATGGTGGCGTCTTTTACTGTAATACATACATAAACTTAGGACCGAATTACGCTAGATGAGTAAATTTCCAATGCCATACTATTATAATAATGTATTGTATAGATTGCAATTTTACTGCAGAGTTTAACGTTTGGGTTAAAGCCGTACATATAGTCATGATTTCATCAGTTAATGTTTAAGTTCTAAGTAAAATCTACATAGAGTATAAAATATCCAGTTCGTTAATCAAATAGTTCTAAAATCTCATTCATAAAGTGGAATATTAAATTTATTACGTTGATGGCGGAGTATTTAAGCGTTCGTGTTTTAGGATACTGTTAGATATAAATGGAAATCTTTCTATTCCCGTGATATTTGTTACATTAGTTTTACAACTTGTTAACTGCCTTTCACACCAAGTCCAGGTGCGCTGAAATATTTCTATAAATCGCAAACACATGTGACAGTATAATAAGCAGTAGAATCATCAGTCTTTCATATAACGTGTGAAACATTAGGAGAGTACCTCAACCCGATGGGAGTAGGGACGACGGATATTGCGTTATGATGATTCAGTAAAAACGAGGACGCGGACGGATCTACATTTGACCTTTACGTCATATTATATATAACTAGATGAGCCTGCGGTTACACCCGCATTTTAACGCCACTGTTCCGCTCCCGTCACTCATAGCGTGATGTTATATAGCCTATAGCCTTCCTCGATAAATGGGCTATCTAACACTGAAAGAATTAATCAAATCAGACCAGAAGAGATTAGCGCGTTCAAGCAAACAAACAAACAAACTCTTCAGCTTTATAATATTTATTTATTTAACTTTTTGCACAGCACAAAACATGTGGTAAATAGGCGGACTTAATGCCTTAGGCATTCTCTACCAGTCAACCTAGGGTGATGCAGAGTTAGAAGATAGTAGGTGCGTGGCTATAAGAAAGTTATTATTTGGAATTGGATAATAATTACTATATATGAAAATTACTACTTAAATTATAGATAAATATTTAAAATATATAAATATATTTATATAGGTATACACGTATTAATTATATATAAATACATATATATGTATATGAATAAATACTTGCAGATTATAAATATATATACATAATAATATATAAGTCAGTAAATACAGTCATTATGATATTATTCCGCCATTTTACTCCGAACAAACTCTCGAGCCTTTAGTTTGAACGTGAGCCGATTGTTTGCCATCCTGGCTTCGAGAGGGAGCGTATTCCATAATGAGACAGCTTGGACGAAGAAAGAAGAGTTAACAAACCCAGAACTATGGGAGGGACACAAAAGGAAACGATTATTAGATGACCGTAAATTTTTGTCGTGATTGGAGCCTAAATATTGTAGAACAGGACTTAGATAAGAGGGAAGACAGGGAGAGTTAAGAAAAGAGAAAAGAGTAGTGAGAGCACGCAAACTACGGCGTTGATGAATAGTTAGCCATTTGAGTTGGGAACGGTATTCAGAGACATGGTCATATTTTCGAAGGTTGTAAACAAATCGAATGCAGTTATTGAGAAGCCGGTCTAGTTTGTTGAGAAGGTCTGCATTCAGGTCAAAATAGCACACATCACCATAGTCGATAATAGGGAAAATTAAAGTCTGCATGAGCATTACCTTAGTGCTAGGAGGGAGGAAGTTCTTCAAACGGTATAACGATCGCAAGCATCCTGTCACTCTCTGACTAATAGATGTAACTTGAGCCCGCCAGTTGAGGTGGCTATCCATGTATAAGCCAAGATTTTTAACGACTGGGCTGAAGGCCCAGAAGGATTGCTATATGGTTGTACATGACAGATGGAAGCGTTGAAAGATCAACTTTGCTCATGTTGCGTTGACTACCTATGATGATGGCCTGGCATTTAGCGGGGTTCACTGCCACACCAAATCGTTTTGACCAGTCATGTACAACAGTCAGAGCTTGATTTACCCCATCGATAGCTGAAGCGACATTGTTAACTCCTGCCTGTGCATATAGTTGCAAGTCGTCAGCGTACAAGTGATACGAACACCGAAGATTCTGGGTCAGGAGATTTATAAAAATAGAAAATAATAATGGAGAGAGAATGCCACCTTGAGGAACGCCAGACTCGAGGTTACACCATGACGACGAAGACTCATCGTAGCGAACCGACTGCTGACGTCCCATGAGATATTTGGAGAACCATTCAAGCGCCTCTGGAGAGATCTGAAGACTAGAAAGGATGGATAATAGGATTTCGTCATTGACCGTGTTAAAAGCGTTCGTGAAATCGACCAAAGCTAGCACCGTAACTTTAGTGTCTTCCATTCCCGCCCTAACATCACCAGTCACCTTCAAAAGGGCGGTCAATGTGCTGTGTCCAGGTCTGAATCCAGATTGAAATCGGTCCAGTAGGTTATTCTGACTGATGAATTTTGAGAGTTGTCTGTGGACACAAGCCTCAAGCACCTTGGAGAGGAAAGGAAGGATTGATATGGGGCGGAAGTGGCTGGGGAGGGAAGGGTTAGGGATCTTAGGCAAAAGAGTTACTAAACCTTTCCGCCATAGTAAGGGAAACGCACCGGTGTCGAGGGAAAAGTTAAAAATATGCGTAATGGCTGGTAACAATTGATCAATGATAGGGACGATCATTTTACGACTAATATTGTCACAGCCAGTAGCGTTGGATTTGATGGACAGGATAGCCTTCTTGATTTCCCCCGGGGTCAGTGAAGAAAATTTAAAAAGGTCTATGTTAAGACGGGGGAGGTTACGTAAATACTTCACCGTGTGACACTTGGTAGGATGATCCAAATAATTGGACGTGGAGAAATGTTTATTGATTTCATCCAAACCAATTGTCCACTGGAGATCAAAACTATGCTGTTTGCCAATACCTATAGTTCTGAGGAACTTCCAGATATTGGCAGGGGAGGATGAGTTAATATTACTGAGAATATGGCGGCGTTTAGCGTTACGTATCACCTGATTACACCGATTTCTTGCAACTTTATAAAGAGACCAAAAATCTTCAGTTTTGTGCTTCTTAAATTTCCGAAAGGCACAATCTCTACGCCTCATAGCCGTTTTGACCGCCTTCGTCATCCATGGAGCAGGTGGACGCTTCAGTTTTACCCTTCTGACGGGTGCATGCACATTGTACAGCTCAAGAACAGCGTTATTAAATATCTCGACCTTTTCATCAACAGTTGCAGCAGCGGGTAGGTGATCCCAATTCATTGTAGCTGCATCTCTTTCTAGTTGATTAACATCCATGCGCCCAAAGCAACGCACATGCAGAACCTTAAGGGGAGGACGGGGAGGTTTAAGGATGTATGAGAGGAAGATGAGGTCGTAATGGGAGAAACCTGGGGCAGGGCTTTGACCATGTTTCGAGACAAGATCAGGGGAAGAGGTGCAAATTAAATCGAGCCATGTATCCTCCCCATCGACATTGTGATGAGTAGCTTGCAATGGTAGAATGTGGAGACTACATGAATCGACAATTTGAAGGAGCTTGCAGGATCTAGTGGACTGTTGAGCAAGGAGGTTGGTATTAAAATCGCCCATGATGATGTGGTGGTCGTATTCTGACCCTAAAGATTCCAGTATCGATTCGATACTGGAGAAGTAATTGACTGAGGGGGGACAATACACAACGCCTATAACAATCTTTACTCGTTTGACCCAATATATTGGTATTAGATTAGATAGTAGAGGATACCCGTAGCTACGGTCACGCATTTTTTAATTTTTACTGTTTCTCCACTATTCTGTGGGAATTTCGGGAAATCCCTTCTTAGTGCCAAAAACATACATGCCAAATTTCAGCTGCTAGCGCCCAATAGTTTTGGTTGTAGCTTGTCTGTCGTTCAGTCAGTAAACAAATTCCTTATCTATACAAATTTAATAAAGCTGAAGAGTTTGTTTGCTTGATCGCGCTCATCTTAGAAACTACTGGTTCGATTTGAATATATTTATTAACGAAGAAGGCTATACGCTATAATGTAACATCATGCTTTGGGCCACGGGTGCGGAGCAGTAGCTCCTAATAACGTGAGTGTAACCGCGAGCTGAGCTAGTTATAAATGTGTTAGTTACTTTTAAGAGATAAACGGTTTAAGAGTAAATAACGGATTCATATTACAACGTACAACGCCTTCCTACTAAATTATTGTCAGTAATGTAACCATTAACAATCAGAAGTAGGTGTGTGGTAAAAAATTATAAAATGTATTTCCTAATGTTTCAACTAACTTATCATGCTTAAATTCTATTCCAGGCAAGACGAAAGGTAGTTTTTAACGATTCATCTCTGGTATAGATAAAGACAAGAGAATACAAATTTCATAAAGGGTTTAGCCAATCATATAACCTGCCATGGTGTTTTCCTGAACCATAATATCTATATTTGCCATATAGCCTATACGAATAAAATATAGTTTGGCCCGTTTCAAAATTATATCGATGTTGAACTGAAACAAGCAAACGAACGCCGATCAAATATTTGTTGGAAGTATGGCAGTGCCGCACTCGATGCTGTATCGTGTTTCATTTTTTGAAGAAACATCATGTCTATTTCCTTTGCTTATACAACCAGCGACGCAATACCCAGTTTAAATTGTTCAATAAATAATTGCACAGCATATGTATTTATTGCAAGGATTGCGTGTACATCTAAAGCATTCCTCTTTAATTAGGGCATCTATTTGTTCGTGTAGAAATAATATTTTCGGCAGCCATCTCATAAATATCTTTAGTCTACAGCCAGTCGCCGTACAGATTTATAGTGCTACCTATATTTTATTATTTATTACCCGTAACTAGAGGATTGTATTCAATTATTTTCAGGTTTTTTACGTACCGTCTAAAGACAAAGCTTTTATGAGATGGAAGATTTCATTTGTGAGATTCTTCGAATTTCTCGAACGAAATTTCTGTCAATTCAAATGTTACTATCGCTATCTCTGTCTAGTTTTGTAAAGACCTCAATTGTGGTGATATTATCTTCTGTGGAGACGTCATGTCTATTAAATTTTAGCTTAATGCGGCATTAAGCTCAAATTAAATTACGGAATGGGCACGTTCGAATGTTCAGTCCGATTCCTATATTGGAGTGTCGAGATATTTAAATGGACGGAATGGCATTCAGCAATGTCTGTATACTACTGTAAATATATTCTTCGAAGCTGAATTCGATCGTTGTGTAACAGAAATTATTGTATCGCCAGATAGTTGAGATAACTGCTCAAATATTTGTTACAACGTTTAATGCTTGAAGATTTTCAGTAAGGCCAACTTACTTAGTAACTTTGATCCGAAATCAATACCATTTCTATAATTTCGAAATATTTGGGTCGTGAAAACTTTGTGCTTTTATTGTAAGAAAACAATCTGGTTAACACAAAGCCAAAACTATAACTACATGGTTCGTACAATGTATAAAGATTTTTCTGGTAATTAAAATAACGCTAGAGAAAACTTATTTTACGGGACTAATTAGGTCTATTTTCATGTGTATCATCTGATAAAACAGTAAAGTTTACCTCGCTTCTGTAAATAAATGTAACGCCAAAAGCATTTTCTATTTAACGAAACAAGTTTTCTTAGAATATTCCAGGGCTGGAGCATATTTAAGCAAGGGACTCGTTACTTAGCAAACAGTATTATGGCTCCTCCTAATTCTTCTCAATGTGTTCCAGCCTTATGTTGGAGGGAAAAAGTCACCCTAATTACTAATTAGCTGGATTTTTTTTAAGGTTCCAACGTTTTCTCTCTAATTTCTAGCTTTTTTTTTGTTACAAAATGTTGTCTTGATTTCACTGGGTTTAAATATTATTCTAATTTGGGAAATATGTGGTCGCTGGGCTTTGAACGTAAATAAAAGCGTTCATAAACAGTGTAAATGTAAAAGGGTAGGCAAACTACTTTACATGTAAAACCAGTGGGCTTAAATTTTCGTTGTTTTTGTTACTAAAATTAGTTGGTTTAATTTTAAACAGGCGGTAACTTTATAGATCGTTCGTTGGCATACCATTTTGGATGTGTCTGGAATTTAAATTCTGAAGTCTTAAAGTTACGTCAAACTGTTATATCCAGTTTAAAATCAGTTATGTAAATACACTTCACGTTACAATTTTATTTATCGTTCGTTTCCGCGCTAGACAAAAATATTTCTGACATATTTATACGTAAATCCAATGTGTCAATGCAGCAGTAAAAGTTATTGCCTGGCAAATTCAGCATAATCTCATGGTGGCTTTTGACTGCACATGTGGCGTAGTGATTTAAGCGGCCACGTTGAACTATATTCACCTCTGGGTATTATAGGTTCGATAACCGCAGTAGACAACACATTCTCTAAACCAAAAATTGATATTTCGTTCCCTTTGCAATAGTTTCACTAATATTTGTAAAATCCTTGTGAGAAAGATTTATTGATAGTCCGGCCGTTGTCTTTATATTAAACAGAAGTCAACCAACACCAGACTGCCTCCGTCGTCCAGTGGATATGCGACGTATGTGTCTGCTGATCGAGAGGTCCCGGGTTTGATCCCCGGGTCGGACAAAAGTGTTACTGAGTTTTCCAACAGCACTGAGTTTGGCAATGTGGCCGGCAACGGCTATAGGCTCACCCCCTATTACGTGGGACCTAAAAAAATGAAAGTCAAACAAATAATTCCTACAATAAGAGTTTCTCTTTAACAGATTTCAAAACCGGTGACAAAAAGGTCATCAACGGCCCCTTCTGGTCGGAGGTCTTCACGGAGACATACGAAGACCACGAGGAGGATGTCTCCACTACTACTTCCGAGCCTCTGCCTTTCTTCGAAGACGATGCTTCTACTAACAACGTGACTGCTCAGCTGGGCAGTCGCGTGCACTTGCACTGTAGAGTACACGACCTGGGGGAGAAAACGGTGAGTTAAAATTGATTCTGAAGAATATTTTGCTCATGTTTCATTCATGTATGTGTAGGTATAATTCGTTAATGTGAAGAAACAATTGACGTCACGTCACACATTCAGGTCATTCTCAATAGTTCCATCAGGAAATAGTTTCATGATTTTTTTATTAATTAATATTAATTTTAATGAGTGGATTATACTTTCATCCTTCTTTTTCTGCAAAATGTTACAAAGGGCGGTTTAACTTGACGGATTAATTTATATGCTGATGAGGCCCTGTGCTCCTTATTATTCAAACATAGATTCTTCAAATATCGCAATGTATATTCATCTGATCACGATGAAGGTGAATATATTAACAAAAAAGAAAATAAAGATAACATTTTCTAATGAAGCTGTCTGAAAAAACGATGTCATATACGAATAAATTATAGTTTCATTATCATCAATCTGACATAGTCCGCTGCTGGATATAGACCTCTCCAATGGCACGCTACTGAGCCCGATTTTCAGCTTATAGTTTATAAGAATGCTATTACAGAATTCGCATGGATTTATTAATAATATTATAAAGTAAATAAATGGAGAAATATTTCTCAAGAAAAATAAAATGCAATAAGCGTTCTAAAAACTTCACCGACTGCAGCAATAACGCGATATCTGCGATGGCCGTTATATCTTTAGAGTGGGTCGACGCTATTTCTTTAAGCCCCACGAGCTAAAGTTAAAAGCTTTCATATGATAAATAGTGGAGATACTCTTAATAAGGATTTTCGCTTGCCGTGTTAGAGCGACTTTTATTTGTAAATCGTTTGTGGCTGCAGTGTACAAATAGAATTCTATCTCCGTCATAAGGCATTTTAGATGTATGCGTAAAATCTCTTGGTGTGATGGACTGAGGAACTAAGTGAGATTTCTGTGATAAATATTTAGCGGACTGCCTTGGTCCAGTGGATAGCGTATGCGACTGCTGATCGGAGGTGCCGGGTTCGATTCCCGGCTCGGACAAAAGTGTTACTGGGTTTTCCGACTTCTTAGTAGTAGCACGGAGTCTGGTGACGTGCCGGGCACATCACCAGACTCCGTGCTACTGCTACGGCAATAGGCTCGCCCGCTATTACGTGGGACCATGCCATGCCATGTGGTTATCATGCTAAAATGTGGGTGTTATATTACACCTCTGCCTACCTCTTCGGGGATACAGGCGTTAGTCCAAAAAAAACTTTAGCCCTTAAAATACCAGTACTACCAGGTGTTGAATACTGCTTGCCAAACAAGTTTTTTATGTATGTCTTAAAAATGTTAATTATCGCTTGCTTAATACTGTGCCCAGTAGATGGCAATAGGCTCGCCCCCTATTACATTGGGACCTAAAGATAACTGGCAAATTGTGGGTGTGTAATACACTTCTGCCTACCCCTTCGGGGACAAAGGCGTGGAGTTATGTATAATTGACTGATGAGTCATCATCGTCAGCGTGTTGCATTCTTAGTTGCAATCTAAATTCTCAAAGCCCAATATAAGTTTTATAGTCAGGTCAAAGGCAGCTTATTACCATATATATGTACGTAGCAATTGCGATCGCCGCAACGCAAAAGCGATGTTTTGAGGTTAGTATCAGATTATTTAAACACATTATTATTCTTTTTTCCTACTAGAAAACAGTAATTTATATCGTCATTTTGAGTGATCCAGAAATTTTACTTCCTAGATAGTTGATGCAAAAACATTTTATGCTAAAATAGCGAGCCTTTTAAATAAAAAACAGGAATAGATCAGGCTAATAATTGAAAAGCCGTTTCAGCAGATTTCAAAATTGGTTTTCTCGTAACAGACTCGCTAGATAGTGGTGGAATTTAACCGCTAGTGGTTTAATTATAGCAACGTAAACTTAAATAAGTTGGAACTTGATTCATTTTCGTACCAAGAATAGAACAATTTAGTTTTGGGTATGAAGGAAGTATAAGCAATAAGACCGCCTTTTCAGAATGATACGATCGGGATAAACGGTAACCAATATTCTATTCATTTAAAATCTGTTTTACTATAAAGTTTTATCAAAATCTATTCAGCTCATTTTGCTTGAAAGGGTCGTCTATTACATGCATATATCCTCACAAACATTCAGTTTTATAAGAGTAGTAAGATGAAGTTGAGAAGTTGGCCTTTCTCGCAAAATCATGGCAACACATAATTGACAAATATGTAGGTATTTACTTTCAAATGGTAAAAGCTGTCTTACGTCATGAAAATTTGAAAATATATACAGAAAAAGAGTTAGATAGATACAATATATACAGAAAAAGAGAAAGATAGATAAGAAAGAGAAGAGAAGGCTAAAATATCTGCAGCTGTGCAAAATTCTCATATTGTTGCTTACTCCATTACGCACATAAAGCCTGCGTATAATAATTTCAGAAAGTCCTAGTTCCTCTATAAAAGTTATAATACCCGGTCACTCGGTCAACTAAACTATAAAACTAATTCCACAAAGTTAGCTCTCAAATTTCGCAAAAGATCACAATCAGCATTGTTCTCTTTGACTTCCAAAATGGTAATTAAACTTTGTATATTTGTATTGGCCATAGTAAACACTGAGATTGCTTTCCAGGCTGTTACTGGTTGTTTGATACTACCAATATAGTAATAGTTTGATAGATTCAAATTATACTAAACTTATGAGGTTTTAATATATAATAGTATAGAAGGCGCGTTCCATTTAAAGAAAGTATCTTTCGACCAGGTCAGCTGATCGTCCTCGTGGACCGCGGCTGGACGAAATTTCCTGAGAACTCCCAACTGGAGCAGCTAAATAAAAGTTTCTCCCGGTGGAACGTGCACAAAGAACTGTTCTCAAGGTGATGCTATATAAACCATTTAGATACCCTACCAAACAACTCTATGAGGAATGCAAATTACTAACTGCCAGACAATATAATTTACTCTTTAATCTACAAAAATATCCATAAACAAATTTATCTCACAAAACTGAATAAGCATCTTGCTTAAAGGAAAATCTGAAGCATTACTTTTTATCGAGTTTGTACAAAACATATGAGATGTTTCAGGATCGTAATTAGAAAATTACGTATTGTCTGCTTGCTTCTAAAAACGACACTAGTAGTAACACGGAGTCTGCTGATGTGCCGGGCACATCACCAGACTCCATGCTACTACTACGGCAATAGGCTCGCCCGCTATTACGTGGGACCATGCCATGCCATGTGGTTATCATGCTAATATGTGGGTGTTATATTACACCTCTGCCTACCTCTTCGGGGATACAGGCGTTAGTCTAAAAACAAACTTTAGCCCTTAAATACCAGTACTACCAGGTGTTGAATACTGCTTTCCTAACAAGTTTTCTTTTATGTAGAATCTTGCGTCTGTCATTATGAATGGAGAACGAGATGAAAACATACCACCTTTTGACGAAGTATCAACTAAAATTTGCACTAGCAATAAGCTGAGTTATAGTGGCTTTCGGTGAGAAAATTTCAGTGATGAATTCTTCAATTTAATTATCTTCTGCTCTTTCTAGATTTATTTGTGTTTTCCTTATCTTGTCTTCAATTTATTTTTAGAAGTGAAATCTGATTGGAGTAATCATTAAGTTACACGTGCCGTTAAATAACCGAAAAAAAATCACCAGATCTTAGTCCCAAGCTTTCCGATTACTTTGAGTAGTAATAAGACCGGAGTCTAATATCTGATACACATAGGTATCTCCTAATTGGTGTCACAATACCATTGTAAGTCAATTAGACTATAATATGGCTTACTATATCACGCTGGCCAGGCGGGTTACTATGCGATTTGATAACGAATTTCTTCTTAAAGATTTGTCTCGTGTATTTCTTTAGACACCCATGCAACAAAATGGGGCAATTATCAAAAACCAAAGTGTCGTTTTTGGAAGCAAGCAGACAATACGTAATTTTCTAATTACGATCCTGAAACATCTCATATGTTTTGTACAAACTCGATAAAAAGTAATGCTTCAGTTTTTCCTTTAAGCAAGATGCTTATTCAGTTTTGTGAGATAAATTTGTTTATGGATATTTTTGTAGATTAAAGAGTTAATTATATTGTCTGGCAGTTAGTAATTTGCATTCCTCATAGAGTTGTTTAGTAGGGTATCTAAATGGTTTATATAACATCACCTTGAGAACAGTTCTTTGTGCACGTTCCACCGGGAGAAACTTTTATTTAGCTGCTCCAGTTGGGAGTTCTCAGGCAATTTCGTCCAGCCACTGTCCACGAGGACGATCAGCTAACCTGGTCGGAAGATACTTCCTTTAAATGGAACGCGCCTTCTATACTAAGTATTATATATTAAAACCTCGTAAGTTTAGTATAATTTGAATCTATCAAACTATTACTATATTGGTAGTAACAAACAACCAGTAACAGCCTGGAAAGCAATCTCAGTGTTTACTACGGCCAATACAAATATACAAAGTTTAATTACCATTTTGGAAGTCAAAGAGAACAATACTGATTGTGATCTTTTGTGAAATTTGAGAGCTAACTTTGTGATATTAGTTTTATAGTTTAGTTGACCGAGCGACCGGTTATTATAACTTTTATAGAGAAAATAGGACTTACTGAAATTATTATACGCGGGCTTTATGTGCGTAATGAAGTAAGCAACAATTTGAGAATTTTGCACAGCTGCAGATATTTTAGCTTTGGTGTTTTACATTTCTATCTATCTCTTTTTCTGTATATATTTCCGACTTTGCATGAAGTAAGACAGCTTTTACCATTTGAAGTAAATAAATATATTTCTAAATTATGTGTTGCCATGATTTTGCCAGAAAGGGCAACTTCGAAATCTAATTTAAAATTTCTTCAAATATTTTAATACTCCTATAAACCTGAATGTTTGTGAGAATAGATGCATGTAAAAGACGACTGTTTTAAGCAAAATGAGCTGAATTTTGATGAAACTTTATAGTGATACAGATTTTAAATGAATAGAATATTGGTTACCGATTATCCCGATAACCCACCCCCACGTGGGCGAAGCCAGGGGCAAAAGCTAGTAAGAGTATATTTTCAATTAATCTGGTAGTATCATTCTGAAAAGGCGGTCTTATTGCTTACACTTCCTTCATACCCAAAACTGCCTAAATTGTTCTATTCTTGGTACGAAAATGCATCAAGTTCCAACTTATTTAAGTTTACGTTGCTGTAATTAAACCACTAGCGGTTAAATTCCACCACTATCTAGCGAGTCTGTTACGAGAAATCCAATTTTGAAATCCGCTAAAACGGCTTTTCAATTATTAGCCTGATCTATTCCTGCTCCTTTATTTCAAAGGCTCGCTATTTTAGCATAAAATGTTTTTGCATCAACTATATAGGAAGTACAATGTCTGGATCACTCAAAATGACGGTATAAATTGCTGTTGCCTAGTAGGAAATTTGAAAGAATAATAATGTGTTTAAATAATCTGATACTAACCTCAAAACATCGCTTTTGCGTTGCGACCTGTTGCGGCGATCGCAATTGCTGCGTATATACGGTAATAAGCTGCCTTTGACCTGGCTAGAAAGCTTATATTGGGCTTTGAGAATTTAGATTGCAACTAAGAATGCAACACGCTGACGATAATGACTCATCAGTCAACTATACATAACTTCACGCCTTTATCCCCGAAGGGGTAGGCAGAAGTGTCTTACACTCCCACACTTTGCCAGTTATCTTCATTTTCAGTCCCAATGTAATAGGGGGCGAGCCTATTGGCATCTACCCGGCACAGTATTGAGCGACAGAAAAACCCAATAACACTGCCCGACCCAGGAATCGAACCCGGGACATCCCGATCCCCCGCGCACATTTATGCCGCGAGACCAACGAGGCAGTCGTATAGGGTTTGATGACGAGTTTTCCGTCTGTACGCAAAGATGGTATTTGCATCGTGTTATCCCTTAGTCGCCTCTTACGACACCCACGGGAAGATAGGGGGTGGTGACACTTGTATTCTATGCCGTCAACCACACGGCGTAAATCTAGTAAAATAATATGAATTGGTTTGATGTCTACATGCAGATTATTTGATATTTTCGGGCTTGTTATATTGCTATTAAAGTGAACCTCATAAATCTGTCAAATGCTTTTAAACTAGGACTCCGAATTGCATTTGCTTCTCGTTGGTATAGCGAATAAAATTTATGGTGACAGAGTATTATATTTTAGAAAATAAAAATACTCCACTCTATCACTGGGTACAATATAATAGTTTTTTAATCGGGTAGCTAATGTGATCTACGTCATAGTCTAAAAGGATTTGCCAAAATATTAGATTATTTTTTGTTACAAAAATGATAATCTACCACATACACCCATCGCCGTCTAGTCCCGAACTAAGCAGAGTATTATGTGAAACTTGTACTAAGGATACGCGGCAGTGGATAACAGACATAATATTTACTTCTTAAATACACACATATTATACACAGAAACACCCAGCCCAAGACAGTCATGCATGTTCACGCACACAAATATTTAACTTGATTGGGAATCGAACCGACGATTGGTGTGGCAGTCGTTTACACTCTTGGTGGTGTACCACCGGGTCATCCATCATCCTGTTATCTAGCACGCAAGAAAATAACTAAACCATCTCTTCCAGATATCTTGGGTACGTCGTCGAGGTGAAGAACTACACCTGCTCTCCTTCGGTCGCCACACCTACTCAGCAGACTCCCGGTACTCCCTCGCCTTTGAACATCCGAACGACTGGCGACTTCTCATTCAATACGTCAGTGAGAGGGACGAGGGATTCTATGAGTGCCAAATATCGACGCACCCTCCTTTAGTTCGCAGAGTCCACTTGACAGTTGTTGGTGAGTATTGTAGTTATTAATTTATGTAGTAACTTGAGAAAAAATCTTGAGAGTTTATTATAAATTAGATAAGAATACTTTCCTTTTAGGATTTTGTTTTCATAGCTGTGGACATCAGTGATGCCTAAGTTTGAGAGAAGACAACAAAAACATCCTGATCCAAAGCTCTCCTTTTCTCTTTTGATAAAGAAGAGTGAATAGTAAAAGGTGGTTAAACAAAAGAGCGGTGGTTAAGAAAAGCAAAAGAGTATGGGAAGTGTTCATTAAGCCCCTAAAAAGGGGTTTTGCTTCTTCGCGTAGATCGTCGATGCGAGAGAATGATATAGTCTCGTTTGAACTAACCCTTTTACACTGGAACTTGAATGTATTAATAAATAATCATTACTGTTCAACTATTCATGTACTAGACTAGACTCAATAGCATTGTCAGCCATCAAAATTACAAATTTAAATTATCGATATCAGTCATTATTAAGATATGGGGTTATTTTTTGGGGTAACTCGGTAGACAAGGAAATGGTGTTCAAAGCACAGAAGAAATGCGTGAGAGTTCGTTTTACTGATAGCTGCAGACCTGTCTTTATCGACCTAAAACTCTTAACCGTGCCATGTATTTATATATAGGTATAAGATTGTTATATTTGTTGCCAAGACTAAGATTTTGTTCAGGTCACCTATGAGTGAGCGTCATAAAAATAGAGTGTGTTTTCCTCCAAACAGAACTGCTCAATTCGACAAAAGTGTTTTTGTATGGCTCCTCGAATTTTCAACCACTTACCTAAAGAAATATTGAAATGTAACAATGTAGATAAATTAAAGATTTTATTTAAACAATTTCTTATTAAAAAGGCATATTATAATGTGACAGAGTATCTAAATGACAAAACATAATGACAAAAAATAATAACTTTATTTGACATTTCTCTAATTCTAATCATACGTACAGGATATTTCTCTATTTTGTTTTGACATTGAGATAATTATTCCTTTTTAAATGGCAATATACAATGAAAGGATTATAAAAAAAAATTAAGATGTATTACAAATTTATAAATTTGAGTAAAATACTACCTACATTTTATTGGAATATTGTTGCATGCTAAATAGCAGAATATAGAAGCTCTGAAGATTATGTTACATTTCACATTTGTTAACACCTATATTCGCAATAAATGATATTATTATTATTATTATTCTCTTTATTTACATAATTCTCCTATATTTTACATTTTTAAATATAACACTCTTAAAAAAAATATAATTACATTTAAAAATATAAAAAAAGATTCCCACCGACGACGGGATTAGGAAATATTATTATTATTATCATCTTTATTTCCTATTTTTCAAATTAAAATTACATTTTTAAATATATCATTCACTAAAAAAAAACACATTTAAAAATATAAAATTAACCGTGGGGTCCCACCAGCATCGGGCACAGGGTCCAAGCTGCCAGTGGTTAGGGCTCCAGAGACAGGAACTTCCTCACAATACGTGCCGTGTCGAGAAGAACTGCCTTTTGCATCAGACCCTTGACCCAAGCACCTAACGCGAGCCTCTTAAGGTGACGATCGAGGCTCTTGGCTATTAGACCATTAACCGTCACAACTATCGGCACAATAATTGCCGAGTCCACATCCCACATGTCGACAATCTCGTGAGCCAAGTCCAGATATTTAATCTGTTTGTCTTTCTCGGCTTTCACGAGATTCTCGTCATGGGGAATGGTGACATCAACAATTATTGCGAGGCGCTCTGATCGATCTATCACCACAATATCAGGTTTGTTGGCTACAACAGTCCTGTCTGTGACGATAGATCGATCCCAGTACAATGTGGTTATTATTATTATTATTAAAAATGGCAATATTTTACAAATAAACATGACTAATAATTAAAGAATCAATAAAACGCTGGCTGTAACAGAAATATACGAGACACAAGTCCTTGACAAGTTGGCAAACTCTCCTTTATTTCTCTGCAAGTGGTAATTTATATTTGCAACTAGCTGACCCAGCGAACTCCGTATCGCCTTTTTAAGAGTTTTTATTTAATTCCCTTTTTTCCAAGCCCCTTTTTCATTGTTACCATTGACTTAGCGCTTAGTCTCTTATCATTGCAGAGTCTATAAGTGATGAACAAACAAACATAGATTTTTATATAATATTGAATTCCCCATTCCTTAAAATATCGGAGACGATACCCATATGGACTTTAAAAAAAATCCCGTTCGCCATCTTTGATTTTCTATCCGCCATCTTTGATCACGAAATAGATGTTTTATTTGGATTCTTCATCCCTTAAATCATTAGAGACGATGCCCATATTGATTTTTAAAATTTTTCCCATCCGCCATCTTTGATTTCCCATGCACCATCTTGAATCACGAAACAGATGTTATATTTTGATTCCCCACCCTTTAAAATATCGAAGGCGATACCATATTGATTTTTTATATTTGCAATTATTTCTAAAAGCAAACTTAGCAACTATGTCATACAGAATTCAATCGTAAAATTTTCAATATACTTTTTTTATATTTAGTTTTCACCATAGTTGAAACCACTTATATGTAAGTAATACATAAGTCGGCGTCGAAAAATCTAGTAAACGGATGCCTTTACTAAAATAAAAGCTGATTTGGATTTGAGTTCAGAGTTTAGTAGCACACTTATTTATATTTATTAGACTAAAACGGATTTTATTTTTCTGTTTCTATTTTTGTCTAGCCTTTTTCTTTTGTTACTATAAGAAGAGCATATTCCACCAAGTTGGCCAAGTGCGGATTGGCAAACTTCTCATTCATCCTCACGATGTTTTCCTCCATCGTTTAGCAAGCGATACTTACCATTTCAATTTTAGCGCACATCTTCGAAAAGTGTTGCGCACTGTGCGCTTAAACTAGGCCTCTGCATAGCAAACTTTTAGTGTCTTCGCAAGACTATCACCGGTTTCTAAATTCAATAAAAAGCAATAAATTATTCTAAAATTTTAGTTATGAAAGTGACAAACTGACGGTATTGCTTTTCTAATGAAACCAAGTATTGATTTTCTAAGCACAATTTGATGTAAAACTGTTTCATTCCCACCTTTACCGTCAGTTTTGTCTAAAGGCCTCGACTCTTCCTTGAACGATTTCAAACCGTCTGATTACAAGTCAGCCTCTAATTAAATTCCTTTCATTTGTGCCCTTACAACTTCAAATACTATTACAATTAATTCTTCCGTGGCGGTTCGACAAATTGCGTAACATCTCTTCAAGAATTTTCGACTAGATCTTTGATCATTTAACATAAATGAGCCACCTGACTTGTACTTTACGTTAAAAGTCGGCTTGGAGGTACAGAAAGATAAAAAATATAAAGTAAAAAGGGTAGATATCTTTTTCGTGGCCTTTATATATATTTCGTGGCCTTCAGTACTAGTCGACCAAGCCAACTAAACGAATGTCAACGTGACAAAATTCAACAATTATAATCCAGAAATTCCTAGTACCGATTGCAGGCGCATTGTACGTTCACACGCCGCGTTCAATGTTACGATAAATAATTTCTGGATTATAATTGTTGAATTATGTTGAATTTTATCACGTTGACATTCGTCTAGTTGGCTTGGTCGGCTAGTAATAGAGAGTCCAAGAAAGACTCGATCTATTTAACCCTTTCAGCCCGAAGATTTTTTTACTGAAATTGTTTTTTTCCAGCCCAGTCTGATCATTTTGGATCTGAAGGACGCTAAAAAAATAAAATAAAAAATATAGGTATTTTAGTTTTTTTATAAAAGTACCCGCACGATCGTTCAATTTCGGCTTCTAGATGAGAACTCGCACGATCGTGCATTTTTCAAAAATGTCCATTTAATATACAATAAAACAAGTTTTTTAAATCAAAAATATTTTTAATTAGTAAATTTATAATCAGTCTTGTCACAAATCAGTCATACTATTCTTTCATACTACACTTTATATGTATAATAATTATATTTAATAGAATAGTATTCAATAGAACAAAAATTAAATAAACTTCTTAAAATATGATTCAAATTGTCGATCAATAAATTAGATCAATAGTAACGATATTAATGGTTTGCTTTCCATCATTTTTGGTGATATGGCATAAAAATTTTTAGTTCTAGACGAACACAAATAAACCTTGCACTTAGTGCACATAATTTTAGATTGACTGTTACAGGACTCTTATTTGCAACATCTAGGCGATGTTATTTTGTCGTCAAAAATGGTAAATGCTGGAAGCCATCGTATCGCTTAGCACTAGTGGGAGTTGTTTGCAATTTTTTTTTATTAGGAGGACCAGAAATATCAGCTCCTTCCTCCTCATCCTCATCATTTGTCTCCAAGTTCCTCTTCGTAGGTGTTTGAGTCAATCCCTTTGCTACTTCAAGGTGAAAATGTAACAGATCCATAATCTTATTCTGCGTTATATTTGACCTGAGACAGTCATTTCGATATAACCGTCATGCATTTACGAGTGCCAGCCAGATCTACAAAATGTATTATGACTTTTAGTGTCCATTTCCTAGTTTTGATGAATGCTCGATAGTATTACATTTGCTCGTCTAACACACCGCCCACGTTGTTGTTATAATTAGAAGTAACTTTTGGACATGATATCAACATCGACAAAGCATTTCCTGTGCTTATCCCATCTTATAAATCATCGAACAATGTATTGCCAGTTTTTCGCAAATAGTAATTTTATTGTTCGTGCACTCTGCTCCTAAATTATAAAATCATCATCAAAATAATCAGCAAAATAGTCAATCAGTGCTCTTACTGGACATATAGGAAGTGGCTGAGTCATGGAGTTTATCATAGTATATTGCATTTGTTTCCAAAACCTACCTCTACTTTGGCCACGTCGACTTGGTATAATACTTGGTGAACTTACGAGCAGACTAGAAGTACTTGGCACAACTGGGTTTTGGGTAGTATCATGGCTCTGCAGCTGCTGTTGCTTCTGATCTTCTTCGGTCTCTTTTTCCTCGTCAAGTTCCATCCGGAAATTATTTTCCAACATTTCTTCGATACCGGAGTCGTACCCGTCGCCCAAAATGTTCAAAATAATATTGTCGTTTATTCCACCTGTACAAATATATTGTATATAGTTATAATTAAACCACATAAGTAATACAAAAGTAAATAAATAATATTTTTATTCTAAAAACGTTCAAGAAACAACACGCACGTTCGTGATAATTTGACCGTCAAAAGTTGTCTATAAACCTACACACACCACAGTACGATCGTGCGCATTGTTTTTACTCGATCAAAAGGTATTAAAATGTGTTAATTTTCTAATGTAATTAAATGTAATTCTGAAAAATATATCATGAAAGAAAGGAAATCTGTAGAATCGCCTGTATTTGAAGTAAAATAATTGAAATATTATTACGTACCTGCGCGGGCGTTCCCGCCAAAAAACGCGGACACCTTTCACAGCGTCAAGCGGCGACTGGGAGTAAGCGTACGACGTTAATATATTTTTCTAAATACAGGCTATTTACCGCACGATGAATGCGTATCGGATTCGTTCGAAAAAAAACAATAAATGTGTACCAATCTTTTTCTTACCTGATGCGCACGCTTATTTACGGTCGTGCTGAAAGGGCTAATACAAGCGCTAAATACGTCATGGCAGACCACAACAACATTTCATTTACTCACATATACCAGAAAATGTCATCACTTTTTCTTTACATTGAGAAATCTGTATGTATATTACTGGAACATCTGTTACTTCTTTACGTGAGAGCTTTGTACTTTAGGGTTTCATTCCTAGTCTCAGTCGTCGTACAAGACCCTCATCTTGAAGTCCAAGGTACGTTGAAGGTCGTGCTCTGCCAACTTTAACTTACTTCTTGCGTGCTATGCAAAGTGGAAAATCCTTCCTTTACGTATCGACCAATCTGCTGAATTTCTCACTGGCAATAAGTCAGTGGACAAACGTGCATGTGTATAAGTTGGCGGGTCGATTGATCTCTTTGCAATGCGCTGCTCGCGTCATCAACTCGTTCTTTTGGTTGACATCTATTGCATTCTAACTTTCTTAACATTCTTAACTGGAAGCTCGTGTAGTATATTGTATCTTTTATATTGTAACTGACCTCTCTTGTCTCATTTTGATTTTTTTTTCTCGCGTAACTAAAGACCAAGATCTGTCATCATAACATTTCTTACTTTAAAAATAACAAAACTTTCATCTATAAGATAAAGTTACTGCGAATCAGCGCACAAGATCAGATTAAATTTAATTTACTTCATATAAAACAATAATCGCTATACCTATGAATGTAAAAGACACCTTTATTTTATACGTTTTCGTCATAATTATTTTTATAGTTGCCATCCAAAATAACTCATATTTCCCAAGGGAATATTCAAATACTCATGCCAAATATAATATATATGTAAAATAGTACCTAGATAAGTTATTGAAATTGTCGTGAAAAGTTATGACACTCTTTGAAATGGGTATCAGTTAGTAACATTATTTGTTTAGGTCGATACGGACATTTATCAGGCATAAATTACGGGTTATATGTAAATGAAAATTTCCTATTACACACTGTATGTCACGTATAGTTAATTAAGTAAATACATTTGAAATAATGTTGATGAATATTTTATGAGTAGCTCGCTTTTGTAAATAGGATATGTTTTTTTTACTTTGACTGGTTATTCGCGGGTTATATTTTTATCTGTGTTCAACAAAGCAATGGTTAATTACTCGTTTTTCGCTGGCATTTTAAGGGTGAAGTCAAACGATCATATTTTTCTGAGTTGTTAGTCGCGTAAAATGAAATTACGCTGTTTTCGGTTTTGCACAAAAATGCTGTATGAACTACACAGCGACGCAAGCGAGCCAAGGGTTAGTTAAGTACAGAATGTACAAGTGCACACGCTGAATAGCAATTGAAATTACGTCCGTCGTACGTTCGTCTAGTAGCTGAATTTCAGTTGAACGTAAAATGCAGAGCTAAAGAAATGTGACTCTTAATTTACGAAATTACATTAGTTTGGTCTCATCCTTTAAGGCTAGTAATTCGAAGACTTGAAATGTGGCATGTACCTAATCAATTTTTTTTTCGGATTCTGATCATACGTAAGTCGAAAAATAGTAACTCATCACTAACACAATATTATTTAAATTAGTATTGCATCAGTGACAACATATGTACTAGTATTTGAGTGCGAAATGGTACAATTTTTTAATTCAATAAAACATCATGTTGCCCGAAAAGTCGCAAAACCATAAAGAATACTTATATTATTATCAATGTAAAATTCTCGTAAATCAAATCACGCACGAAAAGCATGACGCAACCGAACATAAAAAGATTCATAGTAAGAAACCACACAAATAAAAGTTGTCATGACAAATTATCATGCAAAATCCGTTTGATTAAATGGCAGAATATTTTCTTCCTCAATATTTTTCTTGTCTCCATACCTGTGACCTATCACAGGTATGGAGACAAGAAGAAAAGTGCCATAAAATTCTAGCAATAAATCTACCATCCATCACTGTTCTAACTCGGTTTTACTGCAATATTAACTTAATGTCTTTCATTTGCTGTGTATATAATTTGTACTAATAAGGTCTTAGTTTGATTAGCATGAATTCTGGTTTGTTACTGTACTGCTACTTTAGGATGGCTGCCAATTTTTCCGCAGCTATTTATTATTCAGCAAGCCATTTTCATGTGGTTGTGCGTTTCGCTTTTGATTTGGAAACTTGGCATTTGTTTGATCAGCCCTGGTAGAACGTATTCGCTCTAATAGATTTAGTATGGTTTGAATAGGATTGCCACATTCAAATTGAGTACTTTATTGAATTGTGTCAATACTGGCTGTTGGGTTCGCATCGGCGATTGGATTATCAAATCAATCATCTATACCTACATTAACTAAAACATTGTCAGTATTATTTGTTTGTTCTATGTCAATAACATCCTTTTATGCTGATGTTTTTATTCTTCTCGGTGCAAACCCAACTACGGGGCTTATTCTCCGCCTCTTAGGACATTCAGAGTGTGTGTGAGTGACTCTTCTCTACATGCGTTCGGGACCTACGCACTAAAACATCGCAGTACCCATTGACGTCTCGTAGCGGCGAGGCAACGCAAATAACAGTTTGATTTCTTTGGCAGAACTTGATCGGAATCCGGAATATTGCTTGAAAAAGCTTATTACTGAAAATTTATTTGTCAAACGAGACATTTGCTCTTTAATTTGTAGCCCAATTCAGTATTGAATATTTTGTCAAGAATCCAATATAATTTGTATGCAAGCGACGTGCCTGTTTCGGTCTTTCTAGTGCTTGTATATATGTATTTATGTATGCAAAGTTTCACACGATCTGTGCAAATGCGGCGACGCGACAGGTGCAGCGCGATTGCTTATATTACGAATTCTTCGCTATATTCTAGCATCTCGTTTATTTTATAACATTTTCCAATTTCCGTTTTATTGCTTGGCAAACTGCAACAGTTTGTTGTTCAAATATATCTTTGGCTTATAATGTGGCGCCGCCGTCTCATAAAATGTGTCATTTATTTAAATTCAGGTGTAAGTTTAACTGCATAGATTGATTAATATTGAATGATTTCTATATCATGTCTTTATTATGGTTATTATTATAATTATATATCATGTCTTTATTATGGTTATTATTATAATTTTTTGACGTTTTTTCTAATATATCTACATACAACTCACGCCTGTTTTGTGAAGGAGTTGGCAAAGACTACGGACCGCCATTTGCAACGATCCTGACATATGTGTCTTGCTTCTTTCACTATACCACTATTCTGATATTGTGTCAGTTATTTGAATAATTGTTAAAACCATACACCAACATATATAAGTAGAGTTATTCGCAGTACTAAAAATATCTATTAAGAAACAAACTGTATACACAGCTTTCATTTTTAAAATACACATCTACACTAATATTATAAAGAGGAAAATTTTGTATTTTTGTTTGTAATGAATAAACTCAAAAACTACTGGACCAATTTTAAAAATTCTTTCACCATTTGAAAGCTACATTATCTGCGAGTAACATAGGCTATATTTCATTTTAGAAAAATAGGGTTCCGTAAGATATTTGGGTTTTTCGGGTACGCGTAGTAGTTCCCTCAGGACGCGGGTGAAACCGCGGGAAACGGCTAGTCTCAAATATAATGAAATGTGAATGCATCATTACTCATTAGACATCACATAACTTCACGCCTTTATCCCCGAAGAGGTAGGCAGCGGTGTATTACACACCCACAATTCGCCAGTTATTTATAAACTTTATTTATATTTATTATAATTCATTTAATTATATTAGTAATTAGGAAGACCCAAATAACATCATCAAACTAAACATTTAGTAATAAGAACTTGTAATAAGAACATGTGCATAAAATGGAAAATGTAGCAAAATATAGTTAAAGCCAAAATTAAAGTTTGAGTAGACTTAGGATTTCGACACAAAATCTAACTCTTAATATTATTGTCTAATTGTTTTATTGTATAGGTAAATAGTTACTATTAAATTAATCAGGTACATTTGTTTTTAGCAATATTTTTAACCGGTTATTGAATAATGTTTGTAATTAAAATTATGATCGAATGTAAATAAAAACTAAAGGATATTTACGTATAGTTAATAGGCATCAATGTCTGAAAGAAAATTATAGTCAGTCGAAAAATGAGTTACATAATTCAATGGATTCAAAATATTATTTCCAGCAGTGCAAATGATTCTTTAGTTTGTGCTAAAGAAACTAGTACACAAAATAAAAACAAACATGTGTCAATTGTATGTTTATTTTATCAAAATATATATAAAAGCTTTACACTCAACAGTTGCGAAAATATTTTATCACCGACAAAAAACACGAAAGGATACTTTATTTAAAATACTAATTGATCCATCAGTACAAAATCGACAAATGGGCTTGTGTCCATCCGAAACCACAAATTACCTTCGAATTTCACGGTTTTCGTTCATGTAAATAAGGGCCAAAACAAATATTATAATGGTGGTTCCAGATTGGGAGTGGGAAATACTGAGTATCACAGCGCTATGGGTAATGATACAATTTTACGAGTAGCACCCGTGACATGAAATGATAACATCGACACTCATCATGTCGAAAGATCGTTGGCCTATATTCATAAGTGAAATGAAATGAATGTAAATTTATTGTTCTTAAGAAGCGGTACCAATTTTTTTTTCCACTATACAGAGGTATTGACACTTAGGGCGCGTTCCCACTTAGTCGTTACGATTAATTTATCGTTGGACGACTGTCGTCTCTTGCTGTTCCCATTAATACGATTGTTTGTCGTCAACATTTTTTATCGTTTAGCGACTATCGTGTCTAGCTGTTCCCATTGGATCGCGACGACATTTTATCGTTTCACGACAGTCGTTTTGTCGTTTACACATCATTAGCAAGCTACAAATTTACAGTCAAATCAAGGGAAAGAAGAGGAATCACGTGTAAACGACGAGACGATATTTTTATCGTGGCTACGATAGATTTGCGGTAACGTTTTATTCGTAACGATTTTTTATCGTTTTACGACTGTCGTGATAGCCATTCCCACTATCACGACAATCTGTTGTCCCTGCAAAAAATGTCGTAGACGACAGTAAATCGTGTCGTTCTATATGTGAACACTCCCATTTAAACATATAAGCCACGACACTTAAAACTACACGATTATCTGTCGTCACGACAAAGTGGGAACGCGCCCTTACAGCTAATCATTACTAGGTAAGTGGAAAAAGAGAAGTACTCATTATTACCGAATTGTATCTCAAATGAGATCGATCGAAAATAAAAATCGATCTGCCCATATCTGCTTAGATTATGCTTGCAGTTTTATCATATACAAGAGTCATAAACGTTTCTTGGTTTAGTATGTTCGAGGTGAATGTTTGTCAGTCAATGTTACACCGTGTATAATAATTGTGACAAATTGCTGCCAATAAATGTAATATAGTGTAAAATAATGCTTGTGACGAAATACTTGCAATGTGGCACCACCTTAAAACTCTTCAAATGGAAATGTTTGCTAAAACAAAATTTTATTATCAAAGCACTGTTTTGGGTAAACAAAACTAATGTCGTTTTTATTGAAGTGGTCACGGAAGCAACGTGACGGCCAAATTTTCAAGTAAAATTATTTGTAAAATATTTTTGTGTAAAAATTTGATAAAGATAGCTTTTTTTATTGTAGCTTTGATATGAAATGTACTGGTAGTGTATTCACAGACACAGGTATATTGTATTTATACTTATCTACACTGATTGTGTTAGCTATTAAGATGAATTTTTTACTGTTTATTGTACTAATTTTTCTGCCATTAAGACACAATCCAGTCATTATTTCGTTGATGCCAACTCTTGGGAAAGGAGATGTAGATATAGCTATTTTGTAATTTTCTTCTCATGCTCTTGCTTCATCCAAGAAAAGGAAATAAAAGGAAGATGGAAGAAGGACTAAACATTCCTGGCTTAGGTCGCCAAAGCTTTACAAACGAAATACGACCTATTTGCCTAAGTCTTAACATCCATCTTCTACGTGAGACTCGCCCAAATAAAAGCATCACTACGAATATTACTAGTATGTCTTTAAATCCACGTGAGGTCCAACTTTGGTTGGGTAAATCTCATTTCAAAATAGAACAGCCTACGCAAATAACTGACAAATACAGATGCATTTTGAACTCCATACATATGGCAGATTAATCTCTTGCATACACAAAACAGAATATAAATCGATGGAAAATGGTGACACGAGTTTTAATGTTCTTTCTTTTTCATCGTTCTACGTGCTTGCATTTTGGATGTAGCACTAAATGTAGTTACTTATATGTACAGGGCAATAAAACTCGTGGCCACTCTTTTTAACTGCCAGTATAATGGTTTTACATGTTATATTTGTAAGAAGCTGCAACTGTTTCACATTGTGAGTTATCTACTATTGCAAAAGTTAATAGTTATTGATATCATACTCAAGCAATAAATTATGTTCATTTAGTAAGCTTCCCAAAGTAAATATGGTGAAACAGGAGCATCCACTTACGTTTTTTTATGTAAGCAACTCGCGAACATGACTGTTCTAATCTATGGTGGAACAGTATGTTCCGAAAAGTAATGGTATATGAACCTGCAGCAATTTACAATCTATTAGTTAGCAGTTCATGACCACGAGTTACCCTCACCTAACAAATCCAATAAATTATAATAAAAAGAGTAGAACAAGAATGCAAATGTAGCATAAAAAGAGAATACGGTAATTAACTACACTATAAAACTGCCTATTGACCTAATAATAAAAATAAATTGACCTAATAAAAGAATATTTATTTCCAAGCGTACTTGTCATCAAGATACTCATTTAAACTATAATATGCCTTTAGTAAAAAAATATTTTTAACAATTGTCTGAAACGACCTTAAAGGCAAGTCTAAAATATTACTTGGTATTTTATTATACATTCTTATACTAAGCCCAATAAAAGAGCTATGCGTTTTGTGTAAACGGAAATATGGTACACATAATTTGTGCCTGTTCCTAGTATTAATATTGTGTATGTCACTATTCATTTTGTAAGAATTTATATGTAGTCGTACATGTATAACACTGGCATAAATATATTGTGATGCTACAGTAAGAATACCAATATTTTTAAATTTTTCTTTAAGTGAGACTCTTGTCTTTAACTGGTAAATGACCCTAACTGCTCGTTTTTGTAATATAAAAATATTTTCGATGTCAGCGGCCCTACCCCATAATAATATGCCATATGACATAACACTATGAAAATAGCTAAAATAAACCAATCTAGCCGTATCGACATCAGTCAACCTACGAACCTTCCTAATGGCATAAGCAGCTGAGCTAAGTTTCCCTGAGAGATATGTTACGTGCGCACCCCACTGTAATTTCGAATCAAGTGTTATTCCTAGAAATAATGTAGATTCAGATGTTTCGAGAACGTCGTCATTTAGAGCTATACTAGGACCAAGGTTTCTGACATTAGGCAGAGCAAACTTAATACATTTTGTTTTTTTTTGCGTTCAGTACCAGATTGTTTACATTAAACCATTTAGTTACTTGAATGAGCGCACTGTTTATTTCATTAAAATGTTCCTTATTTCTATCTACTTTGAGTATCAAAGAAGTATCGTCAGCAAACAGTACGTCACAAACGTTTTTCAAGTAAAAAGGTAAATCGTTTATGTAAACAAGAAACAGGAAAGGCCCTAGGATGCTGCCTTGCGGCACTCCTAATCAGGTAAGCCACTGGATTTTGAACCGTTTTTTTCAACACATTGGATTCTGTCACTTAAGTATGACTTAATGACTTCCAATGCTTTAGTCTGTACGCCGTAATGTCTAAGTTTGCATAAGAGCGTTTCATGGCAGACACAATCGAATGCTTTCGAAAGGTCGCAAAACACACCAATAGCATTTTGGGCACTCTCCCATGCACTGAATATATGTTTAAGTAACGCTACTCCTGCATCTGTTGTCGAGTGACCCTTCGTAAATCCATATTGCTCACTATGAAGGAGGCTGTTTAGATTAAAATGTCTAAGTTTGCATACATTGCTTGAGTATGATATTTTCAATAATCTTACTGAAGGCAGGTAGTATCGATATTGGCCTATAATGACTAGGATCAGTCTTACTGCCGGATTTGAAAAGAGGTATTAACCTACTGTGTTTCATAAGATCGGTAAAAACACCTGATTCAAAACACTTATTAAATAAGTTGCTTAAATAAGGAGCTACTACATCAATTATACTTTTTTAAACCTTAACAGAAATGCCCCAGAGATCACTTGTATTCTTAGACTCTAGAGATTGAAAAGTACTTATAATGTCGGTAGAATTAATACAATCGAACTTAAATAATACATCACATTTTCCTACACTAGATTCTAATAGGTTTTCTGCGACTATAGCTGATGATTTTAATTCTCTAGTAGTAGTAATCGGTATGCTAGCAAATAATTTATTAAATGTGTGTGCGACTTCGTTGTCATTATGAATTAATTTGTCACTATCAAATAAACTAAAACTATTACCTCTTAGTGTTGTCTGACCTGTTGCTTCATTAATAGCTCGCCAGGTTGCCTTAATTTTATTTGAGGATTGTTCAATTTTGTTCCTAACGAATAATGCCTTAGCTGTATTGTACACTCTTTTAAATATCTTGGAATAATTCCTAACATACTCAGTCAAAGTCAAAGTCAAAATCATTTATTCATCTAGGTCACAAGGCGACGCTTATGAACGTCAATTTTAAAATTAAATTACTTAATGCTTCTACATTTACGTTTACTGCCTCGTTCGCAAAGCAATAGGTAGAGCCACGAGAAAGAACGGGCAGTAAAACTCGAGGCCACTCTTTTAAATTGCCAATATTATGGTACATATTTTTATTTTTGTAAGGAGCTGCAACTGTTACACATTGTACTAAATTACTTGTAAATAGTAATAGTTACAGACGTAATACTTAAGCAATTAATGCAGTTACTAAATTATGTGTTTTAGTTAGCCTTCCAATGTGAATCGAATATTGTGTAACAGGAGCATCCACTTACGACTTATAATGTATACAACTCGTGACCATGTTCAGGACTATGGTGGAAATGTATGTTACAGAAGTGACGATATATGAATACACAAAATCACAAAAACGTTAGTTCACAGACGAATTATCTACATCTTACAGTACAGTAAATTTTAATAAAATTAGTGGAACACAGTGCAAATGTAAATTTAGTAAGTGGAATGACCTAATTATAATAAACGAATAATAATTTAAAAGAACTAGAAATGTTATATAATAATAAACTGAAAAATGCTAAGTATCTATATAAATTCTAAATAAGTAGTAGATCATGAGTTGTCTAGTGTAAGTGACCATCTATCCTTATCACTAAAATAATTATTAACAGTATAATAACCTTTCCTAATAAGTCAGTCTTTTATTTTACTTTTAAACGTATTAAATGGTAATGCTAAGAGACTAGTTGGTATTTTATTGTAAATACGAATACCTAGCCCTACAAAAGAATTGTTAACTTTATGTAAACGATGATAAGGGGCATATAACTTATGCCTGTTCCTAGTATTTATATTATGTATGTCACTTTTTGTAGTAAATAAACCTATATTTTGCCTAATATACAATATATTAGCAAATAAGAACTGCGAGGGTATTGTTAGAATTTCTATAGACTTAAAGCGTTCTCTAAGAGTATCTTAAGCAACTAACATGTATATTGTTCGTACCGCTCGTTTCTGTAGAACAAAGATATTCTGAATATCCGCAGCTTTGCCCCATAACAAAATGCCGTAAGACATGACACTATGAAAATAGCTAAAAAAACTAGACGAGCTGTGTCAACATCAGTAAGTTGTCTAACTTTTCTGACGGCATACGCTGCAGAGCTGAGCTTACCTGCAAGACATGCTATATGTGCACCCCATTGTAACTTATTATCTAATGTAATGCCTAGAAACACTGTAGAGTCAACTGTCTCAAGTTCCTCCCTATCTAGCATAATATTAGGTCCCAGTTGTCTAACGTTAGGTAAGGCAAATTTAACACATTTAGTTTTTTTAGAATTAACTACTAGGTTGTTTGCCGTAAACCATTGTGTTACTTGTATAAGTGCATTATTTATATCATCAAATTGATTCCTATTCCTGTCTACTTTAAAAATAAGTGACGTATCATCTGCAAAATGTAGGACATCACAGATGTTTTTTAAATAAAAAGGTAAGTTATTAATATATACAAGGAATAGAAAAGGACCTAGAATTGAACCTTGTGGAACGCCTAACTGTAAAGGTAATTTAGAGGATGTAGTCCCATTTACATCGACACACTGAAATCTCTGCCGCAGGTACGACTCGACAACACTAAGTGCGGTTTCCTCTACGCCGTAGTGGCGGAGCTTACGCAGTAGTGTGTCGTGATGAACGCAATCAAATGCTTTTGATAGGTCATAAAATACTCCGATAGCATTTTTAGATGACTCCCAAGCATTATAGACGTGTTTTATGAGAGAAACACCCGCATCAGTAGTGGATCTACCTTTAGTAAATCCGTATTGATCTTTGTGAAGCAGACTATTTAAATTAAAGTGTCTTAGTAGCTGCTTTAGTAAAATCTTTTCAAATATTTTACTAAATGCCGGCAAGATAGAGATGGGCCTAAAATTATTTATGTCATTTTACTGCAGGATTTGAATAAAGGTATGATTTTACTTAGCTTCATCAAATCCGGAAATACGCCTAGGTCAAAACATTGGTTAAAAATTATAGAGAGGTAAGGCGCAACAGTCTCAACTATAGTACTTAAAATTTTAATTGAAATGCCCCAAAAGTCGCCGGTATTTTTAATAGTAATTGAATTAAATGCGATCAATATATCTTGCGGGGTGACGTGCTTGAATATAAACACGCTCTTGCATTCAGGTACACTGCTAAGCAACAAATTTCCAGCGTATAAAGACGATGATTGTAAGGAACTAGTAGTTGTTATTGGTATGCTTGCAAAGAAACTATTGAACATATGCGCAACTTGAGATTTGTCTGTGACTAATAAATTGCTATCTTTGATTTCATATTGGTTTTCTCGTTGTCGTGTTCTACCAGTTTCATTATTTATAATTCTCCACGTTTCTTTAATTATATTTGTCGATTGCTTAATTTTACCACTAATAAATGTTGATTTTGCCATAATACAAACTTGTTTAAAAATTTTTGAGTAGCTTTTTACATAATTTAGAAACGGTGTGTCAAATCTATGTTGTTTCAAACCATATAATTCAAATAACTTGGCTCTACTTCTGTATATACCTTTAGTGGCCCACTGGTTAAAAGATCCGGTAGTACCCTTTAGTGTTACAGTTTTACTCTTAAAAGTATTTTGAAACTCATTAATGATTAGTCCAAAAAGTGAATTATACATTTTATTTGGATTTTCTGAGTTCAATATTGAAGGATTGAGATTTGCGATAATATTGTTTTTAAAATGTATAAGACGATTGGTAGTTTGAGGCCTACATTCTACTGTATGTGATTTATTATATGCTGAACAAGAAAAACTAGCTATCTGTCCACGGTGATCAGAAGGAAGAGAACTAATAACTACTGGGTTTTTAGCAACACAAGAACTAAATATATTATCCAAATAAGTAGAAGATGTTGCAGAGACTCTAGTAGGTTCACAGAATAAATTACTTAAATTAAATGACTTAGAAAAATTCAGAGATCTAGTACACTGTGAAGAGTTCTCTAAAATATTAATATTAAAATCGCCACAAACTATAATATTTTTACTGCTACATTTAATTTTATTAATAGCATCTTCCATAACAGTCTCAAATAGATTATAATCACCAGAAGGGGGTCGATATACACTAATTACAATATATAAATCTAGTTCCACACAGGACAACTCAATAGTGCGCTCAATAGATAAGTTTACAATATCTTTACGTTCTTTGCATTTTAATAAATTTGAAGTCATTATGAGAGAACCGCCTCTAATAGCCTGCTTTCTTAAATATGCGCTCTGCATTGTGTAATATTGATTAATTCAGTTGAACACAATACTTTAACATCATATTTCTCTAGAAATAAACTAAATTCTAATTCTTTGCCAGATAAGCCCTGCATGTTTTGGTGTACTATATTCAAATACTGCAGCCTAACTGTTGTCCTATCTTGGAGTTTAAATCACAAGATGTGTCAATAAAAACGTTGTTAGTACATGTACTAACCCTATCAAAGTGAAGTTCGAATCAGAATTGTATCTCTTCATAGCGTACAACTCGTACATCTTTGCTCTGCTTTTGTAAATACCTGCAGTAGCCCACTCACTAAAAGCTCGAGATGCCTTAACTACTTTCTCCTTAGTTCTAAAAGTATTCTGAAATTCCTTGTTAACTACATTAAATAAATTATTGAAATTTTCATTTGGCGAATCAATCTCCATTAAATCAGGACTCATAGCATTCATTCCAATCAAAATTTTATTCCGGAATTCATTAAACTTATGCCTAGGTAATGGCCTAACTAACTCTTTCTGTATAATGCTATCACTATAATACGGAAACCTTGCTAATTGACCACAGTGATCCGAAGTTAATTCAGAACTAACTAATTTATTCAAAACTGTACAATTACTAAATATATTGTCAAGACAGGTGGATGATGTTGCTGTAATGTAATGTGTGTAATTCAAGGAACAATTTTTTTAAATTAAATGATTTAAATAGATTTAAAAATCTACTAGTCATTACTGGGTGATCAAGAATTATTAGAAAGAAAAAAATTAAAATCACCACAAACTATAATACCTTTCGTATTGCTCCTAATTTTAGTAATTGCATCTTCAATAACATATTCAAACAAGCTAAAGTTACTTAACGGTGGACGATATACACATATGATAATATGCTGCTCAAGTTCTACACATGACTATTCCACGGTGCGTTCTATAGACAAACTTGCTATGTCTTTCCGTTCTTTACATGTTAAGCTATTTGAAACAATAATCAAGGATCCACCATGAATAGCGTGTTTCCTAGAGAACGCACTGTGTACCGTGTATTGCGAGTTATTTAAGAATTTAATTTGGTACTCTTTTAGCCAGTGTTCTGTGATACACATAACTTGTATATTGTGATTTTCCAAACATAAACTTAATTCTAAATCCTTGCCAGATAGACCTTGTATGTTTTGATGTGCTACATTCAGTTGAATTTGTCTACCCTTTGTCCTAGTCTTAAGTTTAAAGAACTTTTTCTCTTGTTACTATGAGAAGAGCAAGACCATATTCCACCAAGTTGGCCAAGTGCGGATTGGCAAACTTCCCATTCACCGTCACAATGTTTTCCTCCATCGATTAGCAAGCGATACTTACCATTTCAATTTTAGCTCACAACTTCGAAAAGTGGTACGCACTGTGCGCTTAAACTCGGCCTCTGCATAGCAAACTTTTAGTGTCTTCACTAGACTATCACCGGTTTCTAAATTCAATAAAAAGTAATAAATTATTCTAAAATTTTAGTTCTGAAAGTAACAAACTGACAGTATAACTTTTCCATTGAAACCAAGTATTGATTACCCAAGCACAATTTGATGTACGAGTAAAACTGTTTCATTCCCACCTTTACCGTCAGATCTGTCTAAAGGCCTCGACTCTTCCTTGAACGATTCCAAACCATCGGATTACAAATCAGCCTCTAATTAAATTCCTTTCATTTGTGCCCTTACAACTTCAAATACTATTACAATTAATTCTTCCGTGGCGGTTCGACAAATTACGTAACAGCTGCCTCTTCAACAATTTTAGACTAGATATTTGATCATTTAACATAAATGAGCTACTTGACTTGTACTTTACGTTAAAAGTCGGCTTGGAGGTACAAAAAGGTAAAAAAATATAAAGTAAAAAGGGTAGATACCTTTTTCGTGGCCTTTATATATATTTCGTGGCCTTCAGTAATAGAGAGACCAAGAAAGACTCTAGATTTATTTAATACAAGCGTTAAATACGTCATGGCAGGCCACAAAAACATTTAATTTACTTACATATACCAGGAAATGTCATCACTTTTTCTTTACAGTGAGATATCTGTATTTATATTACTGGAACATCAGTTACTTCTTTACGTGAGAGCTTTGTACTTTAGGGTTTCATTTCTAGTCCCAGTCGTCGTACAAGACCCTCATCTTGAAGTCCAAGGTACGTTGAAGGTCGTGCCCTGCCAACTTTAACTTACTTCTTGCGTGCTATGCAAAGTGGAAAAGCCTTCCTTTACATATCGACCAATCTGCTGGATTTCTCACTGGCCATAAGTCTGTGGACAAACGTGCGTGTGTATAGGTTGGCGGGTCGATCGATCTCTTTGCAATGCGATGCTCCCATCATTAACTCGTTCTTTTGGTGGACGTCGATTGCATTCTATTAACTGGAAGCTCATGTAGTATATTGTATATTTTATATTGTAAGTAACCTCTCTTACTAATTTTATTTATTTGCAATCAAATTAAAACTAACATAGCTAACCAGTAACCTCTCTTGTCTCATTTTTGATATTTTTTTCTCGCGTAGCCAAAGACCAAGATTCTGTCATCATAACATTTTTTATTTTATTATAAAAATAACAAAACTTACATCTATAAGATAAAGTTACTGCAAATCAGCGGACAAGATCAGATTAAATGAAATTTACTTCATGAATAAAACAATAATGGCTATACCCATGAATGTAAAAGACATCTTTATTTTATACGTTTTCGTCATAATTATTTTTATAGTTGCCATCCAAAATAACTCACATTTCCCAAGGGAATATTCAAATATCCATACCAAATATAATATATAATATGTAAAATAGTACCTAGATAAATTATTGAAATTGTCGTGAAAAGTTATGATACTCTTTGAAATGGGTATCAGTTAGTAACATTATTTGTTTAGGTCGACACGGACACTTATCAGGCATAAATTACGGGTTATATGTAAATGAAAATTTCCCATTACACACTGTATGTCACGTATAGTTAATTAAGTAAATACATTTGAAATAATGTTGATGAATATTTTATGAGTAGCTCGCTTTTGTAAATAGGTTATGTTTTTTTTTACTTTGACTGGTTATTTGCGGGTTATATTTTTATCTGTGTTCAACAAACCAATGGTTAATTACTCGTTTTGCGCTGGCATTTTAAGGGTGAAGTCAAACGATCATATTTTTCTGAGTTGTTAGTCGCGTAAAATGAAATTACGCTGTTTTCGGTTTTGCACAAAAATGCTGTATGAACTACACAGCGACGCAAGCGAGCCAAGGGTTAGTTAAGTACAGAATGTACAAGTGCACACGCTGAATAGCAATTGAAATTACGTCCGTCGTACGTTCGTCTAGTAGCTGAATTTCAGTTGAACGTAAAATGCAGAGCTAAAGAAATGTGACTCTTAATTTACGAAATTACATTAGTTTGGTCTCATCCTTGAAGGCTAGTAATTCGAAGACTTGAAATGTGGCATGTACCTAATCAATTTTTTTTTTCGGATTCTGATCATAGTCAAGTCGAAAAATAGTAACTCATCACTAACACAATATTATTTAAATTAGTATTGCATCAGTGACAACATATGTACCAGTATTTGAGTGCGAAATGGTACAATTTTTTAATTCAATAAAACATCATGTTGCCCGAACAGTCGCAAAACCATAAAGAATACTTATATTATTATCAATGTAAAATTCTCGTAAATCAAATCACGCACGAAAAGCATGACGCAACCGAACATAAAAAGATTCATAGTAAGAAACCACACAAATAAAAGTTGTCATGACAAATTATCATGCAAAATCCGTTTGATTAAATGGCAGAATATTTTCTTCCTCAATATTTTTCTTGTCTCCATACCTGTGACCTAGAAAAGTGCCATAAAATTCTAGCAACAAATCTAGCATCCATCACTGTTCTAACTCGGTTTTAGGATGGCTGCCAATTTTTCCGCAGCTATTTATTATTCAGCAAGCCATTTTCATGTGGTTGTGCGTTTCGCTTTTGATTTGGAAACTTGGCATTTGTTTGATCAGCCCTGGTAGAACGTATTCGCTCTAATAGATTTAGTATGGTTTGAATAGGATTGCCACATTCAAATTGAGTACTTTATTGAATTGTGTCAATACTGGCTGTTGGGTTCGCATCGCCGATTGGATTATCAAATCAATCATCTATACCTACATCAACTAAAACTTTGTCAGTATTATTTGTTTGTTCTATGTCAATAACATCCTTTTATGCTGATGTTTTTATTCTTCTCGGTGCAAACCCAACTACGGGGCTTATTCTCCGCCTCTTAGGACATTCAGAGTGTGTGTGAGTGACTCTTCTCTACATGCGTTCGGGACCTACGCACTAAAACATCGCAGTGCCCATTGCCCGTCCCGTAGCGGCAAGGCAACGCAAATAACAGTTTGATTTCTTTGGCAGAACTTGATCGGAATCCGGAATATTGCTTGAAAAAGCTTATGACTGAAAATTTATTTGTCAAACGAGACATTTGCTCTTAAATTTGTAGCCTAATTCAGTATTGAATATTTTATCATGAATCCAATATAATTTGTATGCAAGCGACGTGCCTGTTTCGGTCTTCCTAGTGCTTGTATATATGTATTTATGAATGCAAAGTTTCACACGATCTGTGCAAATGCGGCAACGCGACAGGTGCAGCGCGATTGCATATATTACGAATTCTTCGCTATATTCTAGCATCTCGTTTATTTTATAACATTTTCCAATTTTCGTTTTATTGCTTGGCAAACTGCAACAGTTTGTTGTTCAAATATGTCTTTGGCTTATAATGTGGCGCCGCCGTCTCATAAAATGTGTAATTTATTTAAATTCAGGTGTAAGTTTAACTGCATAGATTGATTAATATTGAATGATTTCTTTATCATGTCTTTATTATGGTTAGTATTATAATTATTTGACGTTTTTGCCAATATACATACAAACACAGACAGACGCCATTTGCAACGATCCTGACATATCTCTCTTGCTTCTTTCACTATACCACTATTCTGATATTGTGTCAGTTATTTGAATAATTGTTAAAACCTTTACATAAGTAGAGTTATTCGCAGTACTAAAAATATATATTAAGAAACAAACTGTATACACAGTTTTCATTTATAAAATACACATCTACACTAATATTATAAAGAGGAAAATTTTGTATTTTTGTTTGTAATTAATAAACTCAAAAACTACTGGACCAATTTTAAAAATTCTTTCACCATTTGAAAGCTACATTATCTGCAAGTAACATAGGCTATATTTCATTTAAGAAAAATAGGGTTCCGTAAGATATTTGTGTTGTTCGGGTACGCGAAGTAGTTCCCTCAGGACGCGGGTGAAACCGCGGGAAACGGCTAGTCTCAAATATAATGAAATGTATTTGCATCATTACTCATAAGACATAACATAACTTCACGCCTTTATCCCCGAAGGGGTAGGCAGTGGTGTATTACACACCCACAATTCGCCAGTTATTTATAAACTTTATTTATATTTATTATAATTCATTTAATTATATTAGTAATTAGGAAGACCCAAATAACATCATCAAACTAAACATTTAATAATAAGAACTTGTAATAAGAACATGTGCATAAAATGGAAAATGTAGCAAAATATAGTTAAAGCCAAAAGTAAAGTTTGAGTAGACTTAGGATTTCGATTCAAAATCTAACTCTTAATATTATTGTTTAATTGTTTTATTGAATAGGTAAATAGTAACTATTAAATAAATCAGGTACATTTGTTTTTAGCAATATTTTTAACGGGTTATTGAATAATGTTTGTAATTAAAATTATGATCGAATGTAAATAAAATCTAAAGGATATTTACGTATAGTTAATAGGCATCAATGTCTGAAAGAAAATTATAGTCAGTCGAAAAATGAGCTACATAATTCAATGGATTCAAAATATAATTTCCAGCAGTGCAAATGATTCTTTAGTTTGTGCTAAAGAAACTAGTACACAAAATAAAAACAAACATGTGTCAATTGTATGTTTATTTTATCAAAATATATATAAAAGCTTTACACTCAACAGTTGCGAAAATATTTTATCACCGACAAAAAACACGAAAGGATGCTTTATTTAAAATACTAATTGATCCATCAGTACAAAATCGACATATGGGCTTGTGTCCATCCGAAACCACAAATTACCTTCGAATTTCACGGTTTTCGTTCATGTAAATAAGGGCCAAAACAAATATTATAAAGGTGGTTCCAGATTGGGAGTGGGAAATACTGAGTATCACAGCGCTATGGGTAATGATACAATTTCACGAGTAGCACCCGTGACATGAAATGATAACATCGACACTCATCATGTCGAAAGATCTTTGGCCTATATTCATAAGTGAAATGAAATGAATGAAAATTAATTGTTCTTAAAAAGCGGTATAAATTGTTTTTCCACTTTACAGAGGTATTGACACTTACAGCTAATTATTACTTGGTAAGTGGAAAACGAGAAGTACTCATTATTATCGAATTCTATCTGAAATGAGATCGATCGAAAATAGAAATCGATCTGCCCATATCTGCTTAGATTATGCTTGCAGTTTTATCATTTACAAGAGTCATAAACGTTTCTTGGCTTAGTATGTTCGAGGTGAATGTTTGTCAGTTACACCGTTACACCGTGTATATAATAATTGTGACGAATTGCTGCCAATAAATGTAATATCGCGTAAAATAATGCTTGTGACGAAATACTTGCAATGTGGCACCACCTTAATGCTCTTAAAATGGAAATGTTTGCTAAAACAAAATTGTATTATCAAAGCACTGTTTTGGTTAAACAAAAGGAATGTCGTTTTTATTGAAGTGGTCACGGAAGCAACGTGACGGCCAAATTTTCAAGTAAAATTATTTGTAAAATGTTTTTGTGTAAAAATTTGATAAAAATAGCTTTTTTGATTGTAGCTTTGATATGAAATGTACTGGTAGTGTATTCACAGACAGAGGTATATTGTATTTATACTTATCTACGCTGATTGTGTTAGCTATTAAGATGAAATTTTTCCTGTTTATTTTCTAATTTTTCTGCCATTAAGACACAACCCAGTCATTATTTCGTTGATGCCAACTCTTGGGAAAGGAGATGTAGATATAGCTATTTTGTAATTATTTTCTTCTCCTGCTCTTGCTTCATCCAAGAAAAGGAAATAAAAGGAAGATGGAAGAAGGACTAAACATTCTTGGCTTAGGTCGCCAAAGCTTTACAAACGAAATACAACCTATTTGCCTAAGTCTTAACATCCATCTTCTACGTGAGACTCGCAAAATAAAAGCATCACTACGAATATTACTAGTATGTCTTTACATCCACGTGAGGTCCAACTTTGGTTGGGTCAATCTCATTTCAAAATAGAACAGCCTACGCAAATAACTGACAAATACGGATGCATTTTGAACTCCATACATATGGCAGATTAATCTCTTGCATACACAAAACAGAATAATAATCGATGGAAAATGGTGACACGAGTTTTAATGTTCTTTCTTTCTCATCGTTCGACGTGCTTGCATTTTGGATGTAGCACTAAATGTAGTTGAAACCACTTATATGTACGGGGCAATAAAACTCGTGGCCACTCTTTTTAACTGCCAGTATAATGGTTTTACATGTTATATTTGTAAGGAGCTGCAACTGTTTCACATTGTGAGTTATCTACTATTGCAAACGTTAATAGTTATTGATATCATACTCAAGCAATAAATTATGTTCATTTAGTAAGCCTCCCAAAGTAAATATGGTGAAACAAGAGCATCCACTTACGTCTTTTGATGTAAGCAACTCGCGAACATGACTGTTCTAATCTATGGTGGAACGTATGTTCCGAAAAGTAATGGTATATGAACCTGCAGCAATTTACAATCTATTAGTTAGCAGTTCATGACCACGAGTTACCCTCACCTTACAAATCCGATAAATTATAATAAAAAGAGAAGAAGAAGAATGCAAATGTAGCATAAAAAGAGAATACGGTAATTAACTACACTATAAAACTGCCTATTAACCTAATAATAAAAATAAATTGACCTAATCAAAGAATATTTATTTCCAAGCGTACTTGTCATCAAGATACTTATTTAAACTATAATATGCCTTTAGTAAAAGATTATTTTTAACAATTGTCTGAAACGACCTTAAAGGCAAGTCTAAAACACGGTAATAATATCTAACAGTATTGTAACTCCATACAAACGCACGAAACTCGAGTTATACCTACGCGCCGCGAGCAGAGTACCCATTAGACTGTGCGGACTGTGCCACAAGAGTACCCACAGCCGCGATCGTGCCGCAGCTCGCATGCGGCGCGTCTGTAGGTATATAACTCACGAAGGCGGCCGAGTTACAATACTGTTAGATTATATTACCGTGTCTAAAATATTACTTGGTATTTTATTATACATTCTCATACTAAGCCCAATAAAAGAGCTATGCGTTTTGTGTAAACGAAAATATGGTACACATAATTTGTGCTTGTTCCTAGTATTAATATTGTGTATGTCACTATTCATTTTGTAAGAATTTATATGTAGTCGTACATGCATAACACTGGCATACATATATTGTGATGCTACAGTAAGAATACCAATATTTTTAAATTTTCTTTAAGTGAGACTCTTGTCTTTAAGTGGTAAATGGCCCTAACTACTCGTTTTTGTAATATAAAAATATTTTCGATGTCAGCGGCCTTACCCCATAATAATATGCCATATGACATAACACTATGAAAATAGCTAAAATAAACCAATCTAGCCGTATCGACATCAGTCAACCTACGAACCTTCTTAATGGCATAAGCAGCTGAGCTAAGTTTCCCTGAGAGATATACAATGTAACGTGCGCACCCCACTGTAATTTCGAATCAACTGTTATTCCTAGAAATAATGTAGATTCAGATGTTTCGAGAACATCGTCATTTAGAGCTATACTAGGACCAAGGTTTCTGACATTAGGCAGAGCAAACTTAATACATTTTGTTTTTTTGTTTTTTTGGCGTTCAGTACCAGATTGTTTACATTAAACCATTTAGTTACTTGAATGAGCGCACTGTTTATTTCGTTAAAATGTTCCTAATTTCTATCTACTTTGAATATCAATGAAGTATCGTCAGCAAACAGTACAACGTCACAAATGTTTTTCAAGTAAAAAGGTAAATCGTTTATGTAAACAAGAAACAGGAAAGGCCCTAGGATGCTGCCTTGCGGCACTCCTAATCAGGTAAGCTACTGGATTTTGAGCCGTTTTTTTCAACACATTGGATTCTGTCACTTAAGGATGACTTAATGACTTCCAATGCTTTAGTCTGTACGCCGTAATGTCTAAGTTTGCATAAGAGCGTTTCATGGCAGACACAATCGAATGCTTTCGAAAGGTCGCAAAACATACCAATAGCATTTTGGGCACTCTCCCATGCACTGAATATGTGTTTAAGTAACGCTACTCCTGCATCTGTTGTCGAGTGACCCTTGGTAAATCCATATTGCTCACTATGAACCAGGCTGTTTAGATTAAAATGTCTAAGTAATTGCTTGAGTATGATCTTTTCAAAAATCTTACTGAAGGCAGGTAGTATCGATATTGGCCTATAATTACTAGGATCAGTCTTACTGCCGGATTTGAAAAGAGGTATTATCCTACTGTGTTTCATAAGATCGGGAAAAACACCTGATTCAATACACTTATTAAATAAGTTGCTTAAATAAGGAGCTACTACATCAATTATACTTTTTTAAACCTTAACAGAAATGCCCCAGAGATCACTTGTATTCTTAGACTCTAGAGATTGAAAAGTACTTATAATGTCGGTAGAATTAATATAATCGAACTTAAATAATACATCACATTTTCCTACACTAGATTCTAATAGGTTTTCTGCGACTATAGCTGATGATTTTAATTCTCTAGTAGTAGTAATCGGTATGCTAGCAAAGAATTTATTAAATGTGTGTGCGACTTCTTTGTCATTATCAATTAATTTGTCAAATAAACTAAAACTATTACCTCTTAGTGTTGTCTTACCGGTAACTTCATCAATAGCTCGCCAGGTTGCCTTAATTTTATTCGAGGATTGTTCAATTTTGTTCCTAACGAATAATGCCTTAGCTGTATTGCACACTCTTTTAAATATCTTGGAATAATTCCTAACATACTCAGTGAAGTTCGAATCAGAATTGTATCTCTTCATACCGTACAACTCGTACATCTTTGCTCTGCTTTTGTAAATACCTGCAATAGCCCACTCACTAAAAGCTCGAGATTCTTTAACTACTTTCTCCTTAGTCCTAAAAGTATTCTGAAATTCCTTGTTAACTACATTAAATAAATTATTGAAATTTTCATTTGGCGAATCAATCTCCATTAAATCAGGACTCATGGCATTCATTCCAATCAAAATTTTATACCGGAATTCATTCTCGAAGTTAATTCAGAACTAACTAATTTATTCAAAACTACTACTAAATATATTGTCAAGACAGGTGGATGATGTTGCTGTAATCGTAGTTGGTTCAAGGAACAATTTTTTAAATTATATGATTTAAATAGATTTAAAAATCTACTAGTCATTACTGAATGATCAAGAATATTTACATTAAAATCACCACAAACTATAATACCTTTCGTAATGCTCCTAATTTTAGTAATTGCATCTTAAATAACTAATTCAAACAAGCTAAAGTTACTTAACGGTGGACGATATACACATATGATAATATGCTGCTCAAGTTCTACACATGACAATTCCACGGTGCGTTCTATAGACAAACTTGCTATGTCTTTCCGTTCTTTACATGTTAAGCTATTTGAAACAATAATCAAGGATCCACCATGAATAGCGTGTTTCCTAGAGAAGGCACTGTGTACCGTGTATTGCGAGTTATTTAAGAATTTAATTTGGTACTCTTTTAGCCAGTGTTCTGTGATACACATAACTTGTATACTGTGATTTTCTGTTCTTGTAACTTATTTCTAAATCCTTGCCAGCTATATTGTATGTTTTGATGTGCTACATTCAGAATTTGTCAACCCTTTGTCCTAGTCTTAAGTTTAAGAACTTTTTCTCTTGTTACTATGAGAAGAGCAAGACCATATTCCACCAAGTTGGCCAAGTGCGGATTGGCAAACTTCCCATTCACCGTCACAATGTTTTCCTCCATCGTTTAGCAAGCGATACTTACCATTTCAATTTTAGCTCACAACTTCGAAAAGTGGTACGCACTGTGCGCTTAAACTCGGCCTCTGCATAGCAAACTTTTAGTGTCTTCACTAGACACTAAAAGTTTGCCATGCAGAGTGACATTGCATAACATTTTTTTATTTTATTATAAAAATAACAAAACTTACATCTATAAGATAAAGTTACTGCAAATCAGCGGACAAGATCAGATTAAATGAAATTTACTTCATGAATAAAACAATAATCGCTATACCTATGAATATAAAAGTCACATTTATCTAATACGTTTTCGTCATAATTATTTTTATAGTTGCCATCCAAAATAACTCATACTTCCCAAGGGAATATTCAAATACCCATGCCAAATATAATATATATGTAAAATAGTACCTAGATAAGTTATTGAAATAGTCGTGAAAAGTTATGACACTCTTTGAAATGGGTATCAGTTAGTAACATTATTTGTTTAGGTCGACATGGACATTTATCAGGCATAAATTACGGGTTATATGTAAATGAAAATTTCCTATTACACACTGTATGTCACGTATAGTTAATTAAGTAAATACATTTGAATAAATGTTGATTAATATTTTATGAGTAGCTAGCTTTTGTAAATAGGATATGTTTTTTTACTTTGACTGGTCATTTGCGGGTTATATTTTTATCTGTGTTCAACAAACTAATGGTTAATTACTCGTTTTTTCGCTGGCATTTTAAGGGTGAAGCCAAATAATCATATTTTTCTGAGTTGTTACTCGCGTAAAATTAAATTTCGCTGTTTTCGGTTTCGCACAAAAATGCTGTTTGAACTACACAGCGACGCAAGTGAGGCAAGGGTTAGTTAGGTGCAGAATGTACAAGTGCAAACGCTGAATAGCAATTGAAATTACGTCCGTCGTACGTTCGTCTAGCAGCTGAATTTCAGTTGAACGTAAAATGCAGAGCTAAAGAAACGCGACACTTAACTTACGAAATTACATTAGTTTGGTCTCATCCTGCTAGTAATTCGATGACTTGAAATGTGACATCTAATGATTACATTTTTTGGACTTTGATTATACGTAAATGGTAACTCAGCAATAACACAAATATAATTAAAATTAGTATTGCATCAGTGACAACAAATGTATTTGAGTGCAAAATCATACAATTTTCAATTCAATAAAACATCATGTTGCTCAAACAGCCGCACAACCGCAAAGAATATTTTATTATCAATATAAAATTCTCGTAAATCAAATGACGCACGAAAAGCCTTACGGAAACGAACATAAAAAGATTCATAGTAAGAAGCCACACAAATAAAAGTTGTCATGAGAATTAACATGCAAAATCCGTTTGATTAAATGACAAAATATTTTCATCCTCAATATTTTTCTTGTCTCTAGCTATACCTGTGACCTAGAAAAGTGCCATAAAATTCTAGCAATAAATCTAGCATCCATCACTGTTCTAACTCGGTTTTACTGCAATATTAACTTAATGTCTTTCATCTGCTGTGTATATAATTTGTACTAATAACGTCTTAGTTTGATTAGCATGAATTCTGGTTTGTTACTGTACTGCTACTTTAGGATGGCTGCCAATTTTTCCGCAGCTATTTATTATTCAGCAAGCCATTTTCATGTGGTTGTGCGTTTCGCTGTTGATTTGGAAACTTGGCATTTGTTTGATCAGCCCTGGTAGAACGTATTCGCTCTAATAGATTTAGTATGGTTTGAATAGGATTGCCACATTCAAATTGAGTACTTTATTGAATTGTGTCAATACTGGCTGTTGGGTTCGCATCGGCGATTGAATTATCAAATCAATCATCTATACCTACATCAACTAAAACTTTGTCAGTATTATTTGTTTGTTCTATGTCAGTAACATCCTTTTATGCTGATGTTTTTATTCTTCTCGGTGCAAACCCAACTACGGGGCTTATTCTCCGCCTCTTAGGACATTCAGAGTGTGTGTGAGTGACTCTTCTCTACATGCGTTCGGGACCTACGCACTAAAACATCGCAGTGCCCATTGCCCGTCCCGTAGCGGCAAGGCAACGCAAATAACAGTTTGATTTCTTTGGCGGAACTTCATCGGAATCCGGAATATTGCTTGAAGAAGCTTATCACCGAAAATTTATTTGCCAAACGAGACATTTGCTCTTTAATTTGTAGCCTAATTCAGTATTGAATATTTTATCATGAATCCAATATAATTTGTATGCAAGCGACGTGCCTGTTTCGGTCTTCCTAGTGCTTGTATATATGTATTTATGTATGCAAAGTTTTACACGATCTGTGCAAATGCGGCGACGCGACAGGTGCAGCGCGATTGCTTATATTACGAATTCTTCGCTATATTCTAGCATCTCGTTTATTTTATAACATTTTCCGATTTCGAATTTTGACATTCATAGCCGCCTCCATATCACCTAATTGAACAAATTGTTTCGATTTTGAATTAGCTCATCACACAAGAATTTGTCTTGGATTGGTCGATCTATATCGCTAAGTAAACAGTCACCAATAAACCAGTTAAATAGTCAATAAGATAATTTTCAGAAATTGCCTACTATGCAGTAAGCACCTACATTCCAAGCAGAGAAACGGTATATAATTATTATCATAATATTACTTTCATTTTATAAAAAAAAATGCCATGGGCGCATTGTGAGCAGATTAAATAGGTTACTTAATTAGGTTAAGCCGATACTGTTATGGTGTATAAAGACTCGTATATAAAATTGTATATTTATTCAAGGAAAACGTTTTTAATATAACTCGTGTTCTAATATTCTCTGGTTTTAATATAGCGAATACGCTATTATGGACGGATAAAAACAAATAATAAGGTGAATTTAAACTGCACGTATGGATTAATGCTTTAATAAACCTTCTCGCCTTTTAATGTTGTGGGCTATTGCTCCATATGAAGAACACTTTACTTGACAAACAATTTGTTTCCATATACTTTGTGTCCGTCAATTGAAAGTCCCTGTGATAGAGGCATATTTGCGAGTGCAGGAGTAGTATTCTTTTAAAAATAAACTTTTGCAGAGGCAGAATTCGTACTTAAAATATAAACATTGCAATCAGAGTGTATATATACAGGGTGTCACAAGACCCATCACCAAGCCAAAGTCTACTCGTTGTGGACATCATGCCAAGTCATACTAACCAAGAAGAATACCTGGGAACGAATTTCTTTTTAAGTTTTCACATTTTTTAAACCGCAATTAAAAGCGCGCGCGTCCAATGGGGTCATAGCGCATCTAAAGAACATATTAGCGGAGTAAATGCGTCGATTTTGTACCTAATTAGAAAAAATCCATACTAACTTTGAGCTTCAATATCTCCTGAACCAGTAATTTCCCAGGTATGGTGCCGAAGTAAAAAATGTTCGTAGTGATTGGTAGTTTATACACCTGTATATAGACTATTGAGGCTTATTTATTTATTGCTGTACCGCATGCGGGGAATCCAATATAGGATAACGAGCAATGAAAGTTAAGTAGTCGATACTCATCATTCACATATGCATGCGAATTTTATTAAGTACGTAGATAGACGACATTGATTTCAAAGATAAAGTAATGGCTATCATCTTGCCATTTGCCACTGTGCTAAGTGACGTGTTCTCGATCTACACTAGAGACGACATTTTGTGTGAGCCATAAATTGTTTGAGTTTGTATTTTTGTGTGCGTTGATATGTGTCTGTAAAATCATCTGCAAAATAGGATTTTTCATTTATTTTTTTGTTTTTTTTTACTTATTCGTTTTTGTATACTTCTACCGCACTAGGAATGAATCCATAATCGCGAAATATATTTCAAACATTAAATCAATGGACACAAAGTACAGCTAGACTCACAACAACAATTTGTAGCCCACACTAAGTATTGTCTCGCATGGGGATCGACCAACTAACACTCGATGTATATCTGAACGAAGGAGGCTTAAACCAGCCACTATCTAAAGCCCTGACAACTAATAAAAATGGTTATATTCACGCATGTTTAAACACAAATTTTAAGCACCTCGCATTCGAGGTGCTTAAAATTTGAGATATGGGAAAACTGGGTTTCAATTCACACGCGCCTATTACACAATCCATGCTAAAATGTTAGCTTTTAAATCGAGTTAGTGGTAAAATATAGGTCATGAAACGTGCACTAATCGAATAATCTGTTGTAGTCAGCAAGTGAGGACGTAGGTATTTAATTGAACATTTTATTTCTTTTACATTTTCTTTTCTTTTATAGACTCGCGCCTGCATCCCCGAAGCGGTAGGCAGAGGTGTAATATAACACCCACATTTCGCCATGAATTTTTAGGTCCCACGTAATAGGGGCGAGCCAAATGCCGTACCGGGCACATTACCAGACTCCGTGCTGCTACTGAGAATTTCCTAACGGAAAAGCCCAATACCTACCAAAAGTGTTATTGAGTTTTTCCTTTAGGAAATTCCCGGGTCGGACAAAGGCCCGTCCCGGGATTCAAACCCGAGACCTCCCAATCTCACGCGCACATTTATGCCGCTAGACCAACGAGGCAGTCAGTAAAGGAGTGTGTATATTTAAAGTCTATAATTAGGGCTACTATTATTTTTCTAGATTTTATTGTTTTGCTTTTTATTCAGTGGATATTGTTAGAGGTGACAAAGGAAATACAATAAACAAAATTAAATAGTATGTTTGTGAAAATACGATAAATCCTCCAATTGTCTCAAAATGTTAGGCCTCCCTCACATTATGGCGGGTATACGCGTTTCTCAAGCGTGCGTCTGGCGTGCCACTAGCGTCCATTCGACGTGCTCCTGGCGTTCATTTTGTACTACATAGTGAATGCAGAACGTGAGGTGTGAGGTTTGCCTAAATGCTGTATGATAATGATTGTGCCACTAGTTTTAAGTTGTTTAAAATTTGATTACTGTTTTCTTGTATCTTTTTGTTTTTGCTGATGTACAATAAAGAGTTTTCTATGTATACTAGCTTTTGCCCGCGGCTTCGCTCACGTAAAGGGGTTCTCTAGTTATAGTACATATATCATCGATGTTCGGGGTAACACAAATCTTCTTTATTGGGCGGATACTATGTAACTGCAAAAAGTATTTACACATCCAAACTACTTAGTACTTTAAGACTTGGTATAATTGATTCAAATTGTTATCCGGTATCTGTGAGCTGTGACGTGTCGCGAGAGTGGCCAATATGGCGACTGTGAATTGTCTGTCAGAACCATTAGAATTTAACAAAATACTCGACAATCCGAATTTTGCGGATATATGTTGTCGACTCGAAATCTTTATTTTTAATGTTTTATTATTCAGGTAAGGTTTCGATTTACTCCTTGACGAAATTATTAACCCGGGGTCATGGGGGTGGAAAAGTGTTACATGGACGTTATTAGATATTAGTTATTTCAATACTTTAGGAATGAAAAAGATTATATTTATTAGTGTTTAGTTTTTTAGGTATTCATGTAAATAAATAAAAGAAAATATTATATTATATCATGTTTTAATCAGATTTATTAGACCATTTAAAAATAAACGACCAATGTTAACAAAATCTTTCCCTTCTACTTAAATGTTACTCTATTATTAATTAACAATCATTCTTAATGTTTTTATGACACTTTTTTGTAGTAAACTAGATTATCTATAAGAAAAAGCCGTGAAAAAAGACTCTTGTAAAATCGACAGAATATGCTGTGTGTCTTCTCGGTCCATTTTTTAGATATACCTACAAAAACATAAATAAAATATTTTGAACTGTATATAAGCAACTTAAATCGTAAACAAGAACAAAAAAAACAAATATTAAAGCATAAATACACAGTAGATAATTGTAATATTTATTAATAGGGATATTCATAAAATTAACTGGAGTACACTTCTGGCCAATATTTCTCTTGATTCTGCAATTAATCGTTTCTATGAACATATTTATGAAGTTATCAAAACTCATGTACCGGCGAGACCAGTCAAGTCCAACGAATATCCTATCTGGTTTTCTCGCCCATTGATACACATTTTTAAAAACAAAGAAAAGGCATGGGTCAAGTGGAAGAAATACAAAAATCGTTCTGACTATGAGCAATTTTCTTTATATCGTAAGAGATTCAAGGCACTCTCTGCTGATTGCTTTAATATATATCTACATTCAATTGAAACTAGTCTAAAAAAAGATATAAAACATTTCTGGTCGTTTGTAAAAAGCCGTATAACTAATGGAGGTATACCCAACACTATGTCTTATAACAATGAGGAATGTACCGGTCCCTTGCATGTTTGTTAGTTATTCTCAAAGTTCTTCAGCTCGGTTTATGAACCTATTAATAATACATTTACCGAAAGCTTGGAGGCACCGATACACAGTCAAGTCATTTTATCTGATCTGTCGTTCTCTAAAGATACTGTAGCTTCTTCACTGAAGTCTTTAGACATAACTAAAGGTTCTGGTCCGGACGGGATACCCCCTTTCTTCCTGAAACATACCGCCGAGTCGTTGAGTGTACCACTTTCTTATTTATTTAACCGTAGCCTTAAGGAAGGTATTATGCCTCAAGCATGGAAGACTGCTAATATCACGCCAGTATTTAAAGGTGGCATCAAAAATGATATATCTAATTATCGTCCAATATCATTGCTGTCAGCCATGTCAAAAGTCTTGGAGAGATTGGTCCACAATGCGGTTTACCCTACGTTGCACAATATCCTAATTCCTGAGCAACATGGGTTTGTTCAAAATCGCTCCACATTAAGTAATCTAGTCTTGTACTCAAATTTTTTGTTTGAATGTATGGATAACCAACTACAGGTTGACTCAATCTACACTGATTTTTGCAAGGCTTTTGACAAGGTTGACCATGCAATGCTCTTGCAAAAAATCGAGTATAACGGCATTCGTGGTAATCTACTTCGTTGGCTTGCATCGTATGTCCAAAATAGAACTCAAAAGGTAGTGGTCCAGGGGTTCTCCTCTGATATCACCACCGTTACTTCCGGTGTACCTCAGGGGTCCATCTTGGGTCCTCTGTTCTTTGTTTTATTCATAAATGACATTAACAAATGCTTCTTAAACAGTCAGTTTTTGCTGTACGCCGATGACTTAAAGGTTTTTAGAAAAAAAAGATCTGTTGAAGATTGTGTCAAATTTCAAGAGGATCTAGATAGATTCTCAGTCTATTGCCTTTCTAACAAACTTCATTTAAGCCTTTCTAAGTGCAAATCAATCACTTTTACCAAGAAAATAAATGTCATCAATTATCCTTACTCTCTTTCTGGTACCGCCTTAGATAAAATCTCATTAATTAAAGACCTGGGCGTTCATTTTGACTCAAAACTACACTTTGATGCACACGTAGATTATATCACAGCCAAGGCCTTTAAACTTTTTGGTTTTGTTAGACGTACCTGTACCTTGTTCAAGAAGTCTGCTACTTTATTGTTATTATACAAGTCCCTCATTCGGTCGCAGCTGGAGTACGCCACGTGTATTTGGAACCCATTATATGACAAATATAATGACCAAATAGAATCAGTACAACGCAAATTTCTACGTTACTTGAATTATAAAGTTGAACGGAAACGGCTACCATATGAAATACTTCTCAAAAAATTTTCTCTCATGACTCTTAAACATAGAAGAATGTACCTTGACCAAATGTTTCTTTACAAGATTTGTCAAAATAAACTAGATTGTGATAAGTTAATAAACCAAATATATTTTCGCATACCTAGTCGCTCGCAACGTTTCCGTGACACCTACGTTCATAAACTATTTGCTCCTATACCGAGCAGGACAAACGCTGGTGAGCGGGCGCCTTTAAGACGTATAATGAAAAGTTATAACGATAATTTCACTGATGTTGATATATTTGCCTTGTCCCTATTTCAGTTTAAAAAACAGCTAATGAATAAATTGGTGTAATGTTTATCAAAAATATTTTAATATTATACACAAATAAAACATAACATATACCTACTGTACATTACCTATAATGTCTTAAATTTACCTCTTTATATTAAATATCTATTGTCTTTCAATGGCACCTGTTTGCTATAGTTGCTTGCTACTTGTTAAGTTCACTTAAATATGTTAAGTTGTAGATAACGGTGTTGGTTGCGTGATTACATAAGTATATTTTAAGGATTAATACTGTATTAGAATTAAGCACATTACGCAATTGTTTGTTATCTCAAAGAAAATAAAATAAAATAAAGTAATAATATGTATACAAAATGGCGCGAAATTGTTACACTACCTGCGGGGATGGGTCTCACATACCTTTTTGAAATTGGTGCACGTATAACTCCCACTACCGCATCCTCACGTCTAATGTGTTACCTGCGACGCATAGATCAACTCAACAGTTCTAGCTACTGAGAAGAGCGGCAAAGTCGCACGCATAGTAAGTGAACTACAAGCGAAACAAATGTTACGGGTCTCATAGACCCAACCCCCATGACGCCGGGTTAATATAAGATTTGACACTGCGATAGCAGCGCAGTCCGTCGGTTCCAATGTGAAACATTCCGAAAATCACAACTAATAACAAATTAAAAATTAAGTAAAAGAACATTTTCCAGTGGACTAAATTGTGAATCTAAACCATTCTCAGGTCCCCTTGAACACACAAAAAAAATTATCAAGATCGGTCCAGTCGTTTAGGAGGAGTTCAGTGACATACACACGCACACAAGAAATATATATATTAAGATATCCATTGTGTCAACCTGCTGAACCGAATTTGATGAATCTTAGCATATAAATAGGTAAGAACTGAGAGACGGATCTACGCTTCCATTTTTCATTAAAATAAAAGTATGATATGTGTAGTAAACAAATACTGCGGACAAGCTTGAACTTCTTATAGCTAGGGATGTACGAGTTTAGTTTTGTATTATTTTATATTTATTATTTATAGACTCACGCTTGAATCCCTGAAGGGGTAGGCACAGGTGTAATATTACACCCACATATCGCGATGAATTTTTAGGTCCCACGTAGGTAATCGGGGGTGAGCCTATTGCCGTTACCGAGCACATCACCAGACTCCGTGCTGCTACTGAGAATTTAGAAAAACCCAGTAACAACTTTGCCCGACCCGGGAATCGAACCCGGGAACTCCGATCTGCAGTCGCATACGCTATTCACTTGACCACGAAGGCAATTTAGTTTTGTATTACTATCTGGTTTGGTTTTAGTAAGAAGTGTTGCAACTAAATATATAAAATAAAGGTGGACTATTCACGTCAACATTTTTAATTTTTAATACATAAAACCACATTAAAATATTCCGTTCTCACTATTAGGGAATATTACATTCAACGAAAAAAAAACAACAAGATATGATTTTTTTTGAAAACATTACCTTCCGTCGTAGGCGCACACGATCTGATACATATGACCCAAACGACTCTCAAACTTTGTCAAAAACAATAGATGAAACTGCAAAGAGTCTTCCAGATTTATCTGACGATGAAATGGATGAAAGAAGCCTAATATGAACACTCAATATAAGACCGTCAAAGCAAACAGTTGTGTTCGTCTCTGCCAGTGCACAAACTTTACAATATAGTATTTGTTTCGCGTGTTTTCCTTAGTAGCCTCTGACGACTGAAACTCATTCTTGGAATGGAATGGGATGCAACGCTTTGATTCAAACCCGGGACCTCCCAATCTCACGCGCACATTTATGCCGCTAGACCAACGAGGCAGTCAGTAAAGGAGTTTGTATATTTAAAGTCTATAATTAGGGCTAATATTATTTTTCTAGATTTTATTGTTTTGCTTTTTATTCCGTGGATATTGTTAGAGGTGACTAAGGAAATACAATAAAGAAAATTAAATAGTATGTTTGTGAAAACACGATAAATCCTCCAATTGTCTCAAAAGGTTAGGCCTCCCTCACATTATGGCGGGTATACGCGTTTCTCAAGCGTGCGTCTGGCGTGCCACTAGCGTCCATTCGACGTGCTCCTGGCCTTCATTTTGTACTACATAGTGAACGCAGAACGTGAGGTGTGAGGTTTGCCTAAATGCTGTATGATAATGATTGTGCCACTAGTTTTAAGTTGTTTAAAATTTGATTACTGTATTCTTGTATCTTTTTGTTTTTTCTGATGTACAATAAAGAGTTTTCTATGTATAAAGGGTGTTTGGCGCATGGACCGACACAATTTTTTGGAGGTTAGGGGAGGGCATATCCTAGTTTTCACCTCAAGAACCCCAGGTCCTAAGTGTACCTGTACTCGAGATACGAATTTTTATCATTTTTTATTTTTTTCTGAATTATCACATTTAAAGCGATATAACTATTTAGTTTGTAGTCATATTTGCACTAGATATCTTTTGTTGGGTTCCCTAATGTATTATTATTCTTAAAAAAACATAAATTGTTAGGAATAAATGCAAGAAAAGTTATTGTCGAGCTTCAAAACTCTTAAAAATGAAGTAATGCGTGCAAAATATGAAATTATAAAAAAAGCCAAAAGCTTTTTGAACTTCTATTACTTTAAAAACAACTGTCCTTAATTCGTTTTCTAGCGATGTACGACATGGCATTAAAATCTTTCAATATGTAATCACAAAACAAAAAAGACTACCTAGCCAGTGTCAGGATAATGAAATAACAGTTTAGGTTTCAAAATGTTTTTATTGAATATGGTTACAAATTTTGTTCGAACCGACTTCGTTAAAAAATCTGTACAACGACAATAACATAAAACAACATTAAAATATTCCGTTCTGACTATTAGGGAATATTACATTCAATGGAAAAACAACAAGATACGATTTTAAAACATTACGTTCCGTCGTGGGCGCACACGATCTGATACATATGACCCAAACGACTCTCAAACTTTGTCAAAAACTATAGATGAAACTGCAAATAGTCTTCCAGATTTATCTGACGATGAAATGGATGAAAGAAGCCTAATATGAACACTCAATAAAAGACCGTCAAAGCAAACACTTGTGTTTGTTTCTGCCAGTGCACAAACTTTACAATAGTATTTGTTTCGCGTGTTTTCCTTAGTAGCCTCTGACGATTGAAACTCATTCTTGGAATGGAATGGGATGCAACGCTTTGTATTCTTAATCCGTTACCACAAATAGTATATTCTTGGAAATATTTTTATCCTGTATTAGGTACCAGACCTATTGTATACTTGACTTGCCGTATTTTCTATTATAGAGCGAAATTTCTTTTGCTTTATGTTATGAGCACATTTCTTACACCGCTTTTAAGACTATCTGCATACAATGTGTTGATCTGCATTTGCAAAATATTTAAGTAATACAATATAGACAGTATTCTTATTCACCTTAAATTATTTCAAACAGTGTGCGATGATATAAAATCCTATTTTCATTAAATGTTACTTAGATACTAAATCAGAATAATCTGTGAAATCGTGCAAAATAAGACTGTATCGCTCAGTCACTGTAGGTATATGTGCTTGTGTGTGTTAGGCACCTACAATGGAGATCAACTGAGCGGCGGCGGCGGTCAATACACCGAGTTAATTTTCAAAGTGCATAATGACGAATATTTTTTTAACCTTTAGTAACTTATTTTTTCATGTATTTGTATTCAGTTATAGTAGTATATTAACCCTTTAAAATGTTTTGCAAATGCAATTAAACACCCTGTATATAAATCTATCTATAAACTGCCTCGTTGGTCTCGCGGCATAAATGTGCCCGTGGGATTAGGAGGTCTCGGGTTCGATTCCCGGGGTGGGCAAAGTGTTACTGGGTTTTTCCGTTAGGAAATCCTTAGTAGCAGCACGGAGTCTGGTAATGTGCCCGGTACGGCAATAGGCTCGCCCCCTATTACGTGGGACCTAAAAATTCATGGCGAAATGTGGGTGTAATATTTAAACCTCTGCCTAACCCTTTGGGGATAAAGGCGTGAGTCTATAAAAAAAATATATAAAAAATAATCCTTGCGTTACTGACTGATAGACAGCGTACAGCCGAAACAACTGGGCGTAAAAGCTGAAATTTGGCATGTATGTTACTTCGAGAGTATAGGGGTGCACTAAGAAGGGATTTCCCAAAATTCCCACGAGATCAGATAAATAATGTGCGGGCGAAGTTGCCAGTATCCTTCAGTTTCTTTTATAAAATAGGTTACGAGATCAGTTCACCACTATTTATTTATAGATAATAAATTATGGTATGGTGGTATGGCATGGTCGATGAACATAATGTGGAATGGTTTATGTAAGCGATACTAATTATTTTTGCTGGCTTCAAGATAATTTTTGTTTAATTTTGTGTCCGTTTTTGTTTGAAAGTGCGCCGCGGCACAGGATTTATTACTATTGCGAGTATTCATTTTTAAAAAGAAACATCATCAATCAAGTTTTTTATGTAATCAATTCATTTCAAGCTTTATATTTCTATATTAATTGAAGTTATGAAATAAAGTCTCATTTTTATCCTGTCTATCTGCATTAATGACTCATAAACTACTATAAGAAAATAAATTTATTTTTTTATTTAGAAAATATTGTTTTCTAGTTAGGTAGATACGGAAGAAGCAATCGTTCAAAATGCAAATTTCAGTCCATCGTTCTACCAGTCAAATTACGACCCATGTTATTATCTTTGTCCTAAATCGTTCACCAAACCCCTTCAAGGGACATTTTGATCAAACATAGAACAAACTTAGATCAATTAAGCAAGGGCTTAATTGATCTAAGTTTTTAAGATTTAAATCACAAATTGGCGATAACATTTGTTATACAAGGCTATTGTAACTACGGATTGATATTCTGATAATTTGTTATTCGAGCTGGAAAAGTTTGGTGTGATTCTAGGGATCCAGCAATTTGTATATATAGCTATAATTTAGTAGTTATAAGAACCTGTTTGATAGGCTTAATAATACAGAATGGAATTAATGTGGACTAACGCACACACATATTATTATTATTATTCATCTTTATTAACTTTAATCTCATAGTCTCATTTTAAAGCATTAAATTACTTTCCAAAACATAAAATTTCATCATATAAAACAGGACCACGGAGATCCACCGGCATCGGACAAAGGTACCAAGCTACCGGTGGTTAGGGCTCCAGTGAAAGGAACTTCCGTACGATGCGTGTCGTGTCCAGCATACTGCGTTCTGTATAGAGAACTTAAACCGGCCGTCTAAAGAGAGATGAACTTGAGGTGGTGGTCGAGGCTCTCATCATTGATAGTAAATTATTGAACTATCAGTATCACTACTATAGAAAATTAGTTATAATTTTTTATATTAGCGATATTGATAGATAGATTGATAGACAGATGATTAGTAAAGCCTAATGAAGTGTTAACCTCATTAGGCTTTACTAATTAACAAGTAATATTCGATTAACTTAAACTTATTTCATAAGCGACAATATGATTATTGTGACCAAGTCCTTTTTTAGCAAACCTCCGGACGTTAGATAAGGGCTACTGTTGAACCTTACATTGAGCGTCCCGAAATACACTTTACCGGGCTTTTATTATTGGGCATGATAAACTATAAGTCGTATTTTCCATGTCAAATAAAACATTTACGAAAAAGTTTAATAACCCTATTCCTATAAAGTTTAAATCTAATAATATTTTGCATGAAATTGCTGATAGTAGATATATATTCCAAATTTGTATATATAAAATTCTCACAGCCAAAGCTATTAGGCGCAGGAAGCTGAAATTTGGCATGGAAGTTACGATCGTAGGAATGCACCAAGAAGGGATTTCCTAAAATTCCCACGAGATCGGGAAGAAACAGTGAACTCAAAGTAAAATGCAGCGGCGTACCTCCGGGCATCCTCTAGTATATATTAATGTATTATTATATTGCAAAACAACGTTATAAGGTTGAAGTCGCTGACGATCGGGCTCGAAAAACATGATAGCTTAGCGTGTTCCATTATTGCGGCATGATAGTAAAATAACTTTAAGTTTAAAACACGACATTTTGCATGTTGGAATAACAGCAAAATTGTAGCCTAATTTTGTAAATTTCATTCCAATAAGATAAAGTTTAACCACTAAAAACTCATTTTGTTTAAAATTGGATAATTTGAGACATTTGTTTCATAGATTGGAAATAAATACATAGATTTCTGAAAATTGGATAGTATGAAGATGGTGTGAGATCACATGATCTTTAATCATTTTACTATCAAGTTGAATAACCATACCTCATTCATCAAATTACGATCAGTTATTAAGCATTTCATTCCATAGGTGTGAAGGCGACTAAGTAAAATACACGAAACAAATAGTATATTTGCTAAAAGACGAAAAACTCTACGTCAAATCCTATACCAACCCGTTTGGCTAGCCAAATCCTCCTTTTCAAAGTCGCATTCACAGCGCCACTGTGAAGCAACTAAGGATGGTCTTAAGTTCAGCAGTGGACTGCGAAAAGCTGTAGAAGAAATTAGCATATACAAGTTTGTATAGAAACAGATTAATCAACACACATAGCGTCTAAAATCTTAACTCTCCGATCATCATCGGTCCTGTATAAACTGTCCCACTGCTGGGCACGGGACTCTTCTCACCATGAGAAGGGTAAGGCCATAGTTCACCACGCTGGCCAAGTGCGGGATGGCATACTTCACATGTTTTTCGAGAACATTATAGAGAACTCTCAGACATGCAGGTTTCCCCACGATGTTTACCTTCACCGTTTAGCAAGCGATAATTAACAATTTAATACGCACATAACTTTGAAAAGTCATTGGTGCGCGCCGTAGTTTCGTACCCGAGACCCTCTGCGTAGCAGTCTGTCGTGCAGTCGGTCTCTCCACTAGAATATCGCCGCTGTACTGTGTGACTCTCCGATGTTAGGTCAAAATAAAACAAATATACATAAAAACTTCTGAAATCTTAACTAACAATGTCAGGTAAAAATTAAATAAGCAATATGTTAAGTATTGTAAAAGTTTTCCAACTTTTTCTGCTGTCGCTCCGTTAGAAATACGTCATGCACATTGGCTCTTGTCCAACTTGCAATAGCCTGCTTCGAATATGTATGTGCTTGAGACTCTTTTATTCAGCACATCCATTATTTTGCCGTATAATAAATCCCAATTATGTGAACACTATTTATGTATTTGAGTTCGGTGAAAAATGGAGGTTGGAAAATGTTATGGAAATTCGATGACGTTTTAAAAAAGGTAAGGGTAAAAACGTTGTCGCTACTATTGTGGCATTATTTGATATGAGCTGGGCGAGTAGTCGGTAAAAATATGAAAAATAAGTGAATTGACAAGCAGTGTAAAAGTGTGTTTTTTGTTTGGTTGAACGCGCTAATCTCAGAAAGTACTGATCCGATTTCAAAAATTCTTTCAGTGTTAGATAGCCCATTTATCGTGGAAGGCTATAGGCTATATAACATCACGCTATGAGCCACGGGAGCAGAGCAGTAGCTTAAGGCTACTATAGCATAACGCGGTTGTAACCGCGGGTTCATCTAGTATTGAATAAAATACACAAAATCAGAAACATTCCATTCAGAAGGATATCGGTTTGAAACCCAAGGCCACGGCGCGCACCACTGATTTTTCAAAGTTATGTGCGTGAAAAATTGTTAATTCGCGTTTGTTGTCTGATTCGGTGAGTATGTTAAGCTTTCGGTTTTGCTTTCATGAAAATAATTGATGGTCATTATAGGGAATCAGTAGCCATAATATGCTGTGGGTGTGTATTACACCTCTGCCTACATCTTTGGGATAAAGGCGTGATGTTATGTTATGTTATATACTGACTGATCTAAGGTCCCTTCTACCTCTAACCGTCAAATCTTCCTTCGAAAGGAAAACCAAGGCGGATGTCTTGTAGCTTGTCAATCACAATCACGTTGCGCAACATCGATCGACAGTTTCGATTGTTCAACAGCTTGCCAGCGTGTTTGATATCTTATCTTTCTGTGAACGTATTTGTTCTGATAAGGCAAATATTTTTAGTGAGAGCTAAATAAATATAAATAAAATAATAAAAAACGCTCTGCTACTTATCGTAAACTTCTTATATTTGATGTTCTCATTGTAACGACTTTGGTAGTAAGTTGCCAAGATAATATCATTTGATATTAGTGCACACGGCAACACGTCAAGGCACTTCGACCTTTGTACCGTTCTTAGGGCGTAAGAAATAAGTATTATTATAGTACTGCAAGTCTTTAGCTTGACTGCTCGTTTTGTGTAGAGTCGAATAACTTCCCGCCAGACCACCATAAGGGCGAGAATCGCTCAGCAAGACATCGTCCCTTCCAGTGCTACTTTACACGCACATTGACACTCGTATATGTTTCTAGTGTGCTTCGACTCTATGAGCGAGCCAAGGGATTTTTTTTCAAACTGGTCCACCGCCGACTTATTTGATTGTACATTAAGAACACACCTTGTATTATAGAAATCACTGGAATCATACAAATAATTTAGCATGTCTTACTCGCTTAAAATTAACTTATCTTAATATATATTTCTTGTGTGCGTGTGTATGTCACTGAACTCCTCCTAAACGAATGGACCGATCTTGATGAATTTTTTTATGTGTGTTCAAGGGGACTTGAGAATGATTTAGATTCACAATTTAGTCCACTAGAAAATGTATTTTTAGTTGATTTTTAATTTGTAAGTAGTTGTGGATTTTGGAATGTTTCACATTGGAACCGACGGACTGCGCTGCTATCGCAGTGTCAAATCTTATATTAATAATTTCGTCAAGGAGTACATCGAAACCTTACCTGAATAATAAAACATTAAAAATAAAGATTTCGAGCCGACAACATATATCCGCAAAATTCGTTGAGTATTTTGTTAAATTGTAATGGTTCTGACAGACAAATCACAGTCGCCATATTGGCCAGTCTAGCGAAACGTCACAGAATATACCGGATAACATTTTGAGTACTACCAATGAATACAAATTTTTACATAATAGAAGCTTATTTCTTAAGGATGTCGTGTGCCGATTAAAGTTGGCGTATTGACGGTTGTCAGTGTAGTACGTAGTTGGCGCCGTTGGCGGCGCTGGCGTCGTTCTCCGTCTTTCTTGCTCTCGTAGTTAAGTGACACAGGAGAAACTTTCGTCTCTCTTGCACTCATAGAGTTAGCTGTCACAGCGCGACTGCCACGCCGCCAAGCGGCAATATGGGTCACACTGGTCACAAAAAGTTTGTCTTAAAAGCGCCAATAAGAAATACATCTCTATAAATAAATATCTATGCTCTATGGTACTACTAAGTCTTAGTACTAAGTAGTTTGTATGTGTAAATACTTTTTGCAGTTATCTATACTAATATAATAAAGCGGAAGAGTTTGTTTGTTTGCACGCGCTAATCTCAGGAACTACCGATTGGATCTGAAAAAATATTTTTGTATACAGTTGCCCAGTTATTCCGGAAGGCTATAGGCTATATAACATAACGCTTCGACCCTTTGGGGCCGGGCAAAAGGCTAAAAGATAATGTCGGCTAATCTCAGGAACTAGCAGTCGGATTTTAAAAATTGTTATTGCCTAAGGCGCTAATTACGCCACAACTTTTAGGGGCCAGACAAAGATAATAAAATGGTCAAACGAGAAGGGGGAGGGTTGGGTCAAAGACAAAAAAAGGCTAAACGAATAGGATACAATCTATATGGGTATCGTTTTCGGAGATATCCGGGACGCTGATTAATAATATGCAATTTATTTAGTGATCCAAGATGGCGGTCGGGAAATCAGAGATGGCGGATAAGAAAATTTAAAAAATCAATATGGGTATCGCCTTCGATATTTTAAGGGGTGGGGAATCGAAATACAACATCTATTTCGTGATCAAAGATGGCGGATGGGAAACCAAAGATGGCGGATGGGAAAATTTTAAAAAATCAATATTGGTATCGTCTGCGATGATAAAAGGGATGGGGAATCCAAATACTACATCTGTTTCGTGATTCAAGATGTTGGATGGGAAATCAAAGATGGCGGATGGGAAAATTTTAAAAATCAATATGGCTATCGTCTCTGATGATTTAAGGAATGGAGAATCCAAATACAACATCTATTTCGTGATCAAAGATGGCGGATAGGAAATCAAAGATTGCGGACGGGAATTTTTTTAAACCAAAAGTTGATATAGGTATCGTCTCCGATATTTTAAGGAATCGGGAATTCAAAAATACCATCTATTTTGTGATCAAAGATGGCGGATGGGATTTTTTTTAAAAATCAATATGGATATCGTCTCCGATGTTTAAAGAGATGGAGAATCCAAATACAACATCTATTTCGTGATTCAAGATGGCAGATGGGAAATCAAAGAAGGCGGATGAGAAAAAATTTAAAAATCAATATGGGTAGGTATCGTCTCTGATGATTTAAGGGATTGTGAATCCAAATACAACATCTATTTTGTGATCAAAGATGGCGGATAGGAAATCAAAGATGGCGGACGGGATTTTTTTTAAGTCGATATGGGTATCGTCGCCGATATTTTAAGGAATGGGGAATTCAATATTATTTAAAAATCTTTGTTTGTTTGTTCATCATTTTTATACTCTGAAATGATAAGAGATTAAGCGCTAAGTCAATGGTAACTTTGGAAAATAGGCTTCGAAAAAAGGTAATTAAATAAAAATTCTTAAAAAGGCGATACGGAGTTCGCTGGGTCAGCTAGTTTAAGGTATAAATACCTATTTGTTGCCGACGTTTCAATCGTCTTGCACCGACTGTATGGTGTATGCAATGAATAAGTCAATGGATGTATACAAATTGCGAAAGTTTAAAATTGATAATCACTGGAATCACTGAAAACCACATCATCAAGTGAATCAAGCAATTTTCAGATACTTAAATGTCTCCTCTTTATAGAGATGACAGCTGATAATAATTAATACACTGCAATGGCCAGAACATGCATATTAATTTCGTATGCTTTATGTATTACTCTGACAACCAGAGAATGCTCGCAGCTACGACAGCACATTTAATTTAATTTAATCTATTTGCCGGATCCCGTGGCAATTTAAGGATATCCATTCTTAGTGCACCCCTACGATCCCCAAGGAACATACCTGCCAAATTTAGGCTTCTTGCGCCTTATTGTTTTGGCTGTAGCTTGTCTGTCAGTCTGTTAGTAACACAAGGATTTTATATATACAGGTATAAACATAAATACAAAACAAAAATAATCTGGCTAAGCCTCAAAATCTTTGGTTTATTTTTGGTTTTCCTCATAGCCATGTCATATCAGATAAATTGTATGTAAAAAATGATTAGTGTAAATCCACTGTTGTGTTACAATCCAATCTACCGTATTTTCTTGCGCTCATTTTCCTAATGCTTTTGGTACTAATATTACACGCACTGCTTATTGCTACATCATTTGTGCAGTTTTTTTTGTCAGAAGAAAGCTCGATTTCATAGTTTATCGAGGAAAGATAAATTGCCGTGTTTTTACAAATGTGCAACCATCGAGCAGAGACTTAAAAAATAATTTGTGGAGTAAAAAAAAACGTTGTCAAGCCGCTACGCTACTCAAGTCACTAAGCCATCCATGCCATTCTTTTAAAGTAAGGAATTCCATTGTCTTTCACAAGATATTAATTCAGAAAATACAATAATATCCAATTTTATAATACTGTTTGAATATCCAAAAAATATTTATTTACAAAACCACAGAGTAATCTACAAAAACATATCTTGTGGAAATTCTAATAATATAGGGTAAAGTCTGATATTATCCTAAAACAAATCCTCAATACCATTATTCGCTCAGCGTAAAATTCTTTTACCAGTCGCGTAGAGATCATATTTCATATAGAACATTGAACAGCGGTTGGTAAATACATCAGCGTTACATACGTGTTACATTCTCATGCATAGAAAATATGAAAAACAATGAATATTTAATATATGCAGCAGTTATGTGTTGTTAGCACAAAATCGTGCTACATTGAAAAGGTGATTTTTGAAAAAAGAATTTTCTGGAAGGAACCGCCGATCATTCTACGAAGTAGGTATTGGTGGAATAAAAACTGTATTGGAATATGTAAATAAGGTAGAATCTTATAGTCATATGGTAGAATAGATTGGTTAATTTTCGCTTGACATTTTCGGTTGGCGCTTTCTAGTTAAAGATTCAAGGTTTTGAGATAACATTTCTGATACGTTTTGTTATCGCGGTTGTGTTCTTGTTTTGCTTTGAACTTGGGTGAACTCACGAAAGTTACAAGTACACATTAAGAGAACGACATAGGTAAAGTGTTGTTTTCTGTTTTTGTTTGCTGTTTCTTTGGTATCGTGATTATTGTAGAGGCATTTGTTAGCACAATGATCAAGTTGAGTACTTTTTGCTTTTAATATTATTATTAAATAAGTGTGCATAGGGTTCCCACCAAGAACTTAGGGTCCCAAGCCAACCTCACCTGCAAGTGGTGCACCTGCCGATCAACGGACGAGGCTCTGGCAAACAAAATGTCCCAATAAGCGGCAATAGGCTCGCCACCTATTACGTGGGATCAAAACACTGGCGAAAAGTGGGCGTTTAATATGCCTCTGCCTACCCCTTCGGGGAAACAGGCGTGAGTCTATGTATGTATTAAATAATCCAAAAAGCGCGTTTTCCTGATTGGTCAGAACTATCACCAATTTTATTATTATTTACTTAGATTTATTTTCTAAATACCAGTATTTGTAGTTCTGTCCATACTCGAACTCTATATATCACGAGATAGATTTAATAAAAAAATATACCAAGGACATGGAAAACACGACACTTATTCAACGCTTAAGACATTTTTGCTCCGTGTCCTGGTTTAGTGGTGATCTGACCACTTAAGCCACTTAAACTCTCAAGTAGATGTACCAAGTTCCACTGGCTCCACTCTTTTAAATATTTTTGATACAACATTACGAGCTGCAAGCTTCCTTGACTATTATAGCGAACAAGAGAACTTGCACTAACTTGAATAACTAAGTGCTCTAGATTTTTTTTGAAACTGAAGTACCTGCCAACTCCACTTTATTCAGCCAATGAGAATTTTATTCAGAATTTGCAGTTGCTCGCTTATTGTTTATTTATTTAAATTTTGTACAAACAGGGTATATGACATAATGCATTAAGGCATTTTCTACCTGTCAACCTTAAGTTGGAGCAGTATTGTCTGGGAAAAGAAGATTAAAAGATTATCTGTAGAACCACAAGTCATACCAGCGTGTCAGATTATTTTAAAGCTGAACGTTAATTTTTGAGGGCTGACGCATATTTTGGGCATGAACGTGCACCTTTATAATATGAACGACTTTAAATAATACTTGTTTATCTCTTGTAATCGTGTAGTCTTCGAGTTTTAACACTAAAGCACAGGCGTGGGCTACATACCTAACCCAGGGTGTAATATTGTCATATATTGGCAGAACTAGGTATGCCATAGCGCAATCGTCTTGTGTATTCCTCGATTAGTTCTCCCCGCTCCTACTAGTAGAATGCCTATTATATCGGCATAAGGACGCGCGCAAAAATCGTCCTAGAAGTTAGTGGGCTACACCTGTGCCCCGCGCGTGCGTTGAAGGAAAATAAGTGCCTTGTGCACAAGTGGTAAATATTGTATTTTTTTTTGTATTATTATGGCGTATTAATGGTCGGTCAGTAACATTGCAGGTATAAACGGTCGCAATATAATATAACAAATGAATTATCTACAAATAAAAATGATCGGACGTCAATATTTCTAAAAAGTGGAATTCTATCTGGCAAGATCGTGTCCCAATTGAGTGTCCTATTTCCAAGCAAAATATAAGTACCAAGAGTTATCAAACTGAAAAGCAGGCTACTACAGGATTAAAAGGACATCCCCAGCAACAAAGAAATCCTATTCGAGGAGGAGTTGGTTGGTATTTATTCTGCAGCACACGCAAGCAATGCAGCAAATCTATGAGCCGCATTTGTAGTGAAAATCAGGAAGGTGTGTGTCCTGATTGCTCGCCAATAGAACAGCCTATTGCGAATAATTTAATTAAGTGCTTGATACCATTGCTAGTGATAAACTTTAAGGTAAATATTACGTTCCTAAATAAAAATAAGTCTATGGCATCTCAAGCCTGCCAAATATTGATGATTTTTAAGTAGTTTCAGTGTATGCTTGATATCATAATTAAGAAGACAAGTTTTAATTAATTTTACGTTCTGTTCTGATTATAATAAATATATCTATAAATAAACAATGAGTTTCATGAATTTGTTTACTTCTTCAAATAATAAATTGATCTACAAGTGAGCTAGACCTGTAGCCCGCACGTGCGCTCACGGAGCATTAATGGGTGCGTGCACTCTAGTGTTAAGCCTTACCAAACCCACATACCATAAAATATGCAGATTTTGGATTACAAAGTACGTAGTTTGGTATCAAAAAGTTTTCGATAAATACTTACGCTTTAAAATAAACTGAAGGCTGCGTGTTAATGTGCTCGATCTAAAAGTTTCGAAAGAAATCTGTGTTACTTCGACTCATAATAACATAATAATATACGGATAAAAATACATAATGTAAAGCTTTATTTGAAGTTACTGAACTATACCAACATCGTAAACACCATAATGTGACCGCGTAGACCAAGTGCGAAAAAAAGCATATAGTATGAAAAAGCTAGTCAAACGTAGATTTGTTTTTAGACTCAGTACGAATGTAGTGCCATCAATCTTGTACTTATTTAAACTCCATGGCAAAGGAAAAGATTCACATAACATTTTACTCGAGCCAGGAATAGAAGCTGTCAACAAGAAATACCTTGAAAACCCTAAGCAAGATTTCAGCCTAACTACTTACAAAAGTAATTACTTCAAAGCTTCGCAACAGACATACATAGCAAAGTCAACGTACAACAAACCCAACGCTTCCGTACGTACGCATGCAAATTCCTCAAATAAAACTTAACTTGGAAGCACAATGGCTACCAATCTCTCAAAGTAGACTGGAATTGATACGGTACCGTTGAAGATAATCCCTCTTTTGCGTTCTATTACACGTTTCGGTGTCACAGAGATACAGTTTGTTTGCCGAGATCAGTGATTTCAAGGATTTCCACTGAAAAAGTATGCGAGAACGGCTGCGTGACTCAGATAGTGAAGAAAAGTTGAGGTAAACCTAAATCAACTTCAGAATTATGAATTCACGTTTAATATTACGTTGGCAGTTAATTTTGGATCTCTTGGCCGTGGGAAATATTAATTTTACGGGTTCAGGTTGATGAAAAATGGAACTTATTTGTGAAGTTTTGTTGCTGAGTTTGTTATGGAATTCATAGAACAGTTAGACGTTCAATTGCATGCAAAAAATTGCGTGTGTGTGTGGTAAATAAATTTGCATGTAAATTCATACACAGGTTTTATGTCTTAGTAACAAAAGCTCAGGGACTTATATGTCAAAAGTGACAGACTAAGACTTAAATAGTTCTTGACGACTTTGTAGAATAAAACTTATTATCAGAGTAATACATATTCTGTAAGTGTAGGCTTTTTGGAGCCGTTTCATCTACGAATAGTCTATGTCTTGGGATCATAATAAATGTTCAAAATTTTCAGAAGTGAGTTAAATTGAGTGTTTTAAAATTCTTATTCAAAATTGTGGATTAAATAACTAAAGTTTATGATGATTGAAACGTATTTTTTTAGAGCGTTCTCTGTTTTGTGCGGGATAAATGTTTTATTAATGTTTAACACAGTTATAACAATACGATCAAAAATATTAAATTAGTGTGCTAAATAAATTCCTGTTAAACTTCAGAAATTTAATTATTTTTTCAAAATTTTTGTGACCAAGTGGGAAGTGTATATTTTCAAACAAACGTTTTAGCTTTCGTCAACATAAAGCTAATGTACACAGATAAAACCAAATAAAAGGTAAACACAGGTATTCAGAAAATGTTAAAATAACAAGTCTATAATTTCTATTAATTGAGCACTAGAGTTTGCCCCCGTAGGAATCAGTTATCGCAGTTCCCTATGTTATGGTGCTGATACATCTGAGCATTCACTTGTAACAGAATAGCGAGCATTCAAGCGAAGACTCTAAATTCAAATAGTCCGTCGAATAAAGAAAAAATATAGAAATTGCACTATAACAGCAGTTTTACCCAATATGTTTAATTCAGTTTCACATGCATTATTTCTAGAGTAAGAGTAAGCGATACATAAACAAATGACGTTTCTAAATACTAAAATGCAGATTTTAATTTGAACAGGTTTAATAAAGTTCATTAACATTCTATTAAAATAAATTCTGAGTAAACCAAATCTAAGGATCTATTGTAAACATTATCGATATTTTATCGATATTTATTCTGTGTAAGCCCATCACTAGTCAAGTTAAAATTAGTGACAAACTACGAAGATTCTTCCTTAGGTTAAAATCATAAGTCAAAGTGAAGTAAATAACTATATCGGGTTTAACCGCCAGTGTAGCGCGAATTCTATGTATTATCTATATTCTAAGGCTCGCCCGAATGTTCGTGAGAATGCTCGCTAAAACACATTCATTTATTTTGTAACATTCGCAAGAATTCTCATTACAGGTGAATGGTCAAGTGTATCAGCGCCTTAACTCTCTAGCCTACTTACTCCACACACATTTATACCATAAAATTTCTCCGTTGCGACATGAAACAAGAACAAAATAAACACTTTCAGATTCATAATATTACTATGGATAAACGAAAATGTCTCTGTATTTTGGTTAAAAAAAACGTCGTAAACATTATCTTACAATTCGAGACGCATACCATTCCGTCTTAATAAATATTAAGGTCTTAGCATATAATTCTTTTTCTAGACCTTGTCCGTGGCTTTGAAAAGATATCATAATTATGTGTTATTTTGATATATAAGTTACATTTCAGCAAAGTTTTTTCAAATACAAACACACTTTCAAATTTATAATACCATAACAGATTATAGGCGAAGTCTTAAGAATTACTGTACTTCGAATTTTACATTAACTTATTCATACACTGGAACTGAAACCAACCAGTCTAACCAAAACACATCTAATCAGGCATTCACCTATACTTACAACCTACATCTTTCCACCGACTAACTCGTTAAACCAATATGCTCAAAGAAAATCTATTTTCGTCAACCTTACTATAAAGACTAAAACTGTGAGTATCTTTCCTTTCAACTGACAATGACAATTGGCTCTAACGAGAACAGGCGAGGTGTGCGTTCAGTCGGTCAAAATGTGCTCAACGAGGGATGGCCTGCGTCGTTACAAAAGAATCGATCGATATTAGGGATAGCTAATAACTGGCAAAGTGTGGGTGTGTAATTACACCTCTGCCTACACGTTTGGGGACAAAAGGCGTGAAGTTATGTTATGTTATAAACTAGATAAGCCCGCGGTTACACCCGCGTTATTTAAGGCTACTGCTCCGCTCCCATTGGTCATAGCGTCATGTTATATAGCCTATAGCCTTCCTCGATAAATGGGCTATCAAACACTGAAATATTTTTTTTAAATCAGACCAGTAGTTCCTGAGTAGCGCGCTCAACCAACCAAAACAAACTCTTAAACTTTATAACAGTAGTAGAGTTGTGTCAACGCGTAGCAAAATTCGTGTGGTGACGGATATTAAGAATTCAAAGTGTCGCAACCCTATTTCATTCCGTGGTTGTCATAAGAGGTGAATAAGCAAAATACACTAAGCATATTATATAATAGTTTCTTTATTTATTTTATTTGGACCTCCAGTAGTAGTTGTTACGTTTTGTTTACATCTAAACATATTTGCAGTGACCAAGACTTATGTAATTTTAAGTTTAGACATTAACCGTCTTACTTACAAAAATCTCGTTGAGTGTGAGTTAGCCACCTCTCAGCTGAACAACTCTCAAGCATTTAAACAATGTTCAAATTTTCTTTACTTAAAAACGTTGTTTAGCTGTTGCTCAGCTGAGTAACTGATAAAGAACGATACACATGCGAGGGCCACAGACTATAGCCAAAATAATCGACTAAATAACGCAATTGAACGAATATGCTTGGCTATTTTGTATATGTATATGAGTCATAGATACATAGCAACGACATGATACCTCCATGGCAATGATATTCTGTCATAGACTATGACAGAATATCGTTGCTATGACAAATAACAAAAAGTCCGAGAGCTGGTGAGCAATTTTAGATGTTTTTTAAACACTACGAGAAATATTGAGAAATTTTGAAATTGAGGTTTTTTACTATTATTGCACTTTCTTCTTTGAGATTAAATCTATTTGCTTAAGGGTATTATCTTAATTACGGGTGTATTTTTGTTGTGTTTTGAATGTTCTTTTTCGGTTGTTGTTATTATTTAAGATGGAATGATTTATTTACTCTGAAAATATTACTGACAGACTGCATGAGTGCTGTCGGTCGTGGTTTCGCGAGAGCCAACCGCATCGCAATTCGCAGTAACCTTGAGCAAGAGATACATCCAATATAAGCTCTCCTTATAATAAAATTATAATAATATTCTACCACATTCACACAACACCATCTAGTCACTAAGCAGAGCTTATACTATGGGTATTAGATAATGGATAAACATACTTAAATACTTTTTTTTATAAATATATACATAATACTACTACTATTTTTTTTGCCTGTACAGCGATGCAAGTGTTTGTAGGGGGCTGCTACAATTCAACTAGACCTCGACTATTTTATTTAGGTTCATTTAAGGACAATCACAGAATTTCTTGTAATGCCTCAATTGGGTGTGTTACCAACATTGTTTATCAGCTCTCCTACTATTATGTTGTTTCTTGTTAATACTGGAGAGAAATAATTTATAACTATACTAGTTAAATCTTAATATATAAAATCCTTGCGTTACTGACTGACTGACAGACACGCTAGAGCTGAAACTATTGGGCGCAGGAAGCTGAAATTTGGCATGTATGTTTCTTGGGGACCGTAGGGGTGCACTAAAAAAGGATTATCCGAAATTCCCACGGGATCGGCCAAAACGGGTAAATTAAAAAAAAATGCAGACGTAGCTGCTGGCGTCCTCTAGTCTTCTATATAATTGTGTAAATCTGCTAGATTTTCGAAATCTAAGTTTAATTTTATGTAAAAAAGATTAAAATTGAAAAAAATACAAATAAATAAATTTGACAATGTATAAAATGTCATTGATCGAACAGCTGATTCAAGTAAAACCCGCCATTGTGCCCCTCAGCAACGTTAGACAAGGTCCCGGTGTTGTTTAAATTTGACAGCTATTTGAACATCATTTAGTGGCTACTAAAAGCTAAACAGGGTTTATAGGTCAGGTTTTTGCTAATCAGCCACTCAGCAGTTGTTTAAAATTTTGAATAACGTTTATAAGTAAGAGGGTAAATTATTATATAATGCAAGAATTTAAAATCAGTTGTTAACTAGACAACAACAAAAGAATAAAAAATAACAATGTTATGAACGAGACTGAAATCTCGACATCAAATCTCAACATGAACATGGATGTTTGTCTTGGTCTGGGTGTTTCTATGTATAATAATAAGTGTTTTAAAATATATATATACATATGTATGTTTATTCATTATCTAGTCCCCATAATACAAGCCCTGCTTAGTTTGGGACTAGATGGTGATGTGTGTAAGACTTAACAAAAAAATCCTCACGCCAACCCGTCTGCGCAGCGTAGTACGAAAAGCAAAGTTTGAATAACTATTTCATCAACAGTAAGTCAAGTTAAATATTATTTCCTGTTTCAGCAACACTTCCAACATGAAACCGCATTATCAATGCCAATTTCAATTCGCAGCCTCGCGCACACATGGTAATTTGAAACGGTACTTATTAACCGCATTGCAGTTCACCATCGCACGAATAATCATGAATAGTCATGGAAATTAAACGTACGTAGTTTAACCAAGATTGCTAACATTATTTGAAATTCTGGCTGTATTGAGTACACGTTCCTGCCAAATCGGTCTTATACTTATGTAGCGGTAGCTGCATATACCTAGTGCCATCTATCGAACAATAGCAAAAACAAGACTCTGGCGACATCTAGTGGACATCAAAGGAACTACTAAGATATGGTTGAAGATCCTAAATCGCGATATCAAAAGTTTCACATGCGGGTGCTTTATATACAATATCTTGATAGTATCTGTCAGACTGCGGATCACCTAAATTGTTTAGAAGATCCTGTATCTAGTTAGAGAAACATGAAACTAAAGAAAGATGGTGATGTGTGAATCTGGTAGAATATTATTATCATAAAAAAAAATCAAAACATCTTATCTCGTTCCTCCATACTTACAAGTTGCAAAGCGCAATCATTATTAGTCGAAAGTGTACGTAAATAAAATTAGCCATGTAATGTCGTGACAAGATTACAGCGCGCGTACGCCGCTCATGCAAACTCGAAGCGTCCTCCCGCTACCACGCGCCGCTCGCGCCGCGGCGCCGGAGTCACCTCGCTCAACCACCGTGCCTCATTTACCTCGCAACCTCTAGCAACCGCGTCCATTACAGTTATCATTATCAAAGTGTTAGAGTTACCACAGTTGCATCCAAGACTTTCGCTTTGGAGCCCAGGATCCACTTTGCAGTCTAACCATCTGGTTAAACTCGAAAGTCGACCCCGGGCAAGTCACTCGCTAGTCGCTCTATGGAAAAACTTCTATCTATCTAGATAAAAAAATTTCCATAGAGCGACTGCCGGCAGACAATCAAAGGTCAGCATAACTCGATGGCTTTAATCAATGTCAGTATGTCAATATTTTTTTTTATTTATAGACTCACGCCTGTATCCTCGAAGGGGTAGGCAGAGGTGTAATTTTACACCCTCATTTCGCCATGAATTTTTAGTATATTCAAGGGTTATTAATTATTCCATTACTACTGTCAAAGATTTCCATGAAAGTCGGGGCCACTGATAGCTCAACGCTCTCATCGAGGCTTGGGACAAGCGGGGTAAATTAAAATTAACTCTTACTTTTTAAGGTAATTTTCTTTCTAAGTAACCGCAACCTAAAACTACTCTCCGTAATATGTTTTCTGCTAATCTTCAAACTTTGGTAAACTTTACAACATAAATTCAGTGTCTAAGTCAGACTTGCCTGTCTGCATTCACTTTATTAGCCAAGTCCTGGAATTCTGAACTATCTTCAACAAAGGAAAATTTAAAATTCCTTAAACTTTCTAGCTTTTTTTTTATTGAATTTGATGAAATTTGAGAGAAAATATTAAGGATAGTAAGGTTGCTTTTGACTGACGCGTACTTTAAATATTAGTAAGAAATCAATTGAAGGAACATACAACACAAGGGTCAAGTGTGGTGATCGATGCAATTGGAAATCTGAAGAATTTTTTTATGTGGCGCAAAGAAATTAATCTGGACATTATTATAAAACGAAGTACCTGACGCGTCTCGTCTATCTACATAAACGCGATACGCGAACTTAAAAACCACTGAAGGGATTTGTGTACCATTTTCCCTAATAGGTAATGTATTCCTGAGGAAAGTTTATGTATATATGTTGTAGTTTGTTATATTTTTGATGTACAATCATCATCATCCTTTCAATTTGTGGTCCGATTACTAGTCTAACCGGATTTGGCTGAATATTAGCTTTTCTACAGAGCGACTGCCTGTCTGACCTCCGCAACCCGAAGGGTTAGCTATATTCCATGGTTTGGCCTATGTGGCCTAGTGGAGATACCAACAGACTGCCTAGCAGAGGGTATCGGGTTCGAATCCACGGCGGGCACCAATGACTTTTCGGAGTTATGTGCGTATTAAATTGCTAATTATCGCTTGCCCCGTGCCTCAGAGAGCACGTTAAACCGTCGGTCCCGGCTGTCATGAAGATCTTTGACCGTCGTTACCCTCAAATAAACTGATACTGGTCTAAACCATGGAATATCGCTATCCTTTTGTGATGCGGAGGTTAGACGGCAGTCGCTCTGTGGAAAAGTTGATATTCTGCCATATCTGGTTAGACCAGTAAGTGGACCTCGGGCTCCAAGGCGTGTACGTCTTGGATGCAACCGGGATGACGCTAGGGCGATGATGACACATTTTAAAATATTTTAGTATTGCTAAGTTTTATGTACATATATAGACAAGCATCTATGCCTCTGTTATTCACAGAAGAACTCGTTTCACGTGTTTTAGTATACATCTAGCAATCAAAATGTATTAAAAATACATGCTATAGAATTATTTCTTTTATTCGTCAATAGTAAGGGATACTTGTATTAAGTTATTTGTATTAGTACAATTAGCCATTGAGTTGTTTGACGGTACGTGAATGCAGTTATTTACCTACACAGTAGTGGAAGGATTTCGTAGAAATCCTTTTTATTGGCTCGCATAAGAGTTATAATGTAGGAACACAACTGGACAGTTTTATCGTTGTTTGATAAGGTCCATGAATTTGTCAGTTACGGGCTGATCTTTCAATAGTCAGATAAAAGTTATTCTTTATTTAATTGTAACCAGGCTGAATGTGAAAGTAAAATAGTTAATCTACTTAATTCAAATAATGGTATTGTTGAATTTGTAATCTTTTATATTATTTTACGAAAATCTTTTATCTGATGATTGAAAAACAAGTCCTAACTCATACAAATTACGTTCTAATTTGGCCTATTACTTCATAGGTGATATTTGACATTTTTTGTCTTCTAATATGAATATTTTTTAACATGACCTCTTTTTTACTGATACGTTTGATTAAATATTGCGATCTGTCTAGAGATCCCCATGAATAAATTGGTTAGAAACCTGTAATCTATTTCTTTTTTGATTTTTTGAGAATCATAACTTGCCATCAAATGATCATAATATCTGTACATATTAATTGCTTGCGTTACTGACTGACTGACAAAGTATAGCAGAAACTGCGTATGGAGCTGAAATTTGGCATGTATGACTAGGTATTTACTAAAAAGGGTTTTCAAGATATTCCTACGGGATCAGGTAAAAATTGCTGTGTGTTCTAGCTGCGGGCATATTCTCGTACTTTATTTTAAACTCTCACTTTACATGTTTGTTTTGATATGTTAGTTTAAATAATAATATCGCGATGTCACTCGATCCCCTTAAATCAGTATCAAGATGTAACCATATATATTGGTTCCACATTAATATCAAATGAAACTGTTTTTATCAAACACTTATTACATAATACTATAATTAGACATCAAAACAGAATAGTATATTGTTTTTTTTTACATTTCACAAAGCAACTTCAATAAAAAAAAAATAACATTCTAAGTATACACAGTAGCTGTTTTATTTCTAACTTTCTTATGGTTTTGTAGCGAAATAAACGTTTCCCGTTATTTTATTTTGCAAAAGTGTTTGGTCAGACAACTTGCAGGACACGATTCGTGCTCCGGAAGTCTCACATTGTTACTGTATACGAAATGTTTTCCGTGAATTCCGTATGCATTTGCACAAAAGCGTCCTTAAAGTTTTGTGTATTAGCTTGCGAGTGAAATGATATTCTGGATTGTTTTAACTGGGTTTTCGATCCGCTTTAAAATATTTAGATTATGGACGTAGATATAAAAAAATATCGGTTACTCGATACAAAGATGATACAAAGATACGTGGTATATATCCCGTAAGAAAATGTAAAAGTAATAAAAAATCGGTTAAATGATTAAAATATCCCTTGCTCTTCCTAGAACATTTTCAGATTCTTGTGTTGAAAACTTAGTTCGGTCACATAAAATTATCGTGACAGTGTGATACGTTTTTGATTTCTTGCTCGATAACTTTGAATCTAATGCAAATCTAGTAGTCTTCAAAAACAGATTTGATCACTATTTCACAGTTATCTAGGAGAACAGGTTAGATTTCTTTTTCCTCTAAAAGGCTGTTTTCTTATATTCTGTAATGTTTTACTCCCTTAATGCATATAAAATTATATTCTATAGCAGTTCAAATATCGGTGTTTCAGTAATCGCAGACCCTGGAATTTTTCACAAGTAAAGAAGTCGTTGGTAGACAGTATGATGATACCGAATTGAAATTACTTGTTTGAATGATTGAATTGATATTTCTACGATAATCTATTTGTCTCTTTGTCCATTCATTTTATAAGAATACATGTAGTTTAATAGAAATACCACATGAAACTGTACACGACGTACAAATATATATATATATATATATATATATATATATATTTAAAGACGACCGGTTGGTGCAGCGGGAGTGTAAGCGATTGCTACGCTGAAGGTCGCGGGTTCGATTCCCGCTCAAGTCAAACATTTGTGTGCATGAATATGGATGTTTCTCTTGGTCTGGGTGTTGCCTATTGCTGTTATCGGGCACATAACCAGACTCCGGGCTGCTACTGAGTATTCGGAAAAACCCAGTAACACTTTTGCCCGACCCGAGAATCGAACCCTGGACCTCCGATCAGCAGTCGCATACGCTATCCACTGAACCACGGAGGCAGTAAGTGCAAACATTGAGGACAATATTTGTACTGGTGGACAGTTTCAATGTCCAGTTATTTGTGCGTACCTACTGATCGCTCGAATAGTCATCGTCAACTACATGAGCCATCATTGTTATCTTTTAGAATAATAGTTTTCGCTCGAAGCGACAAACTGCTATTGTCCGGGCCTTTGTCGTTCAACAATATTAATATCTCAAACTTTTCGTGTACGGCCACCCTAAGGGCGGTTTCAGATTAGCGTATTTTTCTGCGTTTCAGCATACGCGCTTACAGCTGCGCTACATTACGCCCTTCAAAAAACCGGACTCGCGTAAACGGGCATATTTCGGCGTGTTCGATCGGAACGGTAATGTATCGTGTCAGTATAGCGCTTAAGTATACACGCTTAGAAGCGCGTCAATTACATGCCAGGGCCGTGAAAGATCCATACATGGATAAATTTCATATAAATCAGCGCCATCTAACGATGATTGCAAGAACTAAAGAAAAAGCGACAACTGAACGGTCATTTCGCTAACTTAAATCTGCGTGGCGTAGTGGGAGCGTGCTGGGCTCATAACTGAAATGTCCGTGGATCGAATCCACGCTTACTAAATCTACATTTTGTGATTTTTATATTTTTTTACTTTTAAATTGCATATTTTATATAATACTACTAACGCCATCTATACGATCGGAATAAAAATAAAATTGTTTGTACGCCATCTAGAGTCGAGGATGCCTATTGAACTTTTTCCTTAGAGGGAGTTGCGCATCTATACCAGTATATCTGTATAATCTATGCTACATGCGCTTCCAGAAACGTGCATATACGCGCGTATAAAACGCTAGTCTGAAACCGCTCTAACATTTAGCCGAAGCTTTGACGATCAAACGCTATTCCAAATCTGTGTTATTGTTGGGTATCCATTCACAAACAAATTTAACTTGGCCAGTTCCACAATAATAATAACATCTAAAATCCTTCCGGGATTTAGTTCGGTGGTTATTGTGTTCTAATGATCTTGGTTGCGGTACTTCTGTATCTATTATGGTTTTCTTGATTGCAAATTGTAAGAAAGGAATTATTTGAAGTGTGGCTATCGAGTAAATAGTGAAGATGATTTTGATTATAACCTCCTTTATTGAACAAGTCACACATAGTCATTTGGTTCCAAACTATGCAAAGCCAACCAGATAGTTACCTAACTGATAAACATGCTTACGTATACACATACATGTTAAAGATTAAAATCATCCTTATAAGAAATTATCATGCTCTTCACACAGAGGTCTGTCCTGGGTGCGAATTATAATCATGGCTGTCAGTTTAATCAGTGCTATTAAACATTACACCTACAGGCCAATCTGAACATAATAACACAAATGTATTATATTATGTTGCAGACTTACTTTCATTTATTCGTGACAGAGTAGCAGTGATGCTTGATCCTAAATGTCGCTAGCTATGTTTGAACGAATCGAAAAATTCAATATGCTAGACCACACTTCTTTTATTCTGCTCGGATTCAAAAATGGCATCAAGAAATAAAACCTGCTACATACCAACGATATTATCCAGTGGCGGATTAAAGGTTGACGGTGCCCTAGGCTAAATTCATTCAGTCCCAAGTTTGAAGGTAAATTTTTTCGCGACCCCGTTGCGCCCTCTTGTAAAGCCCTACGCACGTGCCTAGTTTGCCTTAAGGTTAATCTGCCACTGAACTTATCCATGTTCCTTTGGAAGAAACGTCAGATTTAAGCCGGCTGATAACTCATAAAAATACCGTTTTAATATTAGCTATATCCTGGTGGAAATACTGACAGACTACATGCAGAGAGTATCGGGATCAAATCCACGGCGCGCACCATTGACTTTTCGGAGTTATATGCGTATAAAATTATTATGGAATATAGCTAGCCATTTAAGTTGCGGCAGTCACACAGGCAGGCGCTCTGTGAAAAAGCTAGAGCAAATCTGGTTAGACTAGTCAGCGGATTCCAAGTTGGAACTGGGATAATGCTAGGAGGATGATCAGATTCAAGCCCGCCTAACGTAAGGGAACTGATAACGTGATAGAAGGCTTTTAAATCGTATTCCCATTATACATTTAATTCTCCATGAATGCTCCAAATCTGCGCCAAAACGAAATTGTCAGTACATACGAGCCGTTATCTTTATGTATATTGCCTTGCATTGAATACAATTTCAGAAGCGATCCAAATCGAAAAAAAAACAATTACATTTTACTTGATCGCTATTCCTATGTGCAAGGTCGAGTGTTGTGAGGAGTTTTGTCTCCTTAGAAGGTATTTGCAAAGAGTACAATATTTGAAATAAGTTATCAAAGATTTTTAGATTGTCTTCGAAAACTGATACTGTATATATTAGTTGAGATGATTTCAAGATGATGATTTTGAGTTAGTTTGTTGTAATCCTATCGGAGTATCAAGTGTTAATTTTTAGGCTATTGATCGTAGATGGTGTTATATTCGTTGTTTGGTTAGCACCATCCTTTTATGTATTTGTATTTCCAATTATGACACCATACATGACAAATTGACAATAATTCTGCTGAGTATTTGCGTTGCTTGCTTGTTTCTTATCTGCCGTTCTTTATGTTCTTCAACGCTACAATTTCTGATCGGCAGTTGTTTTTATAACGAAATATTTCTGACAGACAAAAAACCGTCGTTGATAATATAAGTTCAGTATCACTGTCTAGAAGTTAAGAAAAATTTTATAATTCTAAAGCTTATAAGTCACCTTCTACGTCATGCCGGTACCGGTAATACATGGTGCGTAAAAGTTTTATTTTCTTTTTTCCGTGCAACTTTAATGTAACTGTCCGCTATAAAATATGATAGAACGTAGCAAGATATAATATTATTTAACTAGCTGGTACCTGCAGCTTCGCACGCGGAAAAAAGTTACGTTTTAAAAAGTTCTCTGCCAAATCAAACCTTTACACAGCCGGCGATTTTCCAGATTTCAAGATGACTAAGCTGACCCTTTGCTGTTATATATAATTATACAAAAATAAGTGTCATGACAACAGCGCGACCGGGTCAAATTGTAGCCTATATATAGCGCTATAAAGTCCTCCACCCTCTAGTGAAAATATCATTTGAAACAGTTCAGCCATTCCAGAGATTACCCCAGACAAACAGACAGACAAAAATGTTAAAATGGGTTGTTTAGGACTTTGAATCGAGTAACTAACTATATTCACTTAAAAACACATAGTTTTTTTGAAATCACAGACAGACACTAAAATTTTATTTATATGTATGTATAGATGAGTAGAAAAAGTAAAGACTCGGTATCGCGACAACAGCGCTACCTACCGGGTCAAATTGTAGCCTGTATGTAGCGCTATAAAGTCCTCTATCTTCCAGTTAAAGTCTCATTTGAATCGGTTCAGCCATTCCAGAGATTACCCCGGACAAACAGAAAGACAGACAGACAGACAAAAATGTTAAAACGGGTTGTTTTGGACTTAGAATCGTGTAACTAACAATATGCACTTGAAAACACATAGTTATTTTGAAATCACAGACAGACACTTCAATTTTATATGGATTATTAAGAATACGAAATGTCACCACCCTATATCATCCCATAGGTATCGTAAGAGCCGACAGAAGGAGCATTATTATGCAACGAACAGCACTGTAAGAGAAGGAAAACTTCATAAAAACCTTATACCAAACCGTTTGGCCAGCGTGTTATAGTAGGCCAATTCCTCCTTTCAAAGGAGAGGCCTAGTCCAGCTGTGGACTGTTAAGGGCTGATGACGTGACGACGGTAATACTCAATGCTGTATTGGTCTGTAAATAATTAGTTCAGAAATTGGCAAGTGACTATATTATTATTATATATGTATTTTTATAACCGTGTCTATTATAATAACTGTTTATTAATCTAAATAAATGAACCTTTTTAATTTCATAACATCCTATACTCTCCCAAAATATTGCCGACACCTTTAAGAATTCGTTTCTTCAACTTCATATCAATATCTCACACGTGTATCCAGCGTTTTTCTAAGGCTGGCACAAAATACTCCAAGAATTACTCAGCTTAGCCACTTCCGACGTAGTCTCTTCGCACTACGTGACCGTATCACCTTAAACGAAAGTTTTCGACCGTAAATTCGATGCAGCATTATGATTATGTGCGAGTGTAGTACTTTCCTGGTCAACCCGGCCCATTCATGCCGATATCAGCAAGGCCCAGTAATATAGCTTAGGCAATAAAATGGCACACCTCACATCCTAGCAAACCGACCAGGCATTCCAAACCGCAGACGGAATGTAGTGTGTAAAAAGTGGAAATAAAATAGTGAGACTCTTTATATTCCAAAGAGGTGTGCACTGGTTATACCCTTCATGTAGGTCAGTTTCATAGTATATATAGTCAATGATTTTGGCAATTATCAATACTGTAAAATGCTGTAAATAATAGGTTGAAATAAATATTAAAATACTTCGGCTATGTTAAGCAATTTAACAGTGGTCTTCATATAGATGGGTGGCTCTTTGCAGCCTCGTAATGCTACCAATACATAATAATTAAATAAAATGTCTTAATATAATACATTCAAAATATATTGAAAGAGCGCTAATTATATGTGATTTTCCTTTACCTTTTAAAATCTTTCTTTTTAGGTAGCACAATGCTGATTTCTTAATTAAATTTACTCAGTACGAGTATAATTAGTTTCTAAAACAGGAAACCACACTTTTTCATTACGTAGACAATACAAGTCTTCGACTATTATTACTTTAACATTAATTAATGATGTTTTGACGTTGATGGTGATGTGACGTTAATTAAAAGTAATTGGAACTTATTTGTTTTCGCGTTTATATTTGCTCTGGAGACTAAAATATAAATACCCTATACCACCAAAAACATTCTGTAAAAAAATAGCAAATTCTCGACAGAGCTGCTTGTTTCTCTAAAAAGTAATGAAATTTAGACATAGTTGAGCCAAGTTTAAGGTTCTTTACTGCAATTCCTTTATTCTTCTTCTTCTTAGGCGTTACACTCTTGGCAGAGTGGTCGTGGTCGTCACATCTACAGCTGTGGCCTGTTTCACAATTCGACGCCACTTGTCACGTTTTTCCGCTCTTCTTGTGCATTCGTGTAGTGAGTGGTTGGCAGCGATCTTAATTTGGTCTGTCCACCTCATTAGTGACCTGCCATGTGGTCTGGTGCCATCTACTTTACCCTGAACTACTAGGCGTTCTATAGATTGGTATCCGCGTCGTAATACATGTCCGAAAAAAGTGAGTATACGAGCCTGAACAATAAAAGATAATCTCTGTTTGATGCATAGCTCTCGAAAAATGGACTCATTCGTTCGGAATTCCGTCCATGATATACCGAGCATTCTTCTCCAGGACCACATCTCGAGTGCGTTGATCTTCTGTTTCTCACTTTCTCGAAGAGTCCATGTCTCAGAAGCATAGAGGAATATGAAAAAAACGAGGGCCCTCACAAGTCGTATTTTCGTGGCTTTGGTAATATTTCGATCTTTCCATACTTTCTTCAGTTTGTCCATAGCAGATCTGGATATTGCCATGCGTCGCTTGATTTCATCTTTGCAGCCGCCGTTGTTTGATATCAGTGCTCCCAGGTAAATGTATGTCTGAACTACTTCGCAATTAGCAATTTGCCTGACTTCTGGAGAGTTGTTATTAGCACGGTCAACGATCATCATCTTAGTTTTGCTACGGTTTATTCTGAGACCGAAATCAAGGCTAACTCGTTCCATTCTGTGCAAAAGTTGTTCCATAAGAGTGATGTTACTGGCGAACAAGGTGGTATCATCCGCATAGCGAAGATTTGATATAGTTCGGCCTCCGATCGTGACACCGTCAGTCCAACCCTCAAGTGCAATTCTCATGATGAGTTCTGTGTAGGTGTTAAATAGCAAAGGGGAAATTATGCATCCCTGCCCCACTCCTGCGCTGGGATGAAAGTCGTTAGACAGAACCTCATCAGTACTGATGCTGTCCCGTTCTCATAAAGATGCCTGAGAATTGAGACAAGGTGTTTCGGCATACCCATATCGAGGAGTGTTTTCCAAAGCATTGGCCACTTGACTTAATCGAATGCTTTTGTTCTCAAAAGCATTCGATTCAGTCAAGTGGTCAACAAAACAGATGTAGATCGGTTGTTGAATTCTCGACATTTTTCGATTATTTGGCGTATGGATAGAATCTGTTCTCGGGTACCCTTACTCTTTACGAATCCAGCTTGCTCAGGTGATATTTCCTTTGATAGATAGGATTTAAGGCGTTCGTTTACGATGTGAAGAAGGATTTTGCTCGCATGTGATATTAGTGCGATTAAGCGGTAGTTGTTGCAAGATTTAGTGCAGCCTTTCTTGCGTAATGGTACAAAAACTGTGTGTGCCCAGTCACGGGGCCAAACACCGGTCCGCCATATATTGTTACACAACGTGTGAAAAATGTTTATACCATATTCTCCTAATTAAAAGCTTTAAAGCTTTAATAGTCTCTATTGGGATAGCATCTCTTCCTGTTGCCTTCCCACTTTTTAGATGTTTTATGGCTGCTCTCACTTCGTTTTTTTATATGTCAGGTTCCATTTCACTGTATCCAGGCTCCGTAGGTGGGAAAAGTTCCGATTGTGGATCATGAAATAGAGATTGACAGTAATCCTTCCAAGTCTCAGAGATGGCATCTAATTCTGTCACCGTCTCGCCTTGAGCATTATCTACGGCCCAAGTCTTAGATGTAAGGGCTTTTGTAATTAATTAGATTTTTTGGTGTACGTCTTTGGATTCATGTCTAAAGGCATGGGCCTCAACTTCGGAGCATATATTCTTGAGGTGATTGTTCTTATCTCGCGTACATGCTTCTTGAATTCTGGCTGATTTAGCGTTAAGATCTCTCACACTAGCTCCAGAAGCCTTTAATAACCTTCTTTCCTCTACCATGGTAAGTGTGGTATCACTCATCCAGTGCTGGCGTTTTCGATTGGGCTGGATTCCTTGACAGCTTTGCTTATTAAACTTTTTGCTTCATCCCATAGCACATCAGAGTTATTTGTATTTGCTTTCAGCTCAGACCATTGGTTCCAGTTTTTCTCTAGGACATCTGTAAATTTTGAGACATTTCGTACGACTAGTCGCTTTGGAAGAACCTACTTTCGAGCTGCTCTTAGTTTAAGCCTTATTTTGGCTATCAGAAGTTGATGGTCAGTTCCGCAGTCAGCTCTAGGCAGTGTATGGGTATTCCTTATAGAGGTTTTCCAACGAGCTCCGATTAAGATGTAATCTATTTGATTGCGATAATTACCATCTGGTGAAACCCAAGTGTATAGTCTTCTTGGATGGTTTTCGAAGAAGCTGTTTGCTATAATCAGGTCGTTTTCAGCCGAAAACTGCATCAGACGCTCCCCTCTCTCGTTGCACTGACCTAGTCCAAATTTCCCGGCATATGAGCTGATCTGATGACTATTAGGTTATTATAATATAGGTAATTCCTTTAATTTTATGTTTATATATTATATTGTATTCCTTTAGTTTTATATTTAATTTTATGTGACTTGGCCGTTGACATGTACCCACAAAAATTTTTCAACTGCATCGATGATCGCATTTTTTCAATATCTAGAGCGCGAAAAAGCGTTCAACCGAACATTCACAGATTCGTTTATTTTGCCCGAAATATGGTCTCGATAGACAGATAGTCGGTTAGATACAAGGACAGATTTACAACAAAATTATATTATAATCAAGGTACGTTCTCACTTATATGGTATTATATATCAGCCTGGTATAATTATATACTGTCCCACTGCTGGGAAAGGCCTCCTCTCACTAGCCAAGTACGCTAACGGACCTCACATGTCTTTCGAGAACATTATGGAGAACTCTTAGACAGTGAGGTTTCCTCACGATGTTTTCCTTCACAGTTAAGCAAGCGGTTGTAGACAAGTTAATTAGCACTTAACTTTGAGAAGTCATTGGCGCGCGGCGTGGATTTTCATTTAGTTATCCTAGGATTACCTGAGAAACCTTTAAGCACGATCGTTCGGCGATTTAATTTAATATACGCCCATTAGCACCGAGATTTTGTGGTATGCCGTCCCATCAAAGAACGGTATTCCACAAAATTACTCTTAGAACCTAACTAACCAAGTGTCTAAGGTTAAAAGGACTTGCCTGAGTACAATATCAAAGTTATCGCTTTCAATTGTCAGTTTCTTTGATACGACTATCTATTACTTTTTAATTAGTAAAGCTTAATAAGTCGTCATAATTTTCATTGAAAGTTCATTATGTATGATTTTATTTTATTAAAAAAGGAACAACAAATAGCTACACTATGTGATTTTACAACATAATAACATATTAACTTAAATAATAATGTAGCCCACAGCGCTGTTCACAGATTACCAATTGAATACAGTTTAAACATAGTTTACATACACCCAAATATTACAGTTTAGAAGATAGAGTGGGGGTTTCAAAATTGAGGTTGAAAAATTATATAAAGAAAAGATTTTCCAAGTCACCCACTATTTTTACTTTTATCATATTAGGTATATTATCAGTTTCAGTAGAAAGATACTAAATAGCGAACACGTTCCTATTTCCTATTTATGGATGCCACGCAGCACTCTCATATTTGTTTGTATAATATACTACACGGATAGCTTTCGACAATTTTTGCCACATTTAAAAAGGAACTGTGTTATTTATTTGTGTCACAGCATTACTGGAATGCTAATGTACGAAGAGGATAAAATATATATATATATATATATATATATATATATATATATATATATATATATATATATATATATATATATATATATATATAATCATTTGTGGGCAATCCAAAACAAAATAATTACTCAAATCAGACCAATAGTATAATAGCAGCGATAGCTGAGAGGAGAGACCGACAGACTGCTACGCAGAGGGTCTAAGTTTCGAATCCACTGAGGAAACTTGCATGTCTGAGAGACATGTGAAGTCTGCCAACCCGCACTTGGCCAGCGTGGTGGACTATGGCCTTACCCTTCTCATAGTGAGAACAGGCCCGTGCCCAGGAGTGAGACAGTATAAAGGGCTGATGATGATTTATCGAAAAAGGCTATATGTTATATAACATCACGCTATAAGTCACGGGTGCGGAGCAGTAGCCCTAAATAACGTGATTATAACCGCGGGCTCAGCTCGTATATTTATATACATACAAATTTATTAGACGTCTGAAAAGTTATGTTGAACTTTTGATTACGCTTTCAAATTTACTAGACGTACCTAGGGGCTCATTATAGTTGAGAAAGTTATTTTAGATGTTTTGCATGAATTTCTAAGTATAAAATATTGTTGTAGAATCTACAATCATCACCCATTGTGTTTGTGTTCACTACTGTTTGTATTCATTACAAATAGTTTCAGGCGGACCGTAGCTAGCTTGCGTAATTTATTATGTAATCATATTCTACCGCACAATATCATCAAGTCCCAAACTAAGCTGAACTTGTATTATGGGTACGAGACCTTGGATACAACTAGAAATACGAATAATAATACAAAACAAACATTAATGTTCTCGCACATATGGAATCGAACCCGCGAACCTGGGCGAATCAGTTGCTAATACTCCCACCACGCCACTGCGTTGTCAAACTAGCGGACATCGTTCTGCCTATACTGCAAGTTAAGTTTGGTGACTTACTAACTGCCACCTAATGTACACACAAGATTTCATCTAAATTGGTTCAGCCTTTTAGCAGACGTAGGTCACAAATTTTATATTTTACCCCACATCGTAAGTACATATTTGCCCTTAATCAAAGGGGATAAACCTAACATTTGTTTAATATTTCCCCCAAGAATCGTTCCATAATATCATCTTGAGTTATTGCTAACTTATTATTGTTGATACAAAGTTCTAGAATGTTCGAAGCATCCAATCAATCAAACCGCCGATATAATAGTTCGCTTCACGTTATATAGATGTTCTTGCTACAGCTTTGTGCTCCCGCATAGTTTGTGATAATTTTCAACGGTATTTAGGTGCTCTGAAATAAGGTGAGATTGTGCGATACATTAATTGTAGTTTCTTATGTATAGTAAGAGCATTATAATGTTATTATGTTTTTGTTCGCGGCTTCGCGCGCGTTTGGGACATGACCGGGACAAATTATTATTATTTATGTATGTGCATTTTGGGTGAACTGATTGATAGAACTCCGAATGCAGAAATACATGCAGTAATATAAGAGCGCTGTAGTCTGAAAGAAGATGTCATGACATGAATTGAAGAAGGAATGCTGAAATGTTTTGGACACGATGAGTGAAGAAGAGTAAATCAAGAAGTGTGAAGAAGAAGAATGAATAAAATGTAAAACAAAATTAAATGTGGGCAAGTCGCTCACGACAGACCTCGTAGAACATTTATTATTATTTTAGCCTATCAAAATGACTCCATGTCGACCAAATTGGCGTCCGAAATAGGCGAGCATGAATGAAAATAGTAATGAAAGTACAGGAAGCGCGTGAGGTTTGTAAGGAAGCAAGTGGCGTTTTCTTGTCTTCGCCTACCCCGACGAGAAGAAGAAGTAGGTATGTGTATGTATGTATTCGGGCCTAAGTAGCGAATGTGTTTGGAAAGGAAGGTGAGGTAGCTTTTATTTGCTGCCCTGTTGGTCTAGTCGTTGAGTAGTGATGCTGATTGCTAATTGGGTAGACGGCAGGTTCGATTACTACGCTGGACAAAATTAAATGTATGTGTTATGCGCAGGATAATTTGTTTTCTGTTTGGGTGTACTAACTATCTATGTAAGGATTTAAGAATATTTTAGTACGTATCAGTGTTTTTATTCATTGTTTGATTGATATAGTACAAACTCTGTTTATTATCAAAATGCTTGTATCTGGATTACCCTCTCGATTAATCTCTTTATTTTATTTATTTGATAGTTAAATCATGAATTCGCTTTGATAGTCAATTTTATTACCTACATTAAAAATAACATAACACATGTAAATATATTATATCCGGTTTTATTACAAAAATATCAACAGAAACGTATCTTTCATGAACTTTTTTATTTTTTGCGAGTCAAAAGTTTATTTCAAAAGTCTATTTCATTGCATTGAGATCTGTTTTCAAAGAAGTACAAAGGCTGAGAATTTAGATGAAATTTTCACATTTTGCTCCTAATGTATACAAAACTGAATGTTCGAAATCCGTATTACTTTACCAAAGTTTGTAAACCGGATTTATCAATACGATAAAAAGTATTTTAATTATAATATAAGTATAATGTTTTGGCAATAAGACAAAATATTCCATTACTTTTTTATTTATAATTATAGCTAGATACTGTAAAATGAAACTGATAGCTAGATAGCTGATAGATATTCGAAAATCGTTAAATGCAAGATTTCAATGACACGCGGTCCAGCTTAAAGTACCTACTAAATAGGCAATTTTTGTAACGAATTGCCTGATAGTCAATCGAAATAATGCAGTTAAAAAGGCATTACACCTTTTTTCTCATAAACCACATTGAATCGTCACTCTGGATCGAGTGTCATCCATCCCATCCCATATCAGTCGTGTTTCTCACTGTCCCTTGATTTATGAGACAACTTTGAGATGGAGTACTTGTCTTTGCACGCACACTTGTACATTATAATAATTAAATTCTACGAAGTCAGCTTTTTGTGTGTTAGCTTTTGAAATAGACGCAAAAATAATCTCTGCATACGCGTATTAGCGACTCTAATGTGGAACAGTATATTTTGTTTAGCACCTAAATTATATAATAAACTTACAGTTGCATAAAAACATTTAAGCAAAAATAAGTTTAAGAGTAAAGTAAAGGACTTGTTACATAATAAATGTTATTACTCTATTAAAGAATTCTTAGATGACTCCGTATAACTAGTCGATAAGGCGTATAACATGACTTTTTAAATATGTATAAGTATTTAAAAAGTCATGTTATTGTTTGTAAAGTCTATTTCATTAGGCGTGTCCACACAGACCGAGCAGCCTCACGAGGAAAATGCTTCGCGAGGCTGCTCGGTCTGTGTGGACGTGGCTCGGTCGAGGAAAACGCATGTGCTGCCGCGGCCGAGCTTACCGTGCGCCCGAGCTACCGAATTAGACACGTCCACACAGAGCGCGCAGCCTCGCGAGGAATTGGCGCGCGAGGCTGCGCGCTCTGTGTGGACGTGCCCCGGCCGAGGCAAGCGCGTGTGCCGCCGCGGGCGAGCGACCGAGCGGCCGAGCCATCGAGTTTGGTTTTTTGTTTTGCCGCGGTCTGGACGCTGTTTCGTGCCTCGCTCGAACATAATAATCCCTACTAATCATATAAATTCGCAAGTGTGTTTGTATGTTGGACATTTTTTTTATAGACTCACGTCTGTATCCGCGTAAGGATAGGCAGAGTTGTAATATTATTACATCCACATTTCACCATGAAATGTTTAGGTCCGACGTAATAGGGGACGAGCCTATTGCCGTTAACAGGCACATCAGCAGACTCCGTGCTGCTTCTGAGAATTCGGGAAAACCCAGTAACACTTTTGCCCGATCCGGGAATCGAACCCGGGACCTCCGCTCAGCAGTCGCATACCCTATCCACTGGTCACTAAATGACGGAGGATACGTTCATCATAACATTCTCATCTTTGACGCTATTTATTGTACGAATGATAATCCTGAAGCTCATGTCAAACACTTGTTTGACATGAGCTTCAACATGAATGTTTGTCTTGGTCTAGGTGTTTCTATGTATATATTTACAAAAAAAGTAAGTATAAGTAAATATGTATGTTATGGCTTATGGCCCATTATTACTATTGTCTAGTACCCAAAGTAGGTACAGCAATTGGCGTCAGTCAGGCAGCCGGCTAGTAAATACACATGCCACAACCCTATTGCAGTATGACCATTTCCAAGTACTATATTTATGAAAAAAATTTAAAAATAAGAGAGAGGAGAGACCAACGATCTCACATTGATACGTAGACCGATAGATGGCAAATGTACCACAGAGTACCTTTGTATATAGGAGGATAGAGACGTCACTCAAGCTATTAGCGCTACCTGGCGGTCGTTTCAAGCATTTTTTAACTATAGTAGGTATTTTATTAGATATTATTAGACAAATTTATTTTATTATGTGGTTCAATTACATATACATCCCTAAGTAAAAACCATGGTTTTCGCTTATGGATGTACATGCTACTGAACTGAAGTGTGTAACTGCGTACTGTAAAATTATATAAAATAAAACATTGGTTTAATAGCACCCTTTATTTTTCAAACGTTTTTTACAATATTCATAACATTTTTGTTGTATCTGAGATTTTTCATCATAGTCAATTCTGGACCCAGTTAAAACTTTACTGATGGCTTTACACCAAGTAAAAATAAATAAGTTGATGCATATTTCTTCAAATTTTTTGAGACTTTTTTATTCAAGATGCGTAAGTTCCTAATGCAGCCCTTCTGCGTGATTCCACTCATCTGGCGCAGCATATTCATCTCATTGACACGCAGGCTGTGCGATACAATCGCTGGCAGCTATAGTTCGGATAAAAACCTGTGTTGCACATTTTACTTTCATGTTTGATATTTTCTTTGAATTCACATGATATATTACTTTTGGCATTAAGCAAAGTCCTTGATATGCAGGATTTTCACTTTGCAGAAGCATAGTATGTTTCCTTTTGCTAAATTTTCTTGCCCATCATTAATTACTTTAAAAATTATTTTTATTATTTTCTCAAATTGATCAAATATATTGTCATTGAAGTCGGGTGTAAGGGAAGCTGTTCGAATCATTCGGCTAAGTGTTATTTGTGATGGTAATACAAAAACCTTTCTGAGCACGCTCTCGGACCCTATTTCTAATAGGTCACCACTTTCTCGCCTTATTTTAAACAGTCTGCCCATTTTTCAATTACCAATCTGCCTGATACTGTAGCATAGTGAAAATCATTGCATATATACATTCAGTGTCTTTAAAAGAAATGGGTTTTCTCATAGCTTTAATCATCATCATCATCCTCCTAGTTTTCAACCTGGGGTCCGCTTACTCCTCTAACCGGATTTGGCTGAATATGAGTTTTTCCACAGAGCGACTGCCTGTCTGACCTCCGCAACCCAAAGGGATAGCACTATTCCATGGTTTAGACTAGCGACAGTTTATTTTGAAGGTACTGATTCCTTAAAATGACTGCCCATTACTTTAAGGAAACTTTACACACAAAACGATAACCTTAAGATCAGTTAGATGACTTATAAAAGTGGCTTTAGTTACTTACAAATTTTATTACACTTTCAAACACAACATCTTCTTGTGGACATTGCTGTGAATGTTGCTAAATTCCAGTGGAATGCAAAATTTCTCAAGTAAGATGGGTACCTAGGCGAAGAGTGCGGGAATCAGAGTCCAGGAAATTAAGAAACATTAACATTTAAATGTTGTTTTCAGAATAAAAATTGCTTTTTACAGATATTTTTATGGAGAAAATTTTGAAATAAATATTATAAGAATAACTAGCTGTCCCGGCGAACCCTGTATCGCCTCTTAAAGGTCTTTTTGCTTTTTCCTTTTTTTTTCAAACCACTTTTCCAGGAAATTCTGAACAAAGTTACCAAAGCCACCAGTGCTAAGTATAAAATTTCAGAGTTTACAAATGTATACAAACAAACGAAGATTGAATTTTATATACCTATATGTACAGATAGTTGACCATGACCCAGCAAAAACCATCCGTCATCTTCGATTTCCCATTTGCCATCTTTGATCACGAAATAGATGCTGTATTTGCATTCCTCATAGCTTAAAACATCGCAGAGGATACCCATATTGACTTTAAATTTTTTTTCATCCGCCATCTTTGATTTCCCATCCGCCATCTTTGATCACGAAATAGATGTTGTATTTGGATTCGCCATCCCTTAAAACATCGGAGACGATAACCATATTGATTTCTTAAAACTTTCCCATCCACCATCTTTGATTTCCCATCCGCCATCTTTGATCACGAAATAGATGTTGGATTTGGATTCACCATCCCTTTAAATATTGGAGACGATACCCATATCGATTTTAAAAAAAAATCCCATCCGCCATCTTTGATCACGAAATAGATGGTGTTTTTGAATTCCCCATTCCTTAAAATATTGGAGACGATACCCATATCGACTTAAAAAATCCCGTCCGCCATCTTTAATTTCCTATCCGCCATCTTTGATCACGAAATAGATATTGTATTTGGATTCTCCTTCCCTTAAATCATCAGAGACGATACCCTTATTGATTTTTTACATTTTTCCCATCCGCCATTTTTGATTTCCCATCCACCATCTTGAATCACGAAACAGATGTTGTATTTCGATTCCCCACCCCTTATAATATCGAATCCACCATCTTTGATTTCCCGTCCGCCATCTTGGATCACTAAATAAATTTCATATTATTAATCAGCGTCCCGAAAATCTCGAAAACGATACCCATAAAGATTGTATCCTATTCGTTTAGCCTTTTTTTGCCTTTGACCCAACCCTCCCCCTTCTCATTTGACTATTTTATTATTTTTGTCTGTGTTTATAGTTGTGGCGTAATTTTATATAGCCTTTCGGAATAATTGGGCTATCATAGGCAATAACATTTTTTTAAATCCGACTGCTAGTTCTTGAGATTAGCCGACATTATCTTTTAGCCTTTTGCCCGGCCCAAAGGGTCGAAGCGTTATGTTATATAGCCTATAGCCTTCCGGAATAACTGGTCTATCGTATACAAAAATATTTTTTCAGATCCGACCGGTAGTTCCTGAGATTAGCGCGTTCAAACAAACAAACAAACTCTTCCGCTTATATTAGTATAGATAGTAGAGCATCGTAGACTTACTATTCGAGTAGTGTTACTTTTTGAGTGCAAAGATTCAAATTAACTTATAATAATTATGTAAACCGGCCAGATAGTATTTATTAAAAGAAAGAGCTAAGAATTTAGGTGGCAGGTACAGGTTACTACTTTTCTAATACAGTAAGTAAGAAACTTAAATATAAGTGTGAGTTTCATCAACCGACCATTATGTTATTTTACATTATCAAGGCCACAGAAAGGGATATTTAAGGGATACCGATTTCTACTTCTATTAGTCGGGATTAGCCAAGGCTGTTACAATAATTATTATTAGTTTAATTAAGTTAGCGAACCTTAAAAGCGAACGAAGTAATATGTCAATGTATAATGTGACAGTACTGACAGATATAGCACATGCGCCGCAACTCAATTATTACAGCGCATGCGTTATTACTGTCAATAGGTAGGAGGTTTGTCCCTACAAAGTTCGACCCTCTCTAAAATCCCTCCCAGATTATTTTTTGCATTTTATTGTATCCTATGTGTTTTTCCTGGTACTGAGCTACCTCCCCACCAATTTTCAGCCAAATTGGTTCGGCCGTTCTTGAGTTATAAATAGTGTAACTAACACGACTTTCTTTTATATATATATATATAGATTAAATGTGAGAATAAGTGATTATGTAAAAAAGTGAGTTCTACTGCCATCTAGCGCTCATTTTATCTAAATAAATGAGGTTCTATTCAACTTTGATCCAAGTTTTAAAACCATGGAATGTACTATTACACTGTAATTCACAAGTCGACAATTTGATACATGCATTCTGAATTCAAACTTTATGACAACTACAATTTTGTTTTTTCCTACGGTGCCGAGGCTGCCGCGCTCTAGGCCGCGTTCACATTTATCTGATGTAATCTGTCGTGACGGCGTCTGTCGTGTCGCGACAGACAATATCCCGGTATGCGACGGAAAAGGGGGGGGGGGGTCTACAGCGCGAATTAAGAGATTGGACTCAGATTAATTGTAAAAAAAAATACTTTATTTAATTATAACAGCTTAACAGTATATTTAAAATATAAAATAGTAATCGCTAATGTTAGATCTACAAAGGTATTTATAATAAATTAATGCTAAGATGACAATAAGATTATCTAGATAATTTGGTGGGGAGAGATGTGCTGACGAAGCTAACATTGTTGGGTTCCGTACAGTTAACTCGCGCGACACAACTCGTCAGACTAATGTGGACGCGCCACTGTCTGTCGTAAAGCGTCAGACGCGCGTATGCAATTGTGCGCAATGGACGACGAACTAATTGACTTCCTTTTTATAATATTATATATACAGTACCTGTAGATGAGCTAATTGAATACGAAATAATATTATCCTATGTAAATAATTTATGGATATGATTGCATATCTACTTAATCTGAATCGGATAATTCATCAAAAACATTGCGAAAGTGTGAACTCCACGAGAGTCAAGACAGAACTGATTTAAAATTGCGTCAGATCGCGACAGAGACCAATCCATATATCGAAAGAGAAACAAATCAATGTGAACGGTAAGTAATTACGACAGAGACCGTCACGAGAGATCACGTCAGATAAATGTGAACGCAACTTTATTTTATGGCCTCGCTCGTTCGGGGACCGTTTCCTCGCGCGGCAAATGCCTCGCGAGGCTGCTCGCTCTGTGTGGGCCCACCTATTCAATACTCATTTATATTTCTTTTAACATTTGGACGCCACTTGTGGCCGAATATGCCGATACTATAACATATATACTTTTTTATATTAAGACCACCATATGTACCATGTTCAACCAAATAAACGTATTAGATTTGATGTGATTTAGTATTTCAATACATAAATGTTCTTTGGAAATACTTCTTTCTTCTTCTTTTTCGTGTGAGTGTGTGGCCAGCTCTGGTGTTCGAGGTCCTCCGACATGGCTTAATGATTTTTGACCTAAAACAAGATCCAGGACCGACAGATTTACGTGACCTCCGAACTATGGTAGTAAATGACACACGCGGTCATCCATCCAAGTGACCTGTATAACCGTTGCTTGACTTTGCCGAATTATTACAAACGTCAAGCATAGTCTTGCTATGAGCGTTACAGTCAAGCTGATCTCCATTAAAGCTGACCGTCATAATGGAAATGTTGTTATAATTAAATGCAAAAGCGATGCATTCGCGCTATGTTTGGTATTAAAAGTACCGAAAGTTGTAGGCCTTTTTTCATAAAGTACAACATTCTCACACTTCCATCACTTTACATCATTGAGACAGCTCTATTTGTCAGGAACAACCCTGATCTATTTCCTAAACTATCTGATTACGTCAGCCGAAATCGCCGTGATAATGATAGACTTCGTGTCCATTCCGCTAAAACAGCTTTACTCTATAAAAGTATAGTATGCAAAGCTCCACTAATCTATAATAAAATTCCACTAGCTATTAGGCATATGAATACCACACAATTTAAGAAGTCGCTTAAAAACCTACTTATTTAAAAAAGCTACTATAATATTGATGATTTTCTTTGTGATAAAACTATAAGGGCACAATAATTATTATGTTATTATATTGTTATCATATACCACATTATTAGGTACTTATTTTAAACTATAATTATTGACTTGTAATATTATAATGTATCCACGACCTAAGACTATTACTGTATTTTTTTATTTTTTATGTACTGCTTGACATTTTACTATTACTTTGACATTGTTTCTATTTTATTATTTGACATTTTTATTGTTTTATTTTAATTTTATTATCTTTTTTAAATTGTTTGACATATTCTATTATTATTTGTTACCGCCATAATTTCACTATTGTTAACTACTTCTCATACATTGCAATTATTTTTTTATTGTTTCATTAATAAATATTCTAATTGGGTCTCACTTATATTTATACATGTCATAATAATGTTAAAAACGAATCATGTCATTGTATTTAGCTGTTAAGTATATTTAATGTGTATTATTTAATCTTTGCACGCCACATGTGGCAGAATATGCTGTACAATCTAAAAACTGATAAGCTGTAAAATGTGACCATATTCTAGCAAATAAAGGATTGATTGATTGATAATTTAAGTTTACAAAAATAAAACCACATCTTTGTAAACGTCCACTGTGAAAACCCTGACTGAGCGATACCTTTGAAAACATTCAAAGTTAATCATTATATTTCTTCTACAGTGCCAAAGGTAGAAATAGTGCGATTATTCCTGAGCTATTTCCTAACAATTTGCTTTTAAAAAAATCCAAGTTAATCGTTATATTTCTTCCACAGTGCCAAAGGTAGAAATAGTGGACGAACGCGGTCGTCCCCTTCAAGACAAATTCTACAAGGAAGGCTCGATCATCGAGCTGAGATGCGTGGTGAGCGAGGTGCCGCAGCCGACGAGGCAGGTCAACTGGAAACATGGCTCCAGGTTGCTTAACTACGACACGAAGAGAGGCGGGGTCAGGTAAGCAGTGTTGTATTTGTATGTAGCATCAACCCATCTCGTCCCGTGGGTGGCCGTATGAGGCACCCAAGTTGTTTTCAGGGGGGAAACAAAGCTGAAGAGTTTGTTTGTTTGTTTGTTTGGTTGAACGCGCTTATCTCAGGAACTACTGCTCCGATTTGAAAAATTCTTTCAGTGTTGGATAGGTTATTGAGGAAGGCTAAAGGCCATATAACATCACGCTTTGAGCCACGAGAGCGGAGCAGTAGCCTAAAATAACGCGGGTGTAACCGCGGGCATCATCTAGTTATTTATAAAGGCAGACATTCTGAAGGCAAGTATACCATATATTTATACTAGAGAACAGGATGCCCGCAGCTACGCTAGAATATTTATTTTTAATTTCATATATACAGATTTCACATTTATTAAAATAGTATAGATACGCAGTTATCTTATCGCAATACATATTACTTTTAGGTTTATAAGTTTATTTTTGCGGTTGTAAAATAAACACAAGAGTAAATGTGCAGGGTCAAACGGATAATCCAAAATTCTATAAAATACAGATACAACCTACATAAGATTTGATTTAAGCAAAGTGAGAAGCATTAAATAATTTCACCTACAAACGCACAAACATTTTGGACGAAGAAGAAATTAAAATAAGAATAGAGTATGCGACGACGACGCTCTACAACGAAAAGAAAATAAAGTTAAGATATTGTCATTTTGTAAATAAAGTTAGGACATTGCGATTCAGGTTATATATAAAATGGTAATTTGATCAATTTTTGTCTAAAGTAGCTTTTTCTCATCTATAGATTGGCTTCCGGTGACTTAAAAGAGTTCTAGAATGTTCTATTTTGTTCCAATATTAGAGTAGGTACAATGTCACTTCGCATAATTCTTAAATAACAAAAATAATATAGTGAGTTCGATCGAACGGTAAAGTTAATCATTCCCTCATAAATTACTGCCTGTTGTAGTATTAAAATTGTATTGCGTTAAAGTGCATCGGAGAACACGCACGTACGTCAAACCGTCTGTTCTGATTAATATCTCGGCACAAGAATCTTTAGGCCAATTTGGAAGCCTTCGGATCTATACCACAGTTGATCACACACTCATACGAAAAATTGATTATGTGCCTCTCAAAGCGAGACGGCTATCGATTGTCAAAGTTAAGCTCATTTGCGGGGTATTGCTCTTCGGATGAGATGATAACCTGATTTTAATTCAACCAAGCGGTGCTTGTTTTGGAATTCAACACAGATCGTTGGTATGCATCTGTAAGCACTCCAAGCTTTTAATCTCGATATTTGTCTGAGGACAGAAATCTTTGTCCATACTTTTCTCTCGTTTGGGAAAGTGCTAGGCACTGATTGATGTAGCGATTGTCATTTCACTCTATCAAGTGTCATTTGTTTTAGTTCCTTAGGTAAAGGTATTGACACTGACCTGTTCCTTTAGCTGGTCTGTATATTCCGTTCTTCTTCCTCTCTTTCTTCGGGCTTACACGTATATCAAAAGTATAAAATTCATAACGTAGTCTATCTACAAGGCTTGTCGCGCTTGCTTGTAGTAAATAGCTTTTTGGCTACTGGCAGCAAAATTTACACGATGTCTTAAATTTACAAGAACAAAATAGGATATATTTCTTGTCTGCAACTTGGCGACGCTTTTGTCTCAACCAAAACATTATCTACGAAATATTGTAATTCAACCTTATTATTAGCTTCACGAATATAGCGATGCTTTAAGGCATCTCTCCTTTTTGGCTTTGTATAATGTATTTATAAAATCTGTGAAAAGATTTTTTATTTTATAAGAAAGTCGTGTTAAAGCAAATCAAATCGTGTGGCGTGCCTGCAATTCAGTATAAACATGGTAGAATTTTCTTGGTTTCTTGGTTGATTTTTCTTGAGGTGAAACGTTGCATGACATTAAATCACAATTAAAATTACGTTGAAAAAAAACAATACTTACTTATGTATTTTATCGTACTTAATGTTGGTTTATAAATTTATATTCAAGGATCTAGAATTTAATTTTCAGTCTCACCTTGACGTTTTGGTTGCTTAAAAAAGGTAGGAAAGGTAGGATTCAAAATTGCTGTTTGACATATTTTATATATCAAAAAGTAGTCTAAAATTAAAAAAAAATGAATGGTTCGAATATTGAATGCCGCGGTTAGTGCTATACTCGTAATTGTAACAAGCAAGTGTTTTATAGCTTCACCTTGTTTCCTTGATCTGAGTTTTAAACAGAATCAAACAGTTGCACAGAAATGTATTAAGTTACAATCAAAGTGTACAAGTTCCTCAACATTTCCTCCAAGTACTAAGTAACTGAAGGGTGCTAAGCAATTTATAGCCAATAACTAGATATGAACTGAATTGGCTTACTGAGTGGTTTGAAGTTAACTTTAACTTCTTTGTTGATATCTGCGATAACTGATCTCTTGTAACTTAACTGAGCTATAAGTTCTAGCCGGTTCTTCAAATAGCTTGTTGAATAAGTTGGGATTCTATATAAAGGGTTTAGCTGTTGCTGTTTGCATTGTTCAAATTTATCTAACGGGCGTTAATAAAAAACGCTAAAGTTTAAAATCAAATGCTGCTGTTTTTTTATGTAGGAATATGATTTTAGGTTTGCATCCTATCCTAAAGTTATATTTTTCAGAGATTATTAGTTGATATTACACTTTGGCATTAGAATTCTTAATAGAATATACTATGTGATATAAGTATCAAACTCAGGTCTACGTAACCATGGTGAGTGTAGCCTAGAATAAAGCCAGCTAAACGAAAATTTACTCACTCCTATGTCAAACCTAAATACAATATCAAAGGACAGAATAGACATTTAGTGTTATAATATTAAAATAGCACTTACCTCTATAATTTTAAAGGCGGTTTTAGCTTGACACTTAACTAGCACAAGCTTGTGAACTAGCTTACATTATAATAAGTCTTCTAGCCACACAAAATATATACTGAGTTGGTTGAACGTCAACCGTTCTTCAAAAGCGTCTGAGTTAATTTTCATGAGCTGTTAAATTGACCTATAATTATGTGAATATAGCATGTTACAAATTGAGGCAAAAAGCTTTAAAACTGTTTCTAGTCCAGAGTAAGGAAATAAATCATTTAAAGCAGTAAGAGTTCATGATTATAAAAATAATCATTTTGATGCATGTGTTTTGAGTAAGGTGTGCTTATTATAAAAACCTCTACTAGTAAGGATGCAATTCAATTCTGGATTTGTATGTTAATAATCATCCTCCTAGCGTTATCCCAGTTGCAACGGCGATCCACTTACTTGTCTAACTGGATTTGACTGATCGGTATCTCCACTGGACTATCGCTGGTATCCATATTTGTATGGAAAATTGGATAATAATTATAGCGCATAAATAAGATTTCTCCACTAGGAAGAAAACCGTTTGCCGCGGGAGAAACTTACAAACGTTAAATCACAAAGTACACACAGACTAAAAAAAATATACATACATACAAACATAGGCTCACGCCTGTTTCCCGGAGAGTAGGCAGAGAGTACGGAACGCCATTTGCAACGATCCTGACATATTATCTCTCTTGCTTCATTCACTACCATCAAATTTCTCATGCATGCTCTTCGGTTAACGGTACTTCTAACCTGTCCTTTTTTAGGATGTTTCCAAGCTAAAAAAAAGTACATATATGTAGCATACAAAGTGTTGCATCGCGTCTGGATCGAACTCACTACACTCGGCGTAGTCATAACCGGTGCGATGACCGTTTAAATCACTGCGCCATATCTATATTATTATGCATGCATATCCATCATATCCATGACTTTTGTCTTGGGACTCAATATCTGCTGGCTTGTCTAAACAAGTTTAACAGGCTAATTATCAATCTTCCCATAGAGCGACTGCTGTCTAAATCTTGATGACAGCCGTAATTCTCGGTTATCAAGTGCTTTCAGAGGCACAGACGGGCGTGTCAGCCATTTATAAGCCAAACGGTAATTCTTGAAATCTTGAAGTAGTAAGTAGGTCTTGAAATCAATAGATTTGGTCAATTATCCATGGCCTTCTTGTCTTTGAGCAAAGTGTTTTAATAGTATGCAAGGGTTTAAATACATAATAATCTGATTATGTGGGTCAAAATTTAGTTCACTGATGCGTTTGAAATGGTTAAAGATTTTGGACGACATTTTTATACGATAAATAAAATATGGTTAAAAGATGGGCGACGCGGGTTTGATTCGATACTCTCTGCATGGCAGTCTGTGGGTATTTACACTAGTCTATCTCTGTCCTTTTGTGTATTTTTCGTCTTTCTTGTTATCCGGACGTTCAAATTATTTCAGAGAGGAGTACTGGTCCCTAATGTTGAAATGAACTATTTAATTTAATAATAACGTCTCACTTGGATTCAAATATAACACGCTATAAATAACCTTCAGCTGTAATAAGTTGGAGCTCTAAAAACGTGGGTGTTTCTAACAATTAAAATCTAGTCATATTTATATTCTCGCTCTGCAAATAGAAATGAATAACACACAGAATGAGGTTCCACAGCTACACCCGCACATTTTTTTAATTTTACATACATACATACATAGACTCACGCCTGTTTCCCGGAGGGGTAGGCAGAGACTACGGAACGCCATTTGCAACGATTCTGACATACCTCACTTGCTTCACTCACTCCCATCAAGTTTCTCATGCATGCTCTTCTGTTAAGGGTACTTCTGACTTGTCCTTTTTTCAGGATGTCTCCAATCTGGTCAGAGAACGTCCGCCTAGGCCTTCCCCTTTGTCCTGTTCCATTCACACTTGCCTTATATATCTTCTTTGTCAGTCTATCGTCATCCATCCTCTCCATGTGCCCAAACCATCTTAACATGCCTTTCTCAATGCTTGTCACTACATCTCCTTTTACCCCACACCACTCTCGTATCACACAATTCTTTACTCTGTCGGTCAAAGACACACCACACATACTTCTCAGTGCTCTCATTTCTACAGCATTTATTTTACTTTCAAATCTCTTCTGCCATACCCAACTTTCACTACCATACATAAGGGTAGGCACTAACACGCCTCTATGTACAGCCAAACGTGCCTTTTTGGACACGTTTTGACTGTTCATAAACGCTTTCAGAGCTCCATTCACACTATTACCTGCATTAACTCTCCTCTCAATATCTTCTTCATTCTTACCATCTCTTGTAAACAACGTACCTAAGTAAACAAACTCATTCACTTGTTCCACTCGCTGTCCATCGATCAAAACATTACAAGCCGTAACGCATTCCTCCTTTTCAAAAACCATAGTTTTCGTTTTACTTACATTCACTTTCATTCCTTTCCTCTCTAACGCACCATGCATGATTGCTAGCATCTCCTGCAACTCCTCCGTTGAAGATGCAAGTATTACCTGATCATCAGCATAAAGGAGGCATTTGACGAGTAACCCATTCATCTTTAATCCGCAGTCACTATGTTTTAAATCTTGCAAACAACTGTCCATGAAGAGGTTAAACAGCCACGGTACACATCCCTGTCTAACACCTTTCTCGATGGTAAACCAGTCAGTGTATGCCCCGTTTATCCTCACACAAGCTCTAGAATCCTCATAAAGGGATTTCAGAGCTCGAATGAGGCTGCTGTCCACCCCCTTCATTGACAGCACCGACCACATTTCATTCCTCACCACTTTATCGTAAGCCTTTTCCGAATCCACGAATGCGCAATAGACCTTTTGACCTTTGGCCAAAAACTTTTCGGCTATGCTTTGCAAGGAAAAAACCTGATCCGTGCATCCCATACCCTTTCGGAATCCCGCTTGTACATCCCATATTTTCTTGTCGGTTACTTCCATAACTCTTTCAATAAGTACCTTTGCATACAATTTGCCAACAATGCTGAGAAGGCTAATGCCTCTATAGTTTTTGCAATCTTGTTGCTAGCCTTTTCCTTTATAAAGAGGCACAACTACAGCTGTGGCCCAGTCATTAGGTACTCGGCCGGTGGTCCAGCACAAGTTATCTAACCGCTGCAACTGACCAACTATGATGCCCTGTCCAGCCTTCAGCATTTCGACTGTAATCCTATAATATCCTGCAGCCTTACCTACTTTCATACTTCCCAGTGCCTTCACGATTTCATCCACGCCAATAACGCTTTCATCATTGCTATCGTTACCATTCATTTCAGCTATCGGTGTCTCTATCGCCGACCTTTAAAATAAACTTTCAAAATACTCTTTCCATCTCTTCAGCACGCACAATTCACCATTTACTATACTTCCATTCTCGTCTCTGATGGATGTGTGTTCTGAGGAATGAGTTCTTCCTCGAACTGCACGAACGGATTTCCAGAAAAACTTAATGTTCCTCTGGAAATCGTCAGATTTTTTTTCTGTTGAGGGTAGTAAGATCGACAACACTAAAAAATGTTTCCCTCTATATTTTTAATTGATTAAATATAGTAAATCAAATTAACTCTCAATAATTAATGTAAATATTTATATGCCAACTTAAATACCAACCAGTTTTAGTGTAATTCCTGAGTCACAATCTATTATACACATTGCACTAGCACTATATTATTATGGACAGCGTCGAGGCAATCAAGTCATCTTTTTCCACCACTATGGCAAGCATAGAGGAGCGCATGGCCAACTTTGAGGCTGAACTGCAGAAAAGTGCCAAACAGCCTAACAACACACCCAGCGTAACGAGTATAGCAGCCGATTTTTCATCCTTCCGGGCATTTGTGGTGGAAACCATTGGAGCTTTCCGACGTCAGATAGAGTTGCTGGCGCGCGAAGTGGACAGCATCGAGATGCGCAGTCGCCGAAAAATGCTTCTGAGCCATGGTGTCACTGAACATAAAAATGAAGATCCTGTTCAGCTGGTCATTGATGTAATTAAAGATCTCCATCTTACTGATGTCAGTAAGGATAACATCAAGCGGAGTCACCGGATGGGTCGTCAGTCGGGTTCAAATAAGCCGAGACCAATTATAGTCAAATTCCAACAGGCAGCAATTCGTGATAAGGTATGGTTCGCCAAGACCAAGCTGAAAGGTAGCGGCAAAACCCTGTCTGAATTTCTCACGAAGGTACGGCATGATACATTCATGGCAGCAAGGCCCCGATTTGGAGTCACAAAGTGTTGGACACGAGAGGGCCATATTTTTGTATTGGACTCCGACGGGTTACAGCATCGTATTTCTTCTCTCGGCGAACTCAACCGGATTAAGGCGGGTACTCAAAAGACGCCGACTGTTGAGAAACCTGCGGCTGGGAAGACGAAACGAGCAGCGGCCACAAAGAAATAGGTAGCATGCATCACATAATTTCTAATTGGCAGTAGTTGCGGCATCCGTGGTTTGTTTACTTTATATGTTATGTATTTTACACTTGTACCCTATCTTCAATAGCACTAATCCTTAATACCTCCTAATTCGTTACTTTTGACTTCGACTTTCTTACTAATCAACTTCTCTAATAAATATTATTCCACCTTCTATCTATAATTTAATACTTTAGCTTTTCATTTCACTATTTTCAACTTCACAAGTTCATGACAATTTGACACTTGACATCTGTCAACGTCAAAACTGCGTTTCGTTTTCTATAGTTGGAAACGTTTAGAAACTGAGCCGTGAATTATATGTAAGTCTTTACTCTTCATTTAATATTCTTTCATAACCCATATAACTATTTACTTTCTATAAATATATATTTGAACTACTTTACTTATTTGGATATTTATCTAGTCATTTCTATCTTTTTTAGCATAAATTTATTTATTGGTTCGTTAATTATTCATACTTAATAATATACTATTTATCTCTGAATATTTACGCTGTACTAAAGACAAAGCCCGGATGTTGCATTTTACAATTACCTATTTTTTTCGAAAGCGCATAATAATATTAGATGTTTAAACTTTAAATCCTATTTTTCTTTTGTTGTCAAGCACTGCAATTTGTATATAAATATTTTTTTTTTGTCCTGTAATCTGTTAGCACTGAACTGGCAGCTGGATAAAATAAGACAGATTAAGTTATAATACTCAAATTGTATTTTATTATATTTTTAGTTATTTATTTATTATTATATTTATTTTTTATATATTATGTCAGACCAGTAACAAAGTAGCGATAACGATAGTTTTTTTTCTATGAGTAGTCATAACAGTAGTTTTGAAAGCATTCCTTCTCTTGCTGAAACTTTGCAGTGCGAGTTTGCCGATGTACCTGGGAACTTTAATGTCGTTCATATAAATGCTCAGAGTATTCCGGCCCATTTCCAGGATATGCTGACCACTTTTGACTGCAAGAATATCCATGCTATTCTTGTTTCCGAATCTTGGTTAAAACCTTGCCTATCGTCTGTGTCTTACTCTCTTCCTAATTTCCGGCTCATAAGAAATGATCGAACCGGGAGTGGTGGTGGTGGTGTTGCCATTTATCTCCGTACTCACATTCCTTTCAATGTTGTTAATATGTCATCACAACCTCCACCGCTCAATGCCGGCGAACATCTCTTCGTGGAACTAGATCTGGCCTATACCAAGGTTCTGCTTGGTGTTTTTTATTCCCCTAACTGTCACATAAATTATTTCTCTTCTTTCGAACGTATCTTAGAAAATCTAGCTCCTACTTACAGTCATACCATAGTCATGGGTGATTTCAACACTTGTTTGTTGAAAAAGGATTCGCGCTCATCTTCCTTGTGTAGTATTGTCGAATCTTGTAATCTATCTATCCTCCCTTTAAATGCTACACATAATTTTCCTAATTCCACTCCTTCTCTTCTTGATCTCATGTTTGTCTCCTCACCTTCTCTTGTCGCCAAGCATGGGCAGTTTCCAGCTGATGCTTTTTCCTACCACGACCTTATCTTTCTCTCCTATAAACTTCGTCTTCCCAAGACAAAGACTAAAATTCTTCTGCAACGTAATTTTGGTGGCATGAATGTAGAAAATCTTCGCAGAGATGCAAGTAAGATCGACTGGAGACCTTTACATAGCGCAGAGACCATTGACGAGAAAGTTGAATTGTTCACTAACGCTATTATTCGTCTATATGATGTTCATGCACCAGTCCGTGCGATTAGAGTTAGACAATTACCATCACCTTGGCTAACCGCTGAAATTAAAGTTCTGTTGTCTAAGAAAGCTGTAGCTAAAACTAAATATAAATGTCGACCTACTTCTCGCAATTGGGACAACTACATTGCTATCAGAAATCACTGTAAAAAGGTATGTAGGAAAGCACAACGCCAATACATCCATAGTTCTGTTGAGAATGAAGATCCAGCTAAGGTCTGGAAATTTCTATAAAACTTTGGGAGTTGGAAAATCTTCACATGATCCTGTCTCTGATAAAATAGATATTAATTCACTAAATCGTCATTTCACTACTTCGTCTAAATTTGATCAGACAACCAAAGCGAATACTTTGCATGATCTTTCATTGCTTCCAACCCCAAATTATCCATCTTTCGTTTTTAATCAACTATCTGAGTGTGATGTTAAAAAGAGCGTATTATCCATTGCCTCTAACGCAGTCGGTAATGATTGTATCAGCCGGAAAATGATAAGTTCCATATTAGATGAAATCCTCCCCATCCTTTGTCATATTTTTAATTTTTCCTTATCTAGGGGCGTTTTTCCCACCGTATGGAAAGACGCCCAAATTATTCCTTTACCTAAAAAACCTAATCCGTCTTCCTTTACTGAGTTCCGGCCAATCTCCGTCCTACCATTTCTATCTAAAGTGCTCGAGCGTCTTGTCCATGCCCAACTCAGCACATTCCTTAATAAAAACCTTCTTTTCAATCCACTCCAATCCGGTTTCCGTCCAGGTCACAGCACGGTTACGGCACTGATCAATATTACCGACGACATCAGGCTCGGTATGGAAAATGGCAACGTGACTGTCCTTTGCCTGCTTGATTTTAGTAATGCCTTCAATACTATTGATTTCCATATTCTGCTTGGCATATTGCGCTCTATTAACATATCTCCACCAGTAATTGATTGGTTTCACAACTACCTGTTTGGGCGCCGACAGCGTATACGGTTTGAAGACTCTTTGTCTTCTTGGTGTACGTCTACTGTCGGCGTTCCACAGGGTGGCGTTCTATCTCCTTTGCTTTTCTCAATTTTTATAAATTCTATCTCTTATCAACTTCGGTCATCCTACCACCTTTATGCAGATGATCTCCAAATTTACACTCAAGCTCCTGTCCATGAGCTGTCTGAAGCAATTCGTATCATAAATTCGGATTTAGATCGTATATCTGCATGGAGCCTCAGATTTGGCCTCCAAATCAATCCTACTAAAACACAAATTATTGTTATTGGTAGTCCCAGGTTGATTGCGCGTGTGGACCGGACTTGTTTACCCCAAGTTAACTTTAATGGTACTCCTTTACCCATAAGTGATTGCGTGAAGGATTTAGGAGTGTATATTGATAAAACTCTATCCTGGGTCCCTCAAATTAGGGAAGTAAGTAGAAAATTATTTTCTGCGGCTGGGACGTTGCGAAGATTGCAAAAATTTCTGCCGACTAGACTGCTGAATTGCGCTTGCAAATTCTCTTCTTCTACCTATCCTTGACTATGCCGATGTCAGCTATCTAGATCTCACGGAGGAGCATCTTGATAAACTTGAGCGACTTCAAAATTTATGTATTAGATTCATATTTGGATTGCGCAAATATGATCATGTTTCCAAATTCCGCAACGTGCTCAAGTGGCTCCCAATTCGCCTTCGACGGGATACTCACATACTTTCTTTACTTTATAACATTCTCTTTAACCCTTCTGCTCCCCATTACTTAAAGGATCGCTTCGAGTTCCTTTCTGATACGCATTCTAGATCTCTAAGGTCATCGGTAAATTTGAGACTGGCAATGCCAATGCATTCCAGTAGTTTTTATGATAAATCATTTACTGTCCAAGCTGCACGCTTGTGGAATGCATTGCCGATGTCTATTAAACAAGCTCAAACACTAACTTCATTCAAGAAATTACTCAAAGAATACTACTTGACTCTTTAACCTTCCTACTCTTGTAATTATCATTTTTCTATTTCCTTTCATTTATATAGCACTAATTTATGTATCATTAATATTAATATCTATGTATTTTATTATTATTTATTTATGTATGTACATAGTCATTTATGTAAGTATATCGTTATTTATGTATGTTTATGGTTATTTATCTATGTAAAAATTTGTATTAATAATGTTTATCAATAATGATCGCCAAACTACCCCCTTTCTTTTGAATCCATGTTGTTTCTCAAAAGGTTGCCTGTAAGAGATTACTTAATAGTGATAAGGCCGCCAATTGTACTATCTATAATTTATGTTACGGTTCATTATTGTAAATTTCTTTGGTGCAATAAAGATGATTATTATTATTATTATTATAATCTGCTATCAAACTCATCTTTCTTTTCCTCTTTTTTCCTTTTAACCATTTCTTTCACTATTCTTTTTGACCTAACAAACTCCTTTCTTGCTTCATCTATGTCTACACTCGTTGCTTTTCCCATTCTTTCATTTGCTCTGGCAGCCAACCAATCTGACCAAGCTTTCTTCTTCTCTGACACTGCTGATTGTACATCCTTGTCCCACCATGTATTCTTAACCTTTCGTATTTTCCTTCTCTTGATCACACCACATACTTCAGACGCTACATATACTACCTCTTCTTTAAAGGCCTGCCATAATTCTTCCATATCATTTATGCAATCGAACCTCTCAAATTTTGCTATCAATCTTCGTTTATACTCATCTTTCACATCTTTCTCTTGTAGATTTTCTACCTTAATTCTTTCCAAGGCCCTATTTTCATTACGCTCTCGGTGTCGCCATCCTTTAAAGAGCCCATTTATCCGGCTCAACACCAAGAAGTGGTCTGTGTGGATGCCGATCCCTCGATATGCTCTTGTATCCAACACATTTTTTCTCAATCTTTCATCTACTATCACAAAATCAATCATACTTCTTCTTACATTTTTCGCCTCTCGCGTATACATATGTATCCTTTTATGATCAAACATGGTGTTTGTCACACAAAGGCTCCACTCCAAACAAATCTCAAGCAGTACTTTTCCATTTTCGTTCACACTCTCATCACCAAATGCACCTAACACCCTTTCAAATCCATCTCGCTTTACTCTCACCCATCCATTGAAATCCCCTAACAAGATCAATCTTTCATTATCCTTGCAGTTCCTCAAAATCTCTCTTAAACTCTCCCAAAACTCCTGCCTTTCGTCTTGCTCATGTTGTGACATACCCGTAACTATATTGACCGAGGCGTACACCCCCACAATAAAGAGACGAGTAAGTCCTATTTTCATTCTCATCCACAGTAGCCTAGCATTTACACATTCAAACTCTTTTACACACTCATTCATTCGCGCAGACAGTATTACACCAACTCCCTTACAGGCTCTGGTGGTACTATCTACCCCAGACCAATACGCCGTATATGCGCCATGCTTGGTGGTTTCACACCCTTTTCTTTTTGTTTCATTCACACAAAGAACATCAATCTTTCTATCATCCATCATCTGACATACTTCATCCAATTTGCCGTTCATTCCTCCTCCAACATTCAATGTTGCAAACCTGCTCTCCGTAGGCCGTTTTTCGCCCTCGCGGGAAACGAGACGTGATGGGTTGCGAACCGCGTCGCCGCCGTGTGAGGAAATATTATTAATTGTTCCCATTGCGTTCCCACGAGATTTAGGGTTTTTAAATGTCCATCCCCATAGAGCCCTTTACGGGGGAAAGGCGGAATATCAAGTGTGCCCTGTGACCACCAACACAGGCACCCTCCGTTTGCGACCAGCTTACCCTTTGGTCACGAATCTCTCGGCACGGGTCGGTTTACACCTTAGATCGGGGTTTTGTGTCGGGTATGCTCCCTGAAAGTTGGTTTAATTTCGGAGTTTTCCTTCTCCTAGACAGGTTGCCAACCAAGGCTAACGAGGCCCATCTCCCCGAACGTTTGGTTTAATTTCGGAGTTTTCCTTCTCCTAGACAGGTTGCCAACCAAGGCTAACGAGGCCCATCTCCCCGTAATTTTATTTAATTTTAACTATAATAATAAACCTACATTGATAAATATGGTACAATATAACACGGTAAGATTACAAAATACAGGCATAGCAACATTCATTATTGTTTTATTTTCATATAACCGGTTCTGCCCGATCTCATAGTAATTTCGGGAAATTCCTTCTTAGTGCACCCCTGCGGTCACCAAGAAATAAAGATACCAATTTTCAGCTTTTTGCGTCCATTAGTTTTGGATGTCCGTTGTCTGTCAATCAGTCACAGTCAATAACAGAAGTATGTTATAATTATAGATAATTTCGTACTCCATTACATAAATATTCATCATCATCAGCCCTGTATAAACTGTTCCACTGCTAGGCACGGGCCTCTTCTCACTATGAGAAGGGTAAGGCCATAGTCCACCACGCTTTCGAGAACATTATGGAGATCTTTCAGATATGCAGGTTTCCTCACGATGTTTTCCTTCACCGTTTAGCAAGCGATAATTAACAATTTAATACGCACATAGCTTCGAAAAGTCATTGGTGCGCGCCGTGGATTCGAACCCGAGACCCTCTGCATGGCAGTCCGTCGGTCTGTCCACTAGGCTATCGCTGCTATTAATTACATAAATATTACAATATGTATAAGTATATCTTTCTTTTTGTAAGCATTAATAACTTCTTCAATATCAATAATTACGTTATAAATAATATAATTTCACACTCAAAATCATCCGTACTCGAATCAAGCAAATAAATTCTATAATGTTGATATTCAAACCAATTTCGGCTTCAGATCACTACGGCCGTAATTTAGCCGGCTTAAATTTATTGGGTGCTAAACGTTTATATTTGCTGTGTAAGCATTCACCATCCTGATTTACTGGTGTTGTATATAATTTACCATTGAGCTAAGTAAATTTGGGTATTTTACAATGCTACAGAATTTAAAGGGTTAAAACGCAATTGACAAAGGACAGATACTGCGATGTTTATATTTTTTTTATAGATTCACGACTGTATCGTCGAAGGGCAGAAGGTAGGCAGAAGTATATCACACCCACATATCGCAGCATTATGCATTTGTGCATTTTAAGGATTTTTATTATGTTTTCTCGGATATTTGAACATTAGCCGTTTCAGCCGCGTTGCTTTTTTTCTTTATTGAAGTCATGAATTAGATTTTTCATTTAGCTATTCCATATTTTATATAGCCGGAGCAAAAACGTACAATTCTTCTATCTAGTTAATATGTAGAACTGTTGTAGAGTGTACAACTTCACTATCCCTAGGAGTATCCCTTGTGACCATATTTATGAACCACAATATGTGAACTAATTTTATTTCCAACTTAAATAAACATAATTGTTGCCAAGAGTGATAGCAAGTCAACTATTATAATTCACCTGACGCCATAATAGATACGAGAGTAATACAGAACCACAGCAATTAGGTAAATACTCAAGACTCTGAGAACGGAAGAGCCAAAGGTAAAAGGGTCCATTTTGTAAATGATATTCACAAAAATATTCGTGTCTAATTACAAATAATTTAATACAGTCATTTTAAAGGGGCACAAATGGTCAAACTTTAAACGTCGAGTTTAAAATTATGTAGATTGATTTACTTGAAATTAAAGGTCTGAGATGTTTTCTTATTAATTGGGCGAGCAGCACCGATAAATTTTGTAGGCAGATGAATTAACAAGGAATTTTGATTGTTCAAGAAAGGGGAGATCCCCCTTTTAATTCCTCTGATTAGGAAAATTTGGACGAAATTGCTGACGCCCGTGTCATTCGAATTGGTGATAACAGAATGTCTGGGCCGTCCTTGTAATGTTAGGAAGGAGGAATGATGATCTTGGCATTTGGGAAGCGTTTTGCAATGAGTTATAACAAATTGGTGCTTTGTGAGACCGCCGCGTTGAAAAGGGTAACTTTGAAGCTCAGTTATTGCTGATATTGGAGTGGCGTGTTTCATTTCCGGGTTGGGCAAAATGCTGTTTTGATTTTAATTTGGTTATCAGACGTTTTATTTTGTTATACATACATACATAGACTCACGCCTGCTTCCCGGAGGGGTAGGCAGAGACTACGGGACGCCATTTGCAACGATCCTGACATATCTCTTTTGCTTCACTCACTCCCATCAAATTTCTCATGCATGCTCTTTATTTTGTTATACATCATCATATCAATAATTTTTGACGACGATTTTTGATAGACTCATCTGTAGTTGGACACTTTCTGCCCATGTAATGGCAAGTCGTAACTTTGGGTCATCGATCTTTCAGCGAAAACCTTAGCTTTCACTAAACCCGAATGAATAAAAGCACTGTAGTGGGCTAAGCGTTTCTATCCGTAAGCATTGGAGAAGAAAGGGAAAATAGTGCCTGAGCGTAGTACCGCACCCGGCTCTCATTTCCATTTAAAGCCGTCACGTTCACCTGTCCACTGCACATAACTCACGTCCAACCTGAGCCATCAGCACAATGACATTCGTCATCTCATCATCAGCCCTGTATTGTTTATTATACTGTCCCACTGTTAGGCACGGGCCTATTCTCACGATGTAGAGGGTAAGGCCAATAGTTCACCACGCTAGTCAAGCGGGTTGGCGGTGCTCACATGTCTTTTGAGAGAATCATGAGAAACGCCCAGATATGGAGGCTTCCTCACAATGTTTTCTTTTACCGTAAAAGAAGCGATAATATAATTACCTGGAAGTTCCTTGGAACACTAGGCATTGGCAAACAGCGGCATCTTGATTTTCATGGCACTCATGACTTGAATGATATCAACCGATATTTCACCACTACTGCTTCGCTGGATCACCAAGTCATGAGTCACACTGTTAATTATTTAGCGGAGTTAACTCAACCCAACATTGATTCTTTTTGCTTTTCTCCAGAGTCTCCCAACGATATCAGAAAGGTCATCCTATCCTTAAAATCTAATGCTGTGGGATGTGACAATATTAGTCGTCCGTTATCCTGGATCATATACTGTCGGCGATATCCCACATCATTAATTTTTCCTTAGTCTCTAGTAACTTTCCTTCCCTGTGGCGCATGGCCTATATAACACATTTGACCAAAATCCAAAATCCCACCTTCCCTGAACACTTCCGTCCTATTTCTCTCCTACCATTTATTTCTAAAGTGCTAAAGGCCTGTGCGCACAAGCAACTGTCTCATTTTATCCAACACAACAAGTTGTTGAGTCCTCTCCAATCAGGCTTCAGGCCTGGTCATAGCACAAACTCTGCCCTCCTTAAAGTTACTGGCGATATTCGTGAAGGCATGGAAAACACCAAAATCACTGTCCTGGTGTCAATTGATTTTTCAAATGCCTTCAATACCGTCAGTCACGATATCCTGTTATCTATCCTCTCCCACCTCAAGGTCTCGGTTGGAGCTTTGGATTGGTTCTCAAATTATCTTCGAGGTCACCAGCAGTCAATCCACGTCAACGAGTTATCGTCGAGATGGTTTGGCAGTAGTATACTGCAGGCGTTCCTCAAGGCAGCATTCTTTCTCCTCTTTTATTTTCTATTTTTATAAATCTCCTAACTCGAAATCTTCAGTGCGCTTACCATTTTTATGCCGATGATTTGCAGATTTACTCCCAAATAAGTGTGGAACACGTCAATGAGGCGATCGACAAAATCAACAGCGATCTGACTGCTATATTGTCCTGGTGTCAGAAGTTTGGGCTAACCGTAAATCCTGGCAAGACCCAAGCTATCATTGTGGGTAGTCAATGTTTGTTAAAACGACTAGACTTATCGTCCCTGCCGCCTATAACCTTTAATGGGACCACCATCAATTTGAATCCTGCTGTCAAAAACCTTGGACTACACATAGATACGACGCTGAATTGGCAAGTCCAGGTAACCCAGGTAAGTCAAAAGGTTACCGATACCCTGCGTGCTCTCTACCGTCTCCGGAACATTTTAGATTAGATTAGATTAGATAATGCTTTATTGTACACCATACACAGAAATTTTACAGAGACAAGAGTAATAGTTAAGTTTACAATTTAAATGCACAATGGGCGGCCTTATCGCTAAAAGCAATTTCTTACAGGCAACCTTTGGATGGACAGAAATAGACTAGAGAAATATAATAATTCAATGGTGTAGTAATAAACTTACTTGCTTAAATTAACATATACATACGGTGCATAAATACATAATAAAATACATATTAATATACGTGATAATATACATAATACATAATTTACCACCCGAGATAAAGACAATGCTTGTGCAGACTTTGATTTCCCCCCTCATCGACTATGGTGATGTATGTTACTTTGACCTGAATGCAGATCTCCTTGACAAACTTGACCGTCGTCTACATAACTGCATTCGATTCATTTTCAATATTCGCAAGTATGACCATGTGTCTACTTATCGTTCTCAATCAAAGTGGCTTCCCATACGTCAACGCCCGTAGTCTGTGTGCTCTCACTACCCTTCATACTATTTTTACATCTTCAACTTCTCCCCAGTATTTATCTTCCTATTTTCAATACTTATGCTGTAACCATGAACGAGACCTCCGTTCATCTAATAATCTTCTCCTCACTGTACCCTCTCATAACTCTTATTTTCTTCATTTCTCTTTTACTGTCCAATCTATCCTTCTCTGAAATGCCCTCCCTCTTGAAATCAGGATGGCTAAGACGAAGAATACTTTCAAGTTCAAGGTGAAGGAACTTCTATTGCCTGAGTCTGCGATTGTGTCGAAAGTCGTTTAAATTTCATATTTGTTTAATATGTATATGTATATACCTATTGTACTCGTATGTATATATTTATATATGTATTAATATATTCTTATGTGTGTATGTATGTATTTAGTTTTATAATACATCTATATTATGTATGTTTATGTTATATGTAACTAATGTGTATATATTTTTAATGTGAATGTATCTTTAGATCTACAATATTTGTGTTATTTCAAATTCATTTTCATTATATTACACCTACTTCTTTTCTCTCTGCCCCACTCTAAGGTAGACTGGGAGATAATGCCCATAGCATTAAGTCCACCTGTATACGCTGTGTATATAAAGATTAAATAAAAATAAAAGAAAAATAATTTTATACGGACTTAAGTTCGAAAAGTCATTGGTATTCGTGAATTCCGCGGAAATAATGTCGGTCAATGTCAGTGAATCATAAAAGAGCTGGCTATTTGCTGAGTGTAAGGGACTTGGAACCTTAAGTTGCTTGGACCATTGCCGCTACTGAACTAAGTCTGAAGACAACATATAGGGATCGGGCATTTTGCTACGTATCAACTAAAGACAAATTTTCCGAGATTTCTCGCCTCGAAAACTCTCGACTAGAAACCCTACAAGTAACTAACCATTCTCAGTTATGACAATTATTTAAAGAATTTGCTTATATATAAATATATACTCGTCTTAACTAGAACACATTTTACTCTGATTTGCTAATTCTATACTCAAACAAAGATAGAACAATGTCAAGACAAAAGAACAATGTCAGTTCAATTCCAAATTTATAAATGTTAGTTTTACCTAAATATATTATATTCTTCGTATTGCCATTGTATTTGATCATGCCATTAAGTTATAAGTATTTAAGAGTTTTGAATAAAAATGAAAGCTTGAGATAATAGGTTTCTTTGCCAAATTACTGGCGTAAAATGACTGGTGTGCTATCAAGGCCTTAGAATATTTTTCGTCGCAGGTGGGGTGAGAAAGTGGTGAAATTTTTTATTAAATTTGAGTTGTCAGCAAAAGTACGTTCCCATTTTAAATTAAATTTGTTTTTAATTTATACATCTGTTTATTTACCTTATGTATTTCAGAAACTCCTATACGTAATACATTCCACATAAAACAAGCAGCCTCTCTCTTTGATAAAGACATCTAATCCCATTTTACTCCACTGACGACGTCAATCAGGTCAAAGCCCACTTCCATACAGTTGAGAACAAAAGTTAAAAAAAAAACAGTGGGGTGGCAGCTGGACATAATGATGTCGGAAGTCGTAAAAGTCTGAGGAAAATTACTGTAATACCAACTAGAAGATATACGATGGACCGACAATCTCTCGTAAAGTATATTGTGGTGCTTTATGCGAATGAAAAATAAATTGGAAGACTGAAAAGTAACCATTAATGATTTTTATATTTTGCTTAATGAAAACAAAGGGCTGGAATATTGCAATTTGCGTTCTTCAAATTACATTAAAATATTGTTAGTAATTTATAAATCTAAATATGATTCTTATTATAAATCAGAATATAGTTAGCAGTTATCGGTCATATCTGTGTAGTAAAAATAAACAATTTGACTAAAAAAATCGTTGTAGGTACCAAAAACTGCGACTTGAAGTAAATCTGATCAATATTTTGTAAATAAAGACTAAATATAGCAGTACATTTAGTGCTACATTTAGAAATAAACATAATTTATGCAATTATGAATTTTTGCGATAAAATGCTGATTCAATTCTTGATTATAGTCGGATGATAGGGATACAAAAATACTTTGGTGACCCGTTAAACGGCTATGCTTTAGATAAGAGCGATTTAGCTAAGGCAAAGAAGTATTCTTAAATATATCTATATTGCGCAAATCTCGCAAATTAGGAGCCTGAAATTCTCTTCACAGTTTTTGTGAAATGTGGCTAGGCGTTTTCAAATTACCTCTTTAGATATTCAGTAAAGATAGGCTTGAATGAAGAAAATATACCCTACATACTGTTGTTCATGCCACGCAAGTCCCGAGCAAAATGTTGTTTATAATAAAACTGTTTATAAGTATGATTGGCGGATGGCGGATGAGCGATGGATGACTGAGTGAGTTATTAAATTTATCGACTGGAATCTTGTCATAAAACTCGATGCTTCCCTACGTGATTTATTAAGTAGAAAGTGTGCTTAGTGAACACTGTAGGTATAGTATTTTACATTTTTTTTTGTATCTTCACGCCAGAATCCACGAAGGGATAGGTGTAATATTACACCCACATTTCACCTTATTATCAGTAAGAAAACTCTGCCCTATTTTCCATTGGGTTGTTGTTGTATAACATTTTCTAAATATTTTCATGTCAGACCATTAGCAGCATAAGCCCATTCGCCATTACGCTACAGACCAATGATCAAATAAAATAAAACGACCTTATTACAATTTTGGGGAATGCTAATAATCGAATTAGTACGGCACGTATAATGAATAGGTTGGAGATAGGATCTACATGCGTTGCAGTACTGAATTGATCTTAGTGATTGTACACTTCTTAATCTATTTGGTTTGTATGAGTATACAATATATTTATTTCAAGAAATCAAAAACCTTATAGCATCAAATATCCTATAAACAATTAATAAGAATCCCCGGGGGGCAAAAGCTTTTATATACATAAAACAACACTATCAGCACTTTATTAAAAAAATACCGTTATAAAGTAAGGGCCCACGATTTCATAATTAATTCGCTTCCCCCATAATAAACAGAGTAAGAAGGGATTTGCCGAAAAGCCACTAAAGGGTTGCCCGGATAAAATACGTCTGAAAGGGTTCAAGGGAAGTTTTACCCAAACAATAGTTTTATAAGTATTCTCATTGTCTTGCATATTGAGTGTTGGTGTACTGAATTAGGTTGTGTATACACAGAATAGAAACAACAGTTAATGAGATATAAAGTAAATAAATATTATGTAAAGTAAGCAATCATAAATTTCATAAAAGCACAACTGCCACACTGGGAGTAAGTCCAGTGTTCTTTTTCAAAACAACTTCTGAACTAGAATCGAAACTATCCTGTATCACCGGGAACTTCACAAACATACAACTAACGGACACAATGAACACCCAGACTCGAAACAAAAATTTATAAATTACACAAAGCATTGGCTCGTGTGGCGATCTAACTAACAACAGTCGGTGTCAAGCGGTGAGGCGGCCGCTTAAACCACTACGCCAACCGTGCAGTCATGGGGGACTTCACAAAAGTTTAAGCAACGAACACAAAGTACACCCAAACTTGTGCGTTTCGAGCCCAAACCCAACTCTTGACACAGTTTTAACCGGGTAAGCGACCGTTTAAAGTCCACAGCAGATTAGACCCACCTGGCACCCAGCCCACAGTGCCTCGCCTTATAGACACGCGCTCACTAAATCAACGTTACTCAAGATAAAATCGTTTGAAGAGACGTCTGCAAGATCTCGATGTACACGCAAAATACGTAAGGATATATGATACTTACGTCTATGCCTACAATACCGCAGACCACATTATGCCACACTTGCAAAGGGGCTTTTAAGACGAAAGATTGGGCTTGCGAGCCATATGCTCGAAATTAACAAGAGTTGCCTTCGCCGTTTTCGGAATCGGTAAGGAGAACTATATATACGTCAACTCTGTCACCGAAAACTCTGTCCACCGGTCTCTTATCGACAACGAGTGATTGCCGAGTGGAGATCGGGTGGCGGGTAATGAGCTGTGACCACCAACCACTACACCATACGTGTCGTTGAGTCATCTCAATCGTACTATTCTGATGGAGTGGTAGTAGTTGATCTATTGGCGTACTTGGGTTAAGCGTAGCGTACTGGCCAGAAATTATTCGGTCTCACTGACGTGAACAACGAGAAGACTAATTTTAATTTTAATTACATTTAAGCAATGTCTTATTTGAGAATAACAAACTCACAAAATTATTTTTAAATCGCGTTAGAATAAAGTCTTTAAGATGTTGATATTAATAAAGACAATTTATTAACATTTCTGATAACTATTCACATGTAGAGTGCAGTAGAAAAACTTGAAGAGAGGAGAACAGCATTGAAGACATTATTACCATCCATTTTTGAGTTCCTTGAAACAGACTGATATAAATCCTGAGAGTTATTATTTAACTAGGTACAAGAAAAAATCTCCTCACTTCGGGGCTTTTATGATCTCGACTTTACGTCGTTACACCCTGTATAACATGAAATGTTGGTTTAGGACGGAATAAGTATCTACCACTCAATAATATAGGTATTTGAGGATTATTTTAAGAGTGCCTTCTATTATTATTATCACCGTTACATCAATCCTGTTTACAATAAGTTCTGTTACTAGTATGTCCTATTGTAGCGCTCATAGCGAGACATGGTTTGCCATTCGTAACAGATCGGCAAAGTTAAGCAACGCTTGATTTAAATTGTCTTTCGGGATATATACCACGTACCTTTGTTTGGAGTAACCGATATTTCGGCACTGTTGCAAGCGCCATGTTCACGGATGTACTGATGGTATTGCGGATGGATGAATGTTACGAGCAAGTATAACGGTCTACCCGCTTTCTTACTCGTTTTTTGCGTTCAACACCACTAGCACTGTTATCACTATCGCACTGTACCCGATCACGACATACTACACTCACTACGTCAGCTCGCGGTTTGATTTTGTTCTTTTCACGGGTTTTACATAGACGTACCACTGGATGCCAGATACTCGACAGTTGAAACCCATCCTCTCTATTGAAATTCTTGAACTTTTTAATTTCAATAGCCTCCCTAACCCGTATATATCCCGAAAGACAATTTAAATCAAGTTTAAATGACCACGAAAGTTTAAATTCCTATATTAAGCAACGCTTGCACAGGTCGCCACTTAGATGGGTGACCGTGTGTGGCATTTACATCTGATTGCTACCGTGCACCGGAGTGCACGTAAAAACTATCGGTTCCGGTTCTTGTCCAAGAAGGCCAGATCGTTAGGCCATGTCGGAGGCCAGACCGCACGTCTGAAAACTAAGACATCAGAGTTGGCCACACACTCACACCAAAAAAGTATGTCCTATGACAAAACATAGCGCACTTTATTAATTTTAAAATCCTTTGTTTGATACTATGTTTAACAAATTATGTTTAACAAATAAAGAATGATTTGATGATTTGATTTGATGATTGATAACTAGTAAGATGAATGAAGAAGCTGCGATAGCTGAGTGGAGAGACCGAAAGACTGCTTCGCAGAGGGTCTCGGGTTCGAATCCACGGCACGCACCAATGGCTTTTCGTAGTTAAGTGCGTATTAAATTGTTAATTATCACTTGCTAATCGATGAAGGAAAACATCGTGAGGAAACCTGCATGTCTGAGAGTTCTCCATAATGTTCTCGAAACACATATGAAGTCTGCCAGCCCGCACTTGGCCAGCGTGGTGGACTATGGCCTTACCATTCTCATAGTGAGAAGAGGCCCGTGCCCAGCAGTGGGACATTAAAGGGCTGATGATGAACTAGTAAGATCTTTGAAAAGTACGGCATGCCGATGGCAGTTGGTTTCACGGGAGCTATATAGTACATGCATACGTACCTACAGTATACGTAATAAATGTAACCTTCTGCTTGACGGGGTAGGCAGACATAACAGAACGCTACTTGCTTCTATCTTTACAAACCGCACGCACTTCCTTCACATTCACAACTCTTTTCATACATGCTCGCCGGTTTCGGGTACTTTCGACTTTAACCCAATTTGGTCGAAGAATGTCCTACGAGGTCTCCCGCGACCGACTTGAACTCACACATTTGTCTTAAGTATATTTTGACTTATCATTATTTCTTCACTCATACGTTCCACGGGTTCAAAGCATTTCAGCATTGCTTTCTCAATCCTTGTTATGACATCTTCTTTCAGACTTCTTTTGTATTACTGCATTCGAAAGTTTATCAATCAGTCTCACCCCTCACATAATATATTACGCAGTGAACGCATCGCAACTGCGCTAATCCTGCTTTCATACTTTACGGGAGTCAGGTTTTTATTATACTTTTGCAAGCCTTTTGAGCTGGCTTAAAAGGCTTGCTACTATAATACATGGCTTGACGCTATAATATTTTAAAAGCAACTATGTATAAAATTAAAATTACTCGCCTTTTCCACATGCAATATAGTTAATTGTGTCAGTTTTTTTTTTTTTTTTGAAAATAAGGCGAATATTAATCTTAATTAAGACTGAAATATTATGGACTAATTGAAATAATTAAATCAAGCGTATAAAATATTATGTTTTAAAATAGACTGCTGCGCTGAAATATTCAGTTAGTAAGTGAATTGACAGAATATTTTAACAATCTGGTTTCCGCACAAGTTGTTGATATCGCGAATAAATTTTACTTTCGAATTGTAGTTTAATCTAAGGGAATGTTAGGTATCATATTCATGCATCGGCACATTGATACTACGCCAAACATGCAGTCAAATATTCTGTGGTGGTGGTGGAGAGTCAAATATTTGGCTTTTTGCAATTCTGGTTTTTAAATCCAATGTACATCTAGAGTCGTGTGATATTTGTCTGTCTGGATATTTGAAACTATTTACCTATTTAATGGCTAGTTGTGTGTATTATTTTGATAGATCTATTTTGGGATGGAAGCTTTGAGGTTGTCAAACATTTTTATTTGATTGCGTTTATTTTAAGATAAGACCAATATCCTTAAATGTTGTTAGTTTTATACGCAAATAGAAAAATATATAGCGGCAAATAATTTTATTGGTTTAAGCGGTCTACTCGTCTTTCGGCACTATGCCGACAACACACGGCAATGTGCTAGGTGCGATTCTCGCACGAGACAAAATTCTCATTGATTCACAATTTGATGTTTCGAGCCTGGGTCTAATTTGTATCCGTTGATTGAATGTTATTAACGTCTCCCGCGACACAATATTTATAGATAGCGCAGACGCGTGTTGCTTTAAAAAATATATACCTAATTATTTTAAAACACAACGACGATTCATTCATGGTTTTGCGTATAAAACCAAAACACAAAGACCGATGCCGTATTTATATTTAACATAAAGGTGGCGACTTAAAGTTACAAGGCGTTAAAAACCAACGACCATTCGTGTCAAAGATATATTTTTATCTTCCGCTAGAATGATGGTGACACAAAATATGCAGCTTATTTTATGCACGAAACATAAAAGTGAAATATTTCATGCAGTGTGAATATCTTAGCAAAGTGGCGCAATTTACATGGTTCACAGGTGAGGGCTTGATAAATGCGTCTAATTTCTTGCTTACAGCTAAATGTTTAAAGTATTTATGTACTTTTTTACGTAATGAATTATACAGAACATGTAAATGAGATGAACTGTTATTTATTTTCTTGCATTTTACAGCTTGAATAATATATGAGAAAATAAATGGTGGCATTTAAGAATATTGTACATAAATATTACAAATATTTTAGAGTTTCAAGTTATTTTTTTTTTCTGATTAGGCACACTTTAGAATGGATTTTTATTCAGTCACCTAGACGTAGCTGAGGTCGTTGGATTTTATTGAAGCAAAGCTTAAAACAGAGTCGTATTATTAAAAATGTCAATTTTGTTTGTTACACCTGCGTTATTTAGGGCTATTGCTCCGAACCCGTAACTCATAGCGTGATGTTTTATAGTATATATCCTTGGTAAATGTGCTATCCAAAACAAGATGATCCGAAATAAGATTTATCCAAATCGGACGCGTAGTTTCTGAGATTAGCGCGGTCAACCAAACATCAAACAAACTCTTCAGCTTTATAATATTAGTATATATATATACTAATACTAGATTTTAGTTTCTCCACAAGACTTCCACTGCTAAGATATCAGAGGTACTGACTGCCTATAACGCTATCAAAGATCGTCATGCCAGCCGGAACCGACGGCTCAACGTGCTCTCCGTGGCACGGGGTAAACGATAAATAATAACAATTCAATACGCACATAACTCCGGCAATTGAGTGGTGCGCGCCGTGAATTGAACCCGATACCCTCTGCATGGCAGTCTGTCAGTTTGTGCGTGAACATGGATGTTTGTCTTGGTCTGGGTGTTTCTATGTATATGTATGGATCTACACTAGGCTGTCGCTGCCTTGGAGAGGGTAGTCGATACCCTCTTCCCGCGGGCCGAGGAAAGTAACTCGACACCTCCTCCGTCACAGTCGTCCCAAGTCTCTTGAGACGACCGACTTACCGTGACAGAAGACGAGCTGGACCGAGCCATTCGACGGCTCCGAGCCCGCAACACTGCCCCGGGTCCCGATGGGATCCCGGGTCGGGCGTGGGTGCTTGCGCTCGCAATCTTGGGGGACAGGCTGAGGCAATTGTTCACCGATTTCCTCCGTTGTGCCGTATTTCCCTCCGGTTGGAAGGAGGCCGATCTTGTCTTAATCCAGAAGCCCGGCAGGACCGCCGATTCTCCCTCGGCGTTCCGACCCAATTGTCTGCTGGACGAGGTGGACAAGCTCTTTGAGTGCATTATTGCTGCCCGCCTTCAGTACCACCTGCCAAATGTGGGCCCCGATTTGTCTGAGTGCCAGTTCGGCTTCCGGCAGGGGCGTTCGACTATAGACGCAATCCGTCGCGTCCGCTCCCTGTCGGAGCCGGTGCTCAGGGAGGGAGGCGCTGCGTTGGCAGTCAGTCTTGACATTGCCAATGCCTTTAACTCCCTCCCCTGGCAGTCAATTAGGAGGGCGCTGATTTATCATAACGTGCCCTCCTATCTGCGAGATATTATCGGGTCGTGCCTAAATGGGAGGTCCATCAGGATAAAAGGTCGGAACGGAGCTCTGCTCACGAGGGAGCTCTCAAACGGAGTACCACAGGGGTCCGTGTTAGGACCCCTTCTGTGGGACATTACGTTCGATGCGGTCTTGCGTATCGGTCTCCCCTCTAATGTCAGCGTCGTCTGCTTTGCGGACGACACGTTGTTGCTGGCGCGGGGGACAACCGGCTTCCGCAGTGTCGTGGCTCTCGCCAATCTTGGCATGGCACTGGTCGTATCGGCGATCAGCCAGCTGGGCCTTCGAGTGGCGCCTCACAAATCTGAGGCGCTATGGTTCCATGCCCTTCCTCGGGGCCGGGAACCACCCAGCTCGGTGGTGTCGATTTGTGGTGCACAAATCCGGGTGGGGCGTACTATTAAGTACCTTGGCCTCACTTTGGACTCTCGCTGGGCGTTCGACGACCACTTCGAGCGCTTGGCCCCTCGGGTTCGTGGTGCGGCGGGCGCGCTTCAGCGCCTGCTCCCGAACCTGGGTGGGCCACGCGAGGAAGTTCGCCGCCTCTGCTGTGGCGTCGTGCGGTTCATGGTTCTATATGGGGCACCCGTGTGGCATCATCGTCTCACGCGCGCCTCCCGCTGCAGGGCTATCCTAGCCAGTCTGCAACGGTTGGTGGCCATTCGGGTCGCACGAGGCTACAGGACGATATCCCATGAGGCGGCGACGCTCATGGCGCGCCTCCCACCGTGGGATCTTCTGGCGTGGGTGAATGCCCGTCTTTATGACGAGGTTCGCCTTCGTCGGCTAGGCGGGGAGGCACCGAGTGAAACGCTCGAAGAGTATCGGCGACATGCGCACCGAAGCGCGTATGAGGAGTGGCGCGTGCGGCTGCATTTACCGCGTTGCACGCGCCAACGCATCGTCGGTGCGATTTTGCCGATATTTGACGCCTGGCTCGAGACGAAAGAGTGCACTACTTTCCGGCTGACTCAGATACTTACCGGGCATTGTTGCTTCGGTGAGTATCTGAGTCGGATCGGACGTGAGGAAACGACACAGTGTCACCACTGCGATGATGACCTGGACTCCGCCCAACACACACTAGAGGTGTGCCCCGCGTGGGCGGACGAGCGGCGTATCCTAGTCGCCTCCATCGGGAGGAATTTGTCCCTGCCAGGCGTAGTAGCGGCAATGGTGGAGGACACCCACAATTGGCATGCAGTAGTCTCCTTCTGTGAAGCTGTAATGCTCCAGAAGGAGACCGCCGAGCGGGAGCGTGAACGACGCAACCCCGCTCGCAGGCGAAGGCAGCGTCGAGGCGGCGGCAGCGGCCGTTGAACCCGACTCTTCCTCAGGTCTGCGGGCGTTGGAGGGGGAGCCTCTAGCGACCCACCATAAGCGGATCCGAGAAGGCAGCGTACTGTGTGGCGCAGTCTGCTGTGAAAGGCATTGCACACCCTGCCTTTCCCCGGGCACGCGTCCCAAGCAAGGGGACGGACGCGACAGGTACAGTGGAGCAATACAACCACAATTCCCGTTGTACCTGCAAGGCGTCAAGCTACGGAGCCACCGTGTGGTTTTTAGTCGGTAACCCAGCCCACGGGGTGGGAGTCCGACATACCCCCTTCGACCGCTCCCCGGTCGGAGGGGCATGAGGTAACTCATTTTCCACAGAAAAAATAAAAATAAAAGGCTGTCGCTGCCATATAATAAACAAATACTCTTCAACAATCTAATGCCCTGTACAAATAAACCAAATATTTATCCACTGGTTTATATCTAAACCTTACTGTGGAGTGTAAATATCTAATTATAACGTCAAATCATTGAACGCAGTACGGTTTTATCTCTTACAACTGTCAATAACGAAGTTCGGCAAATATTGATGAGCTCTCAAACACTGATTACTGATTGCGATCTGTTGAGGCGTTTGATCTGTGTGACTAAGTGGTTATGGTTTCGATGGGTTATACGTGTATTCAGAACTACACCAAACGTATCAAAGGCGTTAAGAGATTTACTACATGGATAAATAACCCAAATTAAATAAAGTATAAAAAAGGCGCTGAGGCCGCAAATTGTACCTTATTGTAGTGTTAGGTCACTGAAAAAGTACTGTTTTTGTGATCTATTATCTATGTGATAATCCGGTGACTTGCCCTCACACATTTCCTTATATATTTGATTTGTCATTATTTTTCACTCATGCGCACCATATGTACAAGACATTTTAGCATTCTTTTCTCAATCTTTGTCAAGATATCTTCTTTAGGAAAACAAATCTTTTATATTATCAATCAGTCTCACCCCTCACATAATATACTGCGCATTGAACGCATCGCAACTGCGCTAATTCTGATTTCATACGTTACGGGAGTTAGGTTTTTATTATACTTTTGGGAGCCTTTTGAGCTAGCTCAAAAGGCTTGCTACTAAAATATATGGCTTGACGCTTTAATATTTTAAAAGCAAACTGTGTATAAAATTAAAATAACTCGCCTTTTCCACATGCAATATAGTTAAATGTGTCAGTTATTTAATATTTTTTTGAAAATAAAGCGAATATTTATCTTAATTAAGACTGAAATATTATGGACTAATTGAGGTAATTCAATCAAGCGTATAAAATATTATGTTTTGAAATAGACTGCTGCGCTGAAATATTCAGTTGGTAAGTGAATTGACGGAATATTTTAACAGTGCAGTTTCCGCACATGTTGTTTATATCGCAAATATATAGTCAAATATTGTGTGGAGACAAATATTTAGCTTTTGTAATTTTGGTTTTTAAATCCAATGTATATCTAGAGTCGTGTGATATTTGTCTGTCTGGATATTTGAAACTATTTACCTATTTGATGCCGGACAAAAATCCAAATTTATGCAGACAAGTAGGAGTAACATAATTATACAATAAAATAAAACTAATTTTATAACTAAACTATCCTAAACTATAAAAAAGCAAAAGTGGAAATAATGAGTTTGAAAAGAAAAGTAAATAAAAAAAAAAATGCATAGTCGCGTGTGTTATTTTGATACATCTATTTTGGGAAGGAAGCTTTGAGGTTGTCGAATATTTTACCTTGACTGCGTAAGACCAAACTACATAAATGTTGTTAAAAAATATATACCTAATTATATTAAAACACATCTACGATCTTAAATGTTTTCCGTATAAAAACAAAACACAAAGACCGATGCCGTATTTATATTTAACATAAAGGTGGTGACTTACGGCCATTTTCAATATTCGATCTACACTATATACACTATATATAGATCTGTAGATTTTAGATTCGTGTTTGACATATTTTGTATGGAACTTATGTCAAAAACTGTCAAAAACAAATCTAAAACCTACAGATCTATCTATAGTTCGAATATTGATTTCCGTAGTTAAAGTTACAAGGCGTCAAAAACCAACGACCAGTCGTGTACAAAGACATACTTTTTATTTTACGCCTGAACGACACAAAATATGCAGCTTATTTTATGCACGAAACATAAAAGCGTAATATTTCATGCAGTGTGAATATCTTATCAAAGTGGCACAATTTACAGGGTTCGCAGGTTGAGGGCTTGATAAATGCGTCTAATTTCTTGCTTACAGCTACATGTTTAAAGTATTTATGTACTTTTATACAGATAATGTAAATGAGATATTCTATGAACTGTTATTTATTTTTTTGCATTTTACAGCTTGAATAATATATATGAGAAAATAAATGGTGGCACTTAAGCATATTGTACATAAATATTACAAACTTTTTAGAATTTCAAGTGATTTCATTTTTTTTTTTATTTCTGACTAGGCTCACTTTCTAGGACCAAGAATCAAATGGACTCGACATTTGCGTACACCCGTAAAGGACGGACATAGAGTATAAAGCGGTATAAAGTAGGTGAGCGAGGATAAAGACCCAGTAGTAGAATTAATTATTTTTTTGACAAAGCCCGCACTAGGAATATAGTGGCGGTCACTGAACACTAGTGGTGGCAACCAACCACTAAAAGAGGCCGCCGACCTCTAGTAGAGGCCACCGACCGCTAATAGAGGCCACCAGCCGTAGATAACGACCACAGACCACTAATAGCGGCCACCGTCCACTAGAGGTGGCCACCGATCACTATTGTTGGCCACCTATAACTACTGTAGGCCGCCGACCAATAATAACGGCTAATTTTAAGAACTTAACTTCCATTTTAGCATTTATGTTTTTGATGGGATCGAATCCACTGCTCTCGTGTTGAATGTCTGGGCGACCGCTTGAATCACAACACCTTTCGTGAAACCAACAGCCAGCTATTTGCTGCTATTACTAGTAAACGTTTTCCTCGCTCAGTAATGAGCTGTCTCGTTCATCTTTAGCGGAGTCGTAACCTTATTAGGGTACCAGTAACCCGCTCGAGTTAACAGTTTAATTAAACTCAATGTCGAGTTGCTTTCCGTTCTGTTATTAACTAGCACGGCATATTTTTTGTTGTGTTTGTGTATAGGAGGAAATAAGATATTGTTTCTTTATTCTTAAGAAGTGCAAATAAATACAGATAAAATAAAAATAAGTCTTTAAAATTGTGTAAATATTAAAGGGAGGGCTTAAGAGAAAATTCTGTAATGTTTTTATGAAACCATATGCCATAAATGGTGTAAATTAATTTATTTTGAAACGTTAAGATCCCAAGTCGAATGCGATCAGGTAATTATATTGCCGACTCTTAAGCATGATTTTCGATTCTTAGATACCGAAAAGGATTACTTATTGGCATTGAAGAATTTTAATATCAAAAGTACACCGTTCTTATAAAGTGATGCCTATCCAATCTCCAATGTTACGTAACCACAAAATCTTTCGTCTTCCAATTCTTCGTGTCTCGACTATTTCTCCCATAATGGCGTACATGTAATAGGTATGAAATATTGTTTTATGGTCTAAAGGACAATGGCAGATATCCATACATCAAAATGTCTGAAATTAAATTGAAGCGTACAGTAATAAAAAATATATCATAAAGTTCGGCGTAACTAACAAAGTCTATAAATGATTTTATTTTCACTCGAGAAAGCCGAAAAAAAATATCGGTGTTTTAATTTTTAGTTAAGGATAAAGAATGTAGGTACGTTTGAATTATCAAATGACATATGTCAGATTGACATCAAAACGCAGAAGTATTCTGTAGCATCTAACTGTCACAGCCAAAGACAAAAGCAGAGCTGCACATTTTAAATCGATTTTATGTGAAATCGATATAACATTAATACGATGCTGTGACGTTTTTATTTGATTTAAAAGTTGTTTTACTTCAAAAATATTAGCTTATTGATATAATGTTGATTAAAGATTAAATAACTGCATTTAATCATTATATTTTAAACCAAACCAACCCTATAAACGTCGATCGTATCGATTACTTATTTAATAATCGATACAGATCAATAGCACGTACGTCTATTCCTGTCACACCAATGTCTATAGCAACAATCAAATAATAAAGTAGGTAGTTCATAATCAATTGGAATGCTTTTTATCATCATAAAATACTCCGGCTTTAACGAGACAGAGAACATATTAAAAATTGTAGAAAAAAAAACCGATTTGTTTTGTTCATAATTATGAAGTTTAAGGTCGCCACAACAAACCCAGACCAAATTCTGCCATTGTTCTTTATGTGATAAATTCAAACTTTTTGATATTATGTACCCTTAGATCCTTCTTAGTGAGTGCGTGCATCATAAAATGCATCCATTTTCCATATTGTTTTATGTCAGGCAGAACATCTTTTTTATATACACAGATACTCAAAACAAATCACTACATAGTATAAAACAAAGTCTGTCTTCTGTCTGTCTGTCCCTATGTATGCTTAAATCTTAAAAATTACGCAATAGAATTTAATGCGTTTTTTTCAATAGATAGAATGATTCAAGAGGAAGGTTTATATGTATAATTATATTATATCCCGATTGTATACGACCGACCTTCTATGGGCATTTTGTTCAATCATCAAAATAGAACAGCGATTATTTGGAAATTCATACTTTATTTCATTATTTACGTAAAGGAATAATTTAAAAGACAAACTCCCTTTAAAAAATGGGTTATGTCAAGTACTACTTTAAGAATATTGTTTCAAAAACTCACCGAAAACCATACAAAACAGAAAAAAAAATGTAATCCTGAATCACATGTACAATGCACCTCAAATTGAAAACCTATATACTTTATTTGCCAGTCAGGCAAGATAATAGAGGCTAGTTGATTATAAACGAATTCTTTTTAGAATTACAGAGTTACATACAGACTACTTAAACCCAAAACTCAGTCGTCAAACTCAATTTAACATCAATATGTCTTACAAATTTCGATAGTTCGCTTGAAAGCCTGATTTGTTTGTTTTAATTCCGTATGTTTAGGTAGGTAATGCTGTCTAATTGGATCGTGTTCATAGCTTTAAGCGTTGTTTATGCGAACATTACATGACGCAAACACTCTGCGGAATAGATTATTTTAGGCTTCATTTATTGCTTAAGAGTTATTTTACTGTTTAGGTTTTCATTCTTCGATAAAACTAGTATGTGCGAGTGAGGGCCGAATTTACGGAGCTGCTGATAGGTATAGGAGTATAGGATTGTTCAGGCAGCTTCAGGAGCTAGCCCGCAAAGGAAACTTTATGTAAATCAATTAGATGTTAATTGAATGTAAGTACTGTACATTATGATATTTTTTTATATCGTTACGTCTGTATGTCCGAAAGGACATACCCTTACCGATACAGACGTAAAGATATAAAAAGAGGTGAAATGTTACACCAACATTTCGCCTTATAAATTTTAGATCCCACGTAACAGGGAGCGGGCCTAATACCGTTATCGGGTACTTTTGTAGAGAGCTGCCACTGAAAATTCGAAAAAACTTAGTAACGCTTTTGCCCGAACCGGGAATCGAACCCGAGACACGAACAGCAGACGCATACGCTATCCATTGGACCACGGAGGCAGTTATTATGAGGCTTTCCTGTAAACGTTATTTCTATTTTTTGTCCTCAGTGTGAAAACAGAAGCGACATCGAACGGTGCTCTATCCCGGCTCTACATAGCGAACGCGAATAGAAACGACTCTGGGAACTACACGTGCTCGCTAGCGGACGTCGCTGCGTCCGCTGTGTCCGTGCACGTCTTGAGAGGTAAGACTTTACCAACTCTATCTTTTCTGCTAATGGTGCTCTACACTTGAGCATTCACCATGAGTATTCTTGCGAATGATACAAAACAGAAGTACAAACTAATGTGTTTAAGCCAGCCTTGTGGCGAGCATTCTATCGAGCATTCACGCGTAAATTTGCTAGAAAGATCGTGAAAATTTTCGTGGAGTATTTGGCTCTGTTCCCTATTCAGTTCAGTAAATTTGAAACCAGCTAATGCTAGATGTGCTGTTACAAGTGAATGCTCAACTTTATCAGCGCCATAATTCTAACAACTCTGCCTAATATCCCAATTCTAGGAAGCCTCTTTTCTTGCTCTACTCTACGAATTCCTTAACATGATCCACTCTTCCAACTCTAACCTACTCCTAATTTTACCTATTCTATTAATTTTATGTACTCTACACATTCGACCCACTTTTCCAAGTTTGCCAGCTTTATCTATTCTATCTACACTGTCAACTCTATCTACTCTATGAACTCTACCAGATCAGTTTGATTTTTACAAGTTGATATTGGGGTTTTCACGTTATCCGTTTTACATCTTTTGCAGTAACACTCAATTTTCCAGATCTGACAACGACTAACAACTAACTATTCAAAACGACTAACAGTACCCTAAAAATAACTCCAAATTATTTTTTTACATACATACACTCACGCCTGTTTCCCCGAAGGGGTAGGCAGAGGCATATTAAACGCCCACTTTTCGCCAGTGTTTTGATCCCACGTAATAGGTGGCGAGCCTATTGCCGCTTATCGGGATATTTTGTTTGCCAGAGCCTCGTCCGTTGATCGACAGGTGCACCACTTGCAGGTGAGGTTGGCTTGGGACCCTAAGTTCTTGGTGGGAACCCTATGCACCCTTAATTATTTTTTTCTGTCTCAAAACTAAAACTCAAAGACTTAGATTATTCTATACTGTATTTTTATACAACGATACCAATGATGCAGTCTCTATGATAACAATTACATTCCAAAAGCGTTGTAGAATTTCAAGAACTTATTTTCAAACCAGCCAGAACGAGGTGAAGATTAAAATGTAAATGGGTATTAGACTAGGAATTAAAGTAAAGTGTGAAAGGCTTCAATTAAGGCTCTAGGTAGAGCCAGCTCTACTTTGCAATGAGTTGCTTGAATAATGATAGATTATATTTTGAATTGATGTCAGCCAGAAAATCATAGCAATAAAAAGTATTTTTGAAAACAGGTTGTCCGAAATTGCTATTACATGTGGTATCTTATAGGCTGACTTCACATGTGTCTTGAAGAAGTTTTAAGCTCTAGAGCTAAATTTGATTACAGTAGCAACGAAAAGGAATAAGAATACAAAGTATCACCATCCCATTTCATTCCCTGCCTGTCGGAAGAGGCAACTAAGGGCAATACAAGCAATATTAATAGAAAAAACAAAGAGACAGCTAACTAGATCTAATCCCTGTACCAACTCATGATGCCAGCGTGCTATAAAATACCAAATCCTCAAATTGGCTCACCAGCTATTTTGACGCAAATCAGGAGTGGCTTATGTCCAGTGGTGGAATGCAAAAGGCTGTTATGATGATGATCAACATCATGAAAGGTTATAAACTCCGAAAGATTACAGGAGTAGTTTTAAGTCAGCATACTAGATTTGACCCACAACCGACTGACAAAGCTGTGTATATAAATTCCCATTTTTTAGCAAAATTTTATTCGGGTTTAATGTTTATTTAAAAACTGGTTTGTAAAATATGTAATGTATCTGAATTAACATAATTTATGGCAGCACTATACACTGAATTCAAAACGGAAATAATTCAATTAATATACTGTTTTATTAATTTATGACATTAATTGCCAATAACATACATATCGTACTCCCTATGCAAAAACATGTATGTTGTTTTGTATACTCCGTTTTTACGTTAAACAGTTGCACTGAGTTTGATGTATTTAAGTTTTATTGGAAATAAAACCTTAGAGGTTTGAAATCAGGGTGAAAGTTACTATGAAGAAACTGTTATTTTTTAGGTACAAATATGCTTTTTTTATTTGGTTCTATGATCAAATATTAACTTTCACCTGCATGCGATATCGTTTGCGAAAGGTTAGGTGTATCATAAAATAGTGTAAAGTAATTATTAAAATTTGTCTACAGGAGAAAACCCTCTGGCAATGCAACGCGGCGGCGCGGCGAGTTGTACCGATTCATTGCTGCTCATCTTAGCCCTAAGCATCAGCTGACACATAGCCAGCGCGTATTGTACGCGCTACACTGCGTAATGTTACTTAAAATTACTACATTGGTAAACGCTAGAATAAGTCTTTCCAGCAGTTGAATGGTCGCAGATGTACTTTGAAAACTTGCTCGTAAGATAATAATATGGATTTACTATAATAATATTTCGGAAGTAAAAAGATTGAAAAAAATATTACTTATCGCTTATGTAGTTACATATATTATATACAGTCCTGAGGGGGAAATTATAACAATATGGCTGAAATTAAAAACAATAAATACGGTGTGCCTGATTTTTATAATAATTACTTTTTGGAAAATCCGTTACACCGTGGTCTTAATTTTGAGAATATATTATTATATTTATGAATTACACATTCTCTGAAATGTTAACCTATCAGATCAGGAACTAAAATGGTTTTGTTTGGGTATTTCGTCAGTTCTTTATTGATTAACAAGCTCATACTAAGTTGTTACTATTTTCATTACGTATCAGTTGAGTTCTATAACCAAAAATATTTATTTCAGTGTGAGAAACTTTAATTTTGGAACCAAGAAAATCTTATAAAAACTTATTACAATATTATTCTTCTAAATATTAATGCCAGCCTTACGTTTTCCGTAATGATTCACAACAATTACCCAAATATTACATCTTAAGACGCAGGCATCTTCAAGATAATTTTGTGCCTCATTTAACTTTACACTTAAGGTCTGGCAAGAGGAAGCTTTGTTCTTTGAAAATAGCATCGCCATGGAAATTTCACCACATAATTCTTATTCCGTTAGTTTAACTTTGTGATCTACTTCCAAAGCTGCTATATTTAGATTTGATTTAAATCAAATTCAAATTATAAGTTTATTAGCAAACTTTATATTTCGGGTTCACTGTGAATAATAAAATATTCAATTGGATGGTTGAAATGAATACATGAATTTCAATTTTCGGTAGGCCGATACTCTGCCATTGAAAGTTATTGAAAAATTTACTGTTATTTTCAAGGTCGTTGGCTTGACAAATATTATTAAACATTTGATAAACATTCAATTATTTTATAGAAAACACATTTCTTTGATTAATATGAAACTATATATCTACGAAAAACATGGGGCATCGGAAATATTGAATATTTGACCGCGTCGATCTTAAGAACAAACTCAAACATGCCATAACGATTTTATGTACTTGACCGATGATATAAGTAAAAGTTCCTCCCAAATGTCACCAACAAACCGCAATAACCCTAACCAATAAATAGTTGGTCAAAGTAAAACAACAGAAACATCCCTAGCCCTTGATGAGGCATAAAAAGAAGTATTCAAAGTCAGTTGTCGTTGAGTCAAGATTCATACACAGTTTATGACCGGCACCGGTTTCAGTCGGATCTTTATAGCGTTTTTATGGGCCATAGCTCACACGCACTCATGCAGCGCGTACTAAAAGACTTGTATCGGACTAAGAAACATTTTGGCACGATATGTGTAGTGCAAATGGTTTTAATATGTACTGTAAATGGTTTTGTTTTAACTTCTGCTGTAAAGATGATTTCTGTACCTACGTTTTGATTTGGGCAAGCTTTAAAGAAATAATCTACGCAGCAACTGACATTTAGGATTTTAGACTAGTGTTTTTGATTATCACAACGGGCATTTTGCATTTTATTATCTTTCGCACGAATAAATTCACCTGCTGAGATATAGTACAGTTGAAATACAATGCGCCTTGAAATAATTAAAAAATGAGCTTCTCGAAATCTTAGATCTAATTTCCATTCAAAGCTACGATTTCTTCTTGAGATGTTGAAATTTCTCGAAGATCCGTCATATGAGAACACTAACTGCCAGCTGTCAATTTATCGAACTAATATGTTACGCAACAAAGATTTTATTGAAAGAACAAAGCTAAAAGCCATCCACCGAAGAACACCTGTCAAATGTTATTTATATGACCCATAAACGATCATACAAGATGATTTGCTACTACTTTATTTAAAATATGTCACCTCAGTGCAAATTTATTAGATTTTTCTGGACCGTTTCCAAGATCTGTTTTGCATTCCTAGAAATGTGACTATCGTTTCTTATCTTGTTCGGAAGCCTTTCTACCCTTGTCAGCATTAAAGCCATTTAGATCGTCCTATTTATACCTCATAATATCGCCCAAGGTTTGGCAAATCTGATTTTGTGTAAGACGTAATCTGTTTACGTTTTTGTTGTCCTTAGTTCTACAAGATGTTGACCATTTATTTGATAAATGGCGTTCACTTTGTGTTTATGGTCATATATTTCATGCTATATAACTTTTTCATGACGAAAAGTAATTTTTTCTGTAAATTCAGAATCAAATTCGTCAGCTGGTTCATTTCATTTCACTTTCCAGCTTAAACAACAATTATCTCAGTTTGCTAGAGTAACATTTAGTTCACTTCTTTGGTGTGCGCTCAAGTGTCGTGCACGGTCTGTCTTTCATTCTCCTTTGAAACACATCTACACATCCTTGGATATAACAGATATTTTAGGTAGCTAAGATTTTGCAAAGTCGTTTTCTTTGCCGTAACATTCTCAGATGAGTGGGTGATTTTTATACACGAAAGACATTAAATTGAAATAAAGTGTATTAATCTAATCCTGAACTTACTATGTTATACAGTTTGTATTCATAATTTAAGCATTGGCGTATTGAAGGTTTACTATATGTTTGTGTATGACAATAAACTTTTAGGGTGGGCGTTACTCGAAAATGTCATATGGATTTTGTATTTACATGTCAAATGAATAGATTTACAGATGTGATAGTGTTTCAAAGGCTAAGCGTAGGTGCATTCTTACACGTGAACGTATGAAAAGAAGCCGTTGAAAGGTTGTGCTCAGTTAATAAGATCTAGAAAATTCTACTGTCTCGTTAATAAAAATATTGTAGCTTAATATGAATAAGTCGATTTGTTAAATTTCAAGTAGAAGTGAAAATGTGAATGAATTTCATGTTCAATAATCATTGTTAAAACTCTAATAATTTGTTTATTTACTACGGTTTCCCAACAATTGTTACAGTGGTAATACAGTAAGGTTAACAAACAATTAAATTTATTGTTATACTGCTCAACTAATTGTAGGAAAACAAATACTGAGTGTATACCTTGCAACATGACTTATTTGTAGAGTGATAATGGCTAAGGAAAAGCACACAAATTTATTGGTTACCATTTGCTTGAAATTATATTATCTCATAATTATACACCATATTTTTGTTGTTGCAGCCTTTACGTGAAAGCTGTAATATTTTACGTATAATGAAATGTTATTCTTTATAAGAACTGGCGTAAAAATATACTCAGTCTTCGAGTTATAGCCAAGTCGTAATTGAGTCTATAAATTAACAAACAAAACCAACAAGTGCTCTGATTTGCGGCCATTATTCTTATTTTTATTCATTCTGACTAAACTTCCAGCAACTTTTCTTCTACAGGAATAAAAAATATACGAGTAAGTCATTAAAAGTACATCCGCAGGCAATTCTGTCTGTGAGATCTCTTAAAGTATTATAAAATTCTAAAAGGTAAAATATGTTATTTTTAACTCTATTCCTTAGTATGTTAAGTTGATTGTCGGTTGAAGGAACACTCACTTTCTGCTGACACTTTAAGTTTTCAAAGAAAACTATCAAGGTATACTGTTGAAGTTTTGGTTTAAAAAAAAGATATGATTTATTTTCAGTCGCTGACAGTTGTTGTTACAGCAATATATTTTACCATCCCGTGACTTTTTTATTTACGATTTTTATTTTAGCGATCTAAGTCCAAAAGAGTGCTAAAGACAAATTGCTTACCTTCAAAGTTTTAGTTGTAAGAACTGCGGATTACCGTTAATAAAAACGTCATCTTACTTCACAATAGATTTATAAGTGTTATGAATAGCAATAGCTACAAGTTCGCATCTGTCGGCGACTGTAATAGGACGTTTTAAGTCAACTTGAATGATTATTAGTGTAAAGACAAAAACACATTTAGTTTATGTTACCACGATATATATTTGAGTGATATTTTTTAACCAGTAGGTAATTATTACATAAAATACAAAATCACTATCACAGTTTTAACAGTGGGTTGTTCTGAGTATAATGAAATTAAATCTGTTTCCTAGTATTTTAGACTTGCAAATTAAAGCATTTTAATATCTTCCATTTCAATTTGTCTTCAAGACGGGAAATCTTTTTGGGGTAACACTTGTAATGTAACTTCACTATATGTTAAAGCTATGACTTTGGGGCATGGTAAATGCTAGTTTCAGTAATAGTAAAATTCTGGCTCAGCTGACATTTAGGACAGTAAAAATGTGGACGAAGCTGGTTCATATTACATTGCCAAGCAACCCAGCAACCAACCTTAGTAGGTATGGTGGCAATATGGTTTAATCAATGGCACACTGATTCAACTTTTGAACTTTTCCAAAACCCGGAGGTAACCTTTCGGAATAATGGCAGACTTCACTTGCTTTTGAACACATTCTCAAACTGTTTTCCATTTTGTTGTTTTTGGGAACCAATTGCGTTATCCAAAATTATAATTGTATTTATTTAATAAGATACTATACTATAGTCCTTTTCTATGTGGTGACACCAATGACATGATTATTGTTATTATTTGTGGCAGGATCCACAACGAAATATAATTTCAGAATTGTTCACATAATTCTGAATGTGTAAATGAGTTTAACGTCACTGTTCGTGTCAAGCACAGCAATGTATGGCGGCAGCATTTGGTAAAATTCGCAACAAAGGCTTCTCGTTTCTCGTCCTTATTTCCTACATACAACAACATAGCTTAGTGGACCACATTATATTACATCAGTATTCCCTGTGTCCGGTCTGCTTACAAACACAAATCATTTGCACAAACATTCAGCTTGATCTAGACTGAGTGGCGTAAGCCATACAAATTGTAATGGGGATGCAAACCCTGCGCCACATTGGGCTTATGGCGATATGCAAAATTTGTCTCGTCATTTACCTTGTATCTGATTTTCTTTGTTGTTCTGTATAACACAGATTTGATTGTTGATTTCGTAACAACAGATTAGATTTCAAATGGCAAGTAAGGCGGGTAAATCGTATAATAGTAGGTAAAGTATTTTGGCTTAGTCATTCCATTGTAAGTCACCAGCTGATTCGTGTACTCTAAGCTTTCAAGCTTTATTTTATCACACGTATAAGGATAGATTGTTTATCTATCCATATTTTAATGACATTTTCTGTGCATTCTTTGTGTCAGTTGGTGTTAAACATCAAGCCAGCCGCTTATAACACTTCTTCTAAATCTAAATCACAATAAAGTACATTACACACACATACTACACTATTTGTTTAACTATTTATAATATATATTTATGCAAGTATATCATGTTTGACATAATTAAATTACTAGTATATCTCCCCTACACCACAGATTACTAAATAGTTACTACCTACACTATACAATACACCTACTTCTTCATCTCTGCTCCACTCTAAGGTAGACTGGTAGATAATGCCCATGGCATTAAGTCCGCTTATATATACTCTGTGTATATGAAGTTTTAAATAAATAAATAAAATAATATGTACGCTACAAATTCTACTACCCAGCCAACATTCGAACCTTTTATAGAATTTGTTCCCTTCGACAGGCTATTCAAAAAATAAATTTCCAAACGATGTTATTCATATGTCAAATGTTTGATAGAACTATTATCCCTAGGTAAATCCAACATAATAGACTAACATGATGGTTTCGTCTGCGTATACCCTCATTTATATACTTTATAGAAAATATTTTACCGCCGAGTCCGATTTCTATTGTATAACAATATGTCAGACTTAGTAATACCTTACATAAATCATTTGATAATATTTTGTTTGGATTTTATGTAATCTTTTTGATAAATCTTTTTGTCATGAGTAGAACTAACCTATCATTGTACTTATGACATAATCTTCTAAATGTGAACGAAGTGTTTTAAAGAAATCCTCAGAAGTAATTCATCTAATGGTAAATTAAAAAAATATCTTCTACTGGAGTGTAATGTTGCGTATGACGTATTAAGTCATACGCATTCATGGAGTTTATACGGCAGCCGAATATTTGTGTATGACTTATATTTTGTGTAACATAATTTTATTGGCCTAAATACTATATAATAATCGATGCGCTATCATAGCGACCGGCAGCCATTAACGTCGTAAATCTCTATTATTATTATATGATATTTCAGGATCTAATTACTGATGGCATTTTTTATGCATTTTCCTGCAGGTTATGCTGCATAGGCTGTGTTAGCCCCATGCATGCCCATAAACGAAACATGTTTCTTATGCCGTATGTTACACGTTATAATCCTATAACGTGATGTCTGTTACAGTTTGATGACATATTTTTATTATTTATACAAAGCGGAATTCAAAACAACAACATCATTGAACTTGAAACTAACATCTCCATCATTATTAATCTTTGCTCAACTTGTCAACCATCGCGGCAGGGACCGCCCATGACCATGTGAAGGTCATCTTATATATCCCAGTATTTTCTGAGGCGTCATTACATACAGCTATTCTGCGTACACCCTTCATCAATCACTTAAGATCCGTTTATAGCCAGAAGTGAAAAAGGTTATTTGTATTGCCGATTATATCGCATACATTCTTTTTGTCTTATAAACTGTCACCATACTATAAAGGCTTTATATCGCGTAGTAGCTGCGCACTATATATCACATCCCATAAAGGTGAAATCAAAGGCTATTTTGCAAAACGAATTAGCGCGTTTAAACAAATTCTTTAATTTTATGATATCAGTGTAGTCGAGTTTTTGGTCGTGACTGTGTTAAGTTTTGTTTCTTTAATGAACGACGAAAGGCTTCCACTGTGTGGAAGGATATGTATTTATGAAATTACACTATCTAGCAATAGTCGAGTTCTACCAGCAAAAGTTACAGCAGATTCGAAACGTCAATATGGTTATGACTTATTATCAGACAAACAAAACAGAAATCCTACATGTTTTTTCATATTTAAAAATATGTCTCATCGACAAAAATAGAACCATACATACCAGTTCAATATTGTTTATTAACTATTCAATTAAGTGGTAACGTAAGCTATTGAATTTTTGCCTTTACAGTAGAAATGTATATTTACAGAAGAAATAAAGGTTTGATTTGGCTGTTATTGCAACAATTAATTTTTCATAGCGGATTAAATTACCAGTTTGTATTTGTTGAAACATTTTCAGTACATTTACATAATTGGTATATTCAAAAAATTGCCCATTGCCGATGTTTCGACTGTTTACAAATCGTAATTAAAATGTTGGTTTTGAGTTTACACTTTTGGTAATTAATTTATTGGGTATTTTGTGAGAGCTTCCAGATTGCAATTTTAAAAGGGTTAGGTTATAAAAAAATTATAAAATTGCGTGCTTTTTAAATGCATGTAATATTGTGTATGGCCCAGGTTATTCCAGGTGATTTGGCAAAGCTAAGTACGGTAAGGGTACTTACCCAGAGTTACGATGAGTAGATTTTGCATGGAGAAATCACAAAGTCAACTGTCTACATATTAGTCTCAGGACCAAAATCGCTAACCTACATTGAAGATTTTCAGGCGGCCAGAAAACCGACACTAAGTGATTAAATCAAAATGAATTTTGCTCCTTAAATTCCCCTAACACACATCAAAGCAAATCATACATTAAGTATTATCAAACAAATACTCATATTATAATAAATGTCGAATTTGGATTCGAAAACATTCAGTACAGAAAAAGACAAACAAGCAATTTTGTTACTGTCCTAAGTACGCTTCGTCACGAAAATCAATATGTTATATCTCATCCCATGTAGCGCTCATAGCGAGACTTGGCTTGCCGTTCCTAACAGATCGGCAAAGTTAAGCAACGCTAGCACAGGTTACCACTTGGATGGGTGACCGTGTGTGGCATTTTCATCTGAGCGCTACCGTGCTTCGGAGGGCACGTAAAGCTGTCGGTCCCGGCTCGTGTCTAAGGATATGGGTCGTTAGGCCATGTCGGAGGCCTTTGGGCGGTCTGAAAACTCCGACACCAGAGTTGGGCACACACTCACACGAAAAACAACAAACAAACAATCTCATCCCATTATTTTTAAGGGCAAGTCTCGTAGGAAAATTATAATTGATTCCCATCCAAATAATATATGAGAGATTTGTTTGTAAGAGAATAATATAACAGAAATCTTGCCCCCGACTTTGGGAGGTAAAAGTAACAAAATAAACAAAGACGTAACTAAATAATAAAATATATATATTAAGAAAATATTTCCTTGATTTATGTCAAGAAAATGAATTGGGCCGATTACTTATAGGTATGTCATAACATTCTGGCTGTCATTTCCAAAGTGGTTAGAGGAAGAAAAGGATGAGGAAGTAGAGAACATTTGGTAACGACAGTCATATTAAAGGATCACTTGGTACAAAGCAGGTTTGCTGCTACCAGTCGTAGATATAAATAACCTTATACGAGAAATGTGTCAAGAAATAATCAGAAATTGAAAGACTGTTGCCTGAAAATAAGTTATTGAGTTCGTAATGTAAACAAATTTTTGAAACGAAGATAAAAATCAAAATAAGACCGGCTTTGTTATCAAATAATAAACACATTAGAAGAATATATATATTATCATTTTAAACAAAATAACTACAGTAAGGACGCAAAACCAGATCACAGTAAAAATTTACATGATATTAAATTATGCACTCTAATATAAAAACGTATTTACAAACTTTCTATTCAATACTTTCGAACACAACCAACTTCCTAAATATACCGTAGACAAACCGATGAATATTCAGTTACATTTTAAACAAATGAACTGAAACGAAATAAAGGAAAACTGGACCATAACTAACATTACACAGCATATAATTGCTCGAGGCAAAATTTATTCAATATCTATAATAACGTGCCCAGAATCAAATAGAATTTTAATCGAGTTCGAGCCAAATAAATTTTGGTATTTTACGATTGTTACACCGTTCTGTAAATTATCGAGACATCGGCTGTTGGACAAATAAATAGAAGGGGGTATACAGTGCAATGTTTTTTTCTACGAAATAAAATATCTACGTGATGTTATTTCGGCCAGTTGTGATTTACAGCAATTTTGGCAAGCACTGCTCTTGCTTTGTGACAAAGAACTAGGAGTACCCTATGACATCTATAAATTGGTTTTGTCGTCGAAAAACGTTTTGCTGTTTGGCAAACGGTATTCTGTCGTCTACCATTAATTTCAACCAACATGGTCTTTATTAAGATTACTTTGGTTGGATCTTTAATTTGACTGCGCAAAGGATTTGAATAATAACAAAAACATGATTACAAAAATATACTGGTTTAATCAAAGTGTTGCTAGTCAATGCGATATAGATGAGCTTTCTGAATAGACGAGATAATATAAAATTGAATTGGAATAAGTTTTGCCTGATGGTTTATTCAATTTCTTACTTATAGCTTTGAAAAATTGCGGAAACGACTTCCACCACGAGAGTTGTAACAATATTCTTTTCAATTCCTTAAGTTGTTTTTATTTATTAAAAGAACATTCCAGAATGATTTCCGACCAGTTTCTAATGGCGCCGGTCGTAAAACTTTACGAATAAATTGTCTGGCATTCCACGAAACAACCTTCATTTTCGTTTAAAAAGTATTTGGTGTTACTTTTAGAGTTTAGATGTAAATTGTTATTTTTTGCTTAAAGTTCCGTCATGAAATTTTCAGAATGTCGTTACAGTAAAGCCTAATGTTGGTATTAATTGAGGTTTTAGCTTTCGTACTCATCATTATTCCTGTTACGGAATATGATGTGAAAATGTTAAATAGGCAAGTTTTAATCAAATGCCGAAACATGTTAAAGCTGGGTTTGACGATTCCCAGAAATATGTTGACATTAAAGAGCTGTGAAATTAAAGCACGCCGTATACCCCTTACCTACCTTTTGGTAAAATTTTCTGTATGTCGGACCCTAATTCGTAATGCTTATCATAAAGTTTCATTACATAACATTTTTTATTACTTTAGGTTTCGGTCCTACATGTAACTATGACATTAAAATGTAAATAAGCGTTATTTACAGTGTAAATAGATAAACGAATTGTAGGTAGTTATCATTGAAACTTCTGGGAGATAGCGGAGTTCGGAATTGTTTTTGTTACTGATATTAATTTGAATTATCTTGATATTAAAGAAAAACAGTTCGACTGATTGCTATTTAGAATTGTCGGCGTTTTGAGAATTACGTACTTGTAGTGAAAAGCTAATAAGCTTTTATTTAATTTAATTGTTATGATTGTCTTACAATGTATTTTGATGACTGTTGCGTATTCGTTTTAATTGCTTTATATAAAAACGCTATTATATTTCATTATTAACGCTACGCAGAAACAAATATTATTAAGTTTAGTGTGTTGATGTTTAATTTTGAACTTGATTGAATGTTGATCAATTATTGAAATGTAATGAGGTTATTTTATATATTTGTTAAAATCACAACGCTTTTTATCGTTACATGTAAATGTTATTTCTAATGATTGTAGTTCGTTGAAATATTTCGACAATAATCATAATTGTGTTCGGTTTAACAATGTTTCTATAGTCGGACTATGTTTTCTATACTGTCTAGACACAATTTGATTTGTTTTTAATACTATTTTCCACGGATCGCATACTGTATTAACAGTACGATATTTTGCTGGAGTTGCGAGTTATTAAATATTTATTCGCCAAAACCTACGAGAAATATATGTATATTCGAAATAAAAAAACAGTGAGAATCAATCTATGAGAAATTTTCTAATTTTATGAGTACCAACTTATTGAATTTTGTTTTCTTGAAAATATCATTGTATACAGTCATAACTTATGAACAACTCTATACAAAAGAGAAATAAAGGAACAAAGGAAAATTGTCTAAATAACAACAACTAAGCAAAATATTCTTCACAGTTGTAATATTTTAGCGAACTACCATTTCTGTGAATGTCTAAGTATTTTGTAATAATTTTCTGAGTTGCTTCAAGTTAGTTCAAGACGTGTACGTATTCTATTTCAAACCTTGAGACTTGAAGATACTATTCTATTTTATATCTTATTGTCTGAATTATTTCTGAAACAATAATAACAAATTGGTCAAACAAGCAGAAACAATTGGACTACTTGATCTGCAGAATTGTTAGTTTTGATGGCTCTTTATTTATGTTGGTCATCACGACAGTAAAACGTCTTTTGTTCAATAAAATTTTGTGGTTTTGTTCGACTATTGTATAGTATGTAAAAAGATTATGGACGCTCCAGAATTAAAGCCTAAACAACTACAAAGGATCATGGGCATTTTTGTACGAGAGCTGGGCGTAAAACCAACAGAAATAAAATGTGTTGTAATTTACTTTATTGTACTTCTAAATACCCCCTATATACTTGTTAACCCGAATATCGACCGGGTATCACTGCTAAAAAATCCCAAAGATTGGTTAAATAAAACACACATATTTGTTAAAATCTACTATATATTGACACCTTTTATTTAAATATCAATGGTTATCAGCAACTATAACATCTAATAAATGTTCTGCGGGTGCAATGAAAGGCTCGTGCCGTTCTAACCCTTAAAATCACAAAACTGAAACTATGTGGGCACAACTTGCTACTGTTCTTCTGCCTGTTAAGCAAGTACAGTAATGCTCAACTATCGCATTTCTACCGATTTGGTCCTTATCGATCAAAATGTAACTATTATATGTGCGCGATCTGACATGCCGCGACTGTTGACTTTTAATTCGAAGAAACCACACATTAGTTTGCAGAATATTACATCTGTTTAAGAGGTGGATATACGCCGTTGACCTTGCTCGTACTACTGGTTAGTTGTCCACGCGAGATTTGCGAGTATCGGTGACGTAAAAAACCCTTAGAAAATAATAAGTAATGTTATTTGCAAAAATAAGCTGAAGGTTCCCTTGGTGTTCTAATATATAAGAGGCTGATTCAATTTAAACAATCTTATGATTGATAGATTAGGAGAAAAAAGGTAATAACTACAAAAACAGAGGTTACTTTGCATATTTTATTCAGATATTTATTTTAGGATTTGGTACCGAAGAGAAAATGCTTTATATGATGTAGATTAAGACATATTTTTTTGGATTTTTTTTCAACAATTACGGAGAAAAACGGTTTTAATTTACCCCTAATGACGCCCAATTCACATATGTCCTCACCTTAAATCATCTAACGACTCCTCTCTATATAATTCAATTAAATATGAATAACGAATTAACGACTGACGCGGATTGCCCGGCCTGCCCGCACGCTTGTTTTTTGGTCGGCGCCTGAGTAAGAGATAAGTTAGAAAGGGATGGAATGTAGTAATTCCGTTAGGTTACCAACCAATAGATTGGTTTTATTGGCCTAGCTCTGCACAACATCGTGTCGTGTTATCTCCGTTGTATTAGCGATTGTTTTGGATTCTATAAAAAATACGTTTGAACATCACTGAATATCTCTGCTCACCGGTTGTTTGGGTGATTGCCGTCATAGTATAAAATTAAGTAATGGTCATTAGCTTTCACATAAAATATATTTTAAAGCTGTTGGTTTTACGCCCATTTTGACCGTGACCCTTTTCATGTTTGATGGAATCGGTATACTAGTACAATCGAGCCATAGTACCATCAGCATCGCAAAAAAACGGAATCAAAGAAGGAGTTTCTTGCAGTCATGGATCTATGTTTGTGCAGATTAAGTAACCAACTAAACTATCAGCCTTTAGAAAATTTGTAGTTTGAGGTGATCTACTGTTTGAAATTCGTTGTCTCCCAGACTAGTAATATTAAAATCAATGTATTAAATGCGTGTATTAATAATTTAATAATTCCCTGTAATATATTGGTACGGTTGTGACGGCTGCCGTTAATTTTTTTACCTAGTACCTATTTGTTATTTTTATTATAAATGTTATTAAAATGTCGAAATATGAAAAGATGAAGTTGGAAATGTAACGCAGTTGCTATAATTCTGAAACTTTGCGATTTGTTCGTATTGCAAACTGTTGTTCAAGTGATCTTAATCGCGTCAGCTCGTCAATCACGGCCTACCCGTGACTGCGATCGATGTAAACTTTATGTAGCGTTGGAATAAAAAGAGGTTATATACTTTACTAGACGTCGCCAGCGGCTTCGCCCGCGTAAATTATACAAATAAACCTTCCTATTGAATCATTCTATCTATAAAAAAAGCGCATTAACATCCTTTTCGTAATTTTTAAGATTTAAGCATACATAGGGACAGACAGACAGAAGACAAACTTAGTTTTATACTATGTAGTGAAAGTACGTTAGTTACAGCGATTAAGTTAAATAACATTGTATGGACATCTTGTAAAAATTGTAACAATCTGAAACGGTGTTACTCATCATCATCAGCCTTTATCAGTCCACTACTGGACTAGGCCTCTCCTTTGAAAGGAGGAATTGGCCTACTATACCACGCTGGAACGGTGTTACTACTTAATTGAAAAAAGAAAAACTTTTTTATCGCTAATGGAATAATTTTAGTACTTGTTTTCAATTGTTTCCGCATCGTAATTAGGTTATGGGATTATTTTGCTTTCTAACAAAATAAATTAAAAAAATAAGATGTATGACAAATATTATTCAAATTATTGCTACGTTTCAATGGTACGAGGCAATATTAATTTCTCAGAGTATTACATTCTCTAGTTTTGCTGTAACAAATTAATTGGTTTTAGGATATTTTATATTAATTTTCATCTGTATACCAACCCTTTGAAAACATTTTTGTTTGTTAAAATAAGAAAAAAAATTCTAGTGTCCCTAATAAATTGGCTACGGATAGCAAAAAGCAGAGATGAACCGTATTATGTATACATTTGAACATTCATTATTTTTGAAAAGTTTTCATTACAGCTTCATCAAATTTTCGTATCTACGTCTTGTGTTTTGCTAAGAAACTTGTAGTTCCGTAGCAAAACACGATGGATAGTTTCGGAACGCTTTTTGCTCTCGTCAAAGGCCGCTTCATATGGCAGCTGGCTTAAATTGAGACGCTTCAGATTGTTACTATGTTTCATAGTGTAATCTTTTTGTACAATGTTGTTTATCAGTGTAAAAAAATATTGTACACATGTAAGAATAACGGCACATCTGCGTAACCTACCGAGCGGAAGATTCAGTTGCATACACTCGTAGTGAAATAATCGCCTATGACACGTCAGCGACCATTACGTCGCGTTCGGCATGGCGCCGAACCCTTCGTCTAGCGTCACATCGACATGTCACGCGACCGAATGTTGACCGCCGCCGTCACGTAATACTGACTGTTCAGTACGTTTGGTGTGTCATGTCACTAGGTCTTAGTACTTGAATAACCAAATACTACGACCTAGTTCAGTCATTAATGGTTCGGCGTGGAACGGTAGCAGATGTGTCGCTACGCTAAACGTCAAGTGTGGCGTGGAAACCAGATAGAGCCAGAAATGTATGAGGCATTTGAGCATTGTCTAAGGAGAAAATTCAGCTATAGTATCACTTTGAAATCCTAACCTCGTGCAAGTGATTTTATGGTCTGACATTGTAGCTGCCTCACTTAATTATATCTGGAGGATACGCACCGTGAATTCTGTCGCTCTTTCTCTCTAACGTAAATTATTGTAAGCAAGAAAGGGACCGCATAATTACATTGTGCGCGGTATATTTCAATATTTGTTTTTAATAACGGCAGTCTGTCAAATAAAGCATTTACAAGAATGTGACGTTTAATTAAAATCATATTTACTCCTGTGTATTTTAGTTGTGATTTTGATTTGAAATGAAGAAATCATTATCATGTGATTTGTTTTTTAGAGTGGTGCGCTGCTTTCTTATTATTTATTTCTAATTTAAATTAAGGGCTTAGAAAACATAGCTCGTATTGAGAAAGGAAAAATTCTAAAACATTTATCTGGACATCATGATCTGACCTAAATATAAACTGTCCAACTGCTGGTCATGTCTTCTCACTGCGAGAAAGGTAAGGCCATTGTCGATAATATTTATAAACTTAATAACCTTTCGCATTCCACTGCGAGACCTAAGCTATTCTTAATTTTCTTTCCAGTATCAACATGAGTAAATAAGACGATTTGGTGAAGAGAAAAATATTAATCAAATTAAAACTCATTTATTCATAAAGGTTACGAAAGAAACACCTATGACCGTCCATTAAAATTTAATAATTTATTCACGCTGTGAATAATTGTTTTTTCGGGATGGTAGGGTATGAGAAGAGCCTGGAGGAAATAATTTTAGAGTGAAACAAATGATTTAAAGGAAAAAACAATTCCACAATGTACAAAGTATCCAATAATACTATAGGACAAAAATAGCTTTTCAGTAAACAAACAATTATTCACAGCGTGAATAAATTATTGAATTTTAATCTTGCTTATTTGTTCAAAAGACCATAGGATTAATATTATTTGTTTATCATTATAGTAATTATAGCTATTGTGAAAACACCGTGGTTAATATTTAAAGTATATTAACAATTATATTGGTCTTAATTGTGGTATTTTAATAATTAATTTGGTTTTAATTTTACTTAATGCTATGGATAAGTAGGTACTTGCAATTCGATGATACAATTGGACTTCATGGCAGTTGAATTGTTAGATAATATGTTTGAATGTTACATCAATCGTAATCTATTGTTAAACAATAAGGATCAATTGTTAAACAATAAGGGAAATTCTTGTATTTTGACAGACACTGACACTGTATTTTGAACGAAATGCGATATGATTTTGAATTGACTTACAACTGGTATCTATTCTGCTTTACCTAATATCTTTAGTGTCTAATTTGACACACATTGTTCGACGTTGACTCACAGTTCGACTCTTGCACAATCAACGCGCGTCGCATATCACTCAAGTGACAGTTAAGTTAAGAGAATACCATTTATGACGTAAGTATGACACATCGAAACTGCATTTTGAACTAACATAATTACAAAAATTGGCCCTCCGCGTAAAGATTCTAGATGACCTGCAACGATTGACATAGATCTTCATTGCAGGCAGCATGGACAGCTTCACGAACTCTCCTTAGGATCCGTGCCTTGGAGAGCACGTAAACATTAGGTAGTAGGCACGATTGACACAGGCATAAGCACATAGTGTCATAGTCCTTCGCGAAGCGATAAGACAGAAGGAGTCTTTAAAATTACGGTACAAGTTCATTATCTTTTAGATAAAAAAACATTGATTGAATCATCGCTTGTATTCGAATAGAACGCAGCTGTATCCAAGATTCAGGGCTATAAATTTCCCGTTTGGTAAATTACTAGTTTATTCTATGCACTGATCGACATTATAAAAAGGGTCTTGGAAATTCAGATAGGTATAGGTAAATATTCACTATATTGGCACTTTTAGTCTTATATCAGATACACAACAACTCACAAAATATCAGCCATTTTAATATAATGTCCTCATTAATATGCGAGCTATGTTTAACGTCAATGACAGCCTGTCAACACGTATATTTTGATTTAAAAGTGAACGCATCGCTCTATTTACACTTGTAATGTATTAATACCAATTATTATTAATTAAAAGTAAGGCAGCAGTGTGGTTTATAATATGGAAAAGAATAAACGTTTAACTGGGATGTAATTTGTTTTATTAGATTTTTTAGAATTTTTGTCCCTTTTACTCTTATTTAATTGATTCGAGTGAGACGGAGGAGCAGGATGTACAATTTCAGAAGTTGGAAATGTTAACTTTATATATTGACTGATTTTTTTGTCTAGTGGTAAATATTTCTTACATGTAAGTCGGAGGTTGTGGGTTCAATACCCACCGAGGATAATGATTCGCTATTATTATTTTCTTTCTATTCTGCGTCTTGGTGCAACTAATCTATTTTTGTGATAATTTGGATTTCAAAACAACTTACAATGGAAAATTTATGAAAAAAAATTTTCATTCTCCAAATAATTTTACGTCCTTATCGAACAGACACCGTTTTGCACAAAAAGGTAATGACCAAAAATACCTAAAGATTTGACTGCCTATTGACCCTGCAGTAAAAAATATAGAAATACTCCATAAGAAATCTATCTCGCTACATAAAGGCCTTTCCCATAAATATAAATTGAAGTAACGGTCGATCAAAGATATTGCGTGCTGCTCATGGGATCTATAACAAGAATTGCGTGCAATTTTTGTCATAGTTCCCATGACGATCCTGTTACCCTGTGGCGTAGCGAGGGGTATCGACTACCATGCCGAAAGTCGCGGGTTCGATTATCTCTCAAGTCAAACATTTGTGTGCGTGAATACGGATGTAAATTTTATTTGGGTGTTTCTATGTTTAATATTTTATTTATTAATTTATTTTATTTATTTATAGACTCACGCCTGTATCCCCGAAGGGGTAGGCAGAGGTGTAATATTACTTACACCCACATTTCGCCATGAATTTTTAGGTCCCACGTAATAGGGGGCGAGCCTATTTCCGTTCCTGGCACATTACCAGACTCCGTGCTGCTACTGAGAATTTCATAACGGAAAAACCCAATAACACTTTGCCCGACCCGGGAGTCGAACCCGAGCCCTCCCAATCCCACGCGCACATTTATGCCACGAGATCAACGGGGCATGTATGTATTTATAAAAGAAAAGTGCATATGGTATGCCGTGTGGTTGACGGCATAGAATACAAGTGTCACCATCCCCTATCTTCCCGTGGGTATCGTAAAAGGCGACTAAGGGATAACACGATGCAAATACCATCTTTGCGTAGAGACGGAAAACTCGATATCAAACCCTCGACTGCCTCGTTGGTCTCGCGGCATAAATGTGCGCGTGGGATCGGGAGGTCCCGGGTTCGATTTCTGGGTCGGGCAGTGCTATTGGGTTTTTCTGTCACGAAATTCTCAGTAGCAGCACGGAGTCTGGAAATGTGCCCGGTACGGCAATAGGCTCGCCCCTTGTTACGTGGGACTAAAGTATATCTGGCGAAAAGTGGGTGTAGAAATACACCTCTGCCTACCCCTTTGGGGATAAAAGGCGTGACGATATGTATGTATGTATGTAAAAGTGCATATGGTTGTTTATCTATTGTCTAGTACCCCTCGTACAAATTCTTAGTTTAAGACTAGATGGTTTGGTGTGTATGTGGTAGAATATTATTATTATGCTTTCCTCGTATTGGTAACATTCAGTCTTGTGAAGCTGATCCGCTGATGATCTCTACATGGTAAGTATAATTTATTATTTATAGAATTATATAAAACCTATTCCCTGTCTGATTAATCACATATGATTTATAACAACTTATTTTCTATTATTTATTTTTGGACAGAGAAGTAAATAAATCTAATATCTATCTCTGTCTACACTACTATCAGGTTGTTTGAGAGACTTTCCATAACGACTGACCCTAACTTCATGATAATTGAGACAGACAATTTTACATAACATATTTCGCGTGAAGAGGTGTAAGTAACTTTTAGTGTCTAAACACCGTAAACGTACGCGACCGTAGTTCCGCGGCTGATTTTACGTTGCGATGTATTCGGCAGATATGACACACCATGAAAATTTATGACGAACTTATGCTCGTGCTACGAACTACGCATGTGCGCTACTACTAGAAAAGTTGCCGCTGAACTTACGCCTAACCGAAGTTACGTTGTACGCTATAACGCAACGTAATTTTTTTTATAATGTGTCGTCAGTAATTCAAATAGCATTACAGGCGTAATCTTGCTGAACTTCGGTCGCGTCACTTCGGCATAGTGTGTTTGGACACTAAGTGATGGGTTAGCCATCGATAAAAGGATGACAAACGTACCTTGTGAATCTATATATTCGCGGTTGATGAACGCTCAAACTAAAATAGTGCTAGCGATGAAGACATTGGTCTCGTCGTCATGGTAAGTATGATTTTTGACTTGCAGTACCTGATTGTTACAAACACTTAGATATCAAAAGTTAGTTATAATAGTCAAGGTGGTCGCCACTACTACGCTTTATCAAGTTTGTGGTTTATATGTTACGAAACCTAGCCAGCAAGGTGAAGTGACGATATACGCAAACTGGCTAGCAATGGCTGGACCCGAAAAGCCAAAAATCGAGCTTAGTGGCGTGCCATTTGAGAGTCCTCTATGCAGCAGTTGACTTTGGCAGGCTGATGAAAATGATGATGATGAGCATGAAACCACAAAATACAACCATTACTCACACCATGGAATCATCATCGTCATCAGAAAATTAAACTACTAACCATTCAAAAAGTTTCACGTCAATTCCAGAAGAGCTTAAAGATTATATTCGAAGAATCCAAAACATTTTCTACATGTTTTATTCAGAAATCGAAAGCTGAATACTTCGTATTCAATGTTTATAGGTTTTATTCAGAGATGTGCAAGCTTGCATCCTCCTATTAGTCGCTTTTGTGGAGTAGACACTGCAAAACTCTATAGTAAAATTAAGGCTCATGCTTTTATCGACATAGCAATCAATCAAAGTACATATTTTGCATAAGGTGCATTGTATTTCTATGAAGCTTATGAACTTACTATCAGCCTACACAAAAATGTGAAAGTTTGCGAGTGTGTATGGATGGATCAAAGTGTATTATATATACCCGTTCATGCAAAACTGTTTAACAGGTTTTGATGAAACTTATAAATTAATTATCTTTCGTCGTAAGAACTGACAAACCAGTAGGCGTGGCTGTGGGTGAAATCTAATCTTAATATATAAAATCCTTGCGTAACTTACTGACTGACAGACACGCTACAGCAGAAATTATTGGGTGCAAGAAGCTGAAATTTGACATGTATGTTCCTTGGGGACCGTAGGGGTGCACTAAGAAGGGATTTCCCTAAATTCCCAGGGGATCAGCCATAACGGGTAAATTAAAAAAAAATGCAGGCGTAGCTGCTGGCGTCCTCTAGTATTTCTATAAATACTAGATTCTGTTTTGGCAGAGTTCCTATCTTCGATAAAATATAGGCGCAGACATCGTAGATAACTCGTTATGTAGACTAGACAGGCGTATTGCAAACATTTAGGCCTGAATCAATATCTGACAAGCAGGAAGTGGTGAAAATATATGCTCTTATTCAGCAATGTGCTACTTTCATATAATTCTATTGAAATTTGGTCTTTGATACGTAAAAGGGTCCTTTATATTTCAAAACTTTTGCGCTATTTGGGCGCTAGTATAAACTTGTTGAAAATTACCTTAAAATATAATAGGTCATTGCATATATTACGGAATGCCTTATATGTAGGTATTGTAGGTCATGTTAATTTATTTTTTTATATATTTTTATATTTATTTTTATAAATGTCTGCAGAACTAGATTTCATGCTTAATGAAATTTATTAACTTCTAGAACCACCAAGAATACCTCGTTTTGAAAGCAGTATTCAATAGAATACTGCTTTCCAAACAAGTTTTCTTTTATGCAAAACCTTGCATCTTTCATTATTATTGGAGAATGAGATGAAAATGTACCACATTTTAACGAAGTATCAACCTAAATTAGCATTAGCAATAAGCAGAGTTATTGTGGCTTTCAGTGGTGATTTCTTCAACTTAATTATCTTCAGCTGTTTCTAGATTTATTTGTCTTTCCCTTATCTTGTCTTCAATTCGTTTTGGAAGTGAAATCTGATGATGAAGTAATTATTAAGTTACACGTGCCGTTAAATAACCGAAAAAAAACACCCGATTGGATTGGAGAGGGAGAGAAAGTATGGTGTAGAAAGGAACCTCTTACCTTGCACGGCAATCTTCTTCTTCTCAGAAGGGCAGTCTCCTGGTGTTTTCGAGATGAAGCTGCTTGAATCATTACACAACACTATTCGTTTCACTTTCACTCGCGAGCGGGTTTGTTAGGTTTTCTTTGGTTGTAAGCGGTAATAATTATATATGGCGGTGCGGTGCGGTGCGGTATGGCGGACACGTTCTCAGCGTCTCGAATCTTCTGTGTCGCCGTTGAGCAAGGCGGCCAATAGCGAGGTGTTTTGGGAGGGGATTCATGAAAACGATCGCTCGGATTAGCCGAGCAGCGACGAACCATTGACGTTGACAGAATTAACTAGCAAGGGAAAAGTTAGATGGCGCTACCATATCCCCCCGGCCCTAAAGGGTTGCCTTTAAAAAAATAAATAAAATTAAACTTAGCTATGTTGGGTGTACTACCGCAGAACCCATCAATAGGCTAAGAGAGCGATATGATAATAAAATTAATCTAAATTAACTTTAGCGAAAACTACAAACGCAATAACAGCGAAAACTACTAACTAAATACTTAAACTAAGAGGTAGATCCAACTTCAGGCTAGATCTCACTGAGTTGGAAGCGGACAGAGACGTACAACAGGGCGCACGTAGCTCCCCTTAGCGGTTTTCACGGTAACAACGCGGGTTGTACCGTCTTTGGAAGTATGCAATTTCTCTACGATGGCTAACGGCCATGAAAGCGTCGGACCATTATCATGTATTATGACGACCAACGTACCCTCCTGTATAGGGGATGCAGGACTATTCTACTTGGATCTAGCCTGAAGCTGGTGTAGATATTCCGCACACCAGCGCCGCCAGAACGACTGCACGAGTTTATCCAGCAGAGTATGTCTCTGGAGCAAGCTTGAAGAGTCTGCTTCAGGAGCCGGAAATGACGATAATGGCACTGTGTTCAGAAAATGTGCAGGGCTTAACGCGGACGGTTCTGCAGGGTCGCTACTCAATGCCGTGAGCGGACGCGAGTTGATCAGTGCCTCGACTTGTGCAAGGACAGTTAAAAGCTCTTCGTAAGAGAGGATCTGTTGACCTATAACTTTGAAGAGATGCGTTTTAATTACTTTGACCATGCTTTCCCAACATCCACCGAAATGTGGTGATGCTGGTGGAATAAACTTCCAGTCAATATGATTTATGTAAAGTTCTTCCTGAAGACGAGTACGATATTCTTCCCTGAGAAACTTATAAAGGTCGCGTAAATAAGAGCTTGCGCCCACAAAACAAGTGCCGTTATCCGTGTACAAACACTGTATAGGGCCGCGCCGTGAGAGAAATCGTTTAAGGGCTGCCAGGAATGACACCGTGCTTAAATCTGTCACAACTTCAATATGCGTAGCGCGCGTTGTTAAGCATATAAAAATACATAGCCAGGCTTTACGGCTTTTAACACCTCGACCACGCACTGGCGTATACTGCAGTGGTCCTGCGTAATCACAACCGGTGTGTGTAAACGCTTTAGCAACCTGGTTGACACGCTGGCTAGGGAGATCGGCCATGGGAGGGAAAGTCGGACGCGGACGAAATTTGAAACAGACGTTACATTTATGTATTCTGTGACGAATTATTCGTCGAGCGGCTAAAATCCAATACTTATGCCTAAGTAAGGACATAAGCAACTCTGGACCGGCATGGAGGTGCTTCTTGTGATAAAAATCAACAAGAAGGTCGACAACATGATCATGTCGCGGCAGAATGCAAGGATGTTTGTAGTTATAAGGTTCATCCGAATTTGACAGACGACCCCCAACGCGTATGACGCCGTGTTCATCGAGAAACGGCTTGAGTCTAAGGATAGCAGGAGAACAAGGTACATTGTCTTTCAAATTTTGAATGTCGTTACTAAAATGAACAGCCTGTACAGCTCGTAGTAACTCACATTCTGCGAATTTGATATCAGTACTTGATACAAAAGTCTCATTAGGTAGGTGCCTAAGAAACCTATAGACATAAACGATGGCGCGGAGTAACTTAGACCACGATGACATGCGTAGTGCGAGTGCATAGATGGGAGACTCCGCAACCTCAGCAATCACGGGATAAGAAACAGACTTCCGTTCGGGTACATCTTCGTCTTCTGCACCGTGGTCAAAGGGTTGCATGGGCCATTCTGACGGATCATGGGAAATCCAAGAAGGTCCACGATGCCACAATGGATGATGCAGAAGATTAAGTGGAGTGACACCACGAGACAAGCAATCTGCGGGGTTCTCAATACCCGCGACGTGATTGAAACAAGTAGCAGGGACCAGTTCAATCAATTTGCTAACGCGGTTGGCGACAAAAATCTGCCAGCGATGAGGAGAAGAATGAATCTAAGCGAGCACTTCTTTGGAGTCTGAAAATGCGTATATTTTATTAATGGGGTAGTGGGGCAAAACTGTGTCTTGAACCTTGCGGAGCAACTGAGACAGCAGAAGGGCCGCGCACAACTCCAGTCTCGCAACCGAAATGGTTTTAACAGGCGAGACCTTAGACTTGGCACAAACTAACTGCACCGAGTAGTTAGAACCAATGCGGACTTGCAGATAAGATTCCGCCGTAAGCACGCTCGCTGGCGTCAGCGAAACCTATTAAGTTGATGGTACATCCATCTACCAACCCAAGATGACGCGGAATAGTAACTTGATTGAGCGCGGTAAGCTCAATACAAACCTGGCCCCAAGCGGCGACAATATGGTCAGGGGGTGTTTCATCCCACTCACACTTTGATAGCCAAAGCTTTTTGATCAAGAGCTTGGCGTACAAAATTGTGGGAGCCACAAAACCCATTATGTCCCATAGTCGAGCCACTGTGGACAGCATAGTGCGTTTGGTGCACTTATCATCTGGTGGTGAGACGTCAAACCGAAAACTATCGCAGGATTTGTCCCAGCGTAAACCGAGAACCTTATGCGGTACAGACTTCTCAAACTCAATGTCTGGAGAAGCTTTATGAGAATCTGGTATGCGTGCGAGAACCTCCTTAGAGTTGCTTGTCCATTTGACAAGATCAAACTGGCCTCGCTTGAAAAGCTGGATAAGCTCTTCACAAAGCGAAATTGCTAGCGGAGCAGATATGACACTACAGGCAATGTTATTCATATACAAAGCGGAAGTAGCAACAGCCGCTGCGGCGGGAAAGTGATCGCCTTCATCAGCGATCAACTGGCGAACAACTCGTAACGCGTGATATGGGCTAGACTTGAGTCCAAAACAAACACGATTGAACTGATACACAGATAAAGGTTCTTTCTTGTCCAAATGATAAAAGATCCGTTGAAATCTACGGTCAGATTCGCGAACGCCGATATTGAGAAACATTTGGCGGCAATCAGCTGACAGAGCGATTTGGAAAAGACGAAACTTTATTATGATGTTAAATAAATCAACCTGTAGATTGGGGCCGGCATGCAAAATGACCCGATGTAGTCTTAGAACTAGCATCTAAAACCACGCGAAGTCTAGTAAAGGTTTTATCTTCGCGAACTACGCCGTGATGCGGGATATAATATGAGGGTAGAGAGTTGCCCTCGTTGTTTACAACTACACTCAAAAAACCTATATATATGTAGTCACGAATGACGTCATTATAGGCGCTGCGTAACTTAAGTGATGCATCAAGTTTCATCATCATCAGCCTTTAACAGTCCACTGCTGGACTAGGCCTCTCCTTTTAAAGGAGGATTTGGCCTACTATACCACGCTGGCCAAACGGGTTGGTATAGGGTTTGTATCAAGTTTTCCTTCTCTTACAGTGCTGTTCTCTGCATAATATACTCCCTCTGTCGGCTCTTACGACACCCATGGGATGATATGGGGTGGTGACATTCCGTATTCTTAATCCGTCACCACACGGACATAAAGTTTACGTTCCAAACAATGGAAACCTCTGAGTGCAGCAGCGTACGAGTCGCCTAACGAATAAGGGTCACCACTGAATGGCAACGCCACAACGTATCTGTCACTGTCGTCACGAACAGTGGTAGCGCGGAAATGTTCTTCACACTCGAGATCTTTACGGCTCATCGAGGGCGGTGCGGTAACCTCTTCAAGCTCCCAAAATCGCTTGAGAAGAGAATCAATATTTTTTTCTTGAAGAACAGAACAACAGCAAGACGTAACGAATTGAGAAGTATGTAATGTAGGTACGGTACCCATAATCACATACCCAAATACCGTCTCAATAGCGGGCGGTAAGTTATGTTGCTCACTACGTACCACTTTAGTTAGTAGCAAGTGCGGGAATATTGCAGCTCCGATCAAAACATCAATGTCTGCCGGATTCGCAAACTCCGAGTCCGAGTAGCTATACGTCCACATTAGCGTTTGGCAATGTGTCCGTAATACGCTCCACGATAAGCGAAGAAATGTTAAAATTAATGTCCCTATCAAAACGCGAATGTATTTTAATATCTACGGAACCCTTGCAATGTTTTTCCGAACCGCCGATCCCTTTGACTATTGAGTTAGTATTTTTAAAGTTATTCCACAATCCGAAGCATTTGAACAACTCAAACGTAATTAAATTAGTCTGAGACGCGCTATCGAGTAGACAACGTACCATGTGCGGCGACCCATTAACATCATAAACGATAACTTGCGCTGTCGCTTACAGAACAGTCTTAGACGTCATACACCGCGGCTTAGCACTGCTCTGATCACTACAAGTGCGCGAAGGCCGTCCGCGCGTGCACGCCGCCCGCGCAATGGATGTCGTACACAATGATATTTCATTCTGGATCGTGGGAGGCGCAGTTATCGTAGCCTGCACCTGCGACGTAAGTGTGTCAAGGTTAGCGGCTTGGCTTAACAACGGGCTACCTTTATCGAAATGTAAGAATGGTGTCGTTGATTACATGAGCGGCATCTCGTTCTACTAGAACAATCACTCGTTTTATGCTTTATACTTAAGCAATTAATGCATGCTTTGTTATCTTTTACGCACTTGAAACGAACAATTGGATTTAAACCATTGAAGGCGGGACACTTGTAGAAATGGTCGTGTACTATATTACTGCACAGACACTTCTGTGAATTAATTTTATTAGATTCCTAGCATGTTACGTAAGATTGTGGATTTGGGACCGAGTTATTATTACTATTTCGCGCTTTATTCAACCTTTGTTTGTTGCTGTTAGTGTTAGACGGGCTAGGTGAACTAGACTGCGTATTATGAAATATTCGACACTGATCTTTGATGAACGAAATAAAACTATCTAGTGTAGGTATTTTATTATTGCGTTCCGTCATCTCGAAAGCACGAATTGTATCAGTGTCAAACTTTTTTAAAGCGAGTTGAAGCAACATAAAGTCGGAAAGATCTTCTAATTTTAAGTTCCTAAGAGAGTTAACCGCGGTAACAAAGTTATCTATAAACAGCTGGAAATTCGCGACAGACGCGTTGCCGGACAGTTTAAGATTTAAAGCTTGGTCAAAGTAAGTAGACGCCAGGACGCGAGTGTATCAAGTAGTGACTGAAATATGACCTGATATTTCTCAGCACTGGGTGTGACACCTGCAAATACGGACTGGGCCTTCGGTGATAGTTTACCTATTAAATAGTACAACCTGTCAGCATCTGTCAGAGAACCATTATCGTGCACTGTAGACTTAAAACTCGCATAGAATAACGGCCAGTTTCGTATATCGCCATCAAACGACATAATCTCGATTGGCGGTAATCTCGGCGTGCGGGCCGCGGCAACGGGCTGTGCCGAACATTTACCCTCCAATTGCGATTTTATACGCTTAATATTACAATAAAGATCTTCGAATGAGGCGTACGCCTGATAATTCGGTTTTTCATCAGGATTATCAGAAAGCAATCTTGCGTTATAATCGCCTAACAACTTATGAAAATCTGTTCGAATACTATCTACTGTCATACAATAACAGAGAAATGATTCCCTATTACTGTTAGACGCGGCTGCGGTCTTTGACCGCTCGTAAATGTTTTGAATACGCTCAAATAAAATATTGCGTTTTGCTTCTAAGATTGTCATCTCTTTGTCTTCCGACACGCGTGACTTCTTTTGTTGTGACATGCTTACGTAAGTATAAACTAATGAGACTGAAACAAAATAAGAATATCTAATGTGCCTATTATTTTACCTAAGTAGGCTAAGTAGGCAACACTTAAGAGCTGTGGAATTAAAAGTTGCTCGAAATATGAGATTTACAAGACAACTATGATAGTTCCAGAAATAATAATTGAGTAAGGAGGTAACTACATAAAAGTTTACCTACTGATGCGGGCGGAAACAACCATGTGACGGTTATGTGAATGGACTAGGAGTATAGCTAGGTGCTATAACTGCCTAGGTATAGAGATATAACATATAAAAACGTAAATGAATCCGACTCGTGTGGATAAAAAAAAATGGTTCGGCGAACCGAATGTTCCTAGGCGATTTGGGAAAAATGGACTGAAATTAAACTACAGTTTACGGATTTTATCGCGTTGTATTGGTTTCACTAAGTTATTACATTTGAAACTAATGATCTAGAAACTATATATTTAATTTATTACTAGCCGACGTTTCGAATACTTTACAGAATTCATGTTCACGGCAGACTGAGGTGATATTTGTCTTTTTCTTGAATGTATAAGTTATCTCAAAGTACCCGAATATTTTCATCTACTGGTGTTACTATTTACGCAGAATGAGCTCACAGTGTCCTTAGGTCTTCTGGTGACTTTGTCCTTCTTGGGTTTCATTAGCCTTATGACTGGGTCCCAAGCTGGAGGAACATTCCAACCATCTTCCCTATTGAAATAAGGGTGTTTTTAATTTCAATAGCCTCTCGTATCACCCTTGGAAGAAAACGGTGTTCTTATGCGAGTATCTGTGGTTCATCAAATCGCAGGTAGTGGTTGGGTCCTTGTTCCACATGTTCACACACAGCAGACTTTGTTGAGCGTTTATGTTTTATGTCAGCTATATGTTCTTTGAGTCGAATGCCTATGCTCCGCTTGGTTTCTCCAATGTATGAGAGCCCACATTCACAGTCAATTTTGTAGACACCAGCCTCTTGCAAGGGTAACTGACACTTGACAGATGGTAATAATTGACTGATCTTCGTTGGCGGCTTGTAGTAAGTTTTGATAGAAGCTCGCTTCAGGATGTAGCCAATTTTGTCGGTCACGCCCTTGATGTATTCCCATACATCAAGGGCTGCTGTCCTCCCGGACAGCAGGTTGTCTTTCTACTGTGGCTGGTTCTTCTTTCTTCTGGGATCTGTGACAGTGGCGCGGCGGTCGGAGCTTGTTGTCTTGCAGAACTTGCCTGACATGTTGAAGCTCAGCGTCCAGGTGTTTCTTGTCACAGATCCCGCGGGCTCTCTGAAACAGAGACATTCCTACAGTAGCTAACTGTTTAGGATGGTGGTGAGATTCACCGTTTAAGTACCTATTTGTATGGGTCTTTTTCCTATACACAGTATGGCTTAAGGAGTTGTTTTTATTCCTGATGACAAGTACATCTAAGAAAGCTAAAGAATTGTTTGCCTCTAATTCCATTGTGAATTGTATTTGGTTATTAATAGAATTAAGATGGTTTAGGAAAGCATTAACACTATCTGTTGGTAAAATTGTGAAAGTGTCATCTACATACCGCTTGTAGAACCTCGGTGTGATGATGGCAGTCTGCAGGGCTCGCGCCTCGTAGTCCTCCATGAAGATGTCAGCGACAACAGGCGATACTGGAGAGCCCATTGCTACACCGTCTACTTGTATGTAGTTATTCTTGTCCCATAACAGATAGCCCGTTGTCAGGCAGTGTTTGAGTATTTCTGCATTTTCCTCAGGCATGTTGTTTTCTGTCAGCTTCCTTCTAGTAATTACTACACAGTCATGTACTGGTATGCATGTGAATAATGACTGTATATCAAAACTAACCATAGTTTCCTTGTCAGAGAGATGTAGGTGTTTGATTTCATTGACAAAATGGTAGGAATCTTTCACATGTGCTCTCGTATTGCCTCTGAGCGGTGAGAGAATCTTTGCCATGTGTTGAGCCAGTCTGTAACTTGGTGCGCCTATCTGACTAACTATCGGGCGCAGAGGAGCGTTTGCCTTGTGTATTTTTGGTAGCCCATACATTTGAGGAGGTTTTACACACGATGGTATTAAATATTTCACGTCCAAATTAAGTTTTTCAGAGTATTTCTTAACAATATCACAAGTTTGCTTGACTATTTTGTTCGTGGGGTCTGACTTAACCAACTTGTAGGTACTTTCATCCGACAAAAGATGTTCCATTTTTTGTTTATACTCGGACGTGTCCATCACTACCGTTGCATTTCCTTTATCTGCTCGGAGTACTGTAAGTTCAGGCCTAGCTTATAACTTCTTCAGTGCGAGATATTCGGTCTTTGGTAGATTCCTTGCCGGCACTTTCGATTGACGTAATACAGCAGAAACGTCCTGTCGTATGGCCTCGAAATCTTCCTTACTCACATTGTTCATCACTAGGCAATCGTCAACGTTGCAAATAATGGTTTCATACGGTATTCCTGATGGAGTTGGAGCTTGCTGTCCTCCCATACATCAAGGGCGTGACCGACAAAATTGGCTACATCTTGAAGCGAGCTTCTATCAAAACTTACTACAAGCCGCCAACGAAGATCAGTCAATTATTACCATCTGTCAAGTGTCAGTTACCCTTGCAAGAGGCTGGTGTCTACAAAATTGACTGTGAATGTGGGCTCTCATACATTGGAGAAACCAAGAGAAGCATAGGCATTCGACTCAAAGAACATATAGCTGACATAAAACATAAACGCTCAACAAAGTCTGCTGTGTGTGAACATGTGGAACAAGGACTTAATCACTACCTGCGATTTGATGAACCACAGATACCCGCAAAAGAACACCGTTTTCTTCCAAGGGTGATACGAGAGGCTATTGAAATTAAAAAACATCTTAATTTCAATAGGGAAGATGGTTGGAATGTTCCTCCAGCTTGGGACCCAGTCATAAGGCTAATGAAACCCAAGAAGGACAAAGTCACCAGAAGACCTAAGGACACTGTGAGCTCATTCTGCGTAAATAGTAACACCAGTAGATGAAAAATGTTCGGGTACTTTGAGATAACTTATACATTCAAGAAAAAGACAAATATCACCTCAGTCTGCCGTGAACATGAATTCTGTAAAGAATTCGAAACGTCGGCTAGTAATAAATTAAAAATATAGTTTCTAGATCATTCGTTTCAAATGTAATAACTTAGTGAAACCAATAGAACGCGATAAAATCCGTAAACTGTAGTTTAATTTCAATGTGTAACATTCGCGTAAACCCAAGAAGATACTATGTGAACCAGTACGGACTGGAAACAGCAACAAAAATACGCCGGTTAGAAGATCTACAAACCAAGCGCACAAGATACATAACATCTTTAAATTTCTTGAAGAGATGCCGGGATCACGATCTCATCCCTACATGCTGCAAGATATCAGCCAAGAAGGACATACGTGGGAGCGCTAAGATCTTAAAACAGGCAAGTCAAAAGTTACTCATACAAAAGATCCATGAACACCGAGCTGACTTACGCAGAATAAATAAAAATGTTGAGAATTTATCTAACGAAATATACAGATTGACAACATCATTTGATTTTAAAATATGCATAGATCCATTAAAAAACAGAGAAACATCAAAATATTATGCGTGTAAACGTAACAAAATTCAAAAATTTGAAAAATTACAACAATAATCAAATGACCAGTACAACATGAAACAGAACGTTTTCGCACGGACCAATCACACGCTACCGTCCGCCACAAACAGTTGTCAATCTGTCAAAACACACGTTAGATGAAATTACCGAGAAAGTACTTAACAGAGGTTTAAATTACGCGATAACTCCATCAAGAATACCGGATGAAACCATTATTTGCAACGTTGAGGATTGCCTAGTGAAGAACGATGTGAGTAAGGAAGATTTCGAGGCCATACGACAGTACGTTTCTGCTGTATTACGTCAATCGAAAGTGCCGGCAAGGAATCTACCAAAGACCGAATATCTCGCACTGAAGAAGTTACAAGCTAGCCCTGAACTTACAGTACTCCGAGCAGATAAAGGAAATGCAACGGTAGTGATGGACACGTCCGAGTATAAACAAAAAATGGAACATCTTTTTTCGGATGAAAGTACCTACAAGTTGGTTAAGTCAGACCCCACGAACAAAATACTCAAGCAAACTTGTGATATTGTTAAGAAATACTCCGAAAAACTTAATTTGGCCGTGAAATATTTAATACCATCGTGTGTAAAACCTCCTCAAATGTATGGGCTACCGAAAATACACAAGGAAAACGCTCCTCTGCGCCCGATAGTTAGTCAGATAGGCGCACCAAGTTACAGACTGGCTCAACACATGGCAAAGATTCTCTCACCGCACAGAGGCAATACGAGAGCACATGTGAAAGATGCCTACCATTTTGTCAATGAAATCAAACACCTACATCTCTCTGACAAGGAAACTATGGTTAGTTTTGATATACAGTCATTATTCACATGCATACCAGTACATGACTGTGTAGAAATTACTAGAAGGAAGCTGACAGAAAACAACATGCCTGAGGAATATGCAGAAATACTCAAACACTGCCTGACAACGGGCTATCTGTTATGGGACAAGAAATACTACATACAAGTAGACGGTGTAGCAATGGGCTCTCCAGTATCGCCTGTTGTCGCTGACATCTTCATGGAGGACTACGAGGCGCGAGCCCTGCAGACTGCCACCATCACACCGAGGTTCTACAAGCGGTATGTAGATGACACTTTCACAATTTTACCAACAGATAGTGTTAATGTTTTCCTAAACCATCTTAATTCTATTAATAACACAGTGGAATTAAAGGCAAACAATTCTTTAGCTTTCTTAGATGTACTTGTCATCAGGAATAAAAACAACTCCTTAACCCTAGAGTGGTCGCGTGGATGACATTGGTCATCCACGCTAACTAAATGGCCAGGCATTCTTGATTTTTATATGGCAACACATCAGTTTAGTGTCGCTTATAGTACGCTGCGTGACGTCAGTAACTGCCGTGCGCTTGAGTGGTTCGCTTGAGTTAGGGGAAGTGCATATTTGTAGGTGGAGGACATATGTCATCCGCGCGACCGCTTACGTAAGTATTTTATGACGACCATTTTATAACCTTTTTAACGATTTTGTATTTATTTTGATATATTTGTAGCGCCTTTTATTGTAAATAATATTTATTTAATGAAAATAGTAATTTGTTATACCTATTTTACTTAAAAAATATTTTTAATTTTTATATTAGAACTAAAAATGGCAAACTGAGATCAGCACATCGAATTATGGTTACTGGAGGAAGATGAAGACATTTGGGTATGATGAAACCTTTGGTTAGTAGAAGAATGAGTACTGATTGTATACCCAAGATTCTCAAGCTGAAAATAAGCGACTTTTTGGGTATTCCATTCAAAGAACAACCACAAGAAGGGTCGAGTACTCCTCGTGGAGGTGCACGTGGAACAAAACGTAATAAAATCACGCGTATATCTTGCAAATTATGCGGGGAATTCACTTGTCCCGACCATTGCAAGTATATGTGCAATACTTGTTATGAAAATCATACCTAAGAATATTTTTAGTCTCTTAAAATTATTGTTAATATCAAAAGTTGCTCTCAGAAGCAAAGAAATTATAATAACTCGTTCATATGTTACTCATTTTAATTAAAACCCTTCTTTTTGTTTTTTTTTTGTTTTATTATGTAGCTGATTTTATGTCTGTTACTTTTAATAAAAATATGCACCCAAAATATTGGTATTATTATTATAAATCATCATTGGCAAATGGATGACACACGTCATCCGCGCGACCTCTTATGGTATATTTATATGCGCGACCACTCTAGGGTTAAGCCATACTGTGTATAGGAAAAAGACCCATACAAATAGGTACTTAAATGGTGAATCTCACCAACATCCTAAACAGTTAGCTACTGTAGGAATGTCTCTGTTTCAGAGAGCCCGCGGGATCTGTGACAAGAAACACCTGGACGCTGAGCTTCAACATGTCAGGCAAGTTCTGCAAGACAACAAGCTCCGACCGCCGCGCCACTGTCACAGATCCCAGAAGAAAGAAAAACCAGCCACAGTAGAAAGATAACCTGCTGTCCTCCCATACATCAAGGGCGTGACCGACAAAATTGGCTACATCTTGAAGCGAGCTTCTATCAAAACTTACTACAAGCCGCCAACGAAGATCAGTCAATTATTACCATCTGTCAAGTGTCAGTTACCCTTGCAAGAGGCTGGTGTCTACAAAATTGACTGTGAATGTGGGCTCTCATACATTGGAGAAACCAAGCGGAGCATAGGCATTCGACTCAAAGAACATATAGCTGACATAAAACATAAACGCTCAACAAAGTCTGCTGTGTGTGAACATGTGGAACAAGGACTCAACCACTACCTGCGATTTGATGAACCACAGATACTCGCAAAAGAACACCGTTTTCTTCCAAGGATGATACGAGAGGCTATTGAAATTAAAAAACATCCTAATTTCAATAGGGAAGATGGTTGGAATGTTCCTCCAGCTTGGGACCCAGTCATAAGGCTAATGAAACCCAAGAAGGACAAAGTCACCAGAAGACCTAAGGACACTTTGAGCTTATTCTGCGTAAATAGTAACACCAGTAGATGAAAAATGTTCGGGTACTTTGAGATAACTTATACATTCAAGAAAAAGACAAATATCACCTCAGTCTGCCGTGAACATGAATTCTGTAAAGAATTCGAAACGTCGGCTAGTAATAAATTAAAAATATAGTTTCTAGATCATTAGTTTCAAATGTAATAACTTAGTGAAACCAATACAACGCGATAAAATCCGTAAACTGTAGTTTAATTTCAATGTGTAACATTCGCGTAAACCCAAGAAGATACAAAAATGGACTGTATTTAAAGGATGGCGAGTTCTGGTCGCCTAGGATTGGAGAGGGAGAGAAAGTATGGTGTAGAAAGGAACCTCTTACCTTGCACGGCAATCTTCTTCTTCTCAGAAGGGCAGTATCCTGGTGTTTTCGAGATGAAGCTGCTTGAATCACTACACTACACTATTTGTTTCACTTGCACTCGCGAGCGGGTTTGTTAGGTTTTCTTTGGTTGTAAGCGGTAATAATTATATATGGCGGTGCGGTGCGGTGCGGTATGGCGGACACGTTCTCAGCGTCTCGAATCTTCTGTGTCGCCGTTGAGCAAGGCGGCAAAGGCAATAGCGAGGTGTTTTGGGAGGGGATTCATGAAAAGGATCGCTCGGATTAGCCGAGCAGCGACGAACCATTGACGTTGACAGAATTAACTAGCAAGGGAAAAGAAAGATGGCGCTAACCACTATCCAAGCTTCCGATTAATTTGAGTAGTAATAAGGCCGGAGTCTGATATCTGATACACATAGGTATCTCCTAATTGGCGTCACAATACCATTGTAAGTCAATTGGACTATTATATAGCCTACTATATCACGCTGGTCCGACGGGCTAGTATGGGATTTGATAACGCGTTTCTTCTCAAAGATTTTCGGAAACAAGCTGACAGTACGTAATTTTCTAATTTCGATCCTGAAACATCTTATATGTATTGTACAAACTCGATAAAAAGTAATGCTTCAGTTTGAGAATAGTTTAGCTCAAGTAGCCAATTCACATTTTCCTTTGAGCAAGATGCTTATTCAATTTTGTGAGGTGAATTTGTTTATGGATATTTTTGTAGATTAAAGAGTAAATTATATTGTCTAGCAGTTAGTAATTTGCATTCCTCATAGAGTTGTTTGGTAGGGTATCTAAATGGTTTATATAGCATCGCCTTGAGAACAGTTCTTTGTGCACGTTCCACAGGGAAAAACTTTTATTTAGCTGCTCCAGTTGGGAGTTCTCAGGAAATTTCGTCCAGCCGCGGTCCACGAGGACGATCAGCTAACCTAGTCGGAAGATACTTCCTTTAAATGGAACGCGCCTTCTATAACCACCAAAATAAATAATATCCTAATAGAAGGATAGAGGAACCCACCACGCACCCTCGGATTGACCACCCCAACTATTGCAATAGAAAAAGGTTGAAAATACCGAACTCCTCTAAAAGGATATGGGATATAGGAATGGTATGGGTTCCAGGAAGATACCTGACTTGCAGTATCCCGCTGTATGCGCCGACTATTCTTCGACACGTGTTTCGCCTCTGCATGAGGCATCCTCAGGAGTGATGGGCAACGACTGAGCCTGCAGTATCCCGCTGTATGCGCCGACTATTCTTCGACACATGTTTCGCCTCTGCACGAGGCATCCTCAGGAGCGATTGGCAACGATTGAGCTGAGGGTGCGTGGTGGGTTCCTCTTTCCTTCCATTAGGTTACAATGGAGTGCCACCAAGTAACGCCTGATTCAATCAACTAAATAATAGCCTATTAAAACCTCATAAGTTGAGTATAATTTGAATCTATCAAACTATTACTATATTGGTAGTATCAAACAACCAGTAATAACCTGGAAAGCAATATCAGTGTTTACTACGGCCAATACAAATATACAAAGTTTAATTACCATTTTGGAAGTCAAAGAGAACGAGGCTGATTGTGATCTTTTGTGAAATTTGAGAGCTAACTTTCTGGAATTAGTTTTATAGTTTAGTTGACCGAGCGACCGGGTATTATAACTTTTATAGAGGAACTAGGACTTACTGATATTATTATACGCGGGCTTTATGTGCGTAATGGAGTAAGCAACAATATGAGAATTTTGCACAGCTGCGGATATTTTAGCCTTAGTGTTTTACATTTCTATCTATCTCTTTTCTGTATATATTTCCTAATTTTCATGAAGTAAGACAGCTTTTACCATTTAAAGTAAATGCATATTATATGACGACCGGTTGGCGCCGCGGGTACGCCAAAGGTCGCGGGTTCGATTCCCGTTCAAGTCAAACATTTGTGTGCGTGAACATGGAGGTTTGTCTTGGTCTGGATGTTTTTATGTATAATATGTATGTATTTACAAAAACAATGTATAAGTATGTATATCTATTGTCTAGTACCCATAGTACAAGCTCTGCTTAGTTTGGGACTAGATGGTGTTGTGTGAATGTGCTAGAATATTATTATTATTTGTTTCTCTTTCACGGGTATTATTCTAATTTGTTAGAACAATACCCGGCCCTTTGGCAGGCGTACACGGAGACATAGATCCAACGCGCAGAGGTCCTTTGAGAGTTTTAATCTAGAATGTGATGGGACACCTACTGAGGAGCCTCCCTAACTGCACTATTAAGTACGGTCACGGTTTAGCGGCAGCAGGTGAGGGACTATTGCTACTTTTATGGAAACTAATTACTCTGGGCTATTGGGATGGGTGTTAAATGGATTAGTTTAGATGAACACTATAAATGAATGCCGGCGCCTGCGCTAAGTACTCTTATTGAACGTCGAAAAGGGGCAGACGGTGACTCGCCAACTCACTAGATGGGCCCTCTCTAAATAATAATGGAGGTGTGGGGTGTAGTAATTGGGAGGCTGGGGTCAAATCTGCTAAGCATCACTTAAAACGTGGCGGAGGGAATGCTTCCCTGACATTTGAGGAGCTCGCTAAGCTACTTGCACAAACTGACGCGATTTTAAACTCCCGTCCTTTAACGCCTCTCTTCTCGGACCCAACTGATCCTTCTCCACTAACCCCAGGGCACTTTCTTATTGGGCGGCCTCTGAGGTCGGTGCCAAACAAGAGGGCAACACTGGTGTGAGCGGCTAGGGGTGTCGAGCGGTGCGGCACCGGTTTCGCCATCGCAGGTCTCGTGACCCGGAGCGGGTTTCCCCGTAATTACGCCCTTGACAATAACACTTCCACCCCCGAGCTAATAGCTCTTGCGGCTTCCCTCTGGCCGGCCAACTAAGGCAAGCCAGAGTCGAGGGTCCTGCGGGCACTCTTGGAAATCCACTCCAACCATCCAATAAAGTCAAGCTGGAGACGAGGCCCTGACCGACTCTCTGAAGCATTCGGGACCGCAGTGTCGCTAGACACATTCAGCTCGCCACAAATTGACGCGGTTGCGAGCAAAGCTGCCCTACGGTTTGTAAGCTTTCTTTTCATCTTGTAATACATTTTTTGTTTATATCACCGGATGAAGGTGATGTTTGAAAGCTGTTACTCTGCCCTCTGAGATTGCGTTAGTCTCATGATGAGATAACGACTGCCCCAGGGGGTTATTATTATACTTCTAAATTATGTGTTGCCATGATTTTGCCAGAAAGGGCGACTTCGAAATCTAATTTGAATTTCTTCAAATATTTTACTACTCTTATAAACCTAAATGTTTGTGAGAATAGATGCATGTAATAGACGACCCTTTCAAACAAAATGAGCTGAATAGATTTTGATGAAACTTTATAGTAATACAGATTTTAAATGAATAGAACATTGGTTACCGATTATCCCGATAACCCACCCCCACGTGGGCGAAGCCAGGGAAAAAAGCTAGTAAGAGTATACCATAATATTAATTTATATAATATCCTTGCGTTACTAGTCTGTTTCGGTTGTAGCTTGCCTGTCATTCAGTCGACTGACAGACAAGCTACAACCGAAACTATTGAGCGCAGAAAGCTGAAATTTAGCATGTATGTTCCTCGGGGACCGTACGGGTGCACTAAGACGGGATTCCCCGAAATACCCACGGAATCGGTCAAAACAGATAAATTAAAAAAACCTGCTAGCGTCCTCTAGTTTTCAATAATATGAAAAGGCGGTCTTATTGCTTACACTGCCTTCATACCCAAAAGTGTCTAAATTGTTCTATTCTTGGTACAAAAATGAATCAAGTTTCTAATTATTTAAGTTTGGATTTGAGTGCCGTCGATTGTTCGAAGCTGATTCAAATTCCGTTGCTCATATTAGTTTAGTAGCACACTTATTTATATTTATTAGACGAAAATGGATTTTGTTTTTCTGTTTCTATTTTTGTCTAGCCTTTTTCTCTTGTTACTATGAGAAGTGCAAGACCATATTCCACCAAGTTGGCCAAGTGCGGATTGGCAAACTTCCCATTGATCCTCACGATGTTTTCCTCCACCGTTTAGCAAGCGATAACTACCATTTCAATTTTAGCGCATAACTTCGAAAAGTGGTGCGCACTGTGCGCTTAAACTAGGCCTCTGCATAGCAAACTTTTAGTGTCTTCACTAGACTATCACCGGTTTCTAAATTCAATAAAAAGCCATAAATTATTCTGAAATTTTGGTTATGAAAGTGACAAACTGACAGTATTACTGTTTCATTGAAACCAAGTATTGATTTCCCAAGCACAATTTATGTAAAACTGTTTCATTCCCACTTTTACCGTCAGCTCTGTCTAAAGGCCTCGACTCTTCCTTGAACGATTCCAAACCGTCTGATTAGAAGTCAGCCTCTAATTAAATTTCTTTTATTTGTGCCCTTGCAACTTCAAATACTATAACAATTAATTCTTCCGTGGCGGTTCGACAAATTGCGTAACAGCTGCCTCTTCAACAATTTGCGACTAGATCTTTGATCATTTAACATAAATGAGCCACTTGACTTGTACTTTAGGTTAAAGTCGGCTTGGAGGTACAAAAAGGTAAAAAAATATAAAGTAAAAAGGATAGATACCTTTTTCGTGGTCTTTATATATATTTCGTGGCCTTCAGTAATAGAGAGACCAAGAAAGACTCTAGATCTATTTAATACAAGCGTTAAATACGTCATGGCAGGCCACAACAACATTTCATTTACTCACATATACCAGAAAACGTCATCACTTTTTCTTTACAGTGAGATACCTGTATTTATATTACTGCAACATCAGTTACTTCTTTACGTGAGAGCTTTGTACTTTAGGGTTTCATTCCTAGTCCCAGTCGTCGTACAAGACCCTCATCTTGAAATCCAAGGTACGTTGAAGGTCGTGCGCTGCCAAATTTAACTTACTTCTTGCGTGCTATGCAAAGTGGAAAAGCCTTCCTTTACATATCGACCAATCTGCTGGATTTCTCACTGGCGATAAGTCTGTGGACGAAAGTGCGTTTGTATAGGTTGGCGGGTCGATCGACCTCTTTGCAATGCGATGCTCGCGTCATCAACTCGTTTTTTTTGGTGGACGTCCCATGTCACCCAAAAAAAACATACCCATGCCAAATATAATCTAATATATAAAATTCTCGTGTCACAGATTTCGTTCCCATACTCCTCCGAAACGGCTTGACCGATTTTGATGAATTTTTTTGTGCTTTTTCGGTATCTATGAGAATAGGCCAACATCTATTTTAAAAAAAAAAAAAAATTTACAAGACAACGTTTGCCGGGTCAGCTAGTTGTTATATAAAATTCTTGTGTCACAGTTTTCGTTCCCATACTCCTCCGAAACGGCTTGACCGATTTTGATGAATTTTTTTGTGCTTATCCGGTATCGATGAGAATCGGCCAACATCTATTTTTTCAAAAAAAAAAAAATTGGCAAAACAACGTTTGCCGGGTCAGCTAGTATATATGTAAAATAGTACCTAGATAAGTTATTGAAATTGTCGTGAAAAGTTATGACTCTCTTTGAAATGGGTATCAGTTAGTAACATTATTTGTTTAGGTCGATACGGACATTTATCAGGCATAAATTACGGGTTATATGTAAATGAAAATTTCCTATTATACGCTGAATGTCACGTATAGTTAACTAAGTAAACACATTTTAAATAATGTTGGTGTATATTTTATGACTAACTTGCTTTTGTAAATAAGGTATGTTTTTTATTTTCACTTTTGGTCTTTAATAAGCCATAGGCATAAGTTATTCAGTGAAAAGTGATTTAGGGGACCTCGGGCTCAAAGGTTAAAGGTCTTGGAACGCCACCGAGACAACCCTAAGACGATGATGATGATGATGATAAAGTGATTTATGATGAAACCAAACGAGCGTATCATTTTGTGTTGTAAGTCGCGTAAAATGGGCCGGCGATTTTATTAGCTGTATTCGGTTTCATACAAAAATCCTGTACGTACTACACGACGACGCAAAATAAATTGTTGAAGATGAAAAGCGAGGCAAGGATTAGTTAGGTACAGAATGTATAGGTGCAAATGCTGAATAGCAATTGAAATTACGCCCGTCGTACATTCGTCTAGCAGGATAACTGAATTTCTGTTGAATGTAAAATGTTGAGCTAAAAACACGCGACTCATAACTAACCAAATTACGTTTGTTTGGTCTCATCGTTTAAGGCTAGTAATTCGATGACTTGAAATGTGACATCTAATGATTGACTTTTTGGATTTTGATTATACGTAAATGGAAAAATGGTAACTCAGCAATAACACAAATATTATTTAAATTAGTATTGCATCAGTGACAACAAATGTATTTGAGTGTGAAATGGTACAATTTTTTAATTCAATAAAACATCATGTTGCCCGCACAGTCGAAAAACCATAAAGAATATTTTATTATCAATATAAAATTCTCGTAAATCAAATCACGCACGAAAAGCATTTCGCAAACGAACATAAAAGATTCATTGTAAGAAACCACACAAATAAAAGTTGTCAATTATCATGCAAAATCCGTTTGATTAAATGACAGAATATTTTCTTCCTCAATATTTTTCTTGACACAACTGCCTGCGACCTAAAAAAGTGCCGTAAAATTACCAGCAATCAAATTTAGCATCCATCACTGTTCTAACTCGGTTATACTGCAGCGTTACATGACTTTATGTATTTCATCTGCCGTGTATATAATTGTTCTAATAAGGTCTTAGTCTGATTAACATGAATTCTGGGTTTATTCTACAAGGATTGCTGCCAATTTTTCCGTAGCTGTTTATTATTCAGCAAGCCTTTTTTATGTTGTTGTGCGTTTTCGTTGTTGATTTGGAAACTTGACATTTGTTTGATTAGCCCTGGCAGAACGTGTTGAATTTAGCATGGTTTGAATAGGATCGCCACATTCAAATTGAGTACTTTATTGAATTGTGTCAATACTGGCCGTTGGGTTCGCAGCGGAGTTTGGATTATCAAATCAATCATCTATACCTACATCAACTAAAACTTCGTGAATATTATGTGTTTTTTCTGTCTATAACATCCTTAATGCTGATGTTTTTATACTTCTCAGGCTTGGGGCAGACAGAGTGGGTGTGTTTGTGACTGTCCTCTATATACGTCCGATCTTCGAATTAAAGCACTGCGATGTCCGTTGACGTCCGTAGAGTTAATGTAACGTAACTAGCGGTAAGCTTAATTTTCCGAAACTCTGTTTCTCAGTGTTGCTTGAAGAACTACGAGAATTCGTGTGTCTAACGAGACATTTGCTCTTCAATTTGTAACCTAATTCAGTATTTTTTTTTCTTTATTTATTTTATAATAACTTAAATATTTCAAGTAACTTAAATATGTCTTAAAATTAAAATAGGTATAAAGAAAAAGTAACTAGTTCTAAAATTACTATACGAAGAAATATATACAGAACATAAAAAAAAAATATAAAGAAAGAGAGAAAAAAAATTTAGAAGGCATCATGAAATTCGTCCACATCGCCGTCAACTGGAAGCGTGCCCAGAACGTTGGCAGCATTGCCACGTTGTATGGCGATACTGAAATTCTGGGCCAAATACAACCCAGCCTTCTGGTCACGCGCGGCGTCGACCAGTCTCTTTGCGAGGTCTCTAAAAAGAGATCTCGCACTTGGACCCCATGGCCCCAACGTTTCGACCCCAAACGGCTCAAATACGTAATCCCCTACTAGGTTTGCGTATTTGCGCCGTTTGAGGGTCTCCGCTGTAGCAGCAGCAGCGCCCGCACAACCCGCTGTGCTAGGAAGATGTAATGGCGCGAGGGTATCGACGCACGTTGCGTCCCATACCAAAGGCCTACCCAAGTTCCATGGCAGTAAAGACATACCGTCTGGTCTTTTGCCGTCGTCGCGTACCAGGCCCTGAGGTTCAAGGTGGGCTGGAATGCTAGCGGTGACAATAGCCCGACGAAGAATGTCATTAAGGTTGCCGTGTCGTGAAATACGACCTGCGCTCCTGCTGCATGACAGGCCATGGTGACCAAGGCTGTCAACAGCCTCTCCACAGTGACAGCGATGTGGAGAAACACATGGCGCGCCTAAACGGAGGCAAGAGGCGATGCGGAAGGTCGTATCGTCCAGCATGGTACCTATGTTGGACGATGGCCGTGCTTGAAGCCAGAGGCCCGACTCCCACTCTCCCACAGCCAGTAGACGAGCACGCTCTGCAGCATTAGACGATGTGCTAAGAAGATTTTCTCGTATTCTGCTGCAAAGCGGTCCATCCCACTGCCTCTGAGAGGATAGGTCTCGGGGTAACTCAGTGCTTGGACAGGCACTTCTCCAAGCATTCATGGCATCGGTCCTACACGGCACCTCAGAATCGACCAGCGTTGGTGCTAAGATTTTCCTATTCAATTCTGCAGTGCTGAGGACCGAGGACAGGAATGCTGGTAGGCTAACATCGGAAATTTTGCGAACGCCGAGGCCGCCAAAACGTACAGGCAAGGACGCCTGTAGCCACAATCGGTCATTCAGTGCTATATTCAAAATTTGACTAAGAGTGTTTTGTATAATTTTGTCCATTTCAATGAGTAGGCTCGAATTTTTCCAAAAAGGTGAAGCTCGAATAGCGTGGGTAAATTTAGGCACGAAAAGATAATACCGAATTATAGTGAAAGCCGAATGAATGTTAATTTTGAGGAGCCTGTCAGAAATTTCACAAAAATTTTGAATTTTTTCATGAATAAATGAATCGAAACCTTCGTCTAAAATCGGGGACCCAAGGAGGCGAAGAGAACTTTTTTCAATGTGGGTTATACTGGGAGTCAGAAATTGAAATTTGGAGAGTATAGATGATTTGTTTAAATTGTTTAATTCAGTATTGAATATTTTGTCAAGAATCCAATATAATTTGTATGCAAGCGAAGTGCCTGTTTCAGGCTTCCTAGTGCTTGTATATATGTATTTATGTATGGAAAGTTTCGCACGATCTGTGCAAATGCGGCAACGCGACAGGTGCAGCGCGATTGCTTATATACGAATTCTTCGCTATATCCTAGCATCTCGTTTATTTTATAACATTTTCCAATTTCCGTGTTATTGCTTGGGAAACTGCAACAGTTTGTTGTTCAAATATATCTTTGACTTATAATGTGGCGCCGCCGTCTCATGAAATGTGTCTTTTATTTAAATTCAGGTGTCGGTTTAACTGCATAGATTGATTAATATTGAATTATTTCTTTATCATGTCGGATTAATATGATGGTTATTTTCATGATTTTTGACGATTATTCTAGTGTACATACATACACAGACTCACGCCTGTTTCCCGAAGGAGTAGTCAAAGACTGCGGACTGCCATTTGCAACGATCCTAATATATCTCTCTTGCTTCTTTCACTATGCCTTTATTCTAATATTGTGTCATTTAGTTGAATAATTGTTAAAACCTTTACATGAGTAGAGCTTTTCGCAGTACGAAAAATATAGGTATATTAAGAAACAAACTGTATACACAGCTTTCATTTATAAAATAAACATCTCAAATATAATGAAATGTGTATGCATCATTACTAATTAGACATAACATAACTTCACGCCTTTATCCCCGAAGGGGTATTACACACCCACACTTCGCCAGTTATTTATAAAATTTTATTATATTAATTATAATTCAGTTAATTATGTTAGTAATAAGGAAGACCGAAATAGCATCATCCAACTAAACATTTAATAATAAGAACTAGTAATAAGAACATGTGCATAACATGGAAAATGTAGCAAAATATAGTTAAAGCCAAAATTAAAGTTTGAGTAGGTAGACTTAGGATTTCGACACAAAATCTAACTCTTAATATTATTGTCTAATTGTTTTATTGTATAGGTAAATAGTTACTATTAAATTAATCAGGTACATTTGTATTTAGCAATATTTTTAACCGGTTATTGACTTAATGTTTGTACTATGATCGAATGTAAATAATAATTAATATAATTATTTGCTTAAAAGGGAGTACAAGGGAATATGTTTAATTGTATTTTGGAGATGAAATAAACTATTATTATTATTAAATAAAAACTAACGGATATTTACGTATAGTTTATATGCATAAATGTCTGAAAGAAAATTATAGTCAGTCGAAAAATGGGTTACATAAATCAATGAACTCTTATTATTATTTCCAGCAGTGCAAATGATTCTTTAGTTTGTGTTAAAGAAACTAGTACACAAAATAAAAACAAACATATGTCAATTTAATGTTTTTTTCATCAAAATATATGTAAAAAGCTTTACACTCAACAGATGCGAAAATATTTTATCATCGACAAAAAACACGAAAGGATTCTTTATTTAAAATACTAATTGATCCATCAGTACAAAATCGACAAATGGGCTTGTGTCTATCCGAAACCACAAATTACCTTCGAATTTCACGGTTTTCGTTCATGTAAATAAGGGCCAAAACAAATATTATAATGGTGGTTCCAGAGTGGGAGTGGGAAATACTGAGTATCACAGCGCTATGGGTAATGATACAATTTTACGAGTAGCACCCGTGACATGAAATGATAACATCGACACTCATCATGTCGAAAGATCGTTGGCCTATATTCATAAGTGAAATGAAATTAATGAAAATTTATTGTTCTTAAGAAGCGGTATCAATTTTTTTTTCCACTTTACAAAGGTATTGACACTTACAGCTAATCATTATTAGGTAAGTGGAAAAAGAGAAGTACTCATTATTACCGAATTCTATCTCAAATGAGATCATAAACGATATACAAGAGTCATAAACGTTTCTTGGTTTAGTATGTTCGAGGTGAATGTTTGTCAGTCAATGTTACACCGTGTATAATAATTGTGACGAATTGCTGCCAATAAATGTAATATAGTGTAAAATAATGCTTGTGACGAAATACTTGCAATGTGGCACCAACTTAAAGCTCTTAAAATGGAAATGTTTGCTAAAACAAAATTTTATTATCAAAGCACTGTTTTGGGTAAACAAAACGAATGTCGTTTTTATTGAAGTGGTCACGGAAGCAACGTGACGGCCAAATTTTCAAGTAAAATTATTTGTAAAATGTTTTTGTGTAAAAACTTGATAAAGATAGCTTTTTTATTGTAGCTTTGATATGAAATGTACTGGTAGTGTATTCACAGACAGAGGTATATTGTATTTATACTTATCTACACTGATTGTGTTAGCTATTAAGATGAATTTTTTACTGTTTATTTTTCTGCCATTAAGACACAATCCAGTCATTATTTCGTTGATGCCAACTCTTGGGAAAGGAGATGTAGATATAGCTATTTTGTAATTTTCTTCTCATGCTCTTGCTTCATCCAAGAAAAGGAAATAAAAGGAAGATGGAAGAAAGACTAAACATTCCTGGCTTAGGTCGCCAAAACTTTACAAACGAAATACAACCTATCTGTCTAAGTCTTAACATCCATCTTCTACGTGAGACTCGTCCAAATAAAAGCATCACTACGAATATTACTAGTATGTCTTTACATCCACGTGAGGTCTAACTTTGGTTGGGTAAATCTCATTTTAAAATAGAACAGCCTACGCAAATAACTGACAAATACGGATGCATTTTGAACTCCATACATATGGCAGATTAATCTCTTGCATACACAAAACAGAATATAAATCGATGGAAAATGGTGACACGAGTTTTAATGTTCTTTCTTTTTCATCGTTCTACGTGCTTGCATTTTGGATGTAGCACTAAATAAAGTTGGAACCACTTATATGTACGGGGCAATAAAACTCGTGGCCACTCTTTTTAACTGCCAGTATAATGGTTTTACATATTATATTTGTAAGGAGCTGCAACTGTTTCACATTGTGAGTTATCTACTATTGCAAAAGTGAATAGTTATTGATATCATACTCAAGGAATAAATTATGTTCATTTAGTAAGCCTCCCAAAGTAAATATGGTGAAACAGGAGCATCCACTTACGTCTTTTGATGTAAGCAACTCGCGAACATGACTGTTCTAATCTATGGTGGAACAGTATGTTCCGAAAAGTAATGGTATATGAACCTGCAGCAATTTACAATCTATTAGTTAGCAGTTCATGACCACGAGTTACCCTCACCTAATAAATCCGATAAATTATAATAAAAAGAGTAGAACAAGAATGCAAATGTAGCATAAAAAGAGAATACGGTAATTAACTATACTATTAAACTGCCTATTGACCTAATAATAAAAATAAATTGACCTAATAAAAGAATATTTATTTCCAAGCGTACTTGTCATCAAGATACTCATTTAAACTATAATATGCCTTTAGTAAAAGATTATTTTTAACAATTGTCTGAAACGACCTTAAAGGCAAGTCTAAAATATTACTTGGTATTTTATTATACATTCTTATACTAAGCCCAATAAAAGAGCTATGCATTTTGTGTAAACGGAAATATGGTACACATAATTTGTGCCTGTTCCTAGTATTAATATTGTGTATGTCACTATTTGTGATGCTACAGTAAGAATACCAATATTTTAAAATTTTTCTTTAAGTGAGACTCTTGTCTTTAACTGGTAAATGGCCCTAACTGCTCGTTTTTGTAATATAAAAATATTTTCGATGTCAGCGGCCCTACCCCATAATAATATGCCATATGACATAACACTATGAAAATAGCTAAAATAAACCAATCTAGCCGTATCGACATCAGTCAACCTACGAACCTTCTCAATGGCATAAGCAGCTGAGCTAAGTTTCCCTGAGAGATATGTAACGTGCGCACCCCACTGTAATTTCGAATCAAGTGTTATTCCTAGAAATAATGTAGATTCAGATGTTTCGAGAACATCGTCATTTAGAGCTATACTAGGACCAAGGTTTCTGACATTAGGCAGAGCAAATTTAATACATTTTGTTTTTTTGGCGTTCAGTACCAGATTGTTTACATTAAACCATTTAGTTACTTGAATGAGCGCACTGTTTATTTCGTTAAAATGTTCCTTATTTCTATCTACTTTGAATATCAAAGAAGTATCGTCAGCAAACAGTACAGCGTCACAAATGTTTTTCAAGTAAAAAGGTAAATCGTTTATGTAAAAAAGAAACAGGAAAGGTCCTTGGATGCTGCCTTGCGGCACTCCTAATCAGGTAAGCCACTGGATTTTGAACCGTTTTTTTCAACACATTGGATTCTGTCACTTAAGTATGACTTAATGACTTCCAATGCTTAAGTCTGTACGCCGTAATGTCTAAGTTTGCATAAGAGCGTTTCATGGCAGACACAATCGAATGCTTTCGAAAGGTCGCAAAACACACCAATAGCATTTTGGGCATTCTCCCATGCACTGAATATGTGTTTAAGTTACGCTACTCCTGCATCTGTTGTCGAGTGACCCTTGGTAAATCCATATTGCTCACTATGAAGGAGGCTGTTTAGATTAAAATGTCTAAGTAATTGCTTGAGTATGATCTTTTCAATAATCTTACTGAAGGCAGGTAGTATCGATATTGGCCTATAATTACTAGGATCAGTCTTACTGCCGGATTTGAAAAGAGGTATTATCCTACTGTGTTTCATAAGATCGGGAAAAACACCTGATTCGATACACTTATTAAATAAGTTGCTTAAATAAGGAGCTACTACATCAATTATACTTTTTTAAACCTTAACAGAAATGCCCCAGAGATCACCTGTATTCTTAGACTCTAGAGATTGAAAAGTACTTATAATGTCGGTAGAATTAATACAATCGAACTTAAATAATACATCACATTTTCCTACACTAGATTCTAATAGGTTTTCTGCGACTATAGCTGATGATTTTAATTCTTTAGTAGTAGTAATCGGTATGCTAGCAAATAATTTATTAACCCTTAATTGGTCGCGTGGGGTGTTAGACACCCCAAGGCATGTTTCCGGCTAATAACTTAAAAAAAGAAATATTGAGCATGCTGGTCTTCCAGGTAGCTTCTTCAACACGTGTGACATACACAATTCAGTTGCGAGCGGCGCTCGGTCGTGAACGGTTGGGCTTTGAGAGCGTGTTTGGGGTGTAAGGCACCTCCAGGTGACTGTTTGTCTGGTATAAATTACGGGTTTCTGGAGTAGACCAATCGCCTTCATACAAAAGGTGTCATATATGTCTGAGAACCAAGGACAGGAAAACAAAGACTTAATGCTCTAAGTGCCTTAAAAATGTGTGCAATGACCTGAATGACCATATCATTATAATGGGCCAAAATTGTAATGTGTATAAAAGTTTCATATCTTGTTTTTTTTTTATTACTTTATTAAAAAGAGGTTTAAATTTTGCTTAATATGTATGTTCAAATGTTCTGATTTATAAAGTCTGTTTTTGCATTTATTTCGTATATTCTTTTAATTAACTAATTTGGGGTGCCGCACGCCCCATGCGACCACTTAAGCAACTTTTTAGGCGCGTCCAATTAAGGGTTAAATGTGTGTGCGACTTCTTTGTCATTATGAATTAATTTGTCACTATCAAATAAACTAAAACTATTACCTCTTAGTGCTGTTTTACCTGTTGCTTCATTAATAGCTCGCCAGGTTGCCTTAATTTTATTCGAGGATTGTTCAATTATGTTCCTAACGAATAATGCCTTAGCTGTATTGCACACTCTTTTAAATATCTTGGAATAATTCCTAACATACTCAGTCAAAGTCAAAATCATTTATTCATCTAGGTCACAAGGTGACGCTTATAAACGTCAATTTTAAAATTAAATTACTTAATGCTTCTACATTTACATTTACTGCCTTGTTCGCAAAGCAATGGGTAGAGCCACGAGAAAGAACGGGCAATAAAACTCGAGGCCACTCTTTTAAATTGCCAATATTATGGTACATATTTTTATTTTTGTAAGGAGCTGCAACTGTTACACATTGTACTAAATTACTTGTAAATAGTAATAGTTACAGACGTAATACTTAAGCAATTAATGCAGTTACTTAATTATGTGTTTTAGTTAGCCTTCCAATGCGAATCGAATATTGTGTAACAGGAGCATCCACTTACGACTTATAATGTATACAACTCGTGACCATGTTCAGGACTATGGTGGAAATGTATGTTACAGAAGTGACGATATATGAATACACAAAATCACAAAAACGTTAGTTCACAGACCATGATATATAACGAATTATCTACATCTTACAGTACAGTAAATTGTAATAAAATTAGTGGAACAACAATGCAAATGTAAATATAGTAAGTGGAATGACCTAATTATAATAAACGAATAATAATTTAAAAGAACTAGAAATGTTATATAATAATAAACTGAAAAATGCTAAGTATCTATATAAATTCTAAATAAGTAGTAGATCATGAGTTGTCTAGTGTAAGTGACCATCTATCCTTATCACTAAAATAATCATTAACAGTATAATAACCTTTCCTAATAAGGCAGTCTTTTATTTTACTTTTAAACGTATTAAATGGTAATTCTAAGAGACTAATTGGTATTTTATTGTAAATACGTATACCTAGCCCTACAAAAGAATTGTTAACTTTATGTAAACGATGATAAGGGGCATATAACTTATGCCTGTTCCTAATATTTATATTATGTATGTCACTTTTTGTAGTAAATAAACCTATATTTTGCCTTATATACAATATACTAGCAAATAAGAACTGCGAGGCTACTGTTAGAATTCCTTTAGACTAAAAGCGTTCCCTAAGAGTATCTTTAGCACCTAACATGTATATTGTTCGTACCGCTCGTTTCTGTAGAACAAAGATATTCTGAATATCCGCAGCTTTGCCCCATAACAAAATGCCGTAAGACATGACACTATGAAAATAGCTAAAATAAACTAGACGAGCTGTGTCAACATCAGTAAGTTGTCTAACTTTTCTGACAGCATACGCTGCAGAGCTGAGCTTACCTGCAAGACATGCTATATGTGCACCCCATTGTAACTTATTATCTAATGTAATGCCTAGAACCACTGTAGAGTCTGTCTGTCTCAAGTTCCTCCCTATCTAGCATAATATTAGGTCCCAAATGTCTTACGTTAGGTAAGGCAAATTTAACACATTTAGTTTTTTTAGAATTAAGTACTAGGTTGTTTGCTGTAAACCATTGTGTAACTTGTATAAGTGCATTATTTACATCATCAAATTCATTCCTATTCCTGTCTACTTTAAAAATAAGTGACGTATCATCTGCAAAATGTACGACATCACAGATGTTTTTTAAATAAAAAGGTAAGTCATTAATATATACAAGGAATAGAAAAGGACCTAGAATTGAACCTTGTGGAACGCCTAACTGTATAGGTAATTTAGAGGATGTAGTCCCATTTACATCGACACACTGAAATCTCTGCCGCAGGTACGACTCGACAACACTAAGTGCGGTTTCCTCTACGCCGTAGTGGCGGAGCTTACGCAGTAGTGTGTCGTGATGAACGCAATCAAATGCTTTTGATAGGTCATAAAATACTCCGATAGCATTTTTAGATGACTCCCAAGCATTATAGACGTGTTTTATGAGAGAAACACCCGCATCAGTAGTGGATCTACCTTTAGTAAATCCGTATTGATCTTTGTGAAGCAGACTATTTAAATTAAAGTGTCTTAGTAGCTGCTTTAGTAAAATCTTTTCAAATATTTTACTAAATGCCGGCAAGATAGAGATAGGCCTAAAATTATTTATGTCATTTTTACTGCAGGATTTGAATAAAGGTATGATTTTACTTAGGTTCATCAAATCCGGAAATACGCCTTGGTCAAAACATTGGTTAAAAATTATAGAGAGGTAAGGCGCAACAGTCTCAACTATAGTACTTAAAATTTTAATCGAAATGCCCCAAAAGTCGCCGGTATTTTTAATAGTAATTGAATTAAATGCGATCAATATATCTTGCGGGATGACGTGCTTGAATCTAAACACGCTCTTGCATTCAGGTACACTGCTAAGCAACAAATTTCCAGCGTATAAAGACGATGATTGTAAGGAACTAGTAGTTGTTATTGGTATGCTTGCAAAGAAACTATTGAACATATGCGCAACTTGAAATTTGTCTGTGACTAATAAATTGCTATCTTTGATTTCATATTGGTTTTCTCGTTGTCGTGTTCTACCAGTTTCATTATTTATAATTCTCCACGTTTCTTTAATTATATTTGTCGATTGCTTAATTTTACCACTAATAAATTTTGATTTTGCCATAATACAAACTTGTTTAAAAATTTTTGAGTAGCTTTTACATAATTTAGAAACGGTGTGTTAAATCTATGTTGTTTCAAACCATATAATTCAAATATCTTGGCTCTACTTCTGTATATACCTTTAGTGGCCCACTGGTTAAAAGATCCGGTAGTACCCTTTAGTGTTACAGTTTTACTCTTAAAAGTATTTTGAAACTCATTAATGATTAGTCCAAAAAGTGAATAATAAATTTTATTTGGCTTTTCTGAGTTCAATATTGAAGGATTGAGATTTGCGATAATATTGTTTTTAAAATGTATAAGACGATTGTTAGTTTGAGGCCTACATTCTACTGTATGTGATTTATTATATGCTGAACAAGAAAAACTAGCTATCTCTCCACGGTGATCAGAAGGAAGAGAACTAATAACTACTGGGTTTTTAGCAACACAAGAACTAAATATATTATCCAAATAAGTAGAAGATGTTGCAGAGACTCTAGTAGGTTCACAGAATAAATTACTTAAATTAAATGACTTAAAAAAATTCAGAAATCTAGTACACTTTGAAGAGTTCTCTAAAATATTAATATTAAAATCGCCACAAACTATAATATTTTTACTGCTACATTTAATTTTATTAATAGCATCTTCCATAACAGTCTCAAATAGATTATAATCACCAGAAGGGGGTCGATATACACTAATTCCAATATATAAATCTAGTTCCACACAGGACAAACCAATAGTGCGCTCAATAGATAAGTTTACAATATCTTTACGTTCTTTGCATTTTAATAAATTTGAAGTCATTATGAGAGAACCGCCTCTAATAGCCTGCTTTCTTATATATGCCATGAGATTATTGTCATTAATCAATATTGTGTAATATTGATTAATGACAATAATCTCATGGTTCTTTAATCAGTGTTCAGTTAAACACAATACTTTAACATCATATTTCTCTAGAAATAAACTAAATTCTAATTCTTTGCCAGATAGGCCCTACATGTTTTGGTGTACTATATTCAAATACTGCAGCCTAACTGTTGTCCTATCTTGGAGTTTAAATCACAAGATGTGTCAATAAAAACGTTGTTAGTACATGTACTAACCCTATCAAAGTGAAGTTCGAATCAGAATTGTATCTCTTCATAGCGTACAACTCGTACATCTTTGCTCTGCTTTTGTAAATACCTGCAGTAGCCCACTCACTAAAAGCTCGAGATTCCTTAACTACTTTATCCTTAGTTCTAAAAGTATTCTGAAATTCCTTGTTAACTACATTAAATAAATTATTGAAATTTTCATTTGGCGAATCAATCTCCATTAAATCAGGGCTCATAGCATTCATTCCAATCAAAATTTTATTCCGGAATTCATTAAACTTATGCCTAGGTAATGACCTAACACTTTCTGTATAATGCTATCACTATAATACGGAAACCTTGCTAATTGACCACAGTGATCCGAAGTTAATTCAGAACTAACTAATTTATTCAAAACTGTACAATTACTAAATATATTGTCAAGACAGGTGGATGATGTTGCTGTAATGTAATGTGTGTAATTCAAGGAACAATTTTTTTAAATTAAATGATTTAAATAGATTTAAAAATCTACTAGTCATTACTGGATGATCAAGAATATTTACATTAAAATCACCACAAACTATAAAACCTTTCGTATTGCTCCTAATTTTAGTAATTGCATCTTCAATAACTGATTCAAACAAGCTAAAGTTACTTAACGGTGGACGATATACACATATGATAATATGCTGCTCAAGTTCTACACATGACTATTCCACGGTGCGTTCTATAGACAAACTTGCTATGTCTTTCCGTTCTTTACATGTTAAGCTATTTGAAACAATAATCAAGGATCCACCATGAATAGCGTGTTTCCTAGAGAACGCACTGTGTACCGTGTATTGCGAGTTATTTAAGAATTTAATTTGGTACTCTTTTAGCCAGTGTTCTGTGATACACATAACTTGTATATTGTGATTTTCCAAACATAAACTTAATTCTAAATCCTTGCCAGATAGACCTTGTATGTTTTGATGTGCTACATTCAGTTGAATTTGTCTACCCTTTGTCCTAGTCTTAAGTTTAAAGAACTTTTTCTCTTGTTACTATGAGAAGAGCAAGACCATATTCCACCAAGTTGGCCAAGTGCGGATTGGCAAACTTCCCATTCACCGTCACAATGTTTTCCTCCATCGTTTAGCAAGCGATACTTACCATTTAAATTTTAGCTCACAACTTCGAAAAGTGGTACGCACTGTGCGCTTAAACTCGGCCTCTGCATAGCAAACTTTTAGTGTCTTCACTAGACTATCACCGGTTTCTAAATTCAATAAAAAGTAATAAATTATTCAAAAATTTTAGTTCCGAATGTAACAAACTGACAGTATAACTTTTCCATTGAAACCAAGTATTGATTTCCCAAGCACAATTTGATGTACGAGTAAAACTGTTTCATTCCCACCTTTACCGTCAGATCTGTCTAAAGGCCTCGACTCTTCCTTGAACGATTCCAAACCATCTGATTACAAGTCAGCCTCTAATTAAATTCCTTGCATTTGTGCCCTTACAACTTCAAATACTATTACAATTAATTCTTCCGTGGCGGTTCGACAAATTGCGTAACAGCTGCCTCTTCAACAATTTTCGACTACATCTTTGATCATTTAACATAAATGAGCCACTTGACTTGTACTTTACGTTAAAAGTCGGCTTGGAGGTACAAAAAGGTAAAAAAATATAAAGTAAAAAGGGTAGATACCTTTTTCGTGGCCTTTATATATATTTCGTGGCCTTCAGTAATAGAGAGACCAAGAAAGACTCTAGATTTATTTAATACAAGCGTTAAATACGTCATGGCAGGCCACAAAAACATTTAATTTACTCACATATACCAGAAAATGTCATCACTTTTTCTTTACAGTGAGATATTTGTATTTATGTTACTGGAACATCAGTTACTTCTTTACGTGAGAGCTTTGTACTTTAGGGTTTCATTTCTTGTCCCAGTCTTCGTACAAGACCCTCATCTTGAAGTCCAAGGTACGTTGAAGGTCGTGCCCTGCCAACTTTAACTTACTTCTTGCGTGCTATGCAAAGTGGAAAAGCCTTCCTTTACATATCGACCAATCTGCTGGATTTCTCACTGGCGATAAGTCAGTGGACAAACGTGCGTGTGTATAGGTTGGCGGGTCGATCGATCTCTTTGCAATGCGATGCTCCCATCATCAACTCGTTCTTTTGGTGGACGTCGATTGCATTCTATTAACTGGAAGCTCATGTAGTATATTATATATTTCATATTGTAAGTAACCTCTCTTGTCTCATTTTTGATATTTTTTTCTCGCGTAGCCAAAGACCAAGATTCTGTCATCATAACATTTCTTACTTTATTAAAAAAATAACAAAACTTACATCTATAAGATAAAGTTACTGCAAATCAGCGGACAAGATCAGATTGAACGAAATTTACTTCATGAATAAAACAATAATCGCTATACCTATGAATATAAAAGTCACATTTATCTAATACGTTTTCGTCATAATTATTTTTATAGTTGCCATCCAAAATAACTCATATTTCCCAAGGGAATATTCAAATACCCATGCCAAATATAATATATATGTAAAATAGTACCTAGATAAGTTATTAAAATTGTCGTGAAAAGTTATGACACTCTTTGAAATGGGTATCAGTTAGTAACATTATTTGTTTAGGTCGACACGGACATTTATCAGGCATAAATTACGGGTTATATGTAAATGAAAATTTCCTATTACACACTGTATTTCACGTATAGTTAATTAAGTAAATACATTTGAATAAATGTTGATTAATATTTTATAAGTAGCTAGCTTTTGTAAATAGGATATGTTTTTTTACTTTGACTGGTCATTCGCGGGTTATATTTTTATATGTGTTCAACGAACTAATGGTTAATCACTCGTTTTTTCGCTGGCATTTTAAGGGTGAAGCCAAATGATCATATTTTTCTGAGTTGTTACTCGCGTAAAATTAAATTACGCTGTTTTCGGTTTCACACAAAAATGCTGTTTGAACTCCACAGCGACGCAAGCGAGGCAAGGGTTAGTTAGGTACAGAATGTACAGGTGCAAACGCTGAATAGCAATTGAAATTACGTCCGTCGTACATTCGTCTAGCAGCTGAATTTCAGTTGAACGTAAAATGCAGAGCTAAAGAAACGCGACTCTTAACTTACGAAATTACATTAGTTTGGTCTCATCCTGCTAGTAATTCGATGACTTGAAATGTGACATCTAATGATTTCATTTTTTGGATTTTGATTATACGTAAATGGTAACTCAGCAATAACACAAATATAATTAAAATTAGTATTGCATCAGTGACAACAAATGTATTTGAGTGCAAAATCATACAATTTTCAATTCAATAAAACATCATGTTGCTCAAACAGCCGCACAACCGCAAAGAATATTTTATTATCAATATAAAATTCTCGTATATCAAACGACGCACGAAAAGCATTACTCAAACGAACATAAAAAGATTCATAGTAAGAAGCCACACAAATAAAAGTTGTCATGAGAATTAACATGCAAAATCCGTTTGATTAAATGACAAAATATTTTCATCTTCAATATTTTTCTTGTGTCTAGCTATACCTGTGACCTAGAAAAGTGCCATAAAATTCTAGCAATAAATCTAGCATCCATCACTGTTTTAACTCGGTTTTACTGCAATATTAACTTAATGTCTTTCATCTGCTGTGTATATGATTTGTACTAATAAGGTCTTAGTTTGATTAGCATGAATTCTGGTTTGTTACTGTACTGCTACTTTAGGATGTCTGCCAATTTTTCCGCAGCTATTTATTATTCAGCAAGCCATTTTCAAGTGGTTGTGCGTTTCGCTGTTGATTTGGAAACTTGGCATTTGTTTGATCAGCCCTGGTAGAACGTTTTCGCTCTAATAGATTTAGTATGGTTTGAATAAGATTGCCACTTTCAAATTGAGTACTTTATTGAATTGTGTCAATACTGGCTGTTGGGTTCGCATCGGCGATTGGATTATCAAATCAATCATCTATACCTACATCAACTAAAACTTTGTCAGTATTATTTGTTTGTTCTATGTCAATAACATCCTTCTATGCTGATGTTTTTATTCTTCTCGGTACAAACCCAACCACGGGGCTTATTCTCCGCCTTTTAGGACATTCAGAGTGTGTGTGAGTGACTCTTCTCTACATGCGTTCGGGACCTACGCACTAAAACATCGCAGTGCCCATTGCCCGTCCCGTAGCGGCGAGGCAACGCAAATAACAGTTTGATTTCTTTGGCGGAACTTCATCGGAATCCGGAATATTGCTTGAAGAAGCTTATTACCGAAAATTTATTTGTCAAACGAGACATTTGCTCTTTAATTTGTAGCCTCATTCAGTATTGAATATTTTGTCAAGAATCCAATATAATTTGTATGCAAGCGACGTGCCTGTTTCGGTCTTCCTAGTACTCGTATATATGTATTTATGTATGCAAAGTTTTACACGATCTGTGCAAATGCGGCGACGCGACAGGTGCAGCGCGATTGCTTATATTACGAATTCTTCGCTATATTCTAGCATCTCGTTTATTTTATAACATTTTCCAATTGCCGTTTTATTGCTTGGCAAACTGCAACAGTTTGTTGTTCAAATATATCTTTGACTTATAATGTGGCGCCGCCGTCTCATGAAATGTGTCTTTTATTTAAATTCAGGTGTCGGTTTAACTGCATAGATTGATTAATATTGAATGATTTCTTTATCATGTCGAATTATTATTATGGTTATTAGTATGATTTTTTGACGTTTATTCTAGTATACATACATACACAGACTCACGCCTGTTTCCTGAAGGAGTTGGCAAAGACTACGGACCGCCATTTGCAACGATCCTGACATATCTCTCTTGCTTCTTTCACTATACCTCTATTCTGATATTGTGTCAGTTATTTGAATAATTGGTAAAACCTTCACATAAGTAGTAGTAGTAGTTATATTTTTAGTATTCGCAGTACTAAAATATCTATTAAGAAACAAACTGTATACACAGCTTTCATTTATAAAATACACCTCTCAAATATAATGAAATGTGTATGCATCATAAGTATCATCTAAACATATTTTTATTATAATTCAGTTAATTATATTAGTAATTGGGAAGACCCAAATAACGTCATCCAACTAAACATTTAATAATAAGAACTTGTAATAAGAACATGTGCATAAAATGGAAAATGTAGCAAAATATAGTTAAAGCCAAAATTAAAGTTTGAGTAGACTTAGGATTTCGACACAAAATCTAACTCTTAATATTATTGTCTAATTGTTTTATTGTATAGGTAAATAGTTACTATTAAATTAATCAGGTACATTTGTATTTAGCAATATTTTTTAACCGGTTATTGAATTAATGTTTGTACTATGATCGAATGTAAATAATAATTAATATAGTTATTTGCTTAAAAGGGAGTACAAAGGAATATGTTTAATTGTATTTTGGAGATGATATGGAGAGATAGATATTTTTATTATTAAATAAAAACTAACGTATATTTACGTATAGTTTATATGCCGTGTGGTTGACGGCATAGAATACAAGTGTCACCACCCCCTATCTTCTCGTGGATGTCGTAAGAGGCGACTAACGGCCATTTTCAATATTCAAACTATAGATAGATCTGTAGCTTTTAGATTCGTGTTTGACATATTTTGTATGAAGCTTATGTCAAAAACTGTCAAAAACGAATCTAAAATCTACAGATCTATCTAAAATTTGAATATTGAATTCCGTAGTAAGAGATAACACGATGCAAATACCATCTTTGCGTAGTGTGACGTCACGTCGCGCCCCGGCACCCGCGAGCCTCGCTACGAGTGACGCACAGCAGTGGGCCGCTCGCCCCCTCCTCCTCGCCGGCCTTATATATACCGGGGACACACGAGGTTTCGCTCCCTTTGCTCTGGCCAACACCACCAAAGCTGAGTACCTCATCTGAAGACCTGTGAAGTGCTAACGTCCCCCCACGCCCTGGATAATTGTCTCATCGGCTAATCTCAAGTGTCAGTTTTTTTTGTATAATTAAAGCCATTGTGTAACTGGAATATAACGCGAGTTTAAACTTTCCTGGTGATATTTTTTATTTATTTCCCGTAAGTCAACCTAATTATCTCTCTTTAATTGCTCGGCGAGTGATCGATCCCGGCTACCCCGTGGAAATCAATCACCCGTGCGACATTGGCGCCCAATAGAATTTTTAATTATATTTTTAAAGCGTAAGTTGGCACTTTACAGGTGAGTGAAATAATTTCTTTTTCTCTTGTATATTTTTCTCCTGTGTGTGCATATATTCTGGTGTGGTGAATTGCGTACAGGTACAGTTTCTATCTATTTTGGTTGGCCATAAGCAATTTAACTGTGTAAATAACATAACGGTGATTTAATTAACGTTGGTCTGAAATCACGTTCCACCGCGGGCAGCGTGTCGAGCCGCCAACCGGTTCTAACCGCTTAGCCGTTGAACTAACGAGCCTCGTGTTCGCGAAAAAATATTGTGATTCAACCTTTGAGTGACCTTTAAGAATTTTTTTTAATCCTTTACCAATCATCACACCATTGTATAATTTAGTGTATTTCAGCTTTTTTTAGCACGGTTTTCGATTTTCTGGCGATATTTAATTTTTTTTCTAGTGCCGGCGTAAATACTTAGATTTTCTATTATTGTTTTGTAATAATGGCTTACATTATAAATTTCTCATTATTAACTAAAGCGGAATTAGAATATGAGACCACAATACGTGGCGTTTCAAAGCCTGACGATCCCCGCAAATAAATCGCTAAACTTTCAGTTAAAACTCCCTCAGAGGATATATTATCTTCACCCTTCCCACCAGAGGAGGATGTGGCAGAAGTGGAAAAGTCGTTATTAAGATCAAATAAACACTTATCTATGTTGGAAGCAAACTATACTTCCGAGCTTCAACAGAAGGTCGAAACCGTGCAACACCATTGTTTTCATCGACTGAATAGGGTGGATACCGACAGTCTGGATATTAAAAAAATTGAGTCTGTGTGGAATAAATTTAATGACTTATATGCGAAATTACAATTAATCACAAGCCGTAGTTCGCGGTCGGATTGCTCAGTGGCAGAGGGAAACACTTCCTATAATTACGACCGTAAGCTTTTTTCGGAATTAGGTAAATTCAAATTTAACGGTAAATCATGTGTCTATCGAAAAAATTTATGAATTTATGTCCTGTAGATCTATTCCACACGACAAGATGTTGTCTTTCGCTTTTGAAATATTTTCGGGTGATGCATTAGTTTTGTATCGTTCTGTTAAAAATAATGTAAAGACTTGGTTAGAACTTTGTGAACTTTTGAAACGAGATTTTAGTCCGCATAACTACGATTATCGGCTTATGACGGAGATTCGTCAGCGCTCACAGGGCGAAAACGAATCAATAACTATTTACGTTGCAAAAATGCACGGTCTGTTTTCGCGACTTAGTTCTCCTATCGCTGATTCGGAGAAGCTAGAAATTTTACTAAATAATATTAGACCTTGTTACACTAATTGTCTGCTCACTGCAAAGGTTGTTGATGTTGATAGTCTGGTCGAAGTTTGTCGTCTTTTCGAAAATTACCAAAGTCGCAGTAAGCAATTTTCTGAACCCCCTAAAGTTTCAAAGAATACTGTAGCACCCGATCTAGCGTATAATTATCCGTTTTCTAATTTTTCTTCAAACAAAAATGTTTACAATCATAATCACTTCAATAAATATAACTCTGTCGCTGATACATCGAGTTACAAGTCTGTACCACAAGTTAACGCCGTATCGAGTACTTCTAATATAAATATTTTTTTTTGCGTGCGTTGTAGATGCAATTCGCACTCATTACGTAATTGCCGTCAGCCACACTACCTAATCTGTTTTAAGTGCGGCACAAAGGGTTTCAAGGTGTCAGAGTGCCCCAATTGTAAATCTAAGTCGACCCCTACAGTTTCAAAAAACTAGTTAACAAGGATTGTGGAAAATCAAATTATACAACTAATTGTAATAAAACAGAGTGGAATAATTGGTTGGAATTTTTAAAAAAATTCTTTAGTAGCTATCATATATCCTCAATCCGTAATTCTAAAGTAGAATATTTACCTTACGTTACTCTAAAATTAAACGGAATACCTACCACTGGTCTTTTAGATTCTGGATCTTGCGTTACAATTTTAGGTAATAATTTGCATAACTTATTTTTGAAAGACGATGTTTTGGATAAATCGAAACCTTTAAGGTTAATAACAGCTGGCGGCGAACGATTTGAGTCTTTGGGATCGGTGTTTCTACCCTTTGAGTTTCAGGATAAATTGATTAACTTAGAAGTTCATGTTGTACCTGGGATTCAAAATTCCCTTATCCTTGGCATGGATTTTTGGCGAAGCTTTGGCCTATTTCCTAACAAATTAGAGTCTGTTTTGATTGTGAACAAGTCTGACGCTCAAGTAATGGAGTTGCAGGCAGTTCCCCCTACACATCTTGTTTCTTATGATCATCTTACAGTCGACCAGAGAGCTACCGCTGACAACATTATTTCTAAATTTACCGATATTTCATACGAGAAGCGGGGTCTCGGTTGCACAAATATTATTTCTCATTCAATGGATACAGGTGATTGCCCCCCTATTCGGCAAAGATTTTATCGCATGTCTCCCGATAAACAAAGAATTTTAATAAAGCATCTTGACGACATGCTCTCAGAGGATGTTGTTGAACGATGTGAAAGGCCGTGGTCAAACCCGGTCATTTTGACCCCTAAGAAGAATGGTGAACTGCGTTTCTGTTTGGACAGTCGTAAATTAAATTCCGTTACAAAAAAAGATGCTTATAGCTTGCCTTATATTTCGGAAATTTTAGATAATCTGAGAGATGCTAAATACTTGTCTAGTTTAGATTTGTCTAAATCTTTTTGGCAAACATTAATTAAAGAAGAGGACCGTTGCAAAACAGCCTTTTATATTCCTACGCGTGGCACATTTCAATTCAAAAGAATGCCCTTCGGTCTTACAAATGCGCCAGCTACTCAACAACGATTAGTTAATATTTTATTTTATGGTCCAGAATTTCAAAATAAGGTTTTCTGTTTTATCGATGACATAATCTGTATAACGTCCAGCTTCAACGAGCATATTACTCTTTTATTACGCATTCTTAATAAACTAAAAAGCGCTAATTTAACAATTAATCTCGAAAAATGTCAATTTTTTAGAGATAAACTAAAATATTTAGGCTATGTTGTCGACTCTAGTGGATTGCAGCCCGATCCGGATAAAGTAAATTCAATGAAAAATTATCCCACTCCTTCTAATAGAAAAGAAGTACGTCGATTTTTAGGCGCAGCCTCGTGGTACAGGCGTTTTATACCAAACTTTAGCTCTATTGCTGCACCCTTAAATAAGTTAACATCTCAAAGTAAAAACGCACCTCCATTCTGTTGGACGACAGAGGCTAATGAGGCGTTTAATAACCTAAAGAATTGTTTGATTTCCTCCTCGGTGTTGGCTTGTCCTGACTACTCGCAACCGTTTGAAATACACTCAGATGCTAGCGATTTTGGACTTGGCGCGATCCTCTGTCAAAGGTTAAATGGTGAGGAAAGAGTCATAGCGTACTATAGCAAATCACTCACCAAGCAAGAAAAAAATTACAGTGCCACAGAGCGCGAGGCCCTGGCTGTTCTATCTGCTATAGAACACTGGCGTTGTTATTTTGAAAATGGTAAAAAGTTTATTGTTTACACAGATCACGCTGCTTTGAAATGGTTCTTGACCTTAAATAACCCTACTGGCCGGTTAGCCAGATGGGGAGTTCGCTTATCTTCCTATAATTTCGAAATACGTCATCGTCGGGGTTCCGATAACGTTTTACCTGATTTTCTGTCTCGCCCTTTACCCGTTTCTGCTATTGATAATGATATAAATATAGATATTAATTCTAATCAGAATTTACCAGTTTTTACTAATGATCCTTGGTATTTAAATATCTATAAAGGCTGTTTAAGTTCTCCGACTTCCTTTGTTAACTATCAAGTAATAAACAATAAATTGTATTGATTTAAAAAAACATTAAACCCGCTCACTAGAGAATTTCAATGGAAAGAGGTTATTCCGTCTGACCAAAGAAATGACATTCTAAGGGAGAATCATTCTTCGCCCACTGCTGGACATCTGGGTATTTTTAAGACATACAAACGTCTCGCACTTAATTACTTTTGGCCTGGTATGTACACCGATGTTGTCAAGTTCGTCAGTTCATGTGAACCTTGTATCACCCATAAACACCAAAATCACCCAAATTTAGGTATAATGGGAAAACCCAAATCATGTCAAAAGCCCTTTCAGACGATTAGTATTGATTTGATTGGTCCATTGCCTCCCAGCAGAAAACAAAGCACTTTTATATTTGTGGTCAGTTGTTGTTTCTCTAAATATTGTTTACTTTTCCCCATTAAACGGGCAACTGCAGAAGTGATAACAAAAATTCTCGAGGAAAATGTATTTTTGGTGCATGGAATTCCATCTACTATTGTTTTGGATAACGGTAAACAATTTATTAGCGCAACCTTTAAAAGTATGTTGTCAAAATATAAAATTCCAAATTTGCATTTTACACCGTTGTATACTCCCCACGTTAACTCAGTTGAACGTTACAACAAAACCATTATGACAGCTTTTTCAACTTTCATAGAATCTGATCATCGAATCTGGGACACTCTAATCACTAAAGTTCAATTCGCCCTTAACTGCGCAGTTAGTGAGGTTACTGGTTATTCTCCTAATTTCCTTGTTTTTGGTAGGGAGGTCATAACATGTGGTTCTCAGTATATTGACAAGGAATTTAATTCCAATATGGTGCTTGAACCACGGGACGGCTATGCCGAAACTTTAGGCTACTTATCTTCTATTTTCGAGAAGGTGCATTCAGCTCTGTTGTCGGCCCACCAACGAAATTGTTAATCTTATAATCTTTGCCGTAAACCGGCAGAATTCAATGTCGGTGATATAGTTTGGCGCAGAACGTTTCTACTTAGTGACAAGTATAAATACTTTAGCAAGAAATTGGCGCCTAAATTTATTAAATGTAAGATTGCCTCAAAAAAGTCACCTCTAGTATACAAACTTAACGACATGGCCGGAAAACCTTTAGGCGAATGGCACATCAAGGATTTAAAGTTGATTAATTACAAAGAATAATAAAAGTATAAAAACAACAATGTAAGACGCATATCTATACAAAGTTATAATTACCTACATAATTATTTGTAAAGGCCAACAATGGTTCTTTTGTTTTCGAGTCAAAGCTCACAAGATAATGCATTGTGTTGTGTTAATGATTTATGTAAACATGCTAAACATAAAATGAATAAATGTTTCAGTTATAAATTGTAATAAAGTTTATTACATGTAATATTGTTAGAAAGAATCTGTTGTTTATCTAACTATCAGTTATGGCTCAGTGGTTAAAAAGTTGTTGTCGGATCGGTCTGTGGTTCAATTCTCGCATGTGTATTTTCTTTCCGCAAATCTATTTGTTGAAATGCATCTTGATTGGCGTATTGTTTTTCGCCGTGCCTTGTTCTGAAGTTCTGTTGTTATTCTTAATTCTGTATAAATTCCATAATCAAATTGTTATTATAGGTACTTTATAAACTATCAGGGTGATTAACCGTGCGTCGCGAGCTCGGAACAGTCGAATAGTACGTACCATTTAGATCGTACCTACCTAGTTGTCGTTATGACGCACGCGCGTTCACTCAGCGACGCGCCGATAAATAAATGCCTAACTAATGATTCACCATTGTTTACATTCAAAAGGTGTTTACTGGTCGTGTTGTAGTTATTAATTAGAGCAAAATATTTATTAATTTCTTTCCTTTGACATTGAGCGGTCCGGTCGTGTCTGTGGCTTATATTATTTTTGTTCAACTTTACGAAAAATCTGTTGTTATACCTAACTATATTCAAAAAGTTTACTTATCTAGTGGCAAAGGCCGAACCCAAGATTTATAAGTCGTAGGGCTAGATCAAGTTTCTTATATCTACAAATCATTATTACCTAATAATTACCCTAAGCGCTTCTCCATAGATTGTTATCTTTAATATTAAGCTATTACACTGGCCTCGGCATTTACATGTAGGTATGTGTGATGAATTATGAATGATAAATGTTTATGTTCAAATTCAGACTGCCGTTGTACGCGTGAAGAATGCAAGCGTGGGTCATTACTATTTAGGTATCCTAATTAGCGTATAGGGTTGTCACTTGTTCAAGGTACTCATGCCCTTGTTTTCTCTAATTCAGGGAGTATCTTTAGGGCTGCTACGCCCGTTGGGCTAGGGAATTTTCCTTAGGGAAAATCCCGGCCTAACGGGGGGGGTGTGTGACGTCACGTCGCGCCCCGGCGCCCGCGAGCCTCGCTACGAGTGACGCACAGCAGTGGGCCGCTCGCCCCCTCCTCCTCGCCGGCCTTATATATACCGGGGACACACGAGGTTTCGCTCCCTTTGCTCCGGCCAACACCACCAAAGCTGAGTACCTCATCCGAAGACCTGTGAAGTGCCAACGTCCCCCCACGCCCTGGATAATTGTCTCATCGGCTAATCTCAAGTGTCAGTTTTTTTTGTATAATTAAAGCCATTGTGTAACTAAAATATAACGCGAGTTTAAACTTTCCTGGTGATATTTTTTATTTATTTCCCGTAAGTCAACCTAATTATCTCTCTTTAATTGCTCGGCGAGTGATCGATCCCGGCTACCCCGTGGAAATCAATCACCCGTGCGACAGTAGAGACGGAAAACTCGACATCAAACCCTATACGACTGCCTCGTTGGTCTCGCGGCATAAATGTGCGCATGGGATCGGGAGGTCCCAGGTTCGATTCCTGGGTCGGGCAGTGTTATTGGGTTTTTCTGTTACGAAATTCTCAGTAGCAGCACGGAGTCTGGAAATGTGCCCGGTACAGCAATTGGCTCGTCCCTTATTACGTGGGACTAAAGTAAGTATATCTGGCGAAAAGTGGGTGTAGAAATACACCTCTGCCTACCCCTTCGGGGATAAAAGGCGTGACGATATGTATGTATGTATGTATGTTTATATGCATCAATGTCTGAAAGAAAATTATAGTTAGTCGAAAAATGAGTTGCATAATTCAATGGACTCTAAATATTATTTCCAGCAGGGCAAATGATTCTTTAGTTTGTGTTAAAGAAACTAGTACACAAAATAAAAACAAACATGTGTCAATTGCATATTTATTTCATGAAAATATAAATAAAAAGCTTTACACTCAACAGTTGCGAAAATATTTTATCACCGACAAAAAAACACGAATGGATGCTTTATTTAAAATACTAATTGATCCATCAGTACAAAATCAACAAAAGGGCTTGTGTCCATCTGAAACAAAGTCACCTCGTGTCCATCTGAAACCACAAATTACCTTCGAATTTCACGGTTTTCGTTCATGTAAATAAGGGCCAAAACAAATATTATAAAGGTGGTTCCAGATTGAGAGTGAGAAATACTGAGCATCACAGCGCTATGCGTAATGATACCATTTTAGCACCCGTGACATGAAATGGTAACATCGACACTCATCATGTCGAAAGATCGTTGGCCTATATTCATAAGTGAAAGAGAAGTACTCATTATTAGCGAATTCTATCTGAAATGAGATCGATCGAAAATAGAAATCGATCTGCCCATAGCTGCTCAGATTATGCTTGCAGTTTTATCATATACAAGAGTCATAAACGTTTCTTGGTTTATTATGTTCAAGGTGAATGTTTGTTAGTCAATGTTACACTGTGTATAATAATTGTGACGAATTGCTGCCAATAAATGTAATATAGTGTAAAATAATGCTTGTGACGAAACACTTCCAATGTGGCACCACCTTAAAGCTCTTAAAATGGAAATGTTTGCTAAAACAAAATTGTATTATCGAAGCACTGTTTTGGGTAAGCAAAACGAATGTCGTTTTTATTGAAGTGGTCACGCAAGCAACGTGGCGGCCAAATTGTCAAGTTAAATTATTTGTAAAATGTTTTTGTGTAAAAATTTGATAAAGATAGTTTTTTTGATTGTAGCTTTGATATGAAATTTACTGGTAGTGTATTCACACAGTGAACAGATAGACAGAGGTATATTGTATTTATACTTATCTGCACTGATTGTGTAAGATGATATTTTTACTGTTTATTGTACTAATTTTTCTGTCATAAAGACACAACTCAGTCATTATTTCGTTGATGCCAACTCTTGGGAAAAGAGATGTAGATATAGCTATTTTGTAATTTCCTTCTCATTCTCTTGCATCATCCAAGAATAGGAAATAAAAGGAGGATGGAAGAAGGACTAAACATTCTTGGCTTAGGTCGTCAAAGCTTATACTCGCCAAACGAAATACAACAGTACGAATATTGCTACCTAAGTCTTTACATCCATCTTCTACGTGAGACTTGCCGAAATAAGTGCATCACTACGGATATTACTAGTATGTCTTTACATCCACGTGAGGTCCAACGTTGGTTGGGTCAATCTAATTTCAAAATAGAACAGCCTACGCAAATAACTGAAAAATACTCATGCATTTTGATATCCATACATATGGCGAGAAATCTCTTGCATACACAGAACAGAATATATATTAATGGAAACTGGTGGCACGAGTTTTAATGTTCTTTCTTTCTCATCGTTCTACGTGCTTGCATTTAGGATGTAGCACTAAATTTAAATGTAGAATAGTTAAGTAATACATTTATTAATCTGGCATTCATAAAAATCACCCTGTCACCTATGAGAACAAAAGATTTTGATTTATCTCATCACACAAAAAATTGTCTTAACGTCTCGAACTATTGTCATCGCTAGCTAAATAGTCACGATCACTAACTAATAGAACAGTTAAATAGTAATTAAATACTTTTCAGAAATTGCCTACTAAGCACCTACATTCCTACCAAGCAGAGAAACGGTTTATAATTATAATAATATTGCTTTCATTTTATAAAAGAAAATGCCATAGGCGCATTGTGAGCGGATTAAATAGGTTACTTAATTAGGTTAAGCCGATACTGTTATGGTGTATAAAGACTCGTATATAAAATTTTATTTTTATTCAAGGAAAACGTTTTTAATTTAAGTCGTGTTCTAATATTCTTTGGTTTTAATATGGCGAATACGCTATTATGAACGGATAAAAACAAATAAAAAGGTGAATTTAAACTTTACGTATGGATGAATGGTTTGATAAACCTTCTCGCCTTTTAATGTTATGGGCTATTGCTCCTTATAAAAGAACACTTTGCTTGACAAACAATTTGTTTCCATATGCTTTGTGTCCGTCAATTGAAAGTCCCTGTGATAGAGGCATATTTGCGAGTGCAGGAGTAGTATTCTTTTAAAAATAAGCTTTTGCAAAGGCAGAATTCGTACTTAAAATCGAAATAGATTTATTAAACCAAGCAATATAGTGAGATTTTGTTTTTAGTAAAAACAAATCTAATAAAATTTATTTTCTAGGTTTGAAGACCAGATTTACTTATATCAGTTATCTATTAACGATGACATAAATGAAAAGAGTTGGAACAGATTTTAAATTTTTATATGTAATTGAATACACGTATATTCTTCTAATTAATTTTAATGGACATCAATAAAAATCGATTAAACTTGCGCGTCAAACACGTACATTGGACATCTCTTTTTACTTTTGAAGTTTTCGGGCGATATAATGTGTCTCTGTCACACCTTGGTATTCGTTTTACTATCTCTGTCTTGAGTACAGACGATGACAAAAGTGTTTATAGTCCATTGAAAAGTTACATTTGGGGTTGCATTTATCAGACGATGCAATTTTATTTTACAGATGTGTGGGAATGGCTATAGTAAAGCTTGATTCAAATTTATGGGGACGTACTCTTGTCCCTCGGCCGCCACCTTGGAAAGAGTGCAGATGCAGATAGTTTTTCTTGATTATCTGGTAAACTATTGGCCGCACAAAGAATATGTGAACGAGATTTTTGTTGCAAATTAAATTCTCTACAGCTTTAGTCATTAAACTTTAATCATAATGCAAATATATAAAACATATATCTTTAGATAATGATCTATAGAGGTCCCATGCACGCATGGATACTTATTCATGGGAATCATGGGTGCAAACCATGCGTGCCATGTACCAAATACCTACTTATTTGGAATACAACACGTGCGCATTCTTAATTGCGGCTTAAAAGATGTGTCTACCTAAAGAAAAATCCGTTCGATCTATGTCTGTCAACGCAATTTCCGAAAAAAGAAATACTGCAGCATTCAGGTATGTTTCTTTTGTTTCCGATTGTTTAACAGGCTTATGGATAACCTTCTAAAATATTTTTGATATGACTGGAATCAATGCTATAGGTCTGTAACGAGTCACACTATGTTTATCATGTTTCTTAAAGAGCCGCATTATTATGGTCCTTTTTATTTCCGTGGGAACTACTCCCTGCATAATACCAAAAATCATGTGGCTCATTGGATTTGATATTTTATTAGACACGGTTTTCAGTATCCTAGTTGATACACCATCGTATCCAGTACTGTTTGTAGACCTTAGTTTAATATTGTGTATTTTCCGTTTAAAATATCTGCCTCTATTGTCAGGTGAGGTGCATTCATCATAAAATACTACTTGTATATAAATTATATAAAGTCTGGCAATAACAGTTTTCTACACGAGTATACATGCGCGGTAATTCGCAAAGGCTAGCTTCAGACTCGCCATGATTCGTCGGCCTAGACCTTTTTCATTAATTGACAGGCCTCAGATAGTGGCTGGTTTAAGCTTCGTTCGTTCAGATCCCCATGCGAGACAATACTTTGTGTGGGCTACAAATTGATATTGTGAGTCTAGGTGTACTTTGTGTCCATTGATTTAATGTTTGAAATATATTTCGCGATAATGGATTCATTCCTAGTGCGGTAGAAGTATACAAAAACGAATAAGTAAAAAAAAAACAAAATAAAAATGAAAAATCCTATTTCGCAGATGAATTTACAGACACACATCAACGCACACAAAAATACAAACTCAAACAATTTACGGCTCACACAAAGTGTAGCCTCTAGTGTAGATCGAGAACACGATACTTAGCACAGTGCCAAACGGCAAGATGATAGGCCAAGCCATTACTTTATCTTTGAAATCAAAATCGTCTATCTACGTACTTTATAGAATTCACATGCATATGTGAATGATGAATATCGACTACTTTACTTTCATTGCTCGTTATCCTATATTGGATTCCCCGCATGCGGTACAGCAATGAATAAAATAAGCCTCAATAGTCTATATACAGGGTGTACAAAGACCCTTAACGAAAACTGAAATCCCATGTTGTACCAATCACTACGAACATTTTTTACTTGGGCACCATACCTGGGAAATTACTGGTTCAGGAGATATTGAGGCTCAAAGTTAGTATGGAATTTTTCAAATTAGGTACAAAATCGACGCATTTACCCCGCTTATATGTTCTTTAGATGCCCTGCGACCCCATAGGACGCGCGGTTTAAAAAATGTGAAAACTTAAAAAGAAATTCGTTTCCAGGTATTCTTCTTGGTTAGTATGACTTGGCATGATGTCCACAACGAGTAGACTTCGGCTTATTGATGGGTCTTGTGACACCTGTATATATACACTCTGATTGCAATGTTTAGATTTTAAGTACGAATTCTGCCTCTGCAAAAGCTTATTTTTAAAAAGAATACTACTCCTGCACTCGCAAATATGCCTCTATCACAGGGACTTTCAATTGTCGGACACAAAGATGAGTTTCAATCGTCAGAGGCTGCTAAGGAAAACACGCAAAACAAATACTATTGTAAAGTTTGTGCACTGGCAGAAACGAACACAACTGTTTGCTTTGACGTTCTTATATTGAGTGATCATAGTAGGTTTCTTTCATCCATTTCATCGTCAGATAAATCTGGAACACTATTTGCAGTTTCATCTATAGTTTTTGACAAAGTTTGAGAGTCGTTTGGGACGTATGCATCAGATCGTGTGCGCCTACGACGGAACGTAATGTTTAAAAAAAATCATATCTTGTTGTTTTTTTCCATTGAATGTAATATTCCCTAATAGTGAGAACGGAATATTTTAAAGTTGAAGCTTGAAGTTCATGCTTGTCCGTAGTATTTATTTACTACACGTACTATACTTATATTTTAATGAAAAATGGAAGCGTAGATCCGTCTCTAAGTTCTTACCTATTTATTTGCTAAGATTCATCAAATTCGGTTCAGCAGGTCGACACAATGGATATACAGGATGTTTGGCGCATGGAACGACACAATTTTTTGGAGGTTAGGGCATATCCTATTTTCACCCCAAGAACCCCAGGTCCTAAGTGTACCTGTACTCGAGATACGATTTTTTATATATTTTATTTTTTTCTGAATTATCACATTTAAAGCGATATAACTTTTTAGTTTGTAGTCATATTTGCACTAGATAACTTTCATTGGATTTCCTAATGTATAATTATTCTTAAATAATATAAATTGTTGGGAATAAATGCAAAACGAAGTAATTGTCGAGCTTCAAAACTCTTAAAAATTAAGTAATGAGTGCAAAATATGAAATTCTAAATTAATTATAAAAAAAAAATTAAAAGCTCTTTTGAACTTCGATTACTTTAAAAAAATCTGTACTTAATACCCTTTCTAACGATGTACGACATGGCCTTAAAATCTTTCAAAATGTAATCACAAAACAAAAAAGACTACCTAGCCAGTGTCAGGATAATGTCATAACAGTATAGGTTTCAAAATGTTTTTATTGAATATGGTTACAAATTTTGTTCGAACTCATTTCCTGCTACCTCTACCGATCCAAGCATTAGGACAATTGTTTTCCAAATGCTTGGATCGATAGAGGTGGCCCAATTCCTTGGCCTGCACGGTCACCAGACCTGACACCCCTAGATTTTTATGTGTGGGGACGCGCTAAACAAATAGTATACGCAAGCGAAGTAGCTACAAGGAAAATTTTAGTAGAAAAAATAAATAGCGCTTTTCAAATAATGAAAGAAGAAATGCGGCTAAGGACGACGACTGTCGAAATCAGAAAATCTCACCATGAGAAGGGTAAGGCCATAGTCCACCACGCTGGCCAAGTGCGGGTTGGCATACTTCACATGTTTTTCGAGAACATTATAGAGAACTCTCAGATGCATGTCTGAGAGTTCCTCACGACGTTTTACTTCACCGTTTAGCAAGCGATAATTAACAATTTAATACGCACATAACTTTGAAAAGTCATTGGTGCGCGCCGTAGTTTCGTACCCGAGACCTTCTGCGTAGCAGTCTGTCGTGCCGTCGGTCTCTCCACTAGAATATCGCCGCTGTACTGTGTGACTCTCCGATGATAGGTCAAAATAAAACAAATATACATAAAAACTTCTGAAATCTTAACTAACAATGTCAGGTAAAAATTAAATAAGCAATATGTTAAGTATTGTAAAAGTTTTCCAACTTTTTCTGCTGTCGCTTCGTTAGATATACGTCATGCACATTGGCTCTTGTCCAACTTGCAATAGCCTGCTTCGAATATGTATGTGCTTGAGACTCTTTTATTCAGCACATCCATTATTTTGCCGTATATCCCAATTATGTGAACACATTTTATTTATGTATTTGAGTTCGGTGAAAAATGGAACTTGGAAAATGCATTGTGTTGGAAAGAAATTCAATGAAGTTTTAAAAAAAGGTAAGGGCAAAAAAGATTGTCGCTTGGTGGAATTATTAAATACGAGTTGGGCTAGTGGTCAGTAACTAAATACGAAAAAATTATAAACTGACTAACAATGTAAATATTGAATAAAACACACAAATCACAAACATTGCAGGCAGAGGAGTATCGGTTTAAAACCACGGCGCGCACCATTGTCTTTTCAAAGTTATGTACGGTTTAATTGTTAATTTGCGTTTGTTGTCTGCTTCGCAGAGTATGTTAAGCTTTCGGTTTTGCTTTCATGAAGATAATACGCTAATTATAGCGAATCAGTACCCATAATGTATTGTGGGTGTTAATTACACCTTTGCCTAAACCTTCGGGATAAAGGCGTGAAGTTATGTTATGTAATATACTGACTGATCTAAGGCTGTACCCTTCTACCGTACCCTACATATATTGACACTGGTCTAAGCCTTGGATGTAGCTCCGTAGAAAAAACAATAAAAAACAAAACAGTTAATATTCCGTCAAATCTTCCTTCAAAACGAGATCCAAGGCAAAATCTTGTAGCTTGGATTGCAACTGGGATAACGCTAAGACAATTATAGAAATCAAAATCACTTTGTGCAACAGATTTGCCAGCTCAACAGCTCACCAGCGTGTTTGATATCTTGTCTTACTGTGAACGTATTTGTTCGCATAAGGCAAATATTATTAGTGAGAGCTAAATAAAAATAAATAAAATAATAAAAAACGCTCTGCTACTTATCGTAAACTTCTTAAATTTGATGTTCTCATTGTAACGAATTTGGTAGTAAGTTTCCAAGATAATATCATTTGATATTAGTACACACGGCAACACGTCAAGGCACTTCGACCTTTGTACCGTTCTTAGGGCGTAAGAAATAAGTATTATTATAGTACTGCAAGTCTTTAGCTTGACTGCTCGTTTTATGTAGAGTCGAACAACTTCCCGCCAGACCACCATAATCCCCACCATCGCTCAGCAAGACATCGTCCCTTCCAGTGCTACTTTACACGCACATTGACACTCGTATATGTTTCTAGTGTGCTTCGACTCTATGAGCGAGCCAAGGATTTTATTTTCAAACTGGTCCACCACCGATTTATTTGATTGTACATTAAGAACACATCTTGTATTATAGAAATCACTGGCATCACACAAATAATTTAGCATGTCTTACTCGCTTAAAATGAACTTATCTTAATATATATATATTTCTTGTGTGCGTGTGTATGTCAGTGAACTCCTCCTAAACGAATAGACCGATCTTGATGAATTTTTTTGTGTGTGTTCAAGGGGACTTGAGAATGGTTTAGATTCACAATTTAGTCCACTAGAAAATGTATTTTTAGTTGATTTTTAATTTGTAAGTAGTTGTGGATTTTGGAATGTTTCACATTGGAACCGACAGACTGCGCTGCTATCGCAGTGTCAAATCTCATATTAATAATTTCGTCAAGGAGTACATCGAAACCTTTCCTGAATAATAAAACATTAAAAATAAAGATTTCGAGCCGACAACATATATCCGCAAAATTCGGATTGTCGAGTATTTTGTTAAATTGTAATGGTTCTGACAGACAAATCACAGTCGCCATATTGGCCAGTCTAGCGAAACGTCACAGAATATACCGGATAACATTTTGAGTACTACCAATGAATACAGATGATTTACATTAAAGAAGCTTATTTCTTAAGGATGTCATGTGCCGATTAAAGTTGGCGTATTGACGGTTGTCATTAGTGTAGTTCGTTGTTGGCGCCGTTGGCGGCGCAAGCGTCGTTCGCCATCTGTCTTGCATTGCTTTGGCGTAAGAAATAGACAGCTGTTGCACTGACACTCACGCGACTGTTACGCCGCCAAGCGGCAATTTGGGTCGTAGAAAGTTTGTCTTAAAAGCGCTAATAAGAAAAACATCTCTATAAATAAATATCTATGCTCTATGGTACTACTAAGTCTTAGTACTAAGTAGTTTGTATGTGTAAATACTTTTTGCAGTTATCTAAACTAATATAATAAAGCCAAAGAGTTTGTTTGTTTGTTTGAACGCGCTAATCTCAGGAACTACCGGTTGGATCTGAAAAAATATTTTTGTATACAGTAGCCCAGTTATTCCGGAAGGCTATAGGCTATATAACATAACGCTTCGACCCTTTGGGCCGGGCAAAAGGCTAAAAGATAATGTCGGCTAATCTCAGGAACTAGCAGTCGGATTTAAAAAATTGTTATTGCCTAAGCCGCCAATTACGCCACAACTTTTAGGGGCCAGACAAAGATAATAAAATGGTCAAACGAGAAGGGGGAGGGTTGGATCAAAGGCAAAAAAAGCTAAACGAATAGGATACAATCTATATGGGTATCGTTTTCGAGATTTCCGGGACGCTGATTAATAATATGAAATTTATTTAGTGATCCAAGATGGCGGTCGGGAAACCAAAGATGGCGGATAAGAAAATTTTAAAACTCAATATGGGTATCGCCTTCGATATTTTAAGGGGTGGGGAATCGAAATACAACATCTATTTCGTGATCAAGGATGGCGGATGGCAAATCAAAGATGGCGGATGGGTAAATTTAAAAAAATCAATATTGGTGTCGTCTGCGATGATAAAAGGAATGGGGAATCCAAATACTACAGTCTATTCACAGTTATTTTACCCCTAACAAATGTCGGTGTTTATTTTCTTTATGTTGGAATTGTACTCTGCGATGACAGGAATGTAAAATAGGGTTACCCGTGCATAACATTTTACCCAATATTAGTGGAAATGCTTCAAAAATTCAAATGCTTAAAGCTCATGGCCGCACAGTGGTTAGATTACCGCCATACCACTGCGTGCTAAACGCAATTCAATTTATGTGGAGTCTCCTTAAAAGGCAAGTCACAAACAAAAATTTAGGACAAGAGGCAACCAACATTGTGAATTTATCTGAAGAAGCTTTTCAATCTATCACTGCAGAAGACTGACAAAAACAATGCAAACATGTGCGCCACATTGAAGACAAGCTTCGTGAAACAGATGGGTGGATGATGGATGCTGAAATGGACAGGTTCATAATAGAATTAAATTCTGAGTCTGATACAGAATCTGACAGCAGTTACGAATCATCATAGGCAGTCCGAGTGGATCATTCTTATAGACTCACGCCTGTTTCTATGAAGAGGTAGGCAAAGGTATAATATTACACCCCACATCATTCTTATTCAAAATAAATATGAAAATTAAATTTTCAGTTTTTGTATTTGATAATTAGAACCTCACGTTGACTATGATGCGTTTACCTTTGTATATTAAATAGACAAATTTTTTATTATAACTACTTATCTTCATAGGAAATTAGGTATTTCGTAAGAAAATAAATGTACATGCATAAAGTCATGCCAATATCAAGAGGTTTTGTTACTTCCAAATATTTAATACGATTGCGTAGGCAATAAAAAATAAGTACATTTCTAGCAATCATGTATATTTAAAATGGGTGTATTATATACCAAATATGGCAACACAACGCCCAGGTTGGCCAATATAACAGCTAGAGGTAAAATAACTGTGAACGGACTATACATCTGTTTCGTGATTCAAGATGGCAGATGGGAAATCAAAGATGGCGGATGAGAAAAAATTTAAAAATCAATATGGGTAGGTATCGTCTCTGATGATTTAAGGGATTGTGAATCCAAATACAACATCTACTTCGTGATCAACGATGGCGAATAGGAAATCAAAGATGGCGGACGGGATTTTTTTAAGTCGATATGGGTATCGTCGCCGATATTTTAAGGAATGGGGAATTCAATACTATATAAAAATCTTTGTTTGTTTGTTCATCATTTATTTTCTCTGAAATGATAAGAGATTAAGCGCTAAGTCAATGGTAACTTTGGAAAAGGGGCTTCGAAAAAAGGGAATTAAATAAAAATTCTTAAAAAGGCGATACGGAGTTCGCTGGGTCAGCTAGTTTAAGGTATAAATACCTATTTGATGCCGACGTTTCGATCGTCTTGCACCGATTGTATGGTGTATACAATGAATAAGTCAATGGATGTATACAATGTGAGGATAAACGGGGCATACACTGACTGGTTTACCATCGATAAAGGTGTTAGACAGGGATGTGTAGCGTCGCCGTGGCTGTTCAACCTCTTCATGGACAGTTGTTTGCAAGATTTAAAACATAGTGACTGCGGATTAAGGATGAATGGGTTACTCGTCAAATGCCTCCTTTATGCTGATGATCAGGTTATACTTGCATCTTCAACGGAGGAGTTGCAGGAGATGGTAACAATCATGCATCGTGCGTTAGAAAGGAAAGGAATGAAAGTGAATGTAAGTAAAACGAAAGTTATGGTTTTTGAAAAGGAGGAATGCGTTACGGCTTGTAATGTTTTGATCGATGGACAGTGAGTGGAACAAGTAAATGAGTTTGTTTACTTAGGTACGTTGTTTACAAGAGATGGTAAGAATGAAGCAGATATTGAAAGGAGAGTTAATGCAGGTAATTGTGTCAATGGAGCTCTGAAGGCGTTTATGAACAGTCAAAACGTGTCCAAAAAGGCACGTTTGGCTGTACATAGAGGTGTGTTAGTGCCTACCCTTATGTATGGTAGTGAAAGTTGGGTATGGCAGAAGAGATTTGAAAGTAGAATAAATTCTGTAGAAATGAGAGCACTGAGAAGTATGTGTGGTGTGTCTTTGACCGACAGAGTAAAGAATTGTGTGATACGAGAGTGGTGTGGGGTAAAAGAAGATGTAGTGACAAGCATTGAGAAAGGCATGTTAAGATGGTTTGGGCACATGGAGAGGATGGATGACGATAGACTGACAAAGAAGATATATCAGGCTAGTGTGAATGGGACAGGACAAAGGGGAAGACCTAGGAGAACGTTCTCTGACCAGATTGAAGACATCCTGAAAAAAGGACAAGTCAGAAGTACCCTTAACAGAAGAGCATGCATGAGAAACTTGATGGGAGTGAGTGAAGCAAGTGAGGTATGTCAGGATCGTTGCAAATGGCGTTCCGTAGTCTCTGCCTACCCCTCCGGGAAACAGGCGTGAGTCTATGTATGTATGTATGTATACAAATTACGAAAGTATAAAGTCGATAATCACTGGAATCACTGAAAACCACATCATCAAGTGAATCAAGCAATTTTCAGATACTTAAATGTCTCCTCTTTATAGAGATGACAGCTGATAATAATTAATACACTGCAATGGCCAGAACATGCATATTAATTTCGTATGCTTTATGTATTACTATGACAACCAGAGAATGCTCGCAGCTATGACAGCACATATAATTTAATTTAATCTATTTGCCGGATCCCGTGGCAATTTTAGGATATCCATTCTTAGTGCACCCCTACGATCCCCAAGGAACATACCTGCCAAATTTAGGCTTCTTGCACCTTATTGTTTTGGCTGTAGCTTGTCTGTCAGTCTGTTAGTAACACAAGGATTTTATATATACAGGTATAAACATAAATACAAAACAAAAATAATCTGGCTGAGCGTCAAAATCTTTGGTTTATTGTTGGTTTTCCTCATAGCTATGTCATACCAGATAAGTCTAAATGTATGTAAAGAAACATGATTAGTGTTAATCCACTGTTGAGTTACAATCCAATCTTTCGTATTTTTTGCGCTCATTTTCCTAATGTTTTTGGGACTAATATTACACGCACTGCTTATTGCTACATCATTTGTACAGTTATTTTTGTCAGAAGAAAGCTTGATTTCATAGTTTATCGAGGAACACTCAATTGCTGTGGCTTGGATAGTTATTTTACAATATGGCGGCTGTATTTTTACACAGTGTGCAACCATCGAGTGGAGACTTAAATAATTTGTGGATGTGATATGACATTAATATAAAAAAGCGTTGTCAAGCCGCTACGCAACCATTACGCTACCCAAATCACTTCATGCAGCATTCTATTAAACTAAGAATTGCCATTGTCTTTGTCAAGACATTTAGTTATTCCAAAAGTGGAATAATATCTAATTTCACATAACACTGTTTGAATATCCAAAGAATATTTATTCACAAAACCACAGAGTAATCTACAAAAATGTATTTTGACGAAATCCTAATAACATACGGTAAAGTCTGATATTATCCTAAAACAAATCCTCAATACCGTTATTCGCTCAGCGTAATATTCTTTTACCAGTCCCGTAGAGATCATATTTCATATAGAAGCGAGCTTCTATCAAAACTTACTACAAGCCGCCAACGAAGATCAGTCAATTATTACCATCTGTCAAGTGTCAGTTACCCTTGCAAGAGGCTGGTGTCTACAAAATTGACTGTGAATGTGGGCTCTCATACATTGGACAAACCAAGAGAAGCATAGGCATTCGACTCAAAGAACATATAGCTGACATAAAACATAAACGCTCAACAAAGTCTGCTGTGTGTGAACATGTGGAACAAGGACTTAATCACTACCTGCGATTTGATGAACCACAGATACCCGCAAAAGAACACCGTTTTCTTCCAAGGGTGATACGAGAGGCTATTGAAATTAAAAAACATCTTAATTTCAATAGGGAAGATGGTTGGAATGTTCCTCTAGCTTGGGACCCAGTCATAAGGCTAATGAAACCCAAGAAGGACAAAGTCACCAGAAGACCTAAGGACACTGTGAGCTCATTCTGCGTAAATAGTAACACCAGTAGATGAAAAATGTTCGGGTACTTTGAGATAACTTATACATTCAAGAAAAAGACAAATATCACCTCAGTCTGCCGTGAACATGAATTCTGTAAAGAATTCGAAACGTCGGCTAGTAATAAATTAAAAATATAGTTTCTAGATCATTAGTTTCAAATGTAATAACTTAGTGAAACCAATAGAACGCGATAAAATCCGTAAACTGTAGTTTAATTTCAATGTGTAACATTCGCGTAAACCCAAGAAGATACTATGTGAACCAGTACGGACTGGAAACAGCAACAAAAATACGCCGGTTAGAAGATCTACAAACCAAGCGCACAAGATACATAACATCTTTAAATTTCTTGAAGAGATGCCGGGATCACGATCTCATCCCTACATGCTGCAAGATATCAACCAAGAAGGACATACGTGGGAGCGCTAAGATCTTAAAACAGGCAAGTCAAAAGTTACTCATACAAAAGATCCATGAACACCGAGCTGACTTACGCAGAATAAATAAAAATGTTGAGAATTTATCTAACGAAATATACAGATTGACAACATCATTTGATTTTAAAATATGCATAGATCCATTAAAAAACAGAGAAACATCAAAATATTATGCGTGTAAACGTAACAAAATTCAAAAATTTGAAAAATTACAACAATAATCAAATGACCAGTACAACATGAAACAGAACGTTTTCGCACGGACCAATCACACGCTACCGTCCGCCACAAACAGTTGTCAATCTGTCAAAACACACGTTAGATGAAATTACCGAGAAAGTACTTAACAGAGGTTTAAATTACGCGATAACTCCATCAAGAATACCGGATGAAACCATTATTTGCAACGTTGAGGATTGCCTAGTGAAGAACGATGTGAGTAAGGAAGATTTCGAGGCCATACGACAGTACGTTTCTGCTGTATTACGTCAATCGAAAGTGCCGGCAAGGAATCTACCAAAGACCGAATATCTCGCACTGAAGAAGTTACAAGCTAGCCCTGAACTTACAGTACTCCGAGCAGATAAAGGAAATGCAACGGTAGTGATGGACACGTCCGAGTATAAACAAAAAATGGAACATCTTTTTTCGGATGAAAATACCTACAAGTTGGTTAAGTCAGACCCCACGAACAAAATACTCAAGCAAACTTGTGATATTGTTAAGAAATACTCCGAAAAACTTAATTTGGACGTGAAATATTTAATACCATCGTGTGTAAAACCTCCTCAAATGTATGGGCTACCGAAAATACACAAGGAAAACGCTCCTCTGCGCCCGATAGTTAGTCAGATAGGCGCACCAAGTTACAGACTGGCTCAACACATGGCAAAGATTCTCTCACCGCACAGAGGCAATACGAGAGCACATGTGAAAGATGCCTACCATTTTGTCAATGAAATCAAACACCTACATCTCTCTGACAAGGAAACTATGGTTAGTTGTGATATACAGTCATTATTCACATGCATACCAGTACATGACTGTGTAGAAATTACTAGAAGGAAGCTGACAGAAAACAACATGCCTGAGGAATATGCAGAAATACTCAAACACTGCCTGACAACGGGCTATCTGTTATGGGACAAGAAATACTACATACAAGTAGACGGTGTAGCAATGGGCTCTCCAGTATCGCCTGTTGTCGCTGACATCTTCATGGAGGACTACGAGGCGCGAGCCCTGCAGACTGCCACCATCACACCGAGGTTCTACAAGCGGTATGTAGATGACACTTTCACAATTTTACCAACAGATAGTGTTAATGTTTTCCTAAACCATCTTAATTCTATTAATAACACAATGGAATTAAAGGCAAACAATTCTTTAGCTTTCTTAGATGTACTTGTCATCAGGAATAAAAACAACTCCTTAAGCCATACTGTGTATAGGAAAAAGACCCATACAAATAGGTACTTAAATGGTGAATCTCACCAACATCCTAAACAGTTAGCTACTGTAGGAATGTCTCTGTTTCAGAGAGCCCGCGGGATCTGTGACAAGAAACACCTGGACGCTGAGCTTCAACATGTCAGGCAAGTTCTGCAAGACAACAAGCTCCGACCGCCGCGCCACTGTCACAGATCCCAGAAGAAAGAAAAACCAGCCACAGTAGAAAGATAACCTGCTGTCCTCCCATACATCAAGGGCGTGACCGACAAAATTGGCTACATCTTGAAGCGAGCTTCTATCAAAACTTACTACAAGCCGCCAACGAAGATCAGTCAATTATTACCATCTGTCAAGTGTCAGTTACCCTTGCAAGAGGCTGGTGTCTACAAAATTGACTGTGAATGTGGGCTCTCATACATTGGAGAAACCAAGCGGAGCATAGGCATTCGACTCAAAGAACATATAGCTGACATAAAACATAAACGCTCAACAAAGTCTGCTGTGTGTGAACATGTGGAACAAGGACTCAACCACTACCTGCGATTTGATGAACCACAGATACTCGCAAAAGAACACCGTTTTCTTCCAAGGATGATACGAGAGGCTATTGAAATTAAAAAACATCCTAATTTCAATAGGGAAGATGGTTGGAATGTTCCTCCAGCTTGGGACCCAGTCATAAGGCTAATGAAACCCAAGAAGGACAAAGTCACCAGAAGACCTAAGGACACTTTGAGCTTATTCTGCGTAAATAGTAACACCAGTAGATGAAAAATGTTCGGGTACTTTGAGATAACTTATACATTCAAGAAAAAGACAAATATCACCTCAGTCTGCCGTGAACATGAATTCTGTAAAGAATTCGAAACGTCGGCTAGTAATAAATTAAAAATATAGTTTCTAGATCATTAGTTTCAAATGTAATAACTTAGTGAAACCAATACAACGCGATAAAATCCGTAAACTGTAGTTTAATTTCAATGTGTAACATTCGCGTAAACCCAAGAAGATACAAAAATGGACTGTATTTAAAGGATGGCGAGTTCTGGTCGCCTAGGATTGGAGAGGGAGAGAAAGTATGGTGTAGAAAGGAACCTCTTACCTTGCACGGCAATCTTCTTCTTCTCAGAAGGGCAGTATCCTGGTGTTTTCGAGATGAAGCTGCTTGAATCACTACACTACACTATTTGTTTCACTTGCACTCGCGAGCGGGTTTGTTAGGTTTTCTTTGGTTGTAAGCGGTAATAATTATATATGGCGGTGCGGTGCGGTGCGGTATGGCGGACACGTTCTCAGCGTCTCGAATCTTCTGTGTCGCCGTTGAGCAAGGCGGCAAAGGCAATAGCGAGGTGTTTTGGGAGGGGATTCATGAAAAGGATCGCTCGGATTAGCCGAGCAGCGACGAACCATTGACGTTGACAGAATTAACTAGCAAGGGAAAAGAAAGATGGCGCTAACCACTATCCAAGCTTCCGATTAATTTGAGTAGTAATAAGGCCGGAGTCTGATATCTGATACACATAGGTATCTCCTAATTGGCGTCACAATACCATTGTAAGTCAATTGGACTATTATATAGCCTACTATATCACGCTGGTCCGACGGGCTAGTATGGGATTTGATAACGCGTTTCTTCTCAAAGATTTTCGGAAACAAGCTGACAGTACGTAATTTTCTAATTTCGATCCTGAAACATCTTATATGTATTGTACAAACTCGATAAAAAGTAATGCTTCAGTTTGAGAATAGTTTAGCTCAAGTAGCCAATTCACATTTTCCTTTGAGCAAGATGCTTATTCAATTTTGTGAGGTGAATTTGTTTATGGATATTTTTGTAGATTAAAGAGTAAATTATATTGTCTAGCAGTTAGTAATTTGCATTCCTCATAGAGTTGTTTGGTAGGGTATCTAAATGGTTTATATAGCATCGCCTTGAGAACAGTTCTTTGTGCACGTTCCACAGGGAAAAACTTTTATTTAGCTGCTCCAGTTGGGAGTTCTCAGGAAATTTCGTCCAGCCGCGGTCCACGAGGACGATCAGCTAACCTAGTCGGAAGATACTTCCTTTAAATGGAACGCGCCTTCTATAACCACCAAAATAAATAATATCCTAATAGAAGGATAGAGGAACCCACCACGCACCCTCGGATTGACCACCCCAACTATTGCAATAGAAAAAGGTTGAAAATACCGAACTCCTCTAAAAGGATATGGGATATAGGAATGGTATGGGTTCCAGGAAGATACCTGACTTGCAGTATCCCGCTGTATGCGCCGACTATTCTTCGACACGTGTTTCGCCTCTGCATGAGGCATCCTCAGGAGTGATGGGCAACGACTGAGCCTGCAGTATCCCGCTGTATGCGCCGACTATTCTTCGACACATGTTTCGCCTCTGCACGAGGCATCCTCAGGAGCGATTGGCAACGATTGAGCTGAGGGTGCGTGGTGGGTTCCTCTTTCCTTCCATTAGGTTACAATGGAGTGCCACCAAGTAACGCCTGATTCAATCAACTAAATAATAGCCTATTAAAACCTCATAAGTTTAGTATAATTTGAATCTATCAAACTATTACTATATTGGTAGTATCAAACAACCAGTAATAACCTGGAAAGCAATATCAGTGTTTACTACGGCCAATACAAATATACAAAGTTTAATTACCATTTTGGAAGTCAAAGAGAACGAGGCTGATTGTGATCTTTTGTGAAATTTGAGAGCTAACTTTCTGGAATTAGTTTTATAGTTTAGTTGACCGAGCGACCGGGTATTATAACTTTTATAGAGGAACTAGGACTTACTGATATTATTATACGCGGGCTTTATGTGCGTAATGGAGTAAGCAACAATATGAGAATTTTGCACAGCTGCGGATATTTTAGCCTTAGTGTTTTACATTTCTATCTATCTCTTTTCTGTATATATTTCCTAATTTTCATGAAGTAAGACAGCTTTTACCATTTAAAGTAAATGCATATTATATGACGACCGGTTGGCGCCGCGGGTACGCCAAAGGTCGCGGGTTCGATTCCCGTTCAAGTCAAACATTTGTGTGCGTGAACATGGAGGTTTGTCTTGGTCTGGATGTTTTTATGTATAATATGTATGTATTTACAAAAACAATGTATAAGTATGTATATCTATTGTCTAGTACCCATAGTACAAGCTCTGCTTAGTTTGGGACTAGATGGTGTTGTGTGAATGTGCTAGAATATTATTATTATTTGTTTCTCTTTCACGGGTATTATTCTAATTTGTTAGAACAATACCCGGCCCTTTGGCAGGCGTACACGGAGACATAGATCCAACGCGCAGAGGTCCTTTGAGAGTTTTAATCTAGAATGTGATGGGACACCTACTGAGGAGCCTCCCTAACTGCACTATTAAGTACGGTCACGGTTTAGCGGCAGCAGGTGAGGGACTATTGCTACTTTTATGGAAACTAATTACTCTGGGCTATTGGGATGGGTGTTAAATGGATTAGTTTAGATGAACACTATAAATGAATGCCGGCGCCTGCGCTAAGTACTCTTATTGAACGTCGAAAAGGGGCAGACGGTGACTCGCCAACTCACTAGATGGGCCCTCTCTAAATAATAATGGAGGTGTGGGGTGTAGTAATTGGGAGGCTGGGGTCAAATCTGCTAAGCATCACTTAAAACGTGGCGGAGGGAATGCTTCCCTGACATTTGAGGAGCTCGCTAAGCTACTTGCACAAACTGACGCGATTTTAAACTCCCGTCCTTTAACGCCTCTCTTCTCGGACCCAACTGATCCTTCTCCACTAACCCCAGGGCACTTTCTTATTGGGCGGCCTCTGAGGTCGGTGCCAAACAAGAGGGCAACACTGGTGTGAGCGGCTAGGGGTGTCGAGCGGTGCGGCACCGGTTTCGCCATCGCAGGTCTCGTGACCCGGAGCGGGTTTCCCCGTAATTACGCCCTTGACAATAACACTTCCACCCCCGAGCTAATAGCTCTTGCGGCTTCCCTCTGGCCGGCCAACTAAGGCAAGCCAGAGTCGAGGGTCCTGCGGGCACTCTTGGAAATCCACTCCAACCATCCAATAAAGTCAAGCTGGAGACGAGGCCCTGACCGACTCTCTGAAGCATTCGGGACCGCAGTGTCGCTAGACACATTCAGCTCGCCACAAATTGACGCGGTTGCGAGCAAAGCTGCCCTACGGTTTGTAAGCTTTCTTTTCATCTTGTAATACATTTTTTGTTTATATCACCGGATGAAGGTGATGTTTGAAAGCTGTTACTCTGCCCTCTGAGATTGCGTTAGTCTCATGATGAGATAACGACTGCCCCAGGGGGTTATTATTATACTTCTAAATTATGTGTTGCCATGATTTTGCCAGAAAGGGCGACTTCGAAATCTAATTTGAATTTCTTCAAATATTTTACTACTCTTATAAACCTAAATGTTTGTGAGAATAGATGCATGTAATAGACGACCCTTTCAAACAAAATGAGCTGAATAGATTTTGATGAAACTTTATAGTAATACAGATTTTAAATGAATAGAACATTGGTTACCGATTATCCCGATAACCCACCCCCACGTGGGCGAAGCCAGGGAAAAAAGCTAGTAAGAGTATACCATAATATTAATTTATATAATATCCTTGCGTTACTAGTCTGTTTCGGTTGTAGCTTGCCTGTCATTCAGTCGACTGACAGACAAGCTACAACCGAAACTATTGAGCGCAGAAAGCTGAAATTTAGCATGTATGTTCCTCGGGGACCGTACGGGTGCACTAAGACGGGATTCCCCGAAATACCCACGGAATCGGTCAAAACAGATAAATTAAAAAAACCTGCTAGCGTCCTCTAGTTTTCAATAATATGAAAAGGCGGTCTTATTGCTTACACTGCCTTCATACCCAAAAGTGTCTAAATTGTTCTATTCTTGGTACAAAAATGAATCAAGTTTCTAATTATTTAAGTTTGGATTTGAGTGCCGTCGATTGTTCGAAGCTGATTCAAATTCCGTTGCTCATATTAGTTTAGTAGCACACTTATTTATATTTATTAGACGAAAATGGATTTTGTTTTTCTGTTTCTATTTTTGTCTAGCCTTTTTCTCTTGTTACTATGAGAAGTGCAAGACCATATTCCACCAAGTTGGCCAAGTGCGGATTGGCAAACTTCCCATTGATCCTCACGATGTTTTCCTCCACCGTTTAGCAAGCGATAAGTACCATTTCAATTTTAGCGCATAACTTCGAAAAGTGGTGCGCACTGTGCGCTTAAACTAGGCCTCTGCATAGCAAACTTTTAGTGTCTTCACTAGACTATCACCGGTTTCTAAATTCAATAAAAAGCCATAAATTATTCTGAAATTTTGGTTATGAAAGTGACAAACTGACAGTATTACTGTTTCATTGAAACCAAGTATTGATTTCCCAAGCACAATTTATGTAAAACTGTTTCATTCCCACTTTTACCGTCAGCTCTGTCTAAAGGCCTCGACTCTTCCTTCAACGATTCCAAACCGTCTGATTAGAAGTCAGCCTCTAATTAAATTTCTTTTATTTGTGCCCTTGCAACTTCAAATACTATAACAATTAATTCTTCCGTGGCGGTTCGACAAATTGCGTAACAGCTGCCTCTTCAACAATTTGCGACTAGATCTTTGATCATTTAACATAAATGAGCCACTTGACTTGTACTTTAGGTTAAAGTCGGCTTGGAGGTACAAAAAGGTAAAAAAATATAAAGTAAAAAGGATAGATACCTTTTTCGTGGTCTTTATATATATTTCGTGGCCTTCAGTAATAGAGAGACCAAGAAAGACTCTAGATCTATTTAATACAAGCGTTAAATACGTCATGGCAGGCCACAACAACATTTCATTTACTCACATATACCAGAAAACGTCATCACTTTTTCTTTACAGTGAGATACCTGTATTTATATTACTGCAACATCAGTTACTTCTTTACGTGAGAGCTTTGTACTTTAGGGTTTCATTCCTAGTCCCAGTCGTCGTACAAGACCCTCATCTTGAAATCCAAGGTACGTTGAAGGTCGTGCGCTGCCAAATTTAACTTACTTCTTGCGTGCTATGCAAAGTGGAAAAGCCTTCCTTTACATATCGACCAATCTGCTGGATTTCTCACTGGCGATAAGTCTGTGGACGAAAGTGCGTTTGTATAGGTTGGCGGGTCGATCGACCTCTTTGCAATGCGATGCTCGCGTCATCAACTCGTTTTTTTTGGTGGACGTCCCATGTCACCCAAAAAAAACATACCCATGCCAAATATAATCTAATATATAAAATTCTCGTGTCACAGATTTCGTTCCCATACTCCTCCGAAACGGCTTGACCGATTTTGATGAATTTTTTTGTGCTTTTTCGGTATCTATGAGAATAGGCCAACATCTATTTTTCAAAAAAAAAAAAAAATTTACAAGACAACGTTTGCCGGGTCAGCTAGTTGTTATATAAAATTCTTGTGTCACAGTTTTCGTTCCCATACTCCTCCGAAACGGCTTGACCGATTTTGATGAATTTTTTTGTGCTTATCCGGTATCGATGAGAATCGGCCAACATCTATTTTTTCAAAAAAAAAAAAAATTGGCAAAACAACGTTTGCCGGGTCAGCTAGTATATATGTAAAATAGTACCTAGATAAGTTATTGAAATTGTCGTGAAAAGTTATGACTCTCTTTGAAATGGGTATCAGTTAGTAACATTATTTGTTTAGGTCGATACGGACATTTATCAGGCATAAATTACGGGTTATATGTAAATGAAAATTTCCTATTATACGCTGAATGTCACGTATAGTTAACTAAGTAAACACATTTTAAATAATGTTGGTGTATATTTTATGACTAACTTGCTTTTGTAAATAAGGTATGTTTTTTATTTTCACTTTTGGTCTTTAATAAGCCATAGGCATAAGTTATTCAGTGAAAAGTGATTTAGGGGACCTCGGGCTCAAAGGTCAAAGGTCTTGGAACGCCACCGAGACAACCCTAAGACGATGATGATGATGATGATAAAGTGATTTATGATGAAACCAAACGAGCGTATCATTTTGTGTTGTAAGTCGCGTAAAATGGGCCGGCGATTTTATTAGCTGTATTCGGTTTCATACAAAAATCCTGTACGTACTACACGACGACGCAAAATAAATTGTTGAAGATGAAAAGCGAGGCAAGGATTAGTTAGGTACAGAATGTATAGGTGCAAATGCTGAATAGCAATTGAAATTACGCCCGTCGTACATTCGTCTAGCAGGATAACTGAATTTCTGTTGAATGTAAAATGTTGAGCTAAAAACACGCGACTCATAACTAACCAAATTACGTTTGTTTGGTCTCATCGTTTAAGGCTAGTAATTCGATGACTTGAAATGTGACATCTAATGATTGACTTTTTGGATTTTGATTATACGTAAATGGAAAAATGGTAACTCAGCAATAACACAAATATTATTTAAATTAGTATTGCATCAGTGACAACAAATGTATTTGAGTGTGAAATGGTACAATTTTTTAATTCTTTTATTGATGAAGTGTACGCGAGCTTTAATTGAGAAAAGGATTATTCTGAGGTCATATATCAGTAAATTTTGTTTCCTAACGTGTTAGCAAGTAGATTAGGGTAATATTAGCCCACTGCAGTATTTTGGTATACCTTATAAAAGCTCTAGGTTCGATTCCTGAGCATTGGTGAAAGTCGGCGGATATTATACTCATGTACCTAACGATCGGCATCGGCTTTATAGAAGTCGTACAATGTGATTATAAAAATATTTTGGGTTCGATTCCCAAACATAAAAAGAATGCACACTATTGTTGAACACGAAACTATTTTGTTAATTGTTGTTATTATAGCAGGAAATAATATTTCGCCGATAATGTGCGTCTAGAGATGGGTTTAGTGACCATTGTTTAAAATGTTTTGTTCTAAAATTGTTTCCCAAACTAGAAAGGCAATGCAATAAGCCGACATCTGGCACGTTTCGTTTCCAAATGCCAGCGTGTGAAAAAATAAGGGATAAAACAAAAAAGGGAAACACATTTTAGATGTTTATTAGTTAAAAGAAGGAAGGCTAGAAAGGAACTATTGTTCTTTTGTATTATTGATGTGCTTTGTCCGAACGCGCCAACGCGCACGTGAAAAGGACAGGATGGGCTACTTTGTTAAGATATGATTGCGTATGTGGCGCATTGTTTTAAGGAACTGAATGGCTTTAGAAAGTCATTTACGCCGTTTTTAGGATGGGTTCGATTCCCATCGTGAAAGGAGCCATAGTTCTTTTGTATTATTAATGTGCTTTGTCCAAGGGCCAAGACCGGCTACTTTGTTAAGATATGACTGCACATGTGCTGCATTGTTTTGAAAAACTGAATGGCTTTTGAAAGTCATTTCCGCCGTCTTTGGTATGGGTTCGATTCCCGCCGTGCGTCATATAAAATAGATATTCTTCACGTGTTAATTCTAAGCATCAGTATTTTACCTAACTGTTACAGTTACAGGCTATCTCAGATTTTAGTTAAGCTGAGTATTTACAATACTTATTCATCTGCGTTACAATGTGATAGCCAGTGGCAATGATGTATGCATATGTTATGCCTGGTATATTGTACACATACCTTTTAAGAGCGCTCAATGTACCAAGGTTCGAGCCCAAGGTTTGCTTAGAGCTTGATATTGAGTTTATATTTCTCATGAGATTCGAGAGGTGTGTAGTGTAAGCAGTATGCTAACAACGTCTTGATACATACTGGACTCATAGGCATAGTTTAGCCCTATCGTGCGATATTCGTAAACAGCTAACTTGATACTGGAATCCAAATAAAAATAATATTTTGTTGCTAAACTCATGCAAATTACTTAATACGCATACTGAAAAATATTCATTGGTGATCCGCATCACATCTTCTAATTATCTGTTAGTTTGTATCCGGGCTTAGTACTCAAATAGAAGTCGTATATTATATGACTAATCTTGGAAGTTTGATACTCGTGCCATTTCATTTAAAATTCCACCCTTCGTCACCTTTTACATCAACTACCGCACGTGTTGTTGCGTCCGTCGGCTGTGAGTACAAAGTAGCGGCGTTCCGGTAACGTGAAAGGCAGTTGCAGTATGCGTCGAAGGACATATCTCACATTGGATCATCTTACACAGAGCTAAGTTTTCATTATCTTTACTAACTATAAACGCGCACATCGACTAACTTCAAGCAAGTGGACTCCCTCTGATCCGAACTCTCAAATATACAATATTAAACGAAGGTTTAAGTTACATAGGGCCTTATGTGTGTCGTTTGTTATATAGAACTTTTTTTTATGGCATAATATATTTGGCAACTGCGTCCAACTGCACGAGTAATAATAGTAATTGTTATTTACGTTAACTGTAATCAGAGCCTTAATAATGAAGCAGATATCATGTCGATACGCTTGATGATCCGAATGAAGAACTGATTGGAGCGGCAAATTCGCCGGACGTTGTGGGTTCGATCCCCACGCGTGCAATTTCGAGCTAAATGGGAATAATTCCTAGTGTGGGACCAAGTTGAGAATTGTTTAGTTGTAAGGACTGTCGAGCTATCGACTGGGAAAACCACTGCTGCACTGTACTATTGTTTACGACTATTTAGCTCATTATATAAAACTATTGCAACTACTTGTCTGTCACTTTTGATAAAACTAGTCTCTTATACGAGTGTGTGCGAACTATTCCAGCCACTGCTATCTGACGCTATGTACACCCGCTACTGAACCCGATTTCGACGAGTGACAATGGCGAATCAGGTACCTTGATCATACCACGCTGCCCGTTTATCAAGAAGACATCTGGTATGTACACCTCCATTCTAAGCATGGATAGGATGTCTTATAGATTGTACTACTATTTTGAGAATTTATTGCTAAAACGCCATCTGGCTTATTGGAATACATAGGTTACGGCAATTAGAAGTTTAGGTCTGAGGAGAAGTTTAGTAGTATACAGATGGATAAGAGTTTTGATAAATTTCTCATAGGCATAGTAAAACGTTCATATTTGATTAGGCACAGTTGAGGCAACAATTGCTATAGGATACTTATAAGCAACAATGTTGTCATAATATGGAGATGGCTGAAGTATAGTTCGTTAGTTATTGTATCGTACGGAGTGACCTTAGCAAAGGTATGGTAGGGTTATTATTGTCAATCAACTATGAGTTAGGATAAGTGGTATTGAAGCAGTGGTTATTTATTGGCAGTTGTATGTTACTTGCCGATAGTTAATGGTGGAAGACAAGATGCAGTTTTATCTGGCGTACTCTAATACATATGTTATTGTATCTGTAGTGAAAGCTCATACGCTATGACTTAGTCTACGCGTCTGATTTTCAGAGGGGGGAATGTAATGGTGTTGCTGGCTACACCAAATTAATTAATAATATATAGTTCTTAGGTCGCATACTTGTTTCCACATGTGTTTGTCTTATCGCTACGATGGCGCCAACGTTATGCAATTAGTAAACTCATAAATTCTAAGAGGTTGACAAATTTATAAGAATTATGTGACAGGCATATGAGTAAAGAAATAGCCATGAAATATGAGAAAATATTGGCACTGTAGTGTTCACATGCGGTATAGTTGAGGATCATAAAAAAAAAGGGATCAACGATACGAAACGGGCCCTATCAGGTAGTAAGGGTTCGAGAGGCGTTGCGTTAGTTGTGTTTGACTGGACAGTCGGGCTTTAGGAGGCGGGGCTAGTCGGGTCCCAGGACAGCGTGACGTGGTAGTGGTGGTGTTGGATGGGTGAGTCAATGTTGGGACGCGGAACCGGGCGGATCTCGGACAGTCAGTCTGAGGACGCGGAAGAGGGCAGTTCACGGGAACGCTCTAGCGTGGTGTTTCAGGCAGTTGGTCTTATGGCGCGAGAGAGATCGGACCTGGCCTAGCGCGTAAGAGGTCCGGTGTTGGTCGATAATTAGTGCTTAGTGATATCGAAGAACAAGGCGAGCGGCTTCAAGAGAAGGTGATCAGCACAGGGCAAGGGGTAAGTTTGGCAGTGACGCAGCTAATAGTCCGGTGAGTGTCTGTTATTCACTTTACTGTAATTTATTGCATGAAATGTATAACATTAATAACTCTGTTGTGTATCTATGTCTATATCATACCATATATATATATACCAGGCTGACTAAAATATAAAGTTCTCTATGAGATATTGTACATAGTTATATTATCAATAACCGCGTGTACCATTAGTAGTGGTTCGTACCTTGTTGATGATGGATGTAAAGACGAGCGATGTATGATGGGAGTCTCCGTATTTGCGATCAGGTGGTAGAATGCAGGACTTTCACAATCGCTGTCTAAACCTGCGTACAGGCCAGTACATAGCAGCTGACAAGGTTTTAAAGAGCGAAAGAAGAGCCACCTGTCGGTCACGCGGTAGCAGTAAGACCGTGCGGCTAATCTAGCGGCGATTGTATCAAGAGCTTCCCCGCAAACTATGCGCGATGGCTTAATACGTTTTAATTGACTATGTTTGTATGGGCTTCAATGTTGTGACTTGCGGCAAGGAGGCGTTTTGTGGCATCAGTTCTGAGACTGTTACTGTACGCTCAATACTATACACTGGATATCGCTAAAATACTCGGCGCCGATAATACTATATGACTAATATACCTGGATCATGTTCTCCGTCTCCCTGGAGCTGCCGTCTCTGAGATACGCTGCCTTGTACTCAAGTACCAATATGTGAAGCATGAATATATGGAGAGTGATTTTGTGATGACAAACCAATACTAATGTATCGCTGTCTTTAGTATTTTGATGTCCACTTTCATTCAATTATAGGCATTTACGTTTGGTAAATGCTGTCAGCAGAGGAATATAAAGTAAGGACGAATTCCATGGTCCTGCGCGGGGTGGTGCGCGGGAACCCTGGCCACAAATTACTTGGCGGGGCCAGGCTGAAATTTATATTTTAGACCCAGTTAGTAAGAAACTAAAATTTTAATCAGCCTGGGGTCCATAGGATTCCGTTACAATAACATGGAAAATGTAGCAAAATATAGTTAAAGCCAAAATTAAAGTTTGAGTAGGTAGACTTAGGATTTCGACACAAAATCTAACTCTTAATATTATTGTCTAATTGTTTTATTGTATAGGTAAATAGTTACTATTAAATTAATCAGGTACATTTGTATTTAGCAATATTTTTTAACCGGTTATTGAATTAATGTTTGTACTATGATCGAATGTAAATAATAATTAATATAATTATTTGCTTAAAAGGGAGTACAAGGGAATATGTTTAATTGTATTTTGGAGATGAAATAAACTATTATTATTATTAAATAAAAACCAACGGATATTTACGTATAGTTTATATGCATAAATGTCTGAAAGAAAATTATAGTCAGTCGAAAAATGGGTTACATAAATCAATGAACTCTTATTATTATTTCCAGCAGTGCAAATTATTCTTTAGTTTGTGTTAAAGAAACTAGTACACAAAATAAAAACAAACATATGTCAATTTAATGTTTTTTTCATCAAAATATACCTAAGTAAAAAGCTTTACACTCAACAGATGCGAAAATATTTTATCATCGACAAAAAACACGAAAGGATTCTTTATTTAAAATACTAATTGATCCATCAGTACAAAATCGACAAATGGGCTTGTGTCTATCCGAAACCACAAATTACCTTCGAATTTCACGGTTTTCGTTCATGTAAATAAGGGCCAAAACAAATATTATAATGGTGGTTCCAGATTGGGAGTGGGAAATACTGAGTATCACAGCGCTATGGGTAATGATACAATTTTACGAGTAGCACCCGTGACATGAAATGATAACATCGACACTCATCATGTCGAAAGATCGTTGGCCTATATTCATAAGTGAAATGAAATTAATGAAAATTTATTGTTCTTAAGAAGCGGTACCAATTTTTTTTCCACTTTACAAAGGTATTGACACTTACAGCTAATCATTACTAGGTAAGTGGAAAAAGAGAAGTACTCATTATTACCGAATTCTATCTCAAATGAGATCGATCGAAAATAGAAATCGATCTGCCCATATCTGCTTAGATTATGCTTGCAGTTTTATCATATACAAGAGTCATAAACGTTTCTTGGTTTAGTATGTTCGAGGTGAATGTTTGTCAGTCAATGTTACACCGTGTATTATAATTGTGACGAATTGCTGCCAATAAATGTAATATAGTGTAAAATAATGCTTGTGACGAAATACTTGCAATGTGGCACCAACTTAAAGCTCTTAAAATGGAAATGTTTGCTAAAACAAAATTTTATTATCAAAGCACTGTTTTGGGTAAACAAAACGAATGTCGTTTTTATTGAAGTGGTCACGGAAGCAACGTGACGGCCAAATTTTCAAGTAAAATTATTTGTAAAATGTTTTTGTGTAAAAATTTGATAAAGATAGCTTTTTTTATTGTAGCTTTGATATGAAATGTACTGGTAGTGTATTCACAGACAGAGGTATATTGTATTTATACTTATCTACACTGATTGTGTTAGGTATTAAGATGAATTTTTTACTGTTTATTTTTCTGCCATTAAGACACAATCCAGTCATTATTTCGTTGATGCCAACTCTTGGGAAAGGAGATGTAGATATAGCTATTTTGTAATTTTCTTCTCATGCTCTTGCTTCATCCAAGAAAAGGAAGATGGAAGAAAGACTAAACATTCCTGGCTTAGGTTGCCAAAACTTTACAAACGAAATACAACCTATTTGCCTAAGTCTTAACATCCATCTTCTACGTGAGGCTCGCCCAAATAAAAGCATCACTACGAATATTACTAGTATGTCTTTACATCCACGTGAGGTCTAACGTTGGTTGGGTAAATCTCATTTTAAAATAGAACAGCCTACGCAAATAACTGACAAATACGGATGCATTTTGAACTCCATACATATGGCAGATTAATCTCTTGCATACACAAAACAGAATATAAATCGATGGAAAATGGTGACACGAGTTTTAATGTTCTTTCTTTTTCATCGTTCTACGTGCTTGCATTTTGGATGTAGCACTAAATGTAGTTGGAACCACTTGTATGTACGGGGTAATAAAACTCGTGGCCACTCTTTTTAACTGCCAGTATAATGGTTTTACATATTATATTTGTAAGGAGCTGCAACTGTTTCACATTGTGAGTTATCTACTATTGCAAAAGTGAATAGTTATTGATATCATACTCAAGCAATAAATTATGTTCATTTAGTAAGCCTCTCAAAGTAAATATGGTGAAACAGGAGCATCCACTTACGTCTTTTGATGTAAGCAACTCGCGAACATGACTGTTCTAATCTATGGTGGAACAGTATGTTCCGAAAAGTAATGGTATATGAACCTGCAGCAATTTACAATCTATTAGTTAGCAGTTCATGACCACGAGTTACCCTCACCTAATAAATCCGATAAATTATAGTAAAAAGAGTAGAACAAGAATGCAAATGTAGCATAAAAAGAGAATACGGTAATTAACTACACTATAAAACTGCCTATTGACCTAATAATAAAAATAAATTGACCTAATAAAAGAATATTTATTTCCAAGCGTACTTGTCATCAAGATACTCATTTAAACTATAATATGCCTTTAGTAAAAGATTATTTTTAACAATTGTCTGAAACGACCTTAAAGGCAAGTCTAAAATATTACTTGGTATTTTATTATACATTCTTATACTAAGCCCAATAAAAGAGCTATGCATTTTGTGTAAACGGAAATATGGTACACATAATTTGTGCCTGTTCCTAGTATTAATATTGTGTATGACACTATTTGTGATGCTACAGTAAGAATACCAATATTTTTAAATTTTTCTTTAAGTGAGACTCTTGTCTTTAACTGGTAAATGGCCCTAACTGCTCGTTTTTGTAATATAAAAATATTTTCGATGTCAGCGGCCCTACCCCATAATAATATGCCATATGACATAACACTATGAAAATAGCTAAAATAAACCAATCTAGCCGTATCGACATCAGTCAACCTACGAACCTTCTCAATGGCATAAGCAGCTGAGCTAAGTTTCCCTGAGAGATATGTAACGTGCGCACCCCACTGTAATTTCGAATCAAGTGTTATTCCTAGAAATAATGTAGATTCAGATGTTTCGAGAACATCGTCATTTAGAGCTATACTAGGACCAAGGTTTCTGACATTAGGCAGAGCAAACTTAATACATTTTGTTTTTTTGGCGTTCAGTACCAGATTGTTTACATTAAACCATTTAGTTACTTGAATGAGCGCACTGTTTATTTCGTTAAAATGTTCCTTATTTCTATCTACTTTGAATATCAAAGAAGTATCGTCAGCAAACAGTACAACGTCACAAATGTTTTTCAAGTAAAAAGGTAAATCGTTTATGTTAACAAGAAACAGGTAAGGTCCTAGGATGCTGCCTTGCGGCACTCCTAATCAGGTAAGCCACTGGATTTTGAACCGTTTTTTTCAACACATTGGATTCTGTCACTTAAGTATGACTTAATGACTTCCAATGCTTAAGTCTGTACGCCGTAATGTCTAAGTTTGCATAAGAGCGTTTCATGGCAGACACAATCGAATGCTATCGAAAGGTCGCAAAACACACCAATAGCATTTTGGGCATTCTCCCATGCACTGAATATGTGTTTAAGTAACGCTACTCCTGCATCTGTTGTCGAGTGACCCTTGGTAAATCCATATTGCTCACTATGAAGGAGGCTGTTTAGATTAAAATGTCTAAGTAATTGCTTGAGTATGATCTTTTCAATAATCTTACTGAAGGCAGGTAGTATCGATATTGGCCTATAATTACTAGGATCAGTCTTACTGCCGGATTTGAAAAGAGGTATTATCCTACTGTGTTTCAAAAGATCGGGAAAAACACCTGATTCAATACACTTATTAAATAAGTTGCTTAAATAAGGAGCTACTACATCAATTATACTTTTTTAAACCTTAACAGAAATGGCCCAGAGATCACCTGTATTCTTAAACTCTAGAGATTGAAAAGTACTTATAATGTCGGTAGAATTAATACAATCGAACTTAAATAATACATCACATTTTCCTACACTAGATTCTAATAGGTTTTCTGCGACTATAGCTGATGATTTTAATTCTCTAGTAGTAGTAATCGGTATGCTAGCAAATAATTTATTAACCCTTAATTGGTCGCGTGGGGTGTTAGACACCCCAAGGCATGTTTCCAGGCTAATAACTTAAAAAAAGAAATATTGAGCATGCTGGTCTTCCAGGTAGCTTCTTCAACACGTGTGACATACACAATTCAGTTGCGAGCGGCGCTCGGTCGTGAACGGTTGGGCTTTGAGAGCGTGTTTGGGGTGTAAGGCACCTCCAGGTGACTGTTTGTCTGGTATAAATTACGGATTTCTGGAGTAGACCAATCGCCTTCATACAAAAGGTGTCATATATGTCTGAGAACCAAGGACAGGAAAACAAAGACTTAATGCTCTAAGTGCCTTAAAAATGTGTGCAATGACCTGAATGACCATATCATTATAATGGGCCAAAATTGTAATGTGTATAAAAGTTTCATATCTTGTTTTTTTTTATTACTTTATTAAAAAGAGGTTTAAATTTTGCTTAATATGTATGTTCAAATGTTCTGATTTATAAAGTCTGTTTTTAATTAACTAATTTGGGGTGCCGCACGCCCCATGCGACCACTTATGCAACTTTTTAGGCGCGCCCAATTAAGGGTTAAATGTGTGTGCGACTTCTTTGTCATTATGAATTAATTTGTCACTATCAAATAAACTAAAACTATTACCTCTTAGTGTTGTCTTACCTGTTGCTTCATTAATAGCTCGCCAGGTTGCCTTAATTTTATTCGAGGATTGTTCAATTATGTTCCTAACGAATAATGCCTTAGCTGTATTGCACACTCTCTTAAATATCTTGGAATAATTCCTAACATACTCAGTCAAAGTCAAAGTCAAAATCATTTATTCATCTAGGTCACAAGGTGACGCTTATGAACGTCAATTTTAAAATTAAATTACTTAATGCTTCTACATTTACATTTCCTGCCTCGTTCGCAAAGCAATAGGTAGAGCCACGAGAAAGAACGGGCAGTAAAACTCGAGGCCACTCTTTTAAATTGCCAATATTATGGTACATATTTTTATTTTTGTAAGGAGCTGCAACTGTTACACATTGTACTAAATTACTTGTAAATAGTAATAGGTACAGACGTAATACTTAAGCAATTAATGCAGTTACTAAATTATGTGTTTTAGTTAGCCTTCCAATGCGAATCGAATATTGTGTAACAGGAGCATCCACTTACGACTTATAATGTATACAACTCGTGACCATGTTCAGGACTATGGTGGAAATGTATGTTACAGAAGTGACGATATATGAATACACAAAATCACAAAAACGTTAGTTCACAGACCATGATATATAACGAATTATCTACATCTTACAGTACAGTAAATTGTAATAAAATTAGTGGAACAACAATGCAAATGTAAATATAGTAAGTGGAATGACCTAATTATAATAAACGAATAATAATTTAAAAGAACTAGAAATGTTATATAATAATAAACTGAAAAATGCTAAGTATCTATATAAATTCTAAATAAGTAGTAGATCATGAGTTGTCTAGTGTAAGTGACCATCTATCCTTATCACTAAAATAATCATTAACAGTATAATAACCTTTCCTAATAAGGCAGTCTTTTATTTTACTTTTAAACGTATTAAATGGTAATTCTAAGAGACTAATTGGTATTTTATTGTAAATACGAATACCTAGCCCTACAAAAGAATTGTTAACTTTATGTAAACGATGATAAGGGGCATATAACTTATGCCTGTTCCTAGTATGTATATTATGTATGTCACTTTTTGTAGTAAATAAACCTATATTTTGCCTAATATACAATATATTAGCAAATAAGAACTGCGAGGCTACTGTTAGAATTCCTTTAGACTAAAAGCGTTCCCTAAGAGTATCTTTAGCACCTAACATGTATATTGTTCGTACCGCTCGTTTCTGTAGAACAAAGATATTCTGAATATCCGCAGCTTTGCCCCATAACAAAATTCCGTAAGACATGACACTATGAAAATAGCTAAAATAAACTAGACGAGCTGTGTCAACATCAGTAAGTTGTCTAACTTTTCTGACAGCATACGCTGCAGAGCTGAGCTTACCTGCAAGACATGCTATATGTGCACCCCATTGTAACTTATATCTAATGTAATGCCTAGAACCACTGTAGAGTCTGTCTGTCTCAAGTTCCTCCCTATCTAGCATAATATTAGGTCCCAGTTGTCTAACGTTAGGTAAGGCAAATTTAACACATTTAGTTTTTTTAGAATTAAGTACTAGGTTGTTTGCTGTAAACCATTGTGTAACTTGTATAAGTGCATTATTTACATCATCAAATTCATTCCTATTCCTGTCTACTTTAAAAATAAGTGACGTATCATCTGCAAAATGTACGACATCACAGATGTTTTTTAAATAAAAAGGTAAGTCATTAATATATACAAGGAATAGAAAAGGACCTAAAATTGAACCTTGTGGAACGCCTAACTGTATAGGTAATTTAGAGGATGTAGTCCCATTTACATCGACACACTGAAATCTCTGCCGCAGGTACGACTCGACAACACTAAGTGCGGTTTCCTCTACGCCGTAGTGGCGGAGCTTACGCAGTAGTGTGTCGTGATGAACGCAATCAAATGCTTTTGATAGGTCATAAAATACTCCGATAGCATTTTTAGATGACTCCCAAGCATTATAGACGTGTTTTATGAGAGAAACACCCGCATCAGTAGTGGATCTACCTTTAGTAAATCCGTATTGATCTTTGTGAAGCAGACTATTTAAATTAAAGTGTCTTAGTAGCTGCTTTAGTAAAATCTTTTCAAATATTTTACTAAATGCCGGCAAGATAGAGATAGGCCTAAAATTATTTATGTCATTTTTACTGCAGGATTTGAATAAAGGTATGATTTTACTTAGGTTCATCAAATCCGAAAATACGCCTAGGTCAAAACATTGGTTAAAAATTATAGAGAGGTAAGGCGCAACAGTCTCAACTATAGTACTTAAAATTTTAATCGAAATGCCCCAAAAGTCGCCGGTATTTTTAATAGTAATTGAATTAAATGCGATCAATATATCTTGCGGGATGACGTGCTTGAATCTAAACACGCTCTTGCATTCAGGTACACTGCTAAGCAACAAATTTCCAGCGTATAAAGACGATGATTGTAAGGAACTAGTAGTTGTTATTGGTATGCTTGCAAAGAAACTATTGAACATATGCCCAACTTGAGATTTGTCTGTGACTAATAAATTGCTATCTTTGATTTCATATTGGTTTTCTCGTTGTCGTGTTCTACCAGTTTCATTATTTATAATTCTCCACGTTTCTTTAATTATATTTGTCGATTGCTTAATTTTACCACTAATAAATTTTGATTTTGCCATAATACAAACCTGTTTAAAAATTTTTGAGTAGCTTTTACATAATTTAGAAACGGTGTGTCAAATCTATGTTGTTTCAAACCATATAATTCAAATAACTTGGCTCTACCTCTGTATATACCTTTAGTGGCCCACTGGTTAAACGATCCGGTAGTACCCTTTAGTGTTACAGTTTTACTCTTAAAAGTATTTTGAAACTCATTAATGATTAGTCCAAAAAGTGAATAATAAATTTTATTTGGCTTTTCTGAGTTCAATATTGAAGGATTGAGATTTGCGATAATATTGTTTTTAAAATGTATAAGACGATTGGTAGTTTGAGGCCTACATTCTACTGTATGTGATTTATTATATGCTGAACAAGAAAAACTAGCTATCTGTCCACGGTGATCAGAAGGAAGAGAACTAATAACTACTGGGTTTTTAGCAACACAAGAACTAAATATATTATCCAAATAAGTAGAAGATGTTGCAGAGACTCTAGTAGGTTCACAGAATAAATTACTTAAATTAAATGACTTAAAAAAATTCAGAAATCTAGTACACTTTGAAGAGTTCTCTAAAATATTAATATTAAAATCGCCACAGACTATAATATTTTTACTGTTACATTTAATTTTATTAATAGCATCTTCCATAACAGTCTCAAATAGATTATAATCACCAGAAGGGGATCGATTTACACTAATTACAATATATAAATCTAGTTCCACACAGGACAACCCAATAGTGCGGTCAATAGATAAGTTTACAATATCTTTACGTTCTTTGCATTTTAATAAATTTGAAGTCATTATGAGAGAACCGCCTCGAATAGCCTGCTTTCTTATATATGCGCTCTGCTTTGTGTAATATTGATTAATGACAATAATCTCATGGTTCTTTAACCAGTGTTCAGTTAAACACAATACTTTAACATCATATTTCTCTAGAAATAAACTAAATTCTAATTCCTTGCCAGATAGGCCCTGCATGTTTTGGTGTACTATATTCAAATACTGCAGCCTAACTGTTGTCCTATCTTGGAGTTTAAATCACAAGATGTGTCAATAAAAACGTTGTTAGTACATGTACTAACCCTATCAAAGTGAAGTTCGAATCAGAATTGTATCTCTTCATAGCGTACAACTCGTACATCTGTGCTCTGCTTTTGTAAATACCTGCAGTAGCCCACTCACTAAAAGCTCGAGATTCCTTAACTACTTTATCCTTAGTTCTAAAAGTATTCTGAAATTCCTTGTTAACTACATTAAATAAATTATTGAAATTTTCATTTGGCGAATCAATCTCCATTAAATCAGGGCTCATAGCATTCATTCCAATCAAAATTTTATTCCGGAATTCATTAAACTTATGCCTAGGTAATGACCTAACTAACACTTTCTGTATAATGCTATCACTATAATACGGAAACCTTGCTAATTGACCACAGTGATCCGAAGTTAATTCAGAACTAACTAATTTATTCAAAACTGTACAATTACTAAATATATTGTCAAGACAGGTGGATGATGTTGCTGTAATGTAATGTGTGTAATTCAAGGAACAATTTTTTTAAATTAAATGATTTAAATAGATTTAAAAATCTACTAGTCATTACTGGATGATCAAGAATATTTACATTAAAATCACCACAAACTATAAAACCTTTCGTATTGCTCCTAATTTTAGTAATTGCATCTTCAATAACTGATTCAAACAAGCTAAAGTTACTTAACGGTGGACGATATACACATATGATAATATGCTGCTCAAGTTCTACACATGACTATTCCACGGTGCGTTCTATAGACAAACTTGCTATGTCTTTCCGTTCTTTACATGTTAAGCTATTTGAAACAATAATCAAGGATCCACCATGAATAGCGTGTTTCCTAGAGAACGCACTGTGTACCGTGTATTGCGAGTTATTTAAGAATTTAATTTGGTACTCTTTTAGCCAGTGTTCTGTGATACACATAACTTGTATATTGTGATTTTCCAAACATAAACTTAATTCTAAATCCTTGCCAGATAGACCTTGTATGTTTGGATGTGCTACATTCAGTTGAATTTGTCTACCCTTTGTCCTAGTCTTAAGTTTAAAGAACTTTTTCTCTTGTTACTATGAGAAGAGCAAGACCATATTCCACCAAGTTGGCCAAGTGCGGATTGGCAAACTTCCCATTCACCGTCACAATGTTTTCCTCCATCGTTTAGCAAGCGATACTTACCATTTCAATTTTAGCTCACAACTTCGAAAAGTGGTACGCACTGTGCGCTTAAACTCGGCCTCTGCATAGCAAACTTTTAGTGTCTTCACTAGACTATCACCGGTTTCTAAATTCAATAAAAAGTAATAAATTATTCTAAAATTTTAGTTCCGAAAGTAACAAACTGACAGTATAACTTTTCCATTGAAACCAAGTATTGATTACCCAAGCACAATTTGATGTACGAGTAAAACTGTTTCATTCCCACCTTTACCGTCAGATCTGTCTAAAGGCCTCGACTCTTCCTTGAACGATTCCAAACCATCTGATTACAAGTCAGCCTCTAATTAAATTCCTTTCATTTGTGCCCTTACAACTTCAAATACTATTACAATTAATTCTTCCGTGGCGGTTCGACAAATTGCATAACAGCTGCCTCTTCAACAATTTTCGACTAGATCTTTGATCATTTAACATAAATGAGCCACTTGACTTGTACTTTACGTTAAAAGTCGGCTTGGAGGTACAAAAAGGTAAAAAAATATAAAGTAAAAAGGGTAGATACCTTTTTCGTGGCCTTTATATATATTTCGTGGCCTTCAGTAATAGAGAGACCAAGAAAGACTCTAGATTTATTTAATACAAGCGTTAAATACGTCATGGCAGGCCACAAAAACATTTAATTTACTCACATATACCAGAAAATGTCATCACTTTTTCTTTACAGTGAGATATTTGTATTTATATTACTGGAACATCAGTTACTTCTTTACGTGAGAGCTTTGTACTTTAGGGTTTCATTTCTTGTCCCAGTCTTCGTACAAGACCCTCATCTTGAAGTCCAAGGTACGTTGAAGGTCGTGCCCTGCCAACTTTAACTTACTTCTTGCGTGCTATGCAAAGTGGAAAAGCCTTCCTTTACATATCGACCAATCTGCTGGATTTCTCACTGGCGATAAGTCAGTGGACAAACGTGCGTGTGTATAGGTTGGCGGGTCGATCGATCTCTTTGCAATGCGATGCTCCCATCATCAACTCGTTCTTTTGGTGGACGTCGATTGCATTCTATTAACTGGAAGCTCATGTAGTATATTATATATTTTATATTGTAAGTAACCTCTCTTGTCTCATTTTTGATATTTTTTTCTCGCGTAGCCAAAGACCAAGATTCTGTCATCATAACATTTCTTACTTTATTAAAAAAATAACAAAACTTACATCTATAAGATAAAGTTACTGCAAATCAGCGGACAAGATCAGATTGAACGAAATTTACTTCATGAATAAAACAATAATCGCTATACCTATGAATATAAAAGTCACATTTATCTAATACGTTTTCGTCGTAATTATTTTTATAGTTGCCATCCAAAATAACTCATATTTCCCAAGGGAATATTCAAATACCCATGCCAAATATAATATATATGTAAAATAGTACCTAGATAAGTTATTGAAATTGTCGTGAAAAGTTATGACACTCTTTGAAATGGGTATCAGTTAGTAACATTATTTGTTTAGGTCGACACGGACATTTATCAGGCATAAATTACGGGTTATATGTAAATGAAAATTTCCTATTACACACTGTATTTCACGTATAGTTAATTAAGTAAATACATTTGAATAAATGTTGATTAATATTTTATGAGTAGCTAGCTTTTGTAAATAGGATATGTTTTTTTACTTTGACTGGTCATTCGCGGGTTATATTTTTATATGTGTTCAACAAACTAATGGTTAATTACTCGTTTTTTCGCTGGCATTTTAAGGGTGAAGCCAAATGATCATATTTTTCTGAGTTGTTACTCGCGTAAAATTAAATTACGCTGTTTTCGGTTTCGCACAAATATGCTGTTTGAACTCCACAGCGACGCAAGCGAGGCAAGGGTTAGTTAGGTACAGAATGTACAGGTGCAAACGCTGAATAGCAATTGAAATTACGTCCGTCGTACATTCGTCTAGCAGCTGAATTTCAGTTGAACGTAAAATGCAGAGCTAAAGAAACGCGACTCTTAACTTACGAAATTACATTAGTTTGGTCTCATCCTGCTAGTAATTCGATGACTTGAAATGTGACATCTAATGATTTCATTTTTTGGATTTTGATTATACGTAAATGGTAACTCAGCAATAACACAAATATAATTAAAATTAGTATTGCATCAGTGACAACAAATGTATTTGAGTGCAAAATCATACAATTTTCAATTCAATAAAATATCATGTTGCTCAAACAGCCGCACAACCGCAAAGAATATTTTATTATCAATATAAAATTCTCGTATATCAAACGACGCACGAAAAGCATTACGCAAACGAACATAAAAAGATTCATAGTAAGAAGCCACACAAATAAAAGTTGTCATGAGAATTAACATGCAAAATCCGTTTGATTAAATGACAAAATATTTTCATCCTCAATATTTTTCTTGTGTCTAGCTATACCTGTGACCTAGAAAAGTGCCATAAAATTCTAGCAATAAATCTAGCATCCATCACTGTTTTAACTCGGTTTTACTGCAATATTAACTTAATGTCTGTCATCTGCTGTGTATATAATTTGTACTAATAAGGTCTTAGTTTAATTAGCATGAATTCTGGTTTGTTACTGTACTGCTACTTTAGGATGGCTGCCAATTTTTCCGCAGCTATTTATTATTCAGCAAGCCATTTTCAAGTGGTTGTGCGTTTCGCTGTTGATTTGGAAACTTGGCATTTGTTTGATCAGCCTTGGTAGAACGTATTCGCTCTAATAGATTTAGTATGGTTTGAATAGGATTGCCACTTTCAAATTGAGTACTTTATTGAATTGTGTCAATACTGGCTGTTGGGTTCGCATCGGCGATTGGATTATCAAATCAATCATCTATACCTACATCAACTAAAACTTTGTCAGTATTATTTGTTTGTTCTATGTCAATAACATCCTTCTATGCTGATGTTTTTATTCTTCTCGGTACAAACCCAACCACGGGGCTTATTCTCCGCCTTTTAGGACATTCAGAGTGTGTGTGAGTGACTCTTCTCTACATGCGTTCGGGACCTACGCACTAAAACATCGCAGTGCCTATTGCCCGTCGCAATGTCATGCCAACGCAAATAACAGTTTGATTTCTTTGGCGGAACTTCATCGGAATCCGGAATATTGCTTGAAGAAGCTTATTACCGAAAATTTATTTGTCAAACGAGACATTTGCTCTTTAATTTGTAGCCTAATTCAGTATTGAATATTTTGTCAAGAATCCAATATAATTTGTATGCAAGCGACGTGCCTGTTTCGGTCTTCCTAGTGCTTGTATATATGTATTTATGTATGCAAAGTTTTACACGATCTGTGTAAATGCGGCGACGCGACAGGTGCAGCGCGATTGCTTATATTACGAATTCTTCGCTATATTCTAGCATCTCGTTTATTTTATAACATTTTCCAATTGCCGTTTTATTGCTTGGCAAACTGCAACAGTTTGTTGTTCAAATATATCTTTGACTTATAATGTGGCGCCGCCGTCTCATGAAATGTGTCTTTTATTTAAATTCAGGTGTCGGTTTAACTGCATAGATTGATTAATATTGAATAATTTCTTTATCATGTCGAATTATTATTATGGTTATTAGTATGATTTTTTGACGTTTATTCTAGTATACATACATACACAGACTCACGCCTGTTTCCTGAAGGAGTTGGCAAAGACTACGGACCGCCATTTGCAACGATCCTGACATATCTCTCTTGCTTCTTTCACTATACCACTATTCTGATATTGTGTCAGTTATTTGAATAATTGGTAAAACCTTAACATAAGTAGTAGTAGTAGTAGTTATATTTTTAGTATTCGCAGTACTAAAAATATCTATTAAGAAACAAACTGTATACACAGCTTTCATTTATAAAATACACATCTCAAATATAATGAAATGTGTATGCATCATAAGTATCATTACTCATTAGACATAACATAACTTCACGCCTTTATCCCCGAAGGGGTAGGCAGCGGTGTATTACATACTTCGCCAGTTATTTCTAAACTTATATTTATTATAATTCAGTTAATTATATTAGTAATTTGGAAGACCCAAATAACGTCATCCAACTAAACATTTAATAATAAGAGCTTGTAATAAGAACATGTGCATAAAATGGAAAATGTAGCAAAATATAGTTAAAGCCAAAATTAAAGTTTGAGTAGACTTAGGATTTCGACACAAAATCTAACTCTTAATATTATTGTCTAATTGTTTTATTGTATAGGTAAATAGTTACTATTAAATTAATCAGGTACATTTGTATTTAGCAATATTTTTTAACCGGTTATTGAATTAATGTTTGTACTATGATCGAATGTAAATAATAATTAATATAGTTATTTGCTTAAAAGGGAGTACAAAGGAATATGTTTAATTGTATTTTGGAGATGATATGGAGAGATAGATATTATTATTATTAAATAAAATCTAACGTATATTTACGTATAGTTTATATGCCGTGTGGTTGACGGCATAGAATACAAGTGTCACCACCCCCTATCTTCTCGTGGATGTCGTAAGAGGCGACTAACGGCCATTTTCAATATTCGAACTATAGATAGATCTGTAGCTTTTAGATTCGTGTTTGACATATTTTGTATAAAGCTTATGTCAAAAACTGTCAAAAACGAATCTAAAATCTACAGATCTATCTAAAATTTGAATATTGAATTCCGAACGAACTTCTATTTATTCTTAACGAACTTCTAAGTGATGTGGTGTACATAATATTAATTTAAAAGACACACACGTACGTAATTTTGCATAACACATTACTTATTGTGCAGTTTTTCAAGAGAATAATGAAAACAATGACTTAGTTATATATTTTTCATTTGAAAGTACCTCTGGTGTCGAATAGCTAAAAACAACGAATTCAAAAATCTGCCGTTGTTTAAATAGTTTCCAACAAAGTGTTAACAGTTGGCAGCACTTTGTACGCGGTACTGCAGGACTACCTCTTTTGGCAAGTAGCTGAACTTTAATGCGACTCAATGAGAATTGTTAAAATTACATTGACTGACGAAAGGTGACAACAGATTGATCGCCATCTAGTGACATTTAACCAAACTACGTCGATAAGTCAATAAATAGGGATCTGACTTGTCTGTTTGCATTCTACTTAGTACATAGCACTAAAATATAGAGGGCGCCAAAAATAATTAATACTAAAATGGATTTTGAGGGAAATGTTACGTTGAGAAGACGAAAACCAAGGCGTACTAGTTCCGTAGGTGATATTTCCAGAGAAGATACCTCGATGTTTGATGCTACCATTACTAGCCTACCGAATACATCATTAAACGAAAGTCGAAATACTATAGAACTGCAGGAAAAAATAAATTCACTTGAACAGCAACTGGAAAGCGCACATATGGAAATTGAAAACCTTAATCTGGAAAACTGCCGCCTAAAAACTGATCTTCAGAAAAGCCAACTTACTATAGAGACTTATAAAAAAATAAGTATTTCTGATAAAATAATTACAACGCCTCTATCAAACCGTAAGAAGGATAAAAAAAGACAAAATAATACCTCCATGTTGGCATGCGAAACGCAAGAAAGTGTAATGACTGGTTACCAGTCACAAACATCACATACAAAACCTACCCAGCTATCTCCAGAATTAGTAACTACTAATAAGACAATGACACTATCTTCTGTTTGTCAGGAACACAATGTGAATAGGTTATTGACAGCTTCTCTATCAATCTCAGAGACAGATCTTAAAACCACAAAACCTAATCAGTTGGACAAACCATTAACACCAAGCAGAACCAAACTCAGCTCTGCGGAAGGTCAAAATACCCTAACCAACCTATTGACAAACAACCAGACCAAGATAGATACCAGAAGTAGGTCAAATAAAATAATAATAATAGCAGATGAACAAGGTAGACATATTCAGCAAACATTACAGCGCTTCATGGGAAGGAATTATATTGTCAGCTGTTTTTGGAAGCCGGGTGCAACACTACAGGATGTATTGATCTCCGAATCCTCTGAAATAAATAACCTAACCAAAGAAGATTATCTTATTGTTTTAGGGGGCATGAATGATAGATCCCCTAGTATATTGAATATATGTGTCAGCAATTTCTTATGTAGTACAAGAAATACAAATGTCTATTTTTGTGAAGTTCCATTCAATAGATTCCTACGTGAATCTAAATTAAATTATGAATTGTCTTTTATATGTTCTAGGTTTCATCATGTAAAATATATTAATATGGGTTTCTCTATGTTAAGACCTCGAAAGAGTTTATTTGCCCGACATGTTTCTCAAACATTATGCGGAGAAATATTGGCTTATTGTTATAAAAGTCAATTAAATAATCGATATACTCAGGAAATCCAAAAGTCAAAGGTACCAGAGGTTGAAATGGACATTCAAAATGCCAATACAAATAAGTCATTTTCAACAAACAATCAAATAACAACCAGTCCCAAGTCACTTTCAACAAATAAAAATAATAAACAGCTTTTTCTTGTATAAAGAAATTAAAATTATGCATCAAAATATAAATGGGATATTAAATAAATCTGACTTAATAACTTTGAATTTGGATTGGCTTGATGAGCAGGGTGTTTCACCAGATGTACTGTGCTTCACCGAGCATAACATGTTAAAAGATGACACCAAACTATTATCACTTATAGATTTTTCTTTAGCATCTTGTTTTTGTAGGAATAACCGCCGTGGTGGTGCCTGTATAATGGTTAATAAGAGACACAATTACCAAAGCATAAACTTTTTAAATAAAATTGCTTTATCTGGCATAGCTGAATGTTGCGGTATAGAACTTTTGTCACATAAATTAATAATAATTTGTATATATAGACCACCTCGAAATAGTATACAGCACTATAATAAGTTTTTTGAAATTTTAAATGCTATATTTAATGAATTTTGTTTAAAAAATAAGAAATTAATTTTGTGTGGTGACCTAAATATAAACACCCTAAAAGAAAGTAAAGAAGCTAATTGTCTAATTCAAATGCTACATAGCTTTAATTTAAAATTGGCATTTAAGGAACCAACAAGACTGAAAAGTGGCACTTGTATTGACCATTTCATCTATAATGTAAGAGGATGTAAAAATAAAATATATGAGTTAGCATTATCGGACCATACAGCTCAACTCTTATCTTGTCCAGTAAAATTGAGTAGTACTCTAACACACTGGTATATTCAAAGGAGGGACTACAGTAATGACAATATAAGGAAATTTAAGGAATGCTTGCAATCACTAACATTTGGTGATGTTTATCATACAAATGATCCAAACACTGCCTTTAATAATTTTTATGATATTTTTATTTTGTTCTACAATTTATGCTTTCCAAAAATAATAATTAAGAGAACTCTTAAGAGGCGTCCGAGGTGGATATCTAATGGGATTCGTGCATGTTCAAAGCGTAAACGGGAGTTGCTATGGTGTTATAGAATTAACAGTAGTGAAGAGAACAAAAATACATTCAAAACTTATTCTATGCGCCTTAATAAGATAATTAAGTTGACACAAAGATGTCAGAATGACCATTTCATGAAAACCGCATCAAATAAGTCTAAAGCTGCATGGACACTTATAAATAGTAAAAAAAGTCATATACCTAAGGACTACATAAACCAATTAAATGTAAATGGCAGTATTATTCAAGACCCTACCTGCATTGCAGAATCTTTCAATAGTTATTTTACCATACAACCTTCTGTTAATAATAATAACGACCCTAAATCATTGACACACAATATTAATAAGAATTTAACTTCCTGTTTTCTGACAGCTACTACTCCTTTAGATATTTATAACTTAATAAAGTCATTGAAGGACACAGCCAGTACTGGTTACGATGATATTAAAACAAACATTTTAAAAGAAGTTGCTAGTCTCATCTCTCATGTGCTTAGTTACATTATTAACACTTGCATAGTCTCTGGAGTGTTTCCTAAAAAGTTAAAAATTACCTTGATAAAACCACTATTCAAGAAGAAAGATAAAAGTAATATGAGCTGCTACAGACCTATTGCTCTAATTCCTGTCCTATCCAAGGTGTTTGAAAAGGTTATACATCGAGGTCTGTATCAATATCTTGAACAAAATCATCTCCTTGTTGAAGAACAAGTAGGTTTTCGGCAAAACAGGTCGATCAATTTGGCTATCTATAAATTTATACAAAGAATAATGACAGGCCTAGACAATAAGCAACTAATTACTGCTCTATATATGGACCTCACAAAGGCCTTTGACTATGTCAATTTTAAGACTCTATTACTTAAGTTAGAGGCATATGGCATCAGAGGTAATGTTCTAGATCTTCTGGAATCTTATCTAGGAAACAGGAAACAATGTACCCAAATTGTTCGAATATGCCCTAAAACAAAGAGGGAAACTGTGTACTCATCTCAATATCGCGATGTGCGACAAGGCGTCCCACAAGGAAGTGTATTGGGACCTTTATTATTCATCATATATATTAATGATCTACCCAAAGCTACAAAATCACAAATGGTCCTATTTGCCGATGACAGCACGGTTATGTTTGCTAGTAAAGATAGATGTAATTTAGAATCTGACATGAATTTGACATTAAACAGAATATTTGAATGGCTTAATTGTAATAATTTAATTTTAAATTTAGACAAAACTACTATGATGACATTTAGAAATAGGAAAAATTATCTGCATAATCTTGACATTGAATTTAATAAACAAAATATTTCTAGTGTAGACTATACAAAATTTTTAGGTATTTATGTTGACTGTAAGCTGAATTGGAAAACCCAAGTGGAAAATATTTGTACAAAGTTAAACCAGTTTTGTTATGCACTCCATATGTTAGGCAGAGTTGTAACTCAGGATGTTGTCATTATGGCTTATCATGCATATGTTGAGTCAACTCTAAGATATGGTGTCATCTTTTGGGGCAACTCTGTAGACAATGATATTGTTTTCAAAGCTCAAAAGCGATGTGTCAGAGCAATTTGTAAAATTAAATCAACAGAGTCCTGTAAGCCTCACTTTATTAATTTAAATCTAATGACGCTTCCATGTATATATATTTTTGAAGTTGCCGTATTTGTTCATACAAATAAAACTCTATTTGAACAATATAGGAGTGAGAGGTGTAAAAACAAAATATGTTTTCCAAGTAATAAAACAACACAAATGAATAGAAGTATTCTATGTATGGCACCACGAATATACAACCATTTACCAAACATTATAAAAGACTGTAAAAATATTAATTCATTTAAGTATAAATTAAAACAATTCTTGTATACCAATGCATATTACAATGTAACAGAATATTTAGATACCAAAGTTAATTAATAATAATAATTTATAAGTGCCTATAGCTTATAAGTATCCATAAAATAAATTATCATACCTATTTGTAATGTGTATTTAAATTTAATGTATTTTGTCATTGACTATTTTTTTTTAATTATTAATAATAACAATAATTGCATGACATTTATAATTTATGTGACATTTATTTAATGTTTACAATATAACACAACTTTGCACACCACAATGGTAAAATATGGCATATGCGACTGTAATAATACACATGTACCATCTTAAAATGTACCCATATTTGCAATAATAAATTGATTTGATTTGATTTGATTTGATTTGTAGTAAGAGATAACACGATGCAAATACCATCTTTGCGTAGTGTGACGTCACGTCGCGCCCCGGCGCCGCGAGCCTCACTACGAGTGACGCACAGCAGTGGGCCGCTCGATCCCTCCTCCTCGCCGGCCTTATATATACCGGGGACACACGAGGTTTCGCTCCCTTTGCTCCGGCCAACACCACCAAAGCTGAGTACCTCATCCGAAGACCTGTGAAGTGCCAACGTCCCCCCACGCCCTGGATAATTGTCTCATCGGCTAATCTCAAGTGTCAGTTGTTTTTGTATAATTAAAGCCATTGTGTAACTGGAATATAACGCGAGTTTAAACTTTCCTGGTGATATTTTTTATTTATTTCCCGTAAGTCAACCTAATTATCTCTCTTTAATTGCTCGGCAAGTGATCGATCCCGGCTACCCCGTGGAAATCAATCACCCGTGCGACATTGGCGCCCAATAGAATTTTTAATTATATTTTTAAAACGTAAGTTGGCACTTTACAGGTGAGTGAAATAATTTCTTTTTCTCTTGTATATTTTTCTCCTGTGTGTGCATATATTCTGGTGTGGTGAATTGCGTACAGGTACAGTTTCTATCTATTTTGGTTGGCCATAAGCAATTTAACTGTGTAAATAACATAACGGTGATTTAATTAACGTCGGTCTAAAATCACGTTCCACCGCGGGCAGCGTGTCGAGCCGCCAACCGGTTCTAACCGCTTAGCCGTTGAACTAACGAGCCTCGTGTTCGCGAAAAAATATTGTGATTCAACCTTTGAGTGACATTTAAGAATTTTTTTAAAATCCTTTACCAATCATCACAACATTGTATAATTTAGTGTATTTCAGCTTTTTTTAGCACGGTATTCGATTTTCTGGCGATATTTATTTTTTTTTCTAGTGCCGGCGTAAATACTTAGATTTTCTATTATTGTTTTGTAATAATGGCTTACATTATAAATTTCTCATTATTAACTAAAGCGGAATTAGAATATGAGACCACAATACGCGGCGTTTCAAAGCCTGACGATCCCCGCAAACAAATCGCTAAACTTTCAGTTAAAACTCCCTCAGAGGATATATTATCTTCACCCTTCCCACCAGAGGAGGATGTGGCAGAAGTGGAAAAGTCGTTATTAAGATCAAATAAACACTTATCTATGTTGGAAGCAAACTATACTTCCGAGCTTCAACAGAAGGTCGAAACCGTGCTACACCATTGTTTTCATCGACTGAATAGGGTGGATACCGGCAGTCTGGATATTAAGAAAAATTGAGTCTGTGTGGAATAAATTTAATGACTTATATGCGAAATTACAATTAATCACGAGCCGTAGTTCGCGGTCGGATTGCTCAGTGGCAGAGGGAAACACTTCCTATAATTACGACCGTAAGCTTTTTTCGGAATTAGGTAAATTCAAATTTAACGGTAAATCATGTGTAAGATCCTTTATCGAAAAAATTGATGAATTTATGTCCTGTAGATCTATTCCACACGACAAGATGTTGTCTTTCGCTTTTGAAATATTTTCGGGTGACGCATTAGTTTGGTATCGTTCTGTTAAAAATAATGTAAAGACTTGGTTAGAATATTGCGAACTTTTGAAACGAGATTTTAGTCCGCATAACTACGATTATCGGCTTATGACGGAGATTCGTCAGCGCTCACAGGGCGAAAACGAATCAATAACTATTTACGTTGCAAAAATGCACGGTCTGTTTTCGTGACTTAGTTCTCCTATCGCTGATTCGGAGAAGCTAGAAATGTTACTAAATAATATTAGACCTTGTTACACTAATTGTCTGCTCATTGCAAAGGTTGTTGATGTTGATAGTCTGGTCGAAGTTTGTCGTCTTTTCGAAAATTACCAAAGTCGCAGTAAGCAATTTTCTGAACCCCCTAAAGTTTCAAAGAATACTGTAGCACCCGATCTAGCGTATAATTATCCGTTTTCTAATTTTTCTTCAAAGAAAAATGTTTACAATCATAATCACTTCAATAAATATAACTCTGTCGCTGATACATCGAGTTACAAGTCTGTACCACAAGTTAACGCGGTATCGAGTACTTCTAATATAAATAATTTTTTTTGCGTGCGTTGTAGATGCAATTCGCACTCATTACGTAATTGCCGTCAGCCACACTACCTTATCTGTTTTAAGTGCGGCACAAAGGGTTTCAAGGTGTCAGACTGCCCCAATTGTAAATCTAAGTCGACCCCTACAGTTTCAAAAAACTAGTTAACAAGGATTGTGGAAAATCAAATTATACAACTAATTGTAATAAAACAGAGTGGAATAATTGGTTGGAATTTAAAAAAAAATATACCACTGGTCTTTTAGATTCTGGATCTTGCGTTACAATTTTAGGTAATAATTTGCATAACTTATTTTTGAAAGACGATGTTTTGGATAAATCGAAACCTTTAAGGTTAATAACAGCTGGCGGCGAACGATTTGAGTCTTTGGGATCGGTGTTTCTACCCTTTGAGTTTCAGGATAAATTGATTAACTTAGAAGTTCATGTTTTACCTGGGATTCAAAATTCCCTTATCCTTGGCATGGATTTTTGGCGAAGCTTTGGCCTATTTCCTAACAAATTAGAGTCTGTTTTGATTGTGAACAAGTCTGACGCTCAAGTAATGGAGTTGCAGGCAGTTCCCCCTACACATCTTGTTTCTTATGATCATCTTACAGTCGACCAGAGAGCTACCGCTGACAACATTATTTCTAAATTTACCGATATTTCGTACGAGAAGCGGGGTCTCGGTTGCACAAATATTATTTCTCATTCAATTGATACAGGTGATTGCCCCCCTATTCGGCAAAGATTTTATCGCATGTCTCCCGATAAACAAAGAATTTTAATAAAGCATCTTGACGACATGCTCTCAGAGGATGTTGTTGAACGATGTGAAAGCCCGTGGTCAAACCCGGTCATTTTGACCCCTAAGAAGAATGGTGAACTGCGTTTCTGTTTGGACAGTCGTAAATTAAATTCCGTTACAAAAAAAGATGCTTATAGCTTGCCTTATATTTCGGAAATTTTAGATAATCTGAGAGATGCTAAATACTTGTCTAGTTTAGATTTGTCTAAATATTTTTGGCAAACATTAATTAAAGAAGAGGACCGTTGCAAAACAGCCTTTTATATTCCTACGCGTGGCACATTTCAATTCAAAAGAATGCCCTTCGGTCTTACGAATGCGCCAGCTACTCAACAACGATTAGTTGATATTTTATTTTATGGTCCAGAATTTGAAAATAAGGTTTTCTGTTTTATCGATGACATAATCTGTATAACGTCCAGCTTCAACGAGCATATTACTCTTTTATTACGCATTCTTAATAAACTAAAAAGCGCTAATTTAACAATTAATCTCGAAAAATGTCAATTTTTTAGAGATAAACTAAAATATTTAGGCTATGTTGTCGACTCTAGTGGATTGCATCCCAAACCGGATAAAGTAAATTCAATGAAAAATTATCCCACTCCTTCTAATAGAAAAGAAGTACGTCGATTTTTAGGCGCAGCCTCGTGGTACAGGCGTTTTATACCGAACTTTAGCTCTATTGCTGCACCCTTAAATAAGTTAACATCTCAAAGTAAAAACGCACCTCCATTCTGTTGGACGACAGAGGCTAATGAGGCGTTTAATAACCTAAAGAATTGTTTGATTTCCTCCTCGGTGTTGGCTTGTCCTGACTTCTCGCAACCGTTTGAAATACACTCAGATGCTAGCGATTTTGGACTTGGCGCGATCCTCTGTCAAAGGTTAAATGGTGAGGAAAGAGTCATAGCGTACTATAGCAAATCACTCACTAAGCAAGAAAAAAATTACAGTGCCACAGAGCGCGAGGCCCTGGCTGTTCTATCTGATATAGAACACTGGCGTTGTTATGTTGAAAATGGTAAAAAGTTTATTGTTTACACAGATCACGCTGCTTTGAAATGGTTCTTGACCTTAAATAACCCTACTGGCCGGGTAGCCAGATGGGGAGTTCGCTTATCTTCCTATAATTTCGAAATACGTCATCGTCGGGGTTCCGATAACGTTTTACCTGATTTTCTGTCTCGCTCTTTACCCGTTTCTGCTACTGCTAATGATATAAATATAGATATTAATTCTAATCAGAATTTACCAGTTTCTACTAATGATCCTTGGTATTTAAATATCTATAAAGGCTGTTTAAGTTCTCCGACTTCCTTTGTTAACTATCAAGTAATAAACAATAAATTGTATTGTTTTAAAAAAACATTAAACCCTCTCACTAGAGAATTTCAATGGAAAGAGGTTATTCCGTCTGACCAAAGAAATGACATTCTAAGGGAGAATCATTCTTCGCCCACTGCTGGACATCTGGGTATTTTTAAGACATACAAACGTCTCGCACTTAATTACTTTTGGCCTGGTATGTACACCGATGTTGTCAAGTTCGTCAGTTCATGTGAACCTTGTATCACCCATAAACACCAAAATCACCCAAATTTAGGTCTAATGGGAAAACCCAAATCATGTCAAAAGCCCTTTCAGACGATTAGTATTGATTTGATTGGTCCATTGCCTCCCAGCAGAAAACAAAACACTTTTATATTTGTGGTCAGTTGTTGTTTCTCTAAATATTGTTTACTTTTCCCCATTAAACGGGCAACTGCAGAAGTGATAACAAAAATTCTCGAGGAAAATGTATTTTTGGTGCATGGAATTCCATCTACTATTGTTTTGGATAACGGTAAACAATTTATTAGCGCAACCTTTAAAAGTATGTTGTCAAAATATAAAATTCCAAATTTGCATTTTACACCGTTGTATACTCCCCACGTTAACTCAGTTGAACGTTACAACAAAACCATTATGACAGCTATTTCAACTTTCATAGAATCTGATCATCGAATCTGGGACACTCTAATCACTAAAGTTCAATTCGCCCTTAACTGCGCAGTTAGTGAGGTTACTGGTTATTCTCCTAATTTCCTTGTTTTTGGTAGGGAGGTCATAACATGTGGTTCTCAGTATATTGACAAGGAATTTAATTCCAATATGGTGCTTGAACCACGGGACGGCTATGCCGAAACTTTAGGCTACTTATCTTCTATTTTCGAGAAGGTACATTCAGCTCTGTTGTCGGCCCACCAACGAAATTGTTCATCTTATAATCTTTGCCGTAAACCGGCAGAATTCAATGTCGGTGATATAGTTTGGCGCAGAACGTTTCTACTTAGTGACAAGGATAAATACTTTAGCAAGAAATTGGCGCCTAAATTTATTAAATGTAAGATTGCCTCAAAAAAGTCACCTCTAGTATACAAACTTAACGACATGGCCGGAAAACCTTTAGGCGAATGGCACATCAAGGATTTAAAGTTGATTAATTACAAAGAATAATAAAAGTATAAAAACAACAATGTAAGACGCATATCTATACAAAGTTATAATTACCTACATAATTATTTGTGAAGGCCAACAATGGTTCTTTTGTTTTCGAGTCGAAGCTCACAAGATAATGCATTGTGTTGTGTTAATGATTTATGTAAACATGCTAAACATAAAATGAATAAATGTTTCAGTTATAAATTGTAATAAAGTTTATTACATGTAATATTGTTACAAAGAATCTGTTGTTTATCTAACTATCAGTTATGGCTCAGTGGTTAAAAAGTTGTTGTCGGATCGGTCTGTGGTTCAATTCTCGCATGTGTATTTTCTTTCCGCAAATCTATTTGTTGAAATGCATCTTGATTGGCGTATTGTTTTTCGCCGTGCCTTGTTCTGAAGTTCTGTTGTTATTCTTAATTCTGTATAAATTCCATAATCAAATTGTTATTATAGGTACTTTATAAACTATCAGGGTGATTAACCGTGCGTCGCGAGCTCGGAACAGTCGAATAGTACCTACCATTTAGATCGTACCTACCTAGTTGTCGTTATGACGCACGCACGTTCACTCAGCGACGCGCCGATAAATAAATGCCTAACTAATGATTCACCATTGTTTACATTCAAAAGGTGTTTACTGGTCGTGTTGTAGTTATTAATTAGAGCAAAATATTTATTAATTTCTTTCCTTTGACATTGAGTGGTCCGGTCGTGTCTGCGGCTTATATTATTTTTGTTCAACTATACGAAAAATCTGTTGTTATACCTAACTATATTCAAAAAGTTTACGTATCTAGTGACAAAGGCCGAACCCAAGATTTATAAGTCGTAGGGCTAGATCAAGTTTCTTATATCTACAAATCATTATTACCTAATAATTACCCTAAGCGCTTCTCCATAGATTGTTATCTTTAATATTAAGCTATTACACTGGTCTCGGCATTTACATGTAGGTATGTGTGATGAATTATGAATGATAAATGTTTATGTTCAAATTCACACTGCCGTTGTACGCGTGAAGAATGCAAGCGTGGGTCATTACTATTTAGGTATCCTAATTAGCGTATAGGGTTGTCACTTGTTCAAGGTACTCATGCCCTTATTTTCTCTAATTTCAGGGAGTATCTTTAGGGCTGCTACGCCCGTTGGGCTAGGGAATTTTCCTTAGGGAAAATCCCGGCCTAACGGGGGGGGTGTGTGACGTCACGTCGCGCCCCGGCGCCCGCGAGCCTCGCTACGAGTGACGCACAGCAGTGGGCCGCTCGCCCCCTCCTCCTCGCCGGCCTTATATATACCGGGGACACACGAGGTTTCGCTCCCTTTGCTCCGGCCAACACCACCAAAGCTGAGTACCTCATCCGAAGACCTGTGAAGTGCCAACGTCCCCCCACGCCCTGGATAATTGTCTCATCGGCTAATCTCAAGTGTCAGTTTTTTTTGTATAATTAAAGCCATTGTGAAACTAGAATATAACGCGAGTTTAAACTTTCCTGGTGATATTTTTTATTTATTTCCCGTAAGTCAACCTAATTATCTCTCTTTAATTGCTCGGCGAGTGATCGATCCCGGCTACCCCGTGGAAATCAATCACCCGTGCGACAGTAGAGACGGAAAACTCGACATCAAACCCTATACGACTGCCTCGTTGGTCTCGCGGCATAAATGTGCGCGTGGGATCGGGAGGTCCCAGGTTCGATTCCTGGGTCGGGCAGTGTTATTGGGTTTTTCTGTTACGAAATTCTCAGTAGCAGCACGGAGTCTGGAAATGTGCCCGGTACAGCAATTGGCTCGTCCCTTATTACGTGGGACTAAAGTAAGTATATCTGGCGAAAAGTGGGTGTAGAAATACACCTCTGCCTACCCCTTCGGGGATAAAAGGCGTGACGATATGTATGTATGTATGTATGTTTATATGCATCAATGTCTGAAAGAAAATTATAGTTAGTCGAAAAATGAGTTGCATAATTCAATGGACTCTAAATATTATTTCCAGCAGGGCAAATGATTCTTTAGTTTGTGTTAAAGAAACTAGTACACAAAATAAAAACAAACATGTGTCAATTGCATGTTTATTTCATGAAAATATAAATAAAAAGCTTTACACTCAACAGATGCGAAAATATTTTATCACCGACAAAAAAACACGAAAGGATGCTTTATTTAAAATACTAATTGATCCATCAGTACAAAATCAACAAAAGGGCTTGTGTCCATCTGAAACCACAAATTACCTTCGAATTTCACGGTTTTCGTTCATGTAAATAAGGGCCAAAACAAATATTATAAAGGTGGTTCCAGATTGAGAGTGAGAAATACTGAGCATCACAGCGCTATGCGTAATGATACCATTTTAGCACCCGTGACATGAAATGGTAACATCGACACTCATCATGTCGAAAGATCGTTGGCCTATATTCATAAGTGAAAGAGAAGTACTCATTATTAGCGAATTCTATCTGAAATGAGATCGATCGAAAATAGAAATCGATCTGCCCATAGCTGCTCAGATTATGCTTGCAGTTTTATCATATACAAGAGTCATAAACGTTTCTTGGTTTATTATGTTCAAGGTGAATGTTTGTCAGTCAATGTTACACCGTGTATAATAATTGTGACGAATTGCTGCCAATAAATGTAATATAGTGTAAAATAATGCTTGTGACGAAACACTTCCAATGTGGCACCACCTTAAAGCTCTTAAAATGGAAATGTTTGCTAAAACAAAATTGTATTATCAAAGCACTGTTTTGGGTAAGCAAAACGAATGTCGTTTTTATTGAAGTGGTCACGCAAGCAACGTGGCGGCCAAATTGTTAAGTTAAATTATTTGTAAAATGTTTTTGTGTAAAAATTTGATAAAGATAGCTTTTTTGATTGTAGCTTTGATATGAAATGTACTGGTAGTGTATTCACACAGTGAACAGATAGACAGAGGTATATTGTATTTATACTTATCTGCACTGATTGTGTAAGATGATATTTTTACTGTTTATTGTACAAATTTTTCTGTCATAAAGACACAACTCAGTCATTATTTCGTTGATGCCAACTCTTGGGAAAAGAGATGTAGATATAGCTATTTTGTAATTTCCTTCTCATTCTCTTGCGCCATCCAAGAATAGGAAATAAAAGGAGGATGGAAGAAGGACTAAACATTCTTGGCTTAGGTCGTCAAAGCTTATACTCGCCAAACGAAATACAACAGTACGAATATTGCAACCTAAGTCTTTACATCCATCTTCTACGTGAGACTCGCCGAAATAAGTGCATCACTACGGATATTACTAGTTAACTGTCTTTACATCCACGTGAGGTCCAACGTTGGTTGGGTCAATCTAATTTCAAAATAGAACAGCCTACGCAAATAACTGAAAAATACTCATGCATTTTGATATCCATACATATGGCGAGAAATCTCTTGCATACACAGAACAGAATATATATCAATGGAAACTGGTGGCACGAGTTTTAATGTTCTTTCTTTCTCATCGTTCTACGTGCTTGCATTTAGGATGTAGCACTAAATTTAAATGTAGAATAGTTAAGTAATACATTTATTAATCTGGCATTCATAAAAATCACCCTGTCACCTATGAGAACAAAAGATTTTGATTTATCTCATCACACAAAAAATTGTCTTAACGTCTCGAACTATTGTCATCGCTAGCTAAATAGTCACGATCACTAACTAATAGAACAGTTAAATAGTCAATTAAATACTTTTCAGAAATTGCCTACTAAGCACCTACATTCCTACCAAGCAGAGAAACGGTTTATAATTATAATAATATTGCTTTCATTTTATAAAAGAAAATGCCGTAGGCGCATTTTGAGCGGATTAAATAGGTTACTTAATTAGGTTAAGCCGATACTGTTATGGTGTATAAAGACTCGTATATAAAATTTTATTTTTATTCAAGGAAAACGTTTTTAATTTAAGTCGTGTTCTAATATTCTTTGGTTTTAATATGGCGAATACGCTATTATGAACGGATAAAAACAAATAAAAAGGTGAATTTAAACTTTACGTATGGATGAATGGATGATAAAACTTCTCGCCTTTTAATGTTATGGGCTATTGCTCCTTATGAAAGAACACTTTGCTTGACAAACAATTTGTTTCCATATACTTTGTGTCCGTCAATTGAAAGTCCCTGTGATAGAGGCATATTTGCGAGTGCAGGAGTAGTATTCTTTTAAAAATAAGCTTTTGCAGAGGCAGAATTCGTACTTAAAATCGAAATAGATTTATTAAACCAAGCAATATAGTGAGATTTTGTTTTTAGTAAAAACAAATCTAATAAAATTTATTTTCTAGGTTTGAAGACCAGATTTACTTATATCAGTTATCTATTAACGATGACATAAATGAAAAGAGTTGGAACAGATTTTAAATCTTTATATGTAATTGAATACACGTATATTCTTCTAATTAATTTTAATCGACATCAATAAAAATCGATTTAACTTGCGCGTCAAACACGTACATTGGACATCTCTTTTTACTTTTGAAGTTTTCGGGCGATATAATGTGTCTCTGTCACACCTTAGTATTCGTTTTACTATCTCTGTCTTGAGTACAGACGATGACAAAGGTGTTTATAGTCCATTGAAAAGTTACATTTGGGGTTGCATTTATCAGACGATGCAATTTTATTTTACAGATGTGTGGGAAGGGCTATAGTAAAGCTTGATTCAAATTTATGGGGACGTACTCTTGTCCCTCGACCGCCACCTTGGAAAGAGTGCAGATGCAGATAGTTTTTCTTGATTATCTGGTAAACTATTGGCCGCACAGAGAATATGTGAACGAGATTTTTGTTGCAAATTAAATTCTCTACAGCTTTAGTCATTAAACTTTAATCATAATGCAAATATATAAAACATATATCTTTAGATAATGATTTATAGAGGTCCCATGCACGCATGGATACTTATTCATGGGAATCATGGGTGCAAACCATGCGTGCCATGTACCAAATACCTACTTATTTGGAATACAACACGTGCGCATTCTTAATTGCGGCTTAAAAGATGTGTCTACCTAAAGAAAAATCCGTTCGATCTATGTCTGTCAACGCAATTTCCGAAAAAATAAATACTGCAGCATTCAGGTATGTTTCTTTTGTTTCCGATTGTTCAACAGGCTTATGGATAACCTTCTAAAATATTTTTGATATGACTGGAATCAATGCTATAGGTCTGTAATGAGTCACACTATGTTTATCATGTTTCTTAAAGAGCCGCATTATTATGGTCCTTTTTATTTCCATGGGAACTACTCCCTGCATAATACCAAAAATCATGTGGCTCATTGGATTTGATATTTTATTAGACACGGTTTTCAGTATCCTAGTTGATACACCATCGTATCCAGTACTGTTTGTAGACCTTAGTTTAATATTGTGTATTTTCCGTTTAAAATATCTGCCTCTATTGTCAGGTGAGGTGCATTCATCATAAAATACTACTTGTATATAAATTATATAAAGTCTGGCAATAACAGTTTTCTACACGAGTATACATGCGCGGTAATTCGCAAAGGCTAGCTTCAGACTCGCCATGATTCGTCGGCCTAGACCTTTTTCATTAGTTGACAGGCCTCAGATAGTGGCTGGTTTAAGCTTCGTTCGTTCAGATCCCCATGCGAGACAATACTTTGTGTGGGCTACAAATTGATATTGTGAGTCTAGGTGTACTTTGTGTCCATTGATTTAATGTTTGAAATATATTTCGCGATAATGGATTCATTCCTAGTGCGGTAGAAGTATACAAAAACGAATATGTAAAAAAAAACAAAATAAAAATGAAAAATCCTATTTCGCAGATGAATTTACAGACACACATCAACGCACACAAAAATACAAACTCAAACAATTTACGGCTCACACAAAGTATAGCCTCTAGTGTAGATCGAGAACACGATACTTAGCACAGTGCCAAACGGCAAGATGATAGGCCAAGCCATTACTTTATCTTTGAAATCAAAATCGTCTATCTACGTACTTTATAGAATTCGCATGCATATGTGAATGATGAATATCGACTACTTTACTTTCATTGCTCGTTATCCTATATTGGATTCCCCGCATGCGGTACAGCAATGAATAAAATAAGCCTCAATAGTCTATATACAGGGTGTACAAAGACCCTTAACGAAAACTGAAATCCCATGTTGTACCAATCACTACGAACATTTTTTTCTTCGGCACCATACCTGGGAAATTACTGGTTCAGGAGATATTGAGGCTCAAAGTTAGTATGGAATTTTTCAAATTAGGTACAAAATCGACGCATTTACCCCGCTTATATGTTCTTTAGATGCCCTGCGACCCCATAGGACGCGCGGTTTAAAAAATGTGAAAACTTAAAAAGAAATTCGTTTCCAGGTATTCTTCTTGGTTAGTATGACTTGGCATGATGTCCACAACGAGTAGACTTCGGCTTAGTGATGGGTCTTGTGACACCTGTATATATACACTCTGATTGCAATGTTTAGATTTTAAGTACGAATTCTGCCTCTGCAAAAGCTTATTTTTAAAAGAATACTACTCCTGCACTCGCAAATATGCCTCTATCACAGGGACTTTCAATTGTCAGACACAAAGATGAGTTTCAATCGTCAGAGGCTGCTAAGGAAAACACGCAAAACAAATACTATTGTAAAGTTTGTGCACTGGCAGAAACGAACACAACTGTTTGCTTTGACGGTCTTATATTGAGTGATCATAGTAGGTTTCTTTCATCCATTTCATCGTCAGATAAATCTGGAACACTATTTGCAGTTTCATCTATAGTTTTTGACAAAGTTTGAGAGTCGTTTGGGACGTATGCATCAGATCGTGTGCGCCTACGACGGAACGTAATGTTTAAAAAAAAAAAATCATATCTTGTTGTTTTTTTCCATTGAATGTAATATTCCCTTATAGTGAGAACGGAATATTTTAAAGTTGAAGCTTGAAGTTCAAGCTTGTCCGTAGTATTTATTTACTACACATACAATACTTATATTTTAATGAAAATGGAAGCGTAGATCCGTCTCTAAGTTCTTACCTATTTATTTGCTAAGATTCATCAAATTCGGTTCAGCAGGTCGACACAATGGATATACAGGATGTTTGGCGCAAGGAACGACACAATTTTTTGGAGGTTAGGGCATATCCTATTTTCACCCCAAGAACCCCAGGTCCTAAGTGTATCTGTACTAGAGATACGATTTTTTATCATATTTTTTTTTTCTGAATTATCACATTTAAAGCGATATAACTTTTTAGTTTGTAGTCATATTTGCACTAGATAACTTTCATTGGATTCCCTAATGTATAATTATTCTTAAATAATATAAATTGTTGGGAATAAATGCAAAACGAAGTAATTGTCGAGCTTCAAAACTCTTAAAAATTAAGTAATGAGTGCAAAATATGAAATTCTAAATTAATTATAAAAAAAAATTAAAAGCTCTTTTGAACTTCGATTACTTAAAAAAAAATCTGTACTTAATACCCTTTCTAACGATGTACGACATGGCCTTAAAATCTTTCAATATGTAATCACAAAACAAAAAAGACTACCTAGCCAGTGTCAGGATAATGTCATAACAGTATAGGTTTCAAAATGTTTTTATTGAATATGGTTACAAATTTTGTTCGAACTGATTTCCTGCTACCTCTACCGATCCAAGCATTTGGACAATTGTTTTCCAAATGCTTGGATCGATAGAGGTGGCCCAATTCCTTGGCCTGCACGGTCACCAGACCTGACACCCCTAGATTTTTATGTGTGGGGACGCGCTAAACAAATAGTATACGCAACCGAAGTAGCTACAAGGAAAATTTTAGTAGAAAAAATAAATAGCGCTTTTCAAATAATGAAAGAAGAAATGCGGCTAAGGACGACGACTGTCGAAATCAGAAAATCTCACCATGAGAAGGGTAAGGCCATAGTCCACCACGCTGGCCAAGTGCGGGTTGGCATACTTCACATGTTTTTCGAGAACATTATAGAGAACTCTCAGATGCATGTCTGAGAGTTCCTCACGACGTTTTACTTCACCGTTTAGCAAGCGAAAATTAACAATTTAATTTGGTGCGCGCCGTAGTTTCGTACCTGAGACCCTCTGCGTAGCAGTCTGTCGTGCCGTCGGTCACTCCACTAGAATATCGCCGCTGTACTGTGTGACTCTCCGATGATAGGTCAAAATAAAACAAATATACATAAAAACTTCTGAAATCTTAACTAACAATGTCAGGTAAAAATTAAATAAGCAATATGTTAAGTATTGTAAAAGTTTTCCAACTTTTTCTGCTTTCGCTTCGTTAGATATACGTCATGCACATTGGCTCTTGTCCAACTTGCAATAGCCTGCTTCGAATATGTATGTGCTTGAGACTCTTTTATTCAGCACATCCATTATTTTGCCGTATATCCCAATTATGTGAACACATTTTATTTATGTATTTGAGTTCGGTGAAAAATGGAACTTGGAAAATGCATTGTGTTGGAAAGAAATTCGATGAAGTTTTAAAAAAAGGTAAGGGCAAAAAAGATTGTCGCTTGGTGGAATTATTAAATACGAGTTGGGCTAGTGGTCAGTAACTAAATACGAAAAAATTATAAACTGACTAACAATGTAAATGTTGAATAAAACACACAAATCACAAACATTGCAGGCAGAGGAGTATCGGTTTAAAACCACGGCGCGCACCATTGTCTTTTCAAAGTTATGTGCGTGTTAAATTGTTAATTTGCGTTTGTTGTCTGCTTCGCAGAGTATGTTAAGCTTTCGGTTTTGCTTTCATGAAGATAATACGCTAATTATAGCGAATCAGTACCCATAATGTATTGTGGGTGTTAATTACACCTTTGCCTAACCCTTCGGGATAGAGGCGTGAAGTTATGTTATGTAATATACTGACTGATCTAAGGCTGTACCCTTCTACCGTACCCTACATATATTGACACTGGTCTAAGCCTTGGATGTAGCTCCGTAGAAAAAACAATAAAAAACAAAACAGTTAATATTCCGTCAAATCTTCCTTCAAAACGAGATCCAAGGCAAAATCTTGTAGCTTGGATTGCAACTGGGATAACGCTAAGACAATTATAGAAATCAAAATCACTTTGTGCAACAGATTCGCCAGCTCAACAGCTCACCAGCGTGTTTGATATCTTGTCTTACTGTGAACGTATTTGTTCGCATAAGGCAAATATTATTAGTGAGAGCTAAATAAAAATAAATAAAATAATAAAAAACGCTCTGCTACTTATCGTAAACTTCTTAAATTTGATGTTCTCATTGTAACGACTTTGGTAGTAAGTTTCCAAGATAATATCATTTGATATTAGTACACACGGCAACACGTCAAGGCACTTCGACCTTTGTACCGTTCTTAGGGCGTAAGAAATAAGTATTATTATAGTACTGCAAGTCTTTAGCTTGACTGCTCGTTTTGTGTAGAGTCGAACAACTTCCCGCCAGACCACCATAATCCCCACCATCGCTCAGCAAGACATCGTCCCTTCCAGTGCTACTTTACACGCACATTGACACTCGTATATGTTTCTAGTGTGCTTCGACTCTATGAGCGAGCCAAGGGATTTTTTTTCAAACTGGTCCACCGCCGAGTAAGACATGCTAAATTATTTTAGCATGTCTTACTCGCTTAAAATGAACTTATCTTAATATATATATTTCTTGTGTGCGTGTGTATGTCAGTGAACTCCTCCTAAACGAATAGACCGATCTTGATGAATTTTTTTGTGTGTTTAAGGGGACTTGAGAATGGTTTAGATTCACAATTTAGTCCACTAGAAAATGTATTTTTAGTTGATTTTTAATTTGTAAGTAGTTGTGGATTTTGGAATGTTTCACATTGGAACCGACAGACTGCGCTGCTATCGCAGTGTCAAATCTCATATTAATAATTTCGTCAAGGAGTACATCGAAACCTTACCTGAATAATAAAACATTAAAAAATAAAGATTTCGAGCCGACAACATATATCCGCAAAATTCGGATTGTCGAGTATTTTGTTAAATTGTAATGGTTCTGACAGACAAATCACAGTCACCATATTGGCCAGTCTAGCGAAACGTCACAGAATATACCTGATAACATTTTGAGTACTACCAATGAATACAGATGATTTACATTAAAGAAGCTTATTTCTTAAGGATGTCATGTGCCGATTAAAGTTGGCGTATTGACGGTTGTCATTAGTGTAGTTCGTAGTTGGCGCCGTTGGCGGCGCTAGCGTCGTTCGCCATCTGTCTTGCATTGCTTTGGCGTAAGAAATAGACAGCTGTTGCACTGACACTCACGCGACTGTTACGCCGCCAAGCGGCAATTTGGGTCGTAGAAAGTTTGTCTTAAAAGCGCTAATAAGAAAAACATCTCTATAAATAAATATCTATGCTCTATGGTACTACTAAGTCTTAGTACTAAGTAGTTTGTATGTGTAAATACTTTTTGCAGTTATCTAAACTAATATAATAAAGCCAAAGAGTTTGTTTGTTTGTTTGAACGCGCTAATCTCAGGAACTACCGGTTGGATCTGAAAAAATATTTTTGTATACAGTAGCCCAGTTATTCCGGAAGGCTATAGGCTATATAACATAACGCTTCGACCCTTTGGGCCGGGCAAAAGGCTAAAAGATAATGTCGGCTAATCTCAGGAACTAGCAGTCGGATTTAAAAAATTGTTATTGCCTAAGCCGCCAATTACGCCACAACTTTTAGGGGCCAGACAAAGATAATAAAATGGTCAAACGAGAAGGGGGAGGGTTGGATCAAAGGCAAAAAAAGCTAAACGAATAGGATACAATCTATATGGGTATCGTTTTCGAGATTTCCGGGACGCTGATTAATAATATGAAATTTATTTAGTGATCCAAGATGGCGGTCGGGAAATCAAAGATGGCGGATAAGAAAATTTTAAAAATCAATATGGGTATCGCCTTCGATATTTTAAGGGGTGGGGAATCGAAATACAACATCTATTTCGTGATCAAGGATGGCGGATGGCAAATCAAAGATGGCGGATGGGAAAATTTAAAAAGATCAATATTGGTGTCGTCTGCGATGATAAAAGGGATGGGGAATCCAAATACTACAGTCCATTCACAGTTATTTTACCCCTGACAAATGTCGGTGTTTATTTTCTTTATGTTGGAATTGTACTCTGCGATGACAAGAATGTAAAATAGGGTTACCCGTGCATAACATTTTACCCAATATTAGTGGAAATGCTTCAAAAATTCAAATGCTTGAAGCTCATGGCCGCACAGTGGTTAGATTACCGCCATACCACTGCGTGCTAAACGCAATTGAATTTATGTGGAGTCTCCTTAAAAGGCAAGTCACAAACAAAAATTTAGGACAAGAGGCAACCAACATTGTGAATTTATCTGAAGAAGCTTTTCAATCTATCACTGCAGAAGACTGACAAAAACAATGCAAACATGTGCGCCACATTGAAGACAAGCTTCGTGAAACAGATGGGTCTACGGATGCTGAAATGGACAGGTTCATAATAGAATTAAATTCGTAGTCTGATACAGAATCTGACAGCAGTTACGAATCATCATAGGCAGTCCGAGTGGATCATTCTTATAGACTCACGCCTGTTTCTATGAAGAGGTAGGCAAAGGTATAATATTACACCCCACATCATTCTTATTCAAAATAAATATGAAAATTAAATTTGCAGTTTTTGTATTTGATAATTAGAAACTCACGTTGACGTAATTACCTATGATGCGTTTACCTTTGTATATTAAATAGACAAAATTTTATTATAACTACTTATCTTCATAGGAAATTAGTTATTTCGTAAGAAAATAAATGTACATGCATAAAGTCATGCCAATATCAAGAGGTTTTGTTACTTCCAAATATTTAATACGATTGCGTAGGCAATAAAAAATAAGTACATTTCTAGCAATCATGTATATTTAAAATGGGTGTATTATATACCAAATATGGCAACACAACGCCCAGGTTGGCCTATATAACAGCTAGAGGTAAAATAACTGTGAACGGACTATACATCTGTTTCGTGATTCAAGATGGCAGATGGGAAATCAAAGATGGCGGATGAGAAAAAATTTAAAAATCAATATGGGTAGGTATCGTCTCTGATGATTTAAGGGATTGTGAATCCAAATACAACATCTACTTCGTGATCAAAGATGGCGAATAGGAAATCAAAGATGGCGGACGGGATTTTTTTAAGTCGATATGGGTATCGTCGCCGATATTTTAAGGAATGGGGAATTCAATATTATATAAAAATCTTTGTTTGTTTGTTCATCATTTATTTACTCTGAAATGATAAGAGATTAAGCGCTAAGTCAATGGTAACTTTGGAAAAGGGGCTTCGAAAAAAGGGAATTAAATAAAAATTCTTAAAAAGGCGATACGGAGTTCGCTGGGTCAGCTAGTTTAAGGTATAAATACCTATTTGATGCCGACGTTTCGATCGTCTTGCACCGATTGTATGGTGTATACAATGAATAAGTCAATGGATGTATACAAATTACGAAAGTATAAAGTCGATGATCACTGGAATCACTGAAAACCACATCATCAAGTGAATCAAGCAATTTTCAGATACTTAAATGTCTCCTCTTTATAGAGATGACAGCTGATAATAATTAATACACTGCAATGGCCAGAACATGCATATTAATTTCGTATGCTTTATGTATTACTATGACAACCAGAGAATGCTCGCAGCTATGACAGCACATATAATTTAATTTTAGGATATCCATTCTTAGTGCACCCCTACGATCCCCAAGGAACATACCTGCCAAATTTAGGCTTCTTGCACCTTATAGTTTTGGCTGTAGCTTGTCTGTCAGTCTGTTAGTAACACAAGGATTTTATATATACAGGTATAAACATAAATACAAAACAAAAATAATCTGGCTGAGCGTCAAAATCTTTGGTTTATTGTTGGTTTTCCTCATAGCTATGTCATACCAGATAAGTCTAAATGTATGTAAAGAAACATGATTAGTGTTAATCCACTGTTGAGTTACAATCCAATCTTCCGTATTTTTTGCGCTCATTTTCCTAATGTTTTTGGGACTAATATTACACGCACTGCTTATTGCTACATCATTTGTACAGTTATTTTTGTCAGAAGAAAGCTTGATTTCATAGTTTATCGAGGAACACTCAATTGCTGTGGCTTGGATAGTTATTTTACAATATGGCGGCTGTATTTTTACACAGTGTGCAACCATCGAGTGGAGACTTAAATAATTTGTGGATGTGATATGACATTAATACAAAAAAGCGTTGTCAAGCCGCTACGCAACCATTACGCTACCCAAATCACTTCATGCAGCATTCTATTAAACTAAGAATTGCCATTGTCTTTGTCAAGACATTTAGTTATTCCAAAAGTGGAATAATATCTAATTTCACATAACACTGTTTGAATATCCAAAGAATATTTATTCACAAAACCACAGAGTAATCTACAAAAATGTATTTTGACGAAATCCTAATAACATACGGTAAAGTCTGATATTATCCTAAAACAAATCCTCAATACCATTATTCGCTCAGCGTAATATTCTTTTACCAGTCGCGTAGAGATCATATTTCATATAGAACATTGAACAGCGCAGCGGTTGGTAAATACATCAACGTTACATACGTGTTACATTCTCATGCATAGAAAATATGAAAAACAATGAATATTTAATATATGCAGCAGTTATGTGTTGTTAGCATCAAATTGTGCTACATTGAAAAGGTGATTTTTGAGACAAAGAATTTTCTGGAAGGAATTGCTGATCATTCTGCGAAATAGGTATTGGTGGAATAAAAACTGTTTTGGAATATGTAAATAAGGTAGAATAGATTGGTTAATTTTCGTTTGACATTTTCGGTTGGCGCTTTCTAGTTTCAGATTCAAGGTTTTGAGATAACCTTTCTGATACGTTTTGTTATTGCGGTTGTGTTTTTGTTTTGCTTTGAACTTGGGTGAACTCACGAAAGTTACAAGTACACATTAAGAGAACGACACAGGTAAAGTGTTGTTTACTGTTTTTATTTTTGCTGTTTCTTTGGTATCGTGATTATACTAGAGACTTTTGTTAGCAGACAGTTTATGTTCAATTATCAAGTTGAGTACTTTTTGCTTTTAATATTATTATTAAATAATCCATAAAGCGCGTTTTCCTGATTTGATGGTCAGAACTATCACCAATTTTATTATTATTTTCTTAGATTTATTTTCCATTGCCGTGTAGTTGACGGCATAGAATACAAGTGTCACCACCCCCTATCTTCCCGTGGGTGTCGTAAGAGGCGACTAAGGGATAACACGATGCAAATACCATCTTTGCGTAGAGACGGAAAACTCGACATCAAACCCTATACAACTGCCTCGTTGGTCTCGCGGCATAAATGTGCGCGTGGGTTCGGGACGTCCCGGGTTCGATTCCTGGGCCGGGCAGTGTTATTGGGTTTTTCTGTCACGAAATTCTCAGTAGCAGCACGAAGTCTGGAAACGTGCCCGGTACGGCAATAGGCTCGCCTCTTATTACGTGGGACTAAAGTATATCTGGCGAAAAGTGGGTGTAGAAATACACCTCTGGCTACCCCTTCGGGGATAAAAGGCGTGACGTTATGTATGTATGTATGTATTTATTTTCCAAATACCAGTATTTGTAGTTCTATCCGTACTCGAACTCTATATATCACGAAATAGATTTCATAAAAAATATACCAAGGACATGGAAATCATGACACTTATTCAACGCTTAAAACATTTTTGCTCCGTGTCCCGGTTTAGTGGTGACCTGACCACTTAAGCCACTTCAAATTCAAATTCAAAATCCTTTATTCATTTGGGTCACAATGTGACGCTTATGAACGTCAAAATAATAAATTTATAAAATAATTACTTATACTCAAATTTAAAACATTATTACTGTATGCTTCTACATTTACATTTACTGCCACGTTCGCAAAGCAATAGGTAGAACCATGAGAAAGAACGGGCAATAAAACTCACGGTCACTCTTTTTCATCGCCAGGTTTTGCATAATACACAATTTACATTTTGTAAGGTGCTGTAACTGTTACACCTTCTATATCACTTCTATATATTTACTGTACATCATAATACTCAAGCATAATACTTTTGGTTAGCCTCCTCAGAATAGACATGGTGAAACAGGAGCATCCACTTACATTATATATACCTAATAATGCAGGCAATCCGCGAAAGTGATCAGAACCATGATGGAAATGATGCATATAAATATTAAAATCTAATACCAGCCCGCAAGAACGTCATCGACCAGTCATCGCAAGTAGCACCCGTTCACGAGTATGACGCATGTGCCAGCCATCATCCCTCTCGCCATATTAGAGGGACAGGGATGACCCGACACACGACGCCACCACAAGAAATGTCATTTTAGTGAGCATGACGACAACGGTATACGAACCCGCAGTAAGAACAATCTATTGGTATACTGACCATTACCGCCAATTACCTCCATTTTCCAGATCGTTATTATTAACATAAGTTAGTGGAACGCGTAATAACCCCTTTGTAAAAGAAAGTTCCTAATTGTCCGTTTGTATTTGTGCATGGGTAAATTCATTATTTCAAGAGGCAATTTGTTGAAAAATCGTATACCAATCCCCGCAAATGAGTTCTGAACTTTATGTAGACGGTAGTTAGTTCCCACCAGTTTATGCTTATTCCTTGTGTTCACGTTGTGCAAATCACTATTTTTGCGGTATAGAATTAAGTTTTTCTTAATGTACATTAAGTTAGCATATATATATTGTGATGCAACTGTCAATATGTCTACTTCTTTAAATTTATCACGTAAAGAATCTCTAGCACCTAACTTATAAATTGCACGTATGGCCCTTTTTTGAATGACAAAAATAGTCTGTACATCAGCAGCTGTACCCCATAACATTATTCCGTAAGACATTACGCTGTGAAAATAACTAAAGTAAACTAGTCTAGCAGTATCTATATCTGTGAATTCTCTAACTTTTCTAACAGCAAACGCTGCAGAACTAAGTTTTACTGCGAGACAGGATATTTGGGCGCCCCACTGAAGCTTACAATCTAAAGTTACACCTAAGAATACGGTTGATTCGACTAGTTGAATTGTTTCCTTATTTAAAATTATATTAGTAGGAACACTTTTGACATTAGGCAAAGAGAATTTAACACATTTGGTTTTGCTTGAGTTGAGTACCAAATTATTTGTCGAAAACCAATCTAATACTTGTGCAAGAGTGTTATTGACGGTATCAAAGTTACTTAAATTACGATCAACTTTAAAAATTAGTGACGTATCGTCGGCAAACAAAACAATATCACGTAAATTTTGTACAAAGAACGGCAAATCATTAATATATATTAAAAAAAGAAATGGACCGAGAATAGAGCCCTGTGGAACGCCCATTCCTACTGGCAAACCTAGAGACCTACTCCCATTAACATCTACATACTGAATTCTATCACTAAGGTATCTGGCAACAAGATTGATTGCGGTATCTCTAATACCATAAAGTTTCAATTTAAGTAAAAGCGTATTATGTTCCACACAGTCAAAGGCCTTTGATAGGTCACAAAAAACACCAATGGCATCCTTCGAGTTTTCCCAAGCATTAAAAATATGCTTTAACAAAGTTACACCGGCATCAACGGTGGAGCGTCCCTTAGTGAAGCCATACTGTTCACTGTGAAATAAATTATTTGTGTGAAAGTGGCTCTCTAGTTGATGCAAAATAATCTTTTCAAAAATTTTACTAATAGCAGGCAAGATAGAAATTGGCCGAAAATTACTAGGGTCGCTCTTAGATCCCTTTTTGAATAATGGTATTACTTTACTGTGTTTCATTAGATCAGGAAATACTCCTGTATCTACGCATCTGTTGAATATTGCAGCTAAATATGGAGCTAAGCTAGAAATAATTTGTCGCACAAGTTTAACCGAAATGCCCCATAAGTCAACAGATTTTTTATTACTGAGCGTCTTGAATACCTTCAGTATGTCATTGGTGTCAATATATTTAAAATTAAAAAGCACATCACACTCATTCATATTGCCCCTAACCTTAAACTCTAAAGTAGATGTACCAAGTTCCACTGGCTCCTCTCTGTTAAATATTTTTGATACAACATTACGAGCTGCAAGCTTCCTTCCGACCATTATAGCGAACAAGAGAACTTGCACTAACTTGAATAACTAAGTGCTCTAGATTTTTTTGAAACTGAAGTACCTGCCAACTCCATTTTATTCAGCCAATGAGAATTTTGTTCAGAATTTGCAGTTGCTCGCTTATTGTTTATTTATTTAAATTTTGTACAAACAAGGTGTATGACATAATGCCATAAGGAATTTTCTGCCTGTCAACCTTAAGTTGGAGCAGTATTGTCTGGGAAAAGACGATTAAAAGATTATCTGTAGAACAGTCAGATTATTTTAAAGCTGAACGTTAATTTTTGAGGGCTGACGCATATTTTGAGCATGAACGTGCACCTTTATAATATGAACGACTTTAAATAATACTTGTTTATCTCTTGTACTCGTGTAGTCTTCGAGTTTTAACACTAGAGCAGAGGCGTGGGCTACATATCTAACCCAGGGTGTAATATTGTCATATATTGGCAGAACTAGGTATGCCATAGCGCAATCGTCTTGTGTATTCCTCGATTAGTTCTCCCCGCACCTACTAGTAGAATGCTTATTATATCGGCATAAGGACGCGCGCAAAAATCGTCCTAGAAGTTATTGGGCTACAGCTGTGCCCCGCGCGTGCGTTGAAGGAAAATAAGTGCCTTGTGCACAAGTGGTAAATATTGTATTCTTTTTTGTATTATTATGGCGTATTCACGGTCGGTCAGTAACATTGCAGGTATAAACGGTCGCAAAATAATATAACAAATGAATAATCTACAAATAAAAATGATCGGACGTCAATATTTCTAAAAAGTGGAATTCTATCTGGCAAGATCTTGTCCCAATTGAGTGTCCTATTTCCAAGCAAAATATAAGTACCAAGAGTTATCAAACTAAAAAGCAGGCTACTACAGGATTAAAAGGACATCCCCAGCAACAAAGAAATCCTATTCGAAGAGGAGTTGGTTGGTATTTATTCTGCAGCACACGCAAGCAATGCAGCAAATGTATGAGCCGCATTTGTAGTGAACATCAGGAAGGTGTGTGTCCTGATTGCTCGCCAATAGAACAGTCTATTGCGAATTATTTAATTAAGTGCTTGATACCATTGCTAGTGATAAACTTTAAGGTAAATATTACGTTCCTAAATAAAAATGAGACTATGGCATCTCAAGCCTGCCAAATATTGATGTTTTTTAAGTAGTTTCAGTGTATGTTTGATATCATAATTAAGAAGACAAGTTTTAATTAATTTTACGATTATATTTCTGATTATCGTAATATATCTATAAATTAAACAATGAGTTTCATGAGTTTGTTTACTTCTTCAAAGAATAAATTTATCTGCAAGTGGGCTAGACCTGTAGCCCGCACGTGCGCTCAAGGAGCATTAATGGGTGCGTTCACTCTAGTGTTAAGCCTTACCAAACCCACATACCATAAAATATGCAGATTTTGGATTACAAAGTACGTAGTTTGGTATCAGAAAGTTTTCGATTAATACTTACGCTTTAAAATAAACTGAAGGCTGCGTGTTAATGTGCTCGATCAAAAAGTTTCGAAAGAAATCTGTATTACTTCGACTCATAATAACACAATAATATACGGATAAAAATACATAATGTAAAGCTTTATTTGAAGTTACTGAACTATACCAACAGCGTAAACACCATAATGTGACCTCGTGGACCAAGTGCGGAAAAAGCATATCGTATGAAAAAGTTAGTCAAACGTAGATTTGTTTTTAGACTCAGTACGAATGTAGTGCCATCAATCTTGTACTTATTAAAACTCCATGCCATAGGTAAAGATTCACATAACATTTTACTCTAGCCAGGAATAGAAGCTGTCAACTAGAAATACCTTTAAAACCCTAAGCAAGATTTCGGCCTAACTTCTTACAAAAGTCATTACTTCAAAGCTTCGCAACAGACATACGTAGCAAAGTCAACGTACAACAAACCCAACCCTTCCGTACGTACGCATGAAAATTCCTCAAATAAAACTTAACTTGGAAGCACAATGGCTAGCAATCTCTCAAAGTACACTGGAATTGATACGGTACCGTTGAAGATAATCCCTCTTTTGCGTTCTATTACACGTTTCGGTGTCACAGAGATTCAGTTTGTTTGCCGAGAGCTACTTCAAGCAGTGATTTCAAGGATTTCGACTGAAATATGCCAGAACGGCTGCGTGACTCAGATAGTGAAGAAAAATTGAGGTAAACCTAAATCAACTTCAGAATTATGAATTCACGTTTAATATTAAGTTGGCAGTTAATTTTGGATCTCTTGGCCGTGGGAAATATTAATTTTATGGGTTCAGGTTAATGAAAAATGGAACTTATTTTTGAAGTTTTGTTGCTGAGTTTGTTATGGAATTCATAGAACAGTTTGACGTTCAGTTGCATGCAAAAAATTGCGTGTGTATGTGTTAAATATTTGCATGTAAATTCATACACGAGTTTTATGTCTTAGTAACAAAAGCGCAGGGACTTATATGTCAAAAGTGACAGACTAACGGCCATTTTCAATATGCGAACTATAGATAGATCTGTAGATTTTTGATTCGTGTTTCACATATTTTGTATGGAGCTTATGTCAAAAACGAATCTAAAATCTACAGATCTATCTATAGTTCGCATATTGAATTCCGTAGTAAGACTTAAATAGTTCTTGACGACTTTGTAGAATAAAACTTTTTATCAAAGTAATACATATTCTGTAAGTGTAGGCTGTTTGGAGCCGTATCATCTATGAATAGTCTTTGTGTTGGGATCATAATAAATATTCAAAATTTTCAGAAGTGAGTTAATTTGAGTGTTTTAAAATTCTTATTCAAAATTGTTTGTGGATTAAATATCTAAAGTTCATAATGATTGTAACGTGTTTTGTGCTGGAGAAATGTTTTATTAATGTTTAACACAGTTAAAACAATATAATCAAAAATATTAAATTAGTGTGCTAAATATATTCCTGTAAAATCAGAAGAATATATTTTTTACACAATATATCGATTCAAAAATTTCATTATTTTCCCAAAGTTTTTGTGACGAAGTGGGAAGTATATCTTTCCAAATAAACTTTTTTTTTTCTAAATAGACAACTCCCGCACTAGGAGGAAATTCCTGTGTCGCGGGGGACTTTACAAACATTCAGTCAACGGACAGAAAGAACACCCAGACTCGAGACAAATATTTGTGGATTACACAAACTGTTGTCTAGTGTGGGAATCGAACCCACGACACCCGGCGCAGTACCAAGCGGCGAGGCGACCGCTTAAACCACTACGCCAACCGTGTAGTCTAAACTTGAAAACTTGTTAGCTTTCGTCAACATAAAGCTAATGTAAACAGATAAAACCAAATAAAAGATAAACACAGGTATCCAGAAAATGTAAAAATAACAAGTCTATAATTTCTATTATAATTGAGCACTAGAGTTTGCCCCCGTAGGAATCAGTTATCGCAGTTCCCTATGTTGTGGCGCTGATACACCTAAGCATTCACTTGTAATAGAACAGCGAGCGTTCACCGTTTTCTGTTTTGTCGAACCGAACATTTTCACGATCATTCAAGCGAACACTCTAAATTCAAATAGTCCATAGAATAAAGAAAAATATAGAAATCGCACTACAACAGCAGTTTTACCGAATATGTTTACTTCAGTTTCACATGAATTATTTCTAGAGTGAAAGTAAGAGATACATAAACAAATGACGTACCTAAATACTAAAATGCAGATTTTAATTTGAAAAGGTTTAATAAAGTTTATTAACATTCTATTGAAATTAATTCTGAGTAAACCAAATCTAAGGATCTATTGTAAACATTATCGATATTTTATCGATATTTATTCTGAGTAAGCCCATCACTAGTCAAGTTAGTATATACACAAGAGGTGTATTAGTGACAAATTACGAAGATTCTTCCTTAGGTTAAAATCATAAGTCAAAGTGAAGTAAATAACTATATTGGGTTTAACCGCCAGTGTAGCGTGAATTTTATGTATTATCTATATTCTAAGGCTCGCCCGAATGTTCGTGAGAATGCTCGCTAAAACACACTCATTTGTTTTGTAACATTCGCAAGAATGCTCATTACAGGTGAATGCTCAAGTGTATCAGCGCCTTAACTTAATTTCTCTGTTGCGACATGATAGAAGAACAAAATAAACACTTTCACATTCATAATATTACTATGGAAAATCGAAGATCTCTCTGTATTTTGGTTCAAAACATTGATATATATGTACTAAAGTACTAGATGTAGCATTCAGAACATTTACTTTGTTCAAATGCTTTGCATGAATATACCGGCAAAGCAATCTAGTGTCACTTTGACTTCAATGCGGTGCGGGCTCGCATCATTTAATGACTGTTTGGAGACGACATATAGGTTCTTTTGAAGCAAAAATAACATAAATCAAATCAAAGAGATTTGATTTGATTTAACTGTAGTCAAGTAAGTCTATATCCTCTGTTATTTTCGCAAAAAAAACATATTTAATTATGGCATAATACCACATTAAACCGTATTTCTTAGTTTATATAGTAGTTAGTATAGTAGATAGTATTAAGTAATTAGTGTTTGATAAAAACAGTTTCATTTGATATTAATGTGGAACCAAGCTATATGGTTACATCTTGATACAGATATAAGGAGATCAATGACATAGCGATATTATTATTTAAACTAACATATCAAAACAAACATGTAAAATGAGAGTTTAAAATTAAGTACGAGAATATGCTCGCAGCTACAACACACAGCAATTTTTACCTCATCCCGTAGGAATATCTTGAAAACCCTTTTTAGTAAATATCTAGTAACATATACACCGCTATTTTTTAATTAGTATAAAAACTTTAAGGACAGATTAGCGAAGATATTATTATCATATTTATGACGTAAGAATTTCATAATATCAATAAAGAGCAAAGTTATTATCATTTGTTTATTGTAGAAAATCTCACTTAAATCATAGTCATATTTTACAATCCATTCACTAATTCATTGATAATATTCCATCCTGCTCATTCGCATTCTCTCTGTCGCACTTATGATGTAGGTAGCCCTAGAAGAAAAATAATAAATGTAGGTAGTTATTTTTTAATTTTGTTAATTCTACCCTCTCCTGCATACTTCATTCGGGCTTAGGACCGGTAAAATTTATCGTTTAACAAGCAATTTAATACGGAGGAATGTAATTAAAAAGCAAACAAATATTAAAATAAAAGAAGGTGTTCTGGACTAAAAGAAAATAATAATTTTGGCGTATTTATGAAGTTAGAATCATCTGCTATTTACAAATATTATTTTGTCATCATCATGTCAGCCTAGAGACGTCCACTGCTGGACATAGGCCTTCCTCAAGGTGTGTGGAGAACACAGACCGATTTTGAGCCGCCCGCATCAAATTATTATTTATTTAAGTACGTATTATTTACTAAACTTACAAGTATTTCCATTGTCCTTCGAAATGTCCACCACCGTTGTCAAAAGCATCCAATATGCACCGTTTTAATTGTTTGACACTGACCGGATCACTTTTGTAAATTCACAATAAAATGTCCATGGGTACACAGCTGCACTCGCGATTTTTCCACTCAAAAAGTACGCACGAAGCATAGCTACATACTCCCGTGATATGATCTGATATGATAGACCATCGCGTCGGACAAACGTAGACAAACAATTAACTTTTGCAACGAAATTAGATACGCTCACTTTTGCTAGCAATTTAGTACTGTTTGTCGCATCGTCGGGGCGTGGTGCAGGCGCAGAGGGGCGGGGGGAGGGGAATTTATCAATGGTTCATTTTACTATGATACTCGTAGTACTCGGGTCGGTCATAGTATTAGTATAGCATTTACCAATTATCACGTATTTTTGTGGACAGTTTTGAGACAGTTTTGGGACTTAGTGTTTTTATTTTTTAACTACATAAATATGATCAGTTAAAGATACTTAGTGCTATGATAATTTTTTTGTACTAATAAAAAAATAGCGGTGTATATACATGCCAAATTTCAGCTCAATGCGCAGTTTCTGCTTTTCCTTGTTAGTCAGTCAGTAACGCAAGCAATAATTAATATGTACAGATATTATGATCATTTGATGCCAAGTTCTGATTCTCAAAAATGCAAAAGAAAATTGCTCAAGAAAATACGTAATTCAAGCTAAATGCAAGGCTTCGCTAGATTACAAGTTACCAACCAATTTAGTCATGGGGATCTCTAGACAGATCGCAATATTTAATCAAACGTATCAGTAAAAAAGAGGTCATGTTAAAAAATATCCATATTAGAAGACAAGTCAAATATCACCAATGAAAGAGAAGGTTCAGTATCGCCACCTCAGTAATAGGCCTCATCTTCCAAATTAGAACGTAATTTGTATGAGTTAGAACTTATTTTTCAATCATCAGATAAAAGATTTTCGTAAAGTAATATAAAAAGATTACAAATTCAATAATACTTTTATTTAAATTAAGTAGATTAACTATTTTACTTTCACATTCAGCCAGGTTACAATTAAATAAAGAATAACTTTTATCTGACAATTGAAAGATCAGCCCGTAACTGACAAATTCATGGACCTTATCAAACAACGAAAAAACTGTCCAGATGTGTTCCTACATTATAAATCTTATGCGAGCTAATAAAAGGGATTTCCACGAAATCTTTCCGCTACTGTGTAGGTTAATAACTGCATTCACGTAACATCAAACAACTCAATGGCTGATTGTACTAAGACAATTAACTTAATACAAGCACCCCATACTATTGACGAATAAAGTAAATAATTCTATAACATGTATTTTTAATACATTTTGATTGCTAGATGTATACTAAAACAAGTGAAATGAGTTCTTCTGTGAATAACAGATACATAATAGATGCTTGCTTACATAATAATATGTACATAAAACTTAGTAATACTAAAATATTTTAAAATGTATCATCATCGTCCTAGCGTCATGCCCTTTGAATCCAAGACGTACACGCCTTGGAGCCCGAGGTCCACTTACTGGTCCAACCAGATATGGCAGAATATCAACTTATCCACAGAGCGACTGCCATATAACCTCCGCAACCCAAAAGGATAGCGATATTCCATGGTTTAGACCAGTATCAGTTTATTTGAGGGTACTGACTCCCCGTAACTACTGTCAAAGATCTTCATGACAGCCGGGACCGATAGTTTAACGTGCTCTCTGAGGCACGGGGCAAGCGATAAATGCGTATTAAATTAACAATTTAATACGCACTTAACTTCGAAAATTAATTGGTGCGCGCCGTGGATTCGAACCCGATACCCTCTTTATCCGTCGTTGGTATCTCCACTAGGCTATCGCTGCTATTTTAAAATGTATGTCTGTCATATAAATACGCAGACTTAACCCAAGGCTCTGCGTGAATTACACACGTGCGAACCCGCGTGAATTATATATTTATTATTTTATGCTTTACTGCACACCATAAACATAACAAACTATAACAAACTTAAACTTTCCTCGGGAATACACTACCTATTAGGGAAACACAAATTCCTTGAGTAGTTTTTGAGTTCGCGTATCGCGTTCATGTTGATACACGGAACGCGTCAGGTACACCCTTCGTTTTATACTTAACTAGAGGACGCCAGCAGCTACACCTACGTTTTTTTTTATTTACCCGTTTTGGCCGATCTATATATCTATCGAATATATATATATATATATATATATATATATATAAATCCCGTAAAAAATGGAAAAATCGGTAAATTGACTAAAGGTCACGTAGAATTATCGTGACACTGTGAAAGGTTTTTGATTTCTGGTTCGATAACTTTGAATATAATGTGAATCTAGTAGTCTTCAAAAACAGATTCGATCACTATTTCATAGTTATAGTTTATAGGGCTGATGACGTGACGACGATAATACTCAATGCTGTATTCGTCTGTAAATAATTAGTTCAGAAATTGGCAAGTGACTATATTATTATTATATATGTATTTTTATAACCGTGTCTATTATAATAACTGTTTATTAATATAAATAAATGAACCCTTTTAACTTCATAACATCCTAAACTCTCTCAAAAAAATTCCCAAAATATTGCCAGCACCTTTAAAAATTCGTTTCTTCAACTTGATATCAATATCTCACACGTGTATCCAGCCTTTTTATAAGGCTGGCACAAAATACTCCAAGAATTATTCAGCTTAGCCACTTCCGACGTAGTCTCTTCGCACTACGTGACCGTATCACCTTAAACGAAAGTTTTCGACCGTGAATTTGACGTAGCGGATATTAAGGATATCTTGTAAGTAAAATAGTGTGCCAAATAGATCGGGATAGGTTTTTATTTATAGGTTATATCTTAGATCGTATTGTTTTCAACTACCTATTTGTGGAATGGACGGACGTGTACAAAGTGTACGTCGAGTATGTGTCATCATCACTAGTTTTCATATATATTTAAAGCACTTGATCTCTTACGCGATTGTCATCATCGGTCATGTATATACTGTTCCACTGCTAGCCATTGGTCTTTTCTCACTATGAGAAGCGTAGCTATCTAGTGGTTTTTCCACTAGGCTATCGCTGCCTTATACGTGATTGTAGTAAATAAGTTAAACCAAATCTAGGTGCTACTAATTATAATGAATAAATTTCCATTTGATTTCTGGTCGTTTTCCGACCCCTACTAATTCTTTTTATTATCAGCCCTCAAGTTTTTTCAACTTCAAAAACCAATTTTAAGGCTTTGTACGCTTAAGTGGGTCTTTAAGATAAATTCCATTTAATTTTGAAGGAAGGTATATTAACTTGAATGGCTTAATATAAATCCATCAAATTTCTAACCAGCTATCGAACCAATATTCAATCTGTACATAACAGTATTGACATAAAAGAGTTACTCTACCAGTGGCTTTCAATATTTTTCATAAATATATTTGAACAAAATTTTAGTTTCGTACATCAAATCAAAATGTTCTACTTCAAATCGTATTGCTATTATAAATGCGAATATTTGTGAGGATTGATATTGGATACGTGTCGTGAATAGATTTTGATTTTTTTACGTAATAGGTGGCAAGCAACCAGACATGTCGCCAGTCGATAAGTGATTACCGCCACCCATGGACACCTGTAACACCAGTGGAGGACTCTCCGGTAAGTGTTTATGGCAAGCACATGTGGAGCGTTTAATTTGTTTTCTTAGGCTGAATCACTAAATTTTGGTGTTATTTTCTGTGTCAGTTTCGTGTCTGTGATTGTTTTTCAAAAATCACACAACACAGTGTGATTATTTGTTACCTGCTTGGTAAGTTTATTTGTGTTTTATTGCGGCATGTGGGTAGGTCGCGACCATGGAAGTTGATTTTGAATTCCATGGTCGTCCGCCCGATCCTGGCACGTCGCAAAATAACTCCAACCTACCCCAACAAATTCTTACTACAAATCCCTCCCAAGACCTATTCCCGTATTCCCCAGGCTTATCCGTGCCGTTATCGTCCTTTGAGGACATTGAAAACCGTGCCCGTAAGCGCATTGTTGACAGTGATGGCCCTCCCCCTCCAAAAAAAACAAATAACAATGACCAGACCCTAGCGTCCCCTTCTTCCTACTGTCGGTCTCGATACTCGACCAGGGACTCAGCTCCATTTGTAGTACATGCCTTATTTAAGTCTGATGATACTTCCTCTGGTACCACCATCCACCCGGTGAAGTTTGGCCAGCTGTTGCTGAAACTGAACATTAAAAATATACTCCCCGATGGAGTCAAAAAAGTAGGCCGAAACAAGATCTCTGTAGAGTTTAAAACTCCAGAAGATGCAAATATATTGTTATGTTAAAATAATTTAATAATTAAATATATTATTAATGCATTTCTAAATAACTCTGAGATACTTGCTAAAGGTTATGTTACCTCAATTCCAAGCTACAACATAACAAGAATGGGTGTGGTAAAAGGGGTCCCTATTGAGTGGTCTGAAGAGGAAATTGCTGAGAACCTAAAATCCCCCTGTCCAATTCTTAAGGTTAGGCGACTCAACCACAAGGTTATAACTGAAGGATCTGCAGAATGGAAACCGACTCCCTCGGTAGTCATCACTTTTGATGGTCAATCCCTGCCCAAGCGTGTTTTCTGTTGTTACAACTCCCTTCCGGTGGATTTATACCAATTCCCTACCATTCAATGTTACGGGTGTTGTAGATTTGGGCATACCAGATCCAAATGTCGTTCCAAACCTCGGTGTTTCCGCTGTGGTGAGGAACACTTTGGTGATGGTTGCTCCGTGGAGGACATTGTCTGTCTGTATTGCACTGGTCCACATTTTGCTACCAGTAAGGATTGTCCAGAATTCATAAGACAGAAGAATATTAAGCTTTGTATGGCTGAAGAGTGCTTGTCTTATGAAGAAGCTTCCAAAAAGTTTTCCCCCTCTTATAAGTCATATGCTGCTGTTTCCTCATCACTCCCCCCTACTCATTCTCAGTCTCCTAATTTCAATAATCTCACTCAATTACCTTCCAGCCTTAAATCTCTTCACCAATCCCCTAATGTTATTTCCTACAGAAAAACCACTTTCTCCAAACCCAAGCCCCGTCCTCAACTTTCGTCTGGTTATGACCGCAGAGCTCATGAAAGCATTCTTAACAATTATTCGTGTAATCCTTCCACCAATGGTTGTGCTCTCAATAACCCCTCCCAATTAACTGTTTCTTCTAATGACCCTGTTACCATAGAAATTAATAATATATACTCTTCTCTTTCCTCTTTTCTTTTAAAAAATAGTTTACCGGACAACGTTGCCAATGAATTTGTAAACCTCATTAAATTCCGTAATTATGGCCCTACATTGCCTACAATGGAATGTCAGGAGCGCCATACCAAAAAGACATGAGATTTCCCATCTTACGAGTATTAATATTTATAAACCTGCAATTATTGCCTTAGCTGAGACTTGGCTTCGGCCAACCCAAACTTTTAATTTTTCAGGATACAGCACATTCCGTCATGACCGTCCTGATGGTTATGGTGGGGCTGCTATCCTTGTTAGCAACTTATTCCCTTCCTCTCCACTTTCCTTACCTAGTCATGGGAATGAGATTGATGCTGTTGGAGTTAACATCCTCGGTATCAATTTTATTTCCATTTATATTCCTTCCCCAAACACTACAAGTTTTCAGTTTCTCCACAACATCTGTGCTCTTTTTAATCCTATTATTCTGCTAGGAGACTTTAACTGCCACCACAGTCTATGGGGCTCTGTTCACAGTGACAGTGCAGGTAATGAATTGGTTGACTTAATAGATGACAGAGGATTATTTGTCCTGAATGATGGGTCAGCAACACGCATACCAAGAATTGGTCAAGTTAAGAGTTGTGTTGATTTGTCTCTATGTTCCTCCAATCTTTCTGCCCAGCTGGACTGGAAGCGTCTAAATTTATGTTATGGCAGTGACCACTATCCTATTAGCATTACTTTAGTTAGTAGGTCCCTACCCCAGAGTAACAATAATCCCATTTTGAAATACAGATTGGCAGATGCTGACTGGGATTTGTATAATCAAATCATGCAGGACAAAATTCCCTCCCTTCCTAGTGTTTCTAATACCAACATTGATGACTGTTTATTGCAATTTTCCGAGTGTATTTCTTCCACAGCCGAGGCTAGCATTCCTCATAAGAATGCAGCTACAGGTAAGTTAGCCTCTCCCCCCTGGTGGGACCGGGATTGTACTCAAATCATCAAAGCCCGAAATGCTGCTGAACTAACTTATGTTAACAATATGACATTCCAAAATTTGATTGAGTACAATCGGACGGTTGTTCGATCCAGACGCCTTTTTAAAAGGAAAAAACGTGAGGGCTGGAAAAAGTTTTGTGCATCCCTTTCTCCAACAACCCCTTCTACCTTTGTGTGGCAGAATTTTAAGAAGTTTAGTCGCGGCTGCTCCCCTGTGAAATATTCTCCAATCTCTCCAGATTTGGCTTCTCTCTTCTTTAATAAACTTGCTCCCTTCTTTGTCCCTTTACAGGATGAACTCACGCTGTCTACAGATACTGCCTCCAATGACCCTTTAGATGCTCCTTTTACCTTACAGGAGTTGGATGCCGTCCTCAAGTATGTTCGTGATTCCGCCCCTGGAGTCGATGGGTTCCCTTACTCATTTTATAAAAGGGTTAGCCCTCTGAGCCGCGAATTCCTTTTAAACTTAATTAATACCTGCTTCACTCTTAGTTATATTCCGGACATATGGAAGACACAGCTGATCATTCCCATTCTAAAACCCGGTAAATCTCCTAATTCCCCAGACCATTTCCGGCCAGTCGCGCTGTTGCCCGTGCTTTGTAAAATTTTCGAGCATCTTATTAAAAACAGACTAGAGTGGTATGTTGAAAACCAAGGCCTCCTAGCTAATTCTCAATATGGTTTTCGTAGGGGTTCTAGTACCATGAATAGTATCAGCATCCTGATGACAGATATTCGAATTGCATTTAGCAAGAATGAATCGGTGCTTGCGGTCTTTTTGGATATTTCAGCAGCTTACGACAATGTCCTTCTTGCTGTACTCAGAAGTAAGCTACGTCAGCTGAGTATACCGCCAAGAATGCTAAATTGTATCTGCAACCTCCTTTCAGACCGTAAAGTCAAGTTACACTGTTCAGGAGATAATATTGGACCGAGAACTGTTTGGCGCGGTCTTCCACAAGGTTCGGTGTTGAGCCCTCTACTATATAGTATTTACACGTCAGATTTACATAGGTCTCTCAACATCGACTGTCAAATACTTCAATACGCCGATGACATATGTTTATATTTACAGAAAGCGTCAATTGCGGATGCTCAGGAATCCATGCAGATATCCCTCAACTCCCTAAACCATTGGCTCATCTCCCATGGACTCTGCCTTTCACCTGCTAAAAGCTCGGCTGTAGTCTTCTCTCGTAAGAGAATACTTCCAAGGCTTCATCTCGAAATTGAAGGTTCTCCCATAAAGTTCGAGGACAACGTCAAATTTTTAGGTATTATCTTAGACTCAAAACTATCTGGCGTTTCTCATATTAATTATGTTGTAAGCAAATTAGAGAAAAATTTAAACATGCTTCGTGCGCTTGCGGGTGTTTGGTGGGGAGCGCATCCTTTCACCCTTTAACTCATTTACAATGCAACTATCAGAAGTCTATTAGATTATGGTACATTTTTGCTGGAACCCTGCAGTAAAGTTGCAATGGCTAAACTAGACTCCATTCAGTCGAAGAGTCTACGCATAGTTTTAGGCTGCATGAGATCCACACCAATTAATCGTCTTCAAGTTGAAAGTGGTGATCCCCCCCTTTACCTGCGCAGGCAATTACTTGCAGACAAATTTGTTTTTAAAAGATTTTTTATAAACAACCATAATATTCTTCCCAAACTTGCCCACTTAGATAATCTTCTGGACCAGAGTGATTACTGGAGACACAAGGACCGCCCCTTATTTTTAAACTCCTATAGAAAGATCCGGCTAAAACAAGAAGCTGTTAATATTCAACAGTGTTCCAAAATTCCTCTCTATTATTCTCCATATAAAGCCTTAATTTACTATCCAAATTATTTCATCACTGCCCTGAATAAAGATTCTCATCAAGTCAATGCTCAATTTTCTACCCTGGTTGAAACTCATTGGAGCGAATATCATAAATTTTTCACGGATGCCTCAAAGTTGTCTCCAGATGGTAAAACAGGCATTTCAGTATTCTATGAAAACTCAAAAATTATCCTCCAGTTTCAATGTCCCCCTGAATCTTCTGTGTTTACTGGCGAGTGTATAGGCATTCTTGAAGCATGTTTATTTATCCTTTCTCATGATGTCATTTCTAAGGCTGTAATTTGTTCAGACTGTAAAAGTGCCCTGGAGGCTGTCACTAAAAATCCTTTCAGGAATAACATTCAAAGCCCTATTATCATGGCAATTAGGAACTGCTTGCATTCATGTGTTGAGAAGGATATAGAGGTTGTACTGGTATGGATTCCTGGTCATTCTGGCATTACTGGCAATGAATGTGCAGATGAGTATGCCAAAGAGGCTGTTAATAGTAGCTTGGTTGACCTTAAATACTATTCCATCCAAGTTTATGACTTACTGCATACATGCAAGGTAGATTTGCACAACTCCTGGCAGTCTTTGTGGTCTGAGTCAAGTAAAACAAAGGGCTCTTTGTATGCCTCAATCCAACCTGACATTCCAATTAAGCCTTGGTTTTATAAATTCAAAAATACTCCTAAAATCGTAACCTCCGTTATTTGCAGAATCCGCCTTGGCCATTGCTGCTCCCCTGTTTTCCTACATAAGATCAGAGTTCTTGACAATTCTTTGTGTGAATGTGGCCTAGATGAGGGTACCCTGGACCATATATTTCTTAATTGCCCATTAAAAAAAGCCTTCCCATTAGAACAACTTGTATCCAAATTAAATATTCAGTACCCAGTTAATGTACGCCACCTCTTATCCTTCTTTCCAAATCCTATAATAATTTGTGCTTTTATTAAATTTATCTCTATTAACACAATAAAACTATAATATGTATTAGAATTTTAATTGTTTGTCTTATTGTATATCAATTATTGTATTAACTAACATCTGTAACTGTGATCGTCTTTTGTTTCAGGCTCGAATCTAACACCACAATAATTAGTATGGTATATCAATACTGCCTAATGCTTCGTTGCCCATAAGTGTTCCTAGTCATTACACGACACTGGCAGAAATTGTCGAAAAGTTGTCGACAGATTGCCATTAATAAAAAAAAAAAAAAAAAAACACCAGTGGAGTCACAAATGAGCCGACGCCTTGGATCGGAAAAGGAATAGGAGGCAGAAGTGGAATGAGGGAGAAAAAAAGCATCCCACTCTTGCTGATAAAACGAAATTCAATTGTTACTTTACATCGATATTCTGTGAGAGGGTAGTCGATAGAGATCGACCCCCATTCATGCCGAAATCAGCAAGGCCCACTAATATAGCTTAGGCAATTAAATAGCACACCTCACATCCTAGCAAACCGACCAGGCATTCCAAACTGCGGACGGAATGTAATATAACATAAGAGATCAGTTCACCCAACATTAAGGGTTAACTGGTAACATTCGAGGAATATTACCTGCCATCAGCGATAATTCACTATAGTGATAATTTTACCAACATCGGGTTTAATTTTACACACCACCACACACACCCGTATGAGAGTAAGGCAAGGTCACCTTAAGGAGGCATGACGGTTTTTCCTGGCAGTTACCGCAAGGAACTTATTAGATGTCATAAAAATATTTTTGAATTTAGAACCGTTCATATAGAGAGAAAGCAATGGAATCTTAAGAAATTTATAGGAAAATATTGAAAAATAAGTTCAATGTCCACACCTATCTTCCTTCAAACTTACCCAATCTAAATGAGCATACCATCAAATGAAGGAACTCTTTTCAGCGCGTGTTATAGGCCTATAACGAAACGCCTACCTCAATGAGAACCAGATATATATAAGCAGAAAATCATTGACTACGGCTACGAAAACGTAAAAAATGTATGGCAGAAAACTGTTTTTGCATATAACTTGATGAATGTGCAAGTTAGGTAATTTCTAATGCTTGATGACAAATATACGCAGCAAGAGCTTTCATTAAAAAAAACATGCGAATCGGTTGGGTAGAATGGGCTGGCCGACTCGTATTATAAAATACAAATTCTTTTAATATTATATATATTCTCTATCTTCTTTATATATATATATATATATATATATATATATATACTTATATATTATAATATATAACCACTTACCCTCTCCCCGGTTTTATCTTAATCCGTAATGATCGAGTCGACCGGAGGGGGGTTGTGTTTCTAATACCAACATTGATGACTGTTTATTGCAATTTTCCGAGTGTATTTCTTCCGCAGCCGAGGCTAGCATTCCTCATAAGAATGCAGCTACAGGTAAGTTAGCCTCTCCCCCCTGGTGGGACCGGGATTGTACTCAAATCATCAAAGCCCGAAATGCTGCTGAACTAACTTAAGTTAACAATATGACATTCCAAAATTTGATTGAGTACAATCGGACGGTTGCTCGATCCAGACGCCTTTTTAAAAGGAAAAAACGTGAGGGCTGGAAAAAGTTTTGTGCATCCCTTTCTCCAACAACCCCTTCTACCTTTGTGTGGCAGAATTTTAAGAAGTTTAGTCGCGGCTGCTCCCCTGTGAAATATTCTCCAATCTCTCCAGATTTGGCTTCTCTCTTCTTTAATAAACTTGCTCCCTTCTTTGTCCCTTTACAGGATGAACTCACGCTGTCTACAGATACTGCCTCCAATGACCCTTTAGATGCTCCTTTTACCTTACAGGAGTTGGATGCCGTCCTCAAGTATGTTCGTGATTCCGCCCCTGGAGTCGATGGGTTCCCTTACTCATTTTATAAAAGGGTTAGCCCTCTGAGCCGCGAATTCCTTTTAAACTTAATTAATACCTGCTTCACTCTTAGTTATATTCCGGACATATGGAAGACACAGCTGATCATTCCCATTCTAAAACCCGGTAAATCTCCTAATTCCCCAGACCATTTCCGGCCAGTCGCGCTGTTGCCCGTGCTTTGTAAAATTTTCGAGCATCTTATTAAAAACAGACTAGAGTGGTATGTTGAAAACCAAGGCCTCCTAGCTAATTCTCAATATGGTTTTCGTAGGGGTTCTAGTACCATGGATAGTATCAGCATCCTGATGACAGATATTCGAATTGCATTTAGCAAGAATGAATCGGTGCTTGCGGTCTTTTTGGATATTTCAGCAGCTTACGACAATGTCCTTCTTGCTGTACTCAGAAGTAAGCTACGTCAGCTGAGTATACCGCCAAGAATGCTAAATTGTATCTGCAACCTCCTTTCAGACCGTAAAGTCAAGTTACACTGTTCAGGAGATAATATTGGACCGAGAACTGTTTGGCGCGGTCTTCCACAAGGTTCGGTGTTGAGCCCTCTACTATATAGTATTTACACGTCAGATTTACATAGGTCTCTCAACATCGACTGTCAAATACTTCAATACGCCGATGACATATGTTTATATTTACAGAAAGCGTCAATTGCGGATGCTCAGGAATCCATGCAGATATCCCTCAACTCCCTAAACCATTGGCTCATCTCCCATGGACTCTGCCTTTCACCTGCTAAAAGCTCGGCTGTAGTCTTCTCTCGTAAGAGAATACTTCCAAGGCTTCATCTCGAGATTGAAGGTTCTCCCATAAAGTTCGAGGACAACGTCAAATTTTTAGGTATTATCTTAGACTCAAAACTATCTGGCGTTTTTCATATTAATTATGTTGTAAGCAAATTAGAGAAAAATTTAAACATGCTTCGTGCGCTTGCGGGTGTTTGGTGGGAAGCGCATCCTTTCACCCTTTAACTCATTTACAATGCAACTATCAGAAGTCTATTAGATTATGGTACATTTTTGCTGGAACCCTGTAGTAAAGTTGCAATGGCTAAACTAGACTCCATTCAGTCGAAGAGTCTACGCATAGTTTTAGGCTGCATGAGATCCACACCAATTAATGGTCTTCAAGTAGAGAGTGGTGATCCCCCCCTTTACCTGCGCAGGCAATTACTTGCAGACAAATTTGTTTTTAAAAGATTTTTTATAAACAACCATAATATTCTTCCCAAACTTGCCCACTTAGATAATCTTCTGGACCAGAGTGATTACTGGAGACACAAGGACCCCCCCTTATTTTTAAACTCCTATAGAAAGATCCGGCTAAAACAAGAAGCTGTTAATATTCAACAGTGTTCCAAAATTCCTCTCTATTATTCTCCATATAAAGCCTTAATTTACTATCCAAATTATTTCATCACTGCCCTGAATAAAGATTCTCATCAAGTCAATGCTCAATTTTCTACCCTGGTTGAAGCTCATTGGAGCGAATATCATACATTTTTCACGGATGCCTCAAAGTTGTCTCCAGATGGTAAAACAGGCATTTCAGTATTCTATGAAAACTCAAAAATTATCCTCCAGTTTCAATGTCCCCCTGAATCTTCTGTGTTTACTGGCGAGTGTATAGGCATTCTTGAAGCATGTTTATTTATCCTTTCTCATGATGTCATTTCTAAGGCTGTAATTTTTTCAGACTGTAAAAGTGCCCTGGAGGCTGTCACTAAAAATCCTTTCAGGAATAACATTCAAAGCCCTATTATCATGGCAATTAGGAACTGCTTGCATTCATGTGTTGAGAAGGATATAGAGGTTGTACTGGTATGGATTCCTGGTCATTCTGGCATTACTGGCAATGAATGTGCAGATGAGTATGCCAAAGAGGCTGTTAATAGTAGCTTGGTTGACCTTAAATACTATTCCATCCAAGTTTATGACTTACTGCATACATGCAAGGTAGATTTGCACAACTCCTGGCAGTCTTTGTGGTCTGAGTCAAGTAAAACAAAGGGCTCTTTGTATGCCTCAATCCTACCTGACATTCCAATTAAGCCTTGGTTTTATAAATTCAAAAATACTCCTAAAATCGTAACCTCCGTTATTTGCAGAATCCGCCTTGGCCATTGCTGCTCCCCTGTTTTCCTACATAAGATCAGAGTTCGTGACAATTCTTTGTGTGAATGTGGCCTAGATGAGGGTACCCTGGACCATATATTTCTTAATTGCCCATTAAAAAAAGCCTTCTCATTAGAACAACTTGTATCCAAATTAAATATTCAGTACCCAGTTAATGTACGCCACCTCTTATCCTTCTTTCCAAATCCTATAATAATTTGTGCTTTTATTAAATTTATCTCTATTAACACAATAAAACTATAATATGTATTAGAATTTTAATTGTTTGTCTTATTGTATATCAATTATTGTATTAACTAACATCTGTAACTGTGATCGTCTTTTGTTTCAGGCTCGAATCTAACACCACAATAATTAGTATGGTATATCAATACTGCCTAATGCTTCGTTGCCCATAAGTGTTCCTAGTCATTACACGACACTGGCAGAAATTGTCGAAAAGTTGTCGACAGATTGCCATTAATAAAAAAAAAATAAAAAAAAAAAACACCAGTGGAGTCACAAATGAGCCGACGCCTTGGATCGGAAAAGGAATAGGAGGCAGAAGTGGAATGAGGGAGAAAAAAGGCTCCCACTCTTGCTGATAAAACGAAATTCAATTGTTACTTTACATCGATATTCTGTGAGAGGGTAGTACTTCCCTGATCGACCCCCATTCATGCCGAAATCAGCAAGGCCCAGTAATATAGCTTAGGCAATAAAATAGCACACCTCACATCCTAGCAAACCGACCAGGCATTCCAAACCGCGGACGGAATGTAGTGTGTAAAAAGTGGAAAGAAAATAGTGAGACTCTTTATATTCCAAAGAGGTGTGCACTGGTTACCCTTCATGTAGGTCAGTTTCATAGTACATATAGTCAATGATTTTGGCAATTATTGATACTGTAAAATGCTGAAAATAATAGGTTAATATAAATAATAAAATACTTCGGCTATGTTAAGCAATGCTCTTTGCAGCCTCGTAATGCTACCATTACATAATAATTAAACAAAATGTCTTAATATAATACATTCAAAATATATTGAAAGAGCGCTAATTATATGTGATTTTTATTTATTTATTTATTTATTTATTTATTTACTTTTTGCACAAATAAAATATGTACATAGGTGGACTTAATGCCAAAGGCATTCTCTTACAGTCAACCTAAGGTGATGCAGAGATGATAGTTGTAGGTGCGTTCCGAACTTCAGTAGTAACAATTATAAGATTAATTAAATATTTTGATGATATTTAAATACTTACTAATATTTCAATAAACATATAAATACCAATAATACACACATAAACTAATATAAAAAGGTATATATACGAAAAATATATAAGTACTATATATATTTATATTCATATATATAAATAATATAAATATAACTATCTGTATAAATTATCTTATTGTGCTGAAGATTCTACCAATTTACGTAAAAGTAGCTCTCGTACTTTTTTCCTGAAAGAAAGCCGATTAGCAATCATCCTGATCTCAAGAGGAAGGTTATTCCAAAGAAGAACAGACTGAACAAAGAAAGAGGAGTTTACGAAGTTAGTTGAGTGGGAAGGACATAACAGGAGGTGATTGTTAGAGGAGCGAAGATCTCTGTTGTGATTTGAGCACAAGTACTTTAAATAGGACGACAAGTAAGAAGGAGGGGTTGGAGAGTTAAGAAAAGAGAAGAGAGTAGTGAGAGCACGCATACTACGGCGTTGACGAATGGGTAGCCAGTTGACTTCAGTGCGATAAGCAGACACATGGTCATACTTGCGAAGATTGTAAATGAATCGAATGCAGTTATTCAGAAGTCAGTCTAATTTATTGAGAAGATCTGCATTCAGGTCAAAATAACACACATCAGCATAGTCTATGATAGGAAAAATCAACGTCTGTACAAGCATTACCTTAGTGTTACATGGAAGGAAATTCCTTAATCGATATAAAGCGCGCAGGGATCCTGTGACTCTCTGACTAACGTTGGTCACATGAGCCTGCCAATTGAGACTATTATCAATGTATAACCCAAGATCTTTTACTACAGGGCTAAATGTTATAGATGACTGGTCATATATCAGCGGTGGGAGAGCCGAAATGTCAATTCTTTGGACCATACGTTGACTCCCTACAATAATGGCCTGACATTTGTTCGGATTAACGTTGACACCAAAGCTATCTGACCAGTTTTTCAATTTGACAAGTTCCAGGTTTATTCGGTCAATAGCAGCAGATATGTTATCTATTTCTGCCTGCTCATATAGCTGCAAGTCATCGGCATACAAATGATACGAACACTGAAAGTTTTGAGTTAGAAGATTGATAAAGATAGAAAACAACAATGGAGAAAGTATTCCGCCTTGAGGAACTCCAGATTGAAGGTTACACCAACTAGAAGAAGACTCACCGTGGCGAACCGACTGCTGTCGTCCCTGAAGATAATTAGAAAACCAATCCAGTGCCACCGAGGAGATCTTTAGATGGGAGAGAATGGATAGAAGGATTCCGTGACTGACGGTATTAAAAGCGTTCGTGAAGTCCACCAAGACCAGCACTGTGACCTTGGTTTCCTCCATTCCCGCTCTCATATCGCCAGTCACCTTAAGCAGGGCGGATACAGTGCTATGCCCAGATCTGAAGCCAGATTGGTATGGGCTCAGTAGCTCATTAATTTGAACAAATCAGGACAATTGCTTGTGGACGCAAGCTTCCAGGACTTTAGAAAGGTAAGGGAGAATAGAAATGGGTCGAAAATGATTTGGGAGGGTAGCATTGGTTACTTTAGGCAGTGGAAGGATAAAGGCCTTTCGCCATAAGGACGGCAAGGAGCCGGAGGTGAGGGAGAAGTTAATGATGTGGGTTAATGGTGCCCACAGATGGTCTAAGATTGAGACGATCATCTTACGACTAATGTTGTCACAGCCCACAGCATTTGACTTTATGGATAGGATTATCTTTTTGATCTCCACAGGTGTCACCGGAGAAAATTCAAAAGGGTCTATGTTTAAGCAGGCAAGATTATTTACGTAATCTACAGTGCGACGCTCAGTGTGCCGATCCAAATATACTGAAGAGGAGAAATGATGATTAAGATCATCCAAACTTAGCGTCGTCGGAGGATCAAGGTTCCCAAGAACTTCCAAGTATTGGCAGGGGACGAGAAAGTTATATTACTAAGGATAAATCGGCGTTTGGTGTTGCGTATCAATTGATTACACCGATTTCTTGCAGTCTTATAGCAGATCCAGTTGTCTTTGGTGCGGTCTTTTTTGAACTTGCGGAAAGCGCGATTTCTGCGTCTCATCATCATTCGTATTCCCCTCGTCATCCAAGGAGCTGGGGGACGCTTCAATTTAATTCTTCGAACTGGTGCATGTACGTCATAAAGGGCAATGACGGTGTCTCTGAAAGCTTGCACCTTGTCATCGATAGCGACAGCAGTCATTACATGATCCCAGTTTAAATTAGCCGCGTCCATGGACAGCTTATCGACATCCATACGACCAATTGATTTTCCTTTACCTTTTAAAATCTTTCTTTTAAGGTAGCACAATGCTGATTTCTTAATTAAATTTACTCAATATAATTAGTTTCTTAAACAGGAAACCACACTTTTTCATTACGTAGACAATACAAGTCTTCAAACGACTTCATAGCTTTAAAAATAAAATTTGAAAATAATACCAACGACTATTATTACTTTAACATTAATTAATGATGTTTTGACGTTGATGGTGATGTGACGTTAATTAAAAGTAATTGGATCTTATTTGTTTTCACGTTTATATTTGCTCTGGAGACTAAAATATATATACACTATACTACCAAAAACATTTTGTAAAAAAATAGCAAAGTCTCGACGGAGCTGCTTGTTTCTCTAAAAAGTAATGAAATTTAGACATATTTGAGCCAAGTTTAAGGTTCTTTACTGCAATTCCTTTATTCTTCTTCTTCTTAGGCGTTACACTCTTGGCAGAGTGGTCGTGGTCGTCACATCTACAGCTGTGGCCTGTTTCACAATTCGACGCCACTTGTCACGTTTTTCCGCTCTTCTTGTGCATTCGTGTAGTGAGTGGTTGGCAGCGATCTTAATTTGGTCTGTCCACCTCATTGGTGACCTGCCATGTAGTCTGGTGCCATCTTCTTTACCCTGAACTACTAGGCGTTCTATAGATTGGTTTCCGCGTCCTAATACATGTCCGAAAAAAGTGAGTATACGAGCCTGAACAATAAAAGATAATCTCTGTTTGATGCATAGCTCTCGAAAAATGGACTCATTCGTTCGGAATTCCGTCCACGATATACCGAGCATTCTTCTCCAGGACCACATCTCGAGTGCGTTGATCTTCTGTTTCTCACTTTCTCGAAGAGTCCATGTCTCAGAAGCATAGAGCAATATGGAAAAAACGAATGCCCTCACAAGTCGTATTTTCGTGGCTTTGGTAATATTTCGATCTTTCCACACTTTATTCAGTTTGTCCATAGCAGATCTGGATATTGCCATGCGTCGCTTGATTTCGTCTTTGCAGCCGCCGTTGTTTGATATCAGTGCTCCCAGGTAAATGTATGTCTGAACTACTTCGCAATTAGCAATTTGCCTGACTTCTGGAGAGTTGTTATTGGCACGGTCAACGATCATCAGCTTAGTTTTGCTGCGGTTTATTCTGAGACCGAAATCAAGGCTAACTCGTTCCATTCTGTGCAAAAGTTGTTCCATAAGAGTGATGTTACTGGCGAACAAGGTGGTATCATCCGCATAGCGAAGATTTGATATAGTTCGGCCTCTGATCGTGACACCGTCAGTCCAACCCTCAAGTGCAATTCTCATAATGAGTGCTGTATAGGTGTTAAATAGCAAAGGAGAAATTATGCATCCCTGCCCCACTCCTGAAGTCGTTAGACAGAACCTCATCAGTTCTAACTGATGCTGTCCCGTTCTCATAAAGATGCCTGAGAATTGAGACAAGGTGTTTCGGCATACCCATATCGAGGAGTATTTTCCAAAGCATTGGCCACTTGACTGAATCGAATGCTTTTGAGAAGTCGACAAAACAGATGTAGATCGGTTGTTGAATTCTCGGCATTTTTCGATTATTTGGCGTATGGCTAAAATCTGTTCTCGGGTACCCTTACTCTTTACGAATCCAGCTTGCTCAGGTGATATTTCCTTCGATAGATAGGATAAGACGTTTGTTTACGATGTGAAGAAGGATTTTGCTCGCATGTGATATTAGTGCGATTAAGCGGTAGTTGTTGCAAGATTTAGTGCAGCCTTTCTTGTGTAATGGTACAAAAACTGTGTGTGCCCAGTCACGGGGCCAAACACCGATCCGCCATATATTGTTACACAACGTGTGAAAAATGTTTATACCATATTCTCCTAAAGCTTTAATAGTCTCTATTGGGATAGCATCTCTTCCTGTTGCCTTCCCACTTTTTAGATGTTTTATGGCTGCTCTCACTTCGTTTTTTAATATATCAGGTTCCATTTCACTGTATCCAGGCTCCGTAGGTGGGATAAGTTCCGATTGTGGATCATGAAATAGAGACTGACAGTAATCCTTCCAATTCTCATAGATGGCATCTAATTCTGTCACCGTCTCGCCTTGAGCATTATCTACGGCCCAAGTCTTAGATGTAAGGGCTTTTGTAATTAATTAGATTTTTTGGTGTACGTCTTTGGATTCATGTCTAAAGGCATGGGCCTCAACTTCAGAGCATATATTCTTGAGGTGATTGTTCTTATCTCGCCTACATGCTTCTTGAATTCTGGCTGATTTAGCGTTAAGATCTCTCACACTAGCTCCAGAAGCCTTTAACAACCTTCTTTCCTCTACCATGGTAAGTGTGGTATCACTCATCCAGTGCTGGCATTTTCGATTGATCACGGGTGGGCTGGATTCCTTGACAGCTTTGCTTATTAAACTTTTTGCTTCATCCCATAGCACATCAGAGTTATTTGTATTTGCTTTCAGCTCAGACCATTGGTTCCAGTTTTTCTCTAGGACATCTGTAAACTTTGAGACATTTCGTACGACTAGTGGCTTTGGAAGAACCGACTTTCGAGTAGCTCTTAGTTTAAGCCTTATTTTGGATATCAGAAGTTGATGGTCAGTTCCGCAGTCAGCTCTAGGCAGTGTATGGGTATTCCTTATAGAGGTTTTCCAACGAGCTCCGATTAAGATGTTATCTATTTGATTGCGATAATTACCATCTGGTGTAACCCAAGTGTATAGTCTTCTTGGATGGTTTTTGAAGGAGCTGTTTGCTATAATCAGGTCGTTTTCAGCCGAAAACTGCATCAGACGCTCCCCTCTCTCGTTGCACTGACCTAGTCCAAATTTCCCGGCACATGAGCTGATCTGATGACTATTAGGTTATTATAATATAGGTAATTCCTTTAATTTTATGTTTATATATTATATTGTATTCCTTTAGTTTTATATTTAATTTTATGTGACTTGGCCGTTGACATGTACCCACTAAAAATTTTCAACTGTTGATCGCATTTTTTCAATATCTAGAGCGCAAAAAAGTGTTCAACCGAACATTCACAGATTCGTTTATTTTGCCCGAAATATGGTCTCGATAGACAGAGAGTCGGTTAGATACAAGGACAGATTTACAACAAAATTATCTTATAATCAAGGTACGTTCTCACTTATATGGTATTATATATCAGCCTGGTATAATTATATACTGTCCCACTGCTGGGAAAAGGCCTCCTCTCACTAGCAAAGTACGCTAACGGACCCCACATGTCTTTCGAGAACATTATGGAGAACTCTTAGACAGTGAGGTTTCCTCACGATGTTTTCCTTCACAGTTAAGCAAGCGGTTGTAGACAAGTTAATTTGCACTTAACTTTGAGAAGTCATTGGCGCGCGCCGTGGATTTTCATTTAGTTATCTTAGGATTACCTGAGAAACCTTTAAGCACGATCGTTCGGCGATTTAATTTAATATACGCCCATTAGCACCGAGATTTTGTGGAATACCGTCCCATCAAAGGACGGTATTCCACAAAATTACTCTTAGAACCCAACTAACCAAGTGTCTGACTGCCTCTTTTGTCTCGCGGCATAAATGTGCTCGTGGTATTGGGAGGTCTCGGGTTCGATTCCCGGGTCGGGCAAAGTGTTATTGAGGTTTTTCCGGTAGGAAATTCTTAGTAGTAGCACGGAATCTGGTAATGTGCCCGCTACGACAAAAGGCTCGCCCCCCATTACGTGGGACTAAAATAAATCTGGCGAAATGTGGGTGTAATATTTACACCTCTGCCTACCTCTTCGGGGATGCTTACAGGGGTGAGACTATAAATAAATGAATAAAAAAATAACCAAGTATCTAAGGTTAAAAGGACTTGCCCGAGTAAAATATCAAAATTATCGCTTTCAAATGTCAGTTTCTTTGAATCGACTTAAAGCTTAATAAGCCGTTAGAATTTTCATTGAAAGTTCGTTATGTATGATGCTATGAAACATAGTTTACATATACCCAAATATAACAGTTTAGAAGATAGAGTGGGGGTTTCAAAATTGAGGTTGAAACATTGTATAAAGAAAAAAATTTCCAAGTCACCCACTATTTTTACTTTTATCATATTAGGTATATTATCAGTTTCAGTAGAAAGATACTAAATAACGAACACGTTCCTATCTCCTATTTATGGATTCCACGCAGCACTTTCATATTTGTTTGTATAATATACTACCCGGATAGCTTTCGACAATTTTTGCCACATTTATGTGTTATTTATTCGTGTCACAGCATTACTGGAATGCTAATATACGAAAAGAATGAAGCTATATGTAATAAGAGAATGTAGCTTTAAGTATGTGAATATAAGATTTGAAACAACCATTTATTTATAATTGAATGTTTATTGACCTTGTGCGCATAAAGAAATCTATACTTATACTAGCTGACTCGGCGAACTACGTACCGCCATATATTTTTCTATATTCGCAGTTTTTTGTCAATGTAAACCATTCCCAAGTCCCCTTGAACATACACAAAAAAAACATCAAAATCGGTCCAGTCGCTTAGGAGGAGTTCAGCGACAAACCCACAAAAAATCTTATACTCTTATATACTAATAATATAAAGCTGAAGAGTTTGTTTGTTTGGTTGAACGCGCTAATCTCAGGAACTACCGGTCCGATTTGAAAAATTATTTCAGTGTTAGATAGGTCATTTATCGAGGAAGGCTATAGGCTATATAACATCACGCTATGAGCCACGGGAGTGGAGCAGTAGCCTTAAATAACGCGAGTGTAACCGTGGGCATCATGTAGTACTTTAATATATAAAGCTAAAGGGTTTGTTTGTTCGTTTGGTTGAACGCGCTAAGCTCAGGAACTACCGGACCGATTTGAAAAATTCTTTCAGTGTTAGATAAATCATTTATCGAGGAAGGCTATAGGCTATATAACATCACGCTATGAGCCACAGGAGCGGAGCAGTGGCCTTAGATAACGCGGGTGTGACCGCAGGCATTATGTAGTATATATATTTATAAAGATTATAAAGCTGAAGAGTTTATTTGTTTGGTTGAACGCACTAATTTTAGAAACTATTGGTCCGATTTGAGCAATTATTTTGTTTTGGATCGCCCATTTATCGAAAAAGGCTATATGTTATATAACATTACGCTATAAGTCACGGGTGCGGAGCAGTAGCCCTAAATAACGTGATTATAGCCGCGGGCTCAGCTCGTATATTTATAGACATAAAGATTTAATAGATGTCTTAATAGTTGATAATAACCACTACGCCAACCGTGCAGTCAAGACGTCTTAATAGACGTCTTGACTGCACGGTTGGCGTAGTGGTTTAAGCGGCCGCCTCGCCGCTTGACACTGCGCCGAGTGTTGTGGGTACAGCTGGATGTGGTTTGTTTACTTTCTAAAGGAAAAGGGTGAGACTTTTAAGTATTTTCGTGAATTCAAAGAGCAGGTTGAGAATCAGCGGTCACAAAAGATTAAGATATTGCGGTCCGACAATGGTGGGGAATTCTGCTCAGTGGAGATGGAAAATTACTTAAAGCGACATGGGATAATTCATCAAAAGACTGTTCCCTATACACCGGAACAGAACGGCTTAAGTGAAAGATACAATAGGTCAATTGAAGAAAAAGCGCGCTGTCTCCTGTATGACGCTTCATTCGACAAACACCTATGGGCGGAGGCTGTGAATACGGCAGTATATTTGAAAAATCGATCACCGGCAGCAGTTTTTGACAATAATAATACCCCATATGAGATGTGGACTGGCAGAAAACCCGATACATACATACATAACGTCACGCCTTTTATCCCCGAAGGGGTAGGCAGAGGTGTATTTCTACACCCACTTTTCGCCAGATATACTTTAGTCCCACGTAATAAGGGGCGAGCCTATTGCCGTACCGGGCACATTTCCAGACTCCGTGCGGCTACTGAGAATTTCGTGACAGAAAAACCCAATAACACTACCCGACCCAGGAATCGAACCCGGGACCTCCCGATCCCACGCGCACATTTATGCCGCGAGACCAACGAGGCAGTCGTATAGGGTTTGATGTCGAGTTTTCCGTCCCTACGCAAAGATGGTATTTGCATCGTGTTATCCCTTAGTCGCCTCTTACGACACCCACGGGAAGATAGGGGGTGGTGACACTTGTATTCTATGCCGTCAACCACACGGCACAGAAAACCCGATCTACAACATTAAAGAGTGTTTGGGAGTTCAGTTATGGTCCACATTCCAAAAGTGAGACGTAACAAATGGGACAAATATCGCAAATGTTACATTTGGTTGGGTATTCAGAAAACACCAAAGGCTACAGATTATCACTCAAATCAAAGGTCTGAATACTCAAATCATTTGACTGCACGGTTGGTGTAGTGGTTTAAGCGGCCGCCTCGCCGCTTGACACTGCGCCGAGTGTTGTGGGTTCGATCCCCACACGAGACAACACTTTGTGTGATTCATAAATTGTTGTTTCGAGTCTGGGTGTTCATTGTGTCCGTTAGTTGTATGTTTGTAAAGTCCCCCGCGACACAGGATTTAGTCCTAGTGCGGGAGTTGTCTTTTTAAAAACAAAAAAAAAAACAAAAAAAGGTGTGGACTATAATGAAACATTTTCTCCTGTTGTACGCTATTCTATCTTGAGACTACCTTTTGCCTTGAGTGTTCAACTAGACTTAGAAATGAACCACTTAAATGTACCATCAGCTTTCCTAAATGGTAATATTGATGAATGTGTATTTATGGAAACACCAGAAAATTCTAATTTAAAAAAATTGTGAGAATAAAGTTTTAAGGTTAAAAAAGGCAATATATGGGCTAAAACAGTCAGCCAGGGCCTGGTATATAAAATTGGAATCCAGTTTGTTAAAGTTAGGTTTCAAGAAATCTAAATATGAACCCTGTCTATTCATGAAATGTCATAATAATTTGAAAGTTTATGTAGCTGTATTTGTCGATGATTTTTTTGTGTTTTACAACTGCGATAATACTTACAAAGAGTTGATAAATGTATTAGAGTCAAATTTCAAAATTAAAGATTTGGGTCAAACAAAAAATTGCCCTGGCATGAATGTAAATTTTCAAAAGAATTATGTAACCTTGGACCAAGAGAAATTCATTGACAATATTTTGAAAAGATTTAATATGATTGATTGCAAAACTTCAGATACTGCAATGGAAGTAAATTTAAAATCAGAAAAGGCTGATAATGACCATTGTGTAGTAAGACTTATCCTTATCTACAATTGGTTGGATCACTGATGTATCTTTCAGTTCTCATAAGGCCAGATATTTCTTATAGCGTAAGCTTTCTGAGCCAATATAACACATGTTATAACGAAAAACATTGGAAACATTTGAAAAGATTGTTAAGATATTTGCAAAAAACTAAACATTTTGGCTTAATTTTCAAGAAAAATAGTACTGATTGATATGGTTTTGTTGATGCCGACTGGGCATCTTGTAACATTGATAGAAGATCTTATACAGGATATTGTTTTATATTGTCAGGTTGTGTAATAAGTTATGAGTCTCGAAAGCAAAGAACAGATGCCCTGTCTAGTACTGAGGCCGAGTATATGGCGCTTGCAGAGGCTTGGAAAGAAGCAATTTATTTGAAAAACTTAATGTCAGAACTTGGTATGTATGGTAAAAATGAATCTTTAAGCTTGTACAGTGACAGTCAAAGTTCTTTAAAATTGGCCTCTAATCAGATGTTCCACAAACGTACTAAGCATATTGATGTACTCCATCATTTTACTAGAGAATGTGTGGTGAATAATAAAATCAAGATTAGTTATGTACCAACCTCTTCTATGCCAGCAGATATATTTACTAAAACACTTTGTGCAAATCTATACTATAATAATACTGTAGAGGTGAAAAAGTCTGTACAGTCAAGATATTTTGGCGTAAATTAGCTAAAAAATCTAGGAAAATGCTAAAAAGCAATACTTGATATTTTTTAGAATTTATGTCTGTCTGTCTGTCTGTCTTTCCCTATATTGCTAAAGATCTCTAAAATGGCGAAATTGATTTCAATAAAACTTACACTCATGTACAAAGGATACTCAAACCTATAAAATAGTATATGTTACATCACAATCGGTTGAGTGGTTTTCGGTGTACAGCTTGACCTCTCCTTTGTACGTAGTCCCAAACAAAACAGGGATCAACCAAAACTGGTTTTATGTGGTGCCATCTACGATCATAACAAGTTTGTTAGTAAAAGTATAGTTAGTCTAAATAGGTACCTTCTGAGTGTTTTATGGCTATTTACCGACAGATACATGTAACTATTTTAAAATAATTTTCTAGCAAAATAAATGTTTCTTGCAAAAAAAGACGATAATTATGTGTCGGGTATCTTTCTGTTATTAAAAAAATAATAGAGTATAATACTCGGCACTTTCATAAACAAAAAGTCTCTGTATCAAAACTATTTTAAAATAATTTTCTAGCAAAATAAATGTTTCTTGCGAAAAAAGACAATAATTATGTGTTCTTTCATAAACAAAAAGTCTCAGAGTCAAAATTTATTACAATGTCCACTTAATTTAAACGGTGAATCTCATTTATTTCAAATTATTATGTTTATATAATAGTTATATACTTAATCATTTCATTATTATTTATTTTAAATGATAAATACAGTGATTATAGATCCTTTTTTCAATAAATTGTCGATTAGTCCATATTATTTTCTATCTCGGTCGGTTAATATAATATGTAAACATAGATGGCGTTGAATAATAATAGGTAGAGAGGTATAATAATAATAGACATTTATTTCAGACATTAGTCCATAGGTTAACACAATTTAAAATTACAAGCACCAACCATACTTATACAATTTACACATGCCAAAAGAAAATTAAAAAGAACAAACACCGATAAAAAAAACAATTAAAATTTGTAGGACAAAGAGAAAAAGCTGCCCACTTATCAAAGGTCAGTGTGCAGAGGTATCCAGTGGCGCAGTAGTGGAGAGTCCCACCTATCCACGAACACGCTTAGCACGCCATTGCGGCTGGACCTGACACCATTTAACCGCTTGCTTGCCCGTGTTATATGGCATATAACAAAATTCAAACACTAAATTGCCCGTGTTATATGGCATATAACATCGCATCTCAGTCTACTTTGCCCGTGTCATACTGTATATGACATGGCTCCCGCGGTCGAAAGAGTGAAATATACTCGTCTCTGTCGCTCTAGGGCTTAGTTTGTATTATGTATCTCGTTTCTACGTTAAATTTCCCGTCATACTAATCCCAGTCGAGTTTCGACTCCATAGAAAAATTAAGAAAAAAAACATTCGTTGTCAATGTTGTCATTGAGTGTTGAGTTGGTGCGGAATGTGCGGAATGTGTGAGTGTATTTGTGCTGTTTTTTCTGTTAAATTTAGTTTTATTCTTTAAGATCTGTTGTGTTTATCAAGGTATGTAAATAACTAACACGTATATATAATAATTCGAGCATGAAATATAAGATTTGACGTTTTTCGAGACCTTAAGTAGATTTTGGCGCGCAACAGTGATTTTACTGAGAGCATGGGAACTGTTTCAGAAATGTTCATATTACTCAGAAGTGGTGAATGCTATCCGTATGATTTCTTTTTGTTTTTAAAGAATATGAGACTACTTATTTAGTGTTTATTTATTTGTATGTTTTGAACTGTTATTTGTGCATTATATGGCCTTATCAAATTTAACATAAATTACGCCGCGCGGCGCCAGATAATGGTTTGGAATCAGAGGCCTGTAATTCATAAATATGTATAAACAAGTGTACTTTTTTATTTTTATCTTATTACTTAATATATAAGTAACGTAATTAAATATTAAAAACGATATGTCACCGCTTTAAGTTTTGAGGTATGAACTTATAAATACAAAGCGAGCTCTAAAACGCGCCATCTCAATTTCAAACGAGCATCACTCGACACCAGAGTCGTAATCTAAATAAACAAAGATAAAATTGTATAGTTTGTTTCATAACAAACATTAAATAATATAACACTTGACAACCTTTCAAAACAAATTGAGTACAAGGACCGATTGTGTGGAACCCGACCCGCGCGCCGAGGCGATAAAAACGCGCGGGCATTTGATCGTTATCGCTTTCAAGTGGCCGGGCAGAGGGGCCGGCGTGGGTTGCGGCGCGGAGCAAGCAAGCGGTTAACAGTGATGCGCATTGCGCATTGCTTTCTTATAACGGCATGAAAACCATCTGTGTGAGCTTCCGCAAACATGCTCGACGCGCTACAAAATCGCGGCAGCCCCAATAGCATTCTAAACGCGTTGTTATATTGGACACGGAAGGCGCTGTACGCTCCCAATGTATAGTTTTACCCACAGGCTGCATGTGTACAAGGCTTGGCAATGTGATTTAAAAAGTGTTACTTTTACTGCATTACTGCAGTGTGCGAACCTGCGGGCCAACATATTACACCAGACAGCTAGCGCCCTACGTGCCCTCTCTATGTCCTTACTATCTTTAAGGTCCTCAGAGACCCAGTGGCCCAGATACTTGAAGTGAGCGACTTTATTAATAGTGCTACCAGCTAAACTAAGTGAAGGTACAGTGGTGTAAGTTTTGCCCCTCGCTTTAAATAGTAATAGTTCGCAAGCCTCCGCGTAACACTCACACATTTTCAACAGCTTCCGTAAAGCTCCTATCGATGGACTCAGCAGTACCATGTCATCTGCGTAGCTTATGTTATTGACACAGACTCCGTCTATGTAGCACCCGACATTGGCACCGCTGAGTTCACCGATAAGTTTATTTATGTATAGGTTGAAGAGCTTATGCGATGTCAGACCACCTTGCCTCACTCCGCACTGCAACCTGTACACATCCGAAAAAGAGCCTGCCCATCGTACACTGTTCTTTTGGTTATTGTACCAATACTTAAAAATAGATACAACCTCCGTTGAGCAAAGGACGTCATTTTCTGAATGGCAGTGTTAAAATTATCCGAGGATTGATGAGGTTCTCGGATAATTTGCTTTCGTCGTCGTTGGATTACTTAGATTGTAGGTATATTTGACGTTACTTATGAATTTATGATTGTTGTATGTTATCGTGTTTCTTTGATTTCTTTCGTTCGTGTTCTGTTCTTATACAGGTGTCTCAGTGTCTCATTATTCCCAATTTCCCACTCCTCACGTCACGTAAGTGGGAATCTTTGGGCGGGAGACTGAGGCCTGAATTCAGATACCTCTTGAATTACTCAACGGGGCTATCTTACTTTAGGCAGGGTTGGATATTCGTAGTCCTGTGTGTATTTTCTAAATAAATCGCAGGGACAGACACTTGAAACAGCTGGACTCGACATCCGAACATGTTGTTTTTCACATGATCAGTTATATGTGGCATGTTCACGAGTGAGCGGTAAAAATAATTTACATGTTCTATGTGAAGGTGGTAAAACAGTTAATGTTGTGTATAAAGAAATTCTCTAAAGATATATATTAGTTATATAATATACATATATAAAAGCTATAAATATTATATACTCTTGGGATAAATGTCATGCTAATTAAATTCCAACATTTACGCGAACGAAGTCGCGGGCACAGCTAGTAAACATTATAAATTTATAGATCTGATGGGAATAGGTGAGGTAAATTAAAAATAAGTATGTAGTTTATAAAATTGTTTTCATTGTTAAAATACTTATAACTGTTTGTAAACTGAATTTTTAGAAACTTGTGCAATTATCGGGATATTTTGTTAAGAGAGGGTGTTATAAATAAATTGTAACTTAATAACAAAATATTATACTACCAAAGCCATCTATTGGTATATGAGTGTAAATCTACCCACTACTTTTTGCTGTCTATGAATAAAAACCAGTCTGTTACAAACCACCAAGCGAGTTTTATTATTTCATCACTAATTATATGTGATTTCCCTTTACCTTTTAAAATCTTTGTTTTCAGGTAGCACAATACTGACTTCTTAATTAAATATACTCTATATGATTAGTTTATAAAACAAGAAACTACCTACACTGTTTTATTACGTAGACAATACAAGTCTTCAAACAACTTCATAGCTTTAAAAATAAAATTTGAAAATTATACCAAAGACTGAGAGAATTATTAATTTAACATTAATTAATGATGTTTTGACGTTGATGGTGATATGACGTTAATTAAAAGTAATTGGCACTCTTTTGTTTTCGCGTTTATATTTGCTCTGGAGACTAAAATATAAATAAACTAGGTATACCACCAAAAACATTCTGTAAAAAAATTGTCAAGTCTCGATGGAGCTGCTTGTTTCTCTAAAAAGTAATGAAATTTAGACAAAGTTTTTTATTTATTTATTTAAAGACTCACGCCTGTATCCCCGAAGGGGTAGGCAGAGGCGTTATAGATATTACACCCACATAGACAAAGTTTAGTTAAGTTTAAGGTGCACTTCCTTTATTATTATACTACTGCAATTCCTTTATTATTATTTAATATTATGTGACTTGGCCGTTGACCTGTACCCACTAAAAATTTTCAACAGTTGATCGCATTTTTCAATATCTTGAGCGTGAAAAAATGTTCAACCGTTTGCACATTCACAGATTCGTCTATTTTGGCCGAAATATGGTCTCGATAGGCAGAGAGTCGGTTAGGTATATGGACAGATTTACAACAAAATAGTCTTATAATCAAGCTACGTTCTAACTTATATGGTATTATATATCAGCCTGGTATAATTATATACTGTCCTACTGCTGGGAAAAGGCCTCCTCTCACTAGCCAAGTACGCGTTGACGGACCTCACATGTCTTTCGAGAACATTATGGAGAACTGTTAGACAGTGAGGTTGTGAGGTTTCCTCACGATGTTTTCCTTCACAGTTAAGCAAGCGGTTGTAGACAAGTTAATTAGCACTTAACTTTGAGAAGTCATTGGCGCGCGCCGTAGATTTTCATTTAGTTATCTTATGATTACCTGAGAAACCTTTAAGCACGATCGTTCGGCGCTTTAATTTAATATACGCACATTAGCACCGAGATTTTGTGGAAAACCGTCCCATCAAAAAACGGTATTCCACAAAATCACCAGAACCTAACTAACCAAGTGTCTAAGGTTAAAAGGACTTGTCTGAGTACAATATCGAAGTTAACGCTTTCAAATGTCAGTTTCTTTGAATCGACTATTAGATACTCTTTAATTAGTAAAGCTTAATGAGCCGTTATAATTTTGAAAGTTCGTTATGTATGATGCTAGAGTCTGTGCGGAAAGAGAACAGACTTTTGATTTGAGTGCGCAAGAATACGTACTTACCGTATTTCTCATGTTGGCAACATTGTTAATTTATTATAGTGCGACTAAAATCTTGATCTGTTGAGCCTGTGTTACTCAAACAGACAGAACAAGAACAGACTTTTGGGTTTTCAATCGTACGTACATAAGTTAAAAAAAATAAGTTTAAAAACTAAAACCCGACTACGTCAAAATGGGGTCTAAAAAGAACGAAACAAGAAAAGAGCTCATTCAGATACAAATCCAGAAAACTATAAGTACAGAAATACTCAAGCTAGAGCCGTGGTCGCACCTATGTATTTTATACTAGTGTACATGTAACCTGTACCTGCCATGTTTGTTTAATGCAGATGAGTGTTCCTGGCACCCACAATAGATATACAATAGGTGCAACCACGGCTCTAGCTTGAGTATTTCTGTACTTATAGTTTTCTGGATTTGTATCTGAATGAGCTCTTTTCTTGTTTCGTTCTTTTTAGACCCGATTTTGACGTAGTCGGGTTTTAGTTTTTAAATTTATTTTCTTATTTAATCCTTTTCCGTATATCAATGGGGCATGTAAACAAACTCACCGTGCAATATTTACATTGTCATATTTATAAGAAGAAAGAAAGAAAAATATGTAACGCAAAGCGTCTGAGCCACGTGAGTTGTAAGTACAACCACGTTTTAAAGTTATATTTTGACTGAAGCAGTATAATATATGTACATATTTATAATGTGCTCACCAAGACCTTTCTCTTAATACCAAACACGTAATGAGTTTAGCAGTTTATTTTTTTTTGAGGTTGGAATCTGAGCTATTTATGCCGTAATAGAAAATGTTGATAAAATTTAGCCTATGTCACCCGGGCCATTATTACAAATCTATTGACACCCTATTCATTAAAATCAGTTCAGTAATTTAGGCGCTACGGTGGAACATACAAACATATAGACTGCCAAAAACATAACCCTTCCTTTTGGCTTCGCCGTAGTCGGGTAAAAATTACTAAAGGTACAAATCTTAATGTTAGTTCCAATTTTCGCTACGCCTATTCTTTTTCCGCACAGACTATAATTATGAAATATAGTTTACATACACCCAAATATTACAGTTTAGAAGATAGAGTGGGGGTTTCAAAATTGAGGTTGAAAAATTGTATAAAGTAAAGATTTTCCAAGTCACCCACTATTTTTACTTTTATCATATTAGGTATATTATCAGTTTCAGTAGAAAGATACTAAATAGCGAACACGTTCCTATCTCCTATTTATGGATGCCACGCAGCACTCTCATATTTGTTTGTATAATATACTACACGGATAGCTTTCGACAATTTTTGCCACATTTAAAAAGGAACTGTGTTATTTATTTGTGTCACAGCATTACTGGAATGCTAATGTACCTACGAAGAGAATAAAAGCTATATGTAATAAGAGAATGTAACTAAACTAAGTATATGTATGTGAATAAAAGATTTTAAACAACCATTTATTTTTGTTTTGTGGATAGTTGTAATACAAATTGAATGTTTATTGGCATTGTGCGAATAAAGAAATCTTTTCTTATATTATAAAGCTGAAGAGTTTATTTGTTTGGTTGAACGCACTGGGTTTAGAAACTATTGGTCGATTTGAGTAATTATTTTGTTTTGGATTGCCCACAAATGATTATACAACATGTAACAAGTTTAATGCACATCTTGAAAGTACTTTGTTCAGAATCAGCTACTGAATCCATTTCTGACATTTTTAATATCATTTTTTTTTAATCCTAAAATAATTAAAATTACGTAAATTATAGTCACTCATTGCTTTGAAAAGGCGAAATATACGAAAATAAACCTTAAGTCAACGAAGAACGGCTTCTTTTTAAATGCATTTGTTTAGTGGTTCCACGTACAGGAACGCACACATTAATACAACATAACAGCCGGTACAAGACAATAACACACAATTGACCACCAAAATATCTATCATCTTTCTTTCGCTTACGTATTAACAGCGGGAAAGAGCGAGACGTAATGTGTCTCACTTGTCACCGTCGCGTCGGTCGCCCGCGCTGGTAGGTACAGCGTCGGCCGGGTGGCCATTGTTGCGCTTAGATAAATAAAATTAGTCATCTACCTGGATTCTCTGTGAGTGTAGTGAAAAAAAATGTTTAACAAGTTTACTTGTTTATTTACAAAATGTGTATTATCAACATGATGGTGCCCCCACGCGTTTTACGTAGAACGTTCGAGATCATCGTGAAGTTGTTTGGAACGCACTAATTTTACAAACTATTGGTCCGATTTGAGTAATTATTTTGTTTTGGACTAAACTGGTTGGACTAAACTGGTTAAAACTGTAGAGGTGAAAAAGTCTGTACATTAAAGATATTTTGTCGAAAATTAGCTAAAACATCTAGGAAAATGCTAAAAAGCAATACTTGATAATTATTAGAATTTATGTCTGTCTGTCTGTCCGACGTCTTTCCCTATGTTGCTAAAGATCTCTGAAATGGCGAAATTGATTTCAATAAAACTTACACTCATGTACAAAGGATACTCAAACCTATAAAATAGTATATGTTACATCACGGCGGTATAACGTAAAACTGTACTTCTCCCAATAATTTATTATTCTTAAATCTATTTAATTAATAATAATGTGCCTAACTTGCTAATTTCTTACGTAATAAGCTGTGATAATTATAATTGTTGTATAATAACAGTGATAAGTGGTGTTTATCAAGTTGTAAAAGTTTTGCAAAGTCAAGTAAGTCAACTGTCAAAGTAACGAACAATTTTATTTAAAAGAATTTGCATTATTTTTTACAATAATAGCTAACTTTGAGACAATTTGAGGTGAGTTTACCTGTTATTTGACATTCTTACACCCTACACTAGCGATAATACTAAGTCAGCATACTTCAATCTATACAAAAAACTTTGTTGTGTCTTACACAAACCTCAGTGAACCTTTCTTGCTTTGTTTACTTAATTTTGTCAAGATGATGACCAGAAGGGCACGCTTAGATGATGAGAAATTACAGGTAACCCTTGTAGAACTAAAGAAATATAAGGATTTGTGTCAGTCACTACAAAGTGAACATGATGACAATGAGAAAGAAATGCTAGATATTTTAGGTAAAAACTCTCAGCTTAGGAGTGAGATGGCAGAAATACACTCTAATTTACTCACTACCCTTGATGAACGGGATAGATTACATAAGATTGTAACACAATTTGACAGGTGCAGTGATGAGTTTGAGAACGCTCTAAAACGCATCACTGAGTTAGAGGGTCTCCTAAGCGAGGCCAATGATTATATTAACAGATTAGAAAGTGCAAACCAGTCTATAAAATCAGTAACCACACAGTCATTATTTGATGAGCTGGTTGGCAGCGCTCCAGGTATGGTTTCTGCTATCTCCGATGATGACAGTAAGAATATAGTGACTATTGATCTTACAGATTCTAATTCAACTATTCAGTCATTTAGAAATATAAAAGCTTGTAATAAATTGAAGAAGTATATTAAAATAAATAAATTTATTAGGAAAAAGGAAAAATTATTAAGAATGTACAGGAAATCAAACATAAATCTAGATTATTGCAAAAAATATGTTAATGTAAAAGAACAAATGTCAGTATGTCTAACTAAAATAGATTCAAATCTAGTGAAATATGATGCTGATATTCGTTGTCTGCAGACGGAGATTGATAGTTTACAAGATTCTTGGCTAATATGACAAAAAAATATAATCTATCACAAAAACAAATTAACGAGCATATCTTGGCAATGGATGAGTTAGTGGACTTGTGTAAGTACAATGAAGAGAGGCTTCAATCTTTGACTAATAATAGTCATGGCAATGAACTTAGCCAGGCGCCACATTCACAGTCAGCTACTTTGAATTATTGCTCTGATTTGCTGTCACTCTCTGCTGCAGTGGATGACAGCACCATTAATTCTTATTGTAATTCTGGCACTTCTTTCTTACCCCACATTACAAACACCGACAAGCTATTAATGTTTAGCGATGAGATAGGTAAAAACATGAGCCAATTGTTGAGGCAAAGGACAGGTATGACTATTACTAACTTATGTATGCCTGGAGCAAGCTTTTCTCAGATTATGCAATCAATTTTATCTAAATCATACTGTCCTGAATCAACAATAATTATATTTATTGGGAGAAGAGGAAATGCAAATATTAATTTAATAAAGAGATATTTTGACCAATTACTGAATTTAAAAGTAAAAAAAATTCTGTTACTTGCTTTTCCTTACAGTAAGCTGTTGCCACAAGCTGAAAATGATTATAGATTTAAGATTAATTCCAAATTACATACCATGACATGTTATAATAATTTAATTGACATTATTGACTCTAATGCTCTAATTAGAAATTTTTATTTGACATATGATAATTATTATATATCACAATTTTATAAAAGACAAATAGCATCCTCGCTAGCTTATTGTATTAATAACACAGCCAAGGTTTTGGCTAACCACACTGCTTTTATTGAGCAGTCAAATTTGACATGCAATATAAGCTTGGAATCTGTTCCAAATTCTTTAAATTGAATTCTGAGACAATAGAGTCAATCTCTGGCAATATATTTAATAAGACATTGAATTCTGTACCTAGTTTAAGTGACAAAAATACAACTCCATCAACCTTACCTACAAAAACTAATTTAAAAAATTGTTTCAGCCTGGTGCATCAAAATATACAAGGGTTGATGGGTAAGGAGTTAGAATTGGAATTGTTTATGAACTGTAACAATATTGATATTTTATGCATTACAGAACATTGGCTAAGAAGCCACCAGTTCATATTCAATTTCAATAACCACCAGGTTGCAAGCTCGTTCAGTAGAGAAAACTTTATCCATGGTGGCTCGTTAATCATAGTTAGCAAATTTCTAAAATTTAAAGAAAGGACTGACATTGTGAGCCTCTCTGTTGAGCGAGTAGTAGAAATCACATGTGTTGAGTTTGAGCAGTTCATTGTTATGAGTGTATACAAACCTCCATGTGCACCATTTGAAAGTTTTTTAGTTATTATGGAGGATGCCCTTAGCAAAGTTTGTAATTGCCGTAAAACTGTTGCTATTTGTGGAGATTTTAACGTTAACATATTAGAAAAATGCTCTTCAACTATCAAATTTTTAAATTTATTTAAGTCATACAATTTATCTCATAATTTTTATGAACCAACTAGAGTGACTGCCACAAGTGGTACTTGTATTGATAATATATTTACTAATATAAAACCATTACACAAATCTTTGATTAATATGCTTCAGTCAGATCACAGTGGGCATTTAATCTGTTGTCCAAGAAAATGCCCGAAAGTCCAGAGAAAAATTATTAAATACATACCAATAAATGAAAATCGACTTAAAACTTTTAAAGGCAATTTATCTCGAAAAATGCGTTGGTTGCCTCATCATGACCATCCGGATCAGTTATATAGCTCTTTGTTTGACTTGATTAATGACGAATTTCAGACTGTATTTACATCCAAAAAATTAAATGTAACTGACCGTCTGATGTTTAGTGATTGGGCAACTGAAGGTATTCATAAAAGCCGGATTAGGTTATATGAACTGTATGATGAAAAAACTTATAATAATAGTCAGAACTTTATTAATTATGTAAAAAAATATTCCAAAATATTTAGACAAGCTTGTAGTACAGCAAAATCTATTTATTTGAGAAAAAAAATAAAATTATCAGAAAACACTATAAAGGCTACCTGGAATGTCATCAACAATGAAACTGGCAGAGCCAAAGCACGCAGCCGTGACTTCTTATTAAATATCAATAATGTGAGTGTTGCAGAGGACCTGGAAGTAGCGACAGAATTTGAGAAGTTTTTTTCTAATATACCTATAATAACTACAGGGTCGCTTGACTCATCTTCCATGTCTGCTGAAATGCTTCTTAGGGAGTGCGTGCCAGAATGTGGTGCAGCCTTTGAATTTACCGTTGTGACTACTAAAGATGTTATTTATCAATTTAAAACTATAAATATGAAAAAGACAAGGGATTTGTGGGGATTGTCAGTGAAGACTGTTTCATCTATTATTACCATAATAGCTCCACATCTTGCAACAGTGTTCAATGGTTGCGTCGCTTCTGGAATATTTCCTGATTTAATGAAATATAGTAAAGTTATACCTTTATTTAAATCTGGCGACACATCAGACCCTTCTAATTTTCGACCTATTTCTGTATTGCCAACGCTTAGTAAAATTTTTGAAAAATTAATACTTAGTCAATTGCTTAGTTATTTTAACAGACATAATCTTCTTCACAAGAAACAGGATTTACGAGGGGTCGTTCAACTACTGACGCAGGAGTAGAGTTACTCAAAAGTATATTTACAGCTTGGGAGAAGTCGCAAGATGCTTTAGGAATTTTTTGCGACTTGTCCAAAGCCTTTGATTGTGTACATCATGATACTCTGGTCAGGAAATTATATCATTATGGCATTAGGAACAAAGCTCTTAATCTCCTGGTTTCTTATTTGGGCAACAGAATCCAGAAGGTTCAGATTAATGATAAGACATCGCCAGGTTCTGCCTTAAAAATGGGCGTCCCGCAGGGTTCAATACTCGGACCATTTCTATTTTTGATCTATATCAACGATTTACCCTAATACGTAAAGAACGATCATGAGATTGTGTTGTTCGCGGATGACACCTCTTTAATTTTTAATATTAAAAGACAACAGAGTAATTTTGACGAAGTAAACAACGCACTCTCTAAAGTTGTTAATTGGTTTAATGTAAATAATTTATTACTCAATGATAAGAAAACTAAACTCTTAAAATTCTCCATGCCCAATGTTAAACAGATGGAAACCAATGTACAACTGAAGGAAACCAGAATTGATCCCGTCGGGACAACCTTATTTCTAGGTATTATGCTTGATTCCAAACTTCAATGGGGTCCGCATATAGAAAGACTTTCGGGCAAACTTAGTTCTGCAGCTTATGCGGTTAAGACAATTAGACGCCTCACAGATATAGAAACAGATAGAATGGTCTATTTCAGCTACTTTCATAGTATTATGTCATATGGGATTCTTCTCTGGGGGAATGCTGCAGACCTTGACACAATATTCGTTCTGCAGAAAAGAGCAATAAGGGGTATTTACAACCTCGGTCCTTGTGTTTCTCTAAGAGAAAAGTTCAGTGAGATAGGCATTCTAACTGTTGCTTCGCAATATATATACGAGAATCTGTTATATGTCCACAAGAACATTGACACATTTAGTAAAAAAAGTGATCTACACACTGTTAATACTAGACATAAGAATAATCTTATAGTTCATAGCACCCGCCTCCACAAAATAAGTAGCTCTTTTATGGGGCAGTGTATACGCTTTTATAACAAGCTCCCTCTTAATATAAGAAATTTATCTATAAATAAATTCAAAATTATTGTTAAAACTACACTGTGTTTAAAAGCATATTATAAAATTACTGATTATATAGGCGATAAAAATGCTTGGGATTGAGCTGCTCTAATTCAACACAAAAATGTAAATGATGTATAAACTAAACAATTTTAATTTGACTTTTCGTAAGCACTTTAAAAAAGTTTACACGAAATAAATATTCATTTCATTTCATTTCACAATCGGTTGAGTGGTTTTCGGTGTAAAGCTTGACCTCTCCTTTGTACGTAGTCCCAAACAAAACAGGGATCATCCAAAACTGGTTATATATGTGGTGCCATCTATGATCATTATAAGTTTGTTAGTAAAAGTATAGTTAGTCTAAATAGGTACCTTCAAAGTATTTTATGGCTATTTACCGACTGATAGATTTCACTATTTTCAAATAATTTCCTAGCAAAATAAATGTTCCTTGCAAAAAAGGCAATAATTATGTGTCGGGTATCTTTCTGTTATTAAAAAAATAATAGAGTATAATATTCGGCACTTTCATAAACAAAAAGTATCTGTGTCAAAATTTATTACAATGTCCACTTAATTTAAACGGTCAATCTAAATGAGATTGACCGTTTAAATTAAGTGGACATTCATTTCAAATTATTATGTTTATATAATATAATCATTTTATTTTATTTTAAATGATAAAAACAATTACTATAGATCCTTTTTTCAATAAATTGTCGATTAGTCCATATTATTTTCTATCTCGGTCGGTTTGTATGTGTAAACATAGATGGCGTTTTCTGAATGGCGGTGTTAAGATTCTCCGTGGATTGATGAGGTTCTCGGTTAATTTTCTTTCGTTTTCGTCGGATTGGTGTCTTAGTCGTTTCTTTTGAATAATGAATTTGGATGTATTTCTTTGATTTCTTTCGTTCGTTCGTGTTCTGTACTTATACAGGTGTCTCATTATTCCCAAATTCCAACACCACACGTACGTGGGAATCCGTGGCTGAGAGACTGAGGCCTGAATTCAGATACCTCTTGAGTAACTCAACGGGGCTATCTTACTTTCAGCAGGGCTGGATATTCGTAGCCCTGTGTGTATTTTCTAAATAAATCGCAGGGACAGACTTGAAACAGCTGGAATCGACCCCCGAACATGTTGTTTTTTCACATGGTCAGTTATATGTGGCATGTTGTAAGCGGTAAAAATAATTTACATGTTCTATATGAAGGTGGTAAAACAGTTAGATAATGTTGTGTATAAAGAAAGTCTCTAATGATATCCCTACTATCCCTACTAATCTATACATATATATATATATATATATATATATATATATATATATATATATATATATATATATATATATATATATATATATATATATATATAAAAGAAAGTCGTGTTAGTTACACTATTTATAACTCAAGAACGGCTGAACCGATTTGGCTGAAAATTGGTGGGTAGGTAGCTCAAAACCAGGAAAACACATAGGATACAATAAAATACAAAACATAATCTGGGAGGGATTTTGGAGAGGGTCGAAGTTCGTAGGGACACACCTCCTACCTATTGACAGTAAGAACGCATGCGCTGTAATAATTGACTACTGCGCATGTGCTATCTGTCAGTACTGTCACATTATACATTGTCATATGGCGCACTGTCATTACTTCGTTCGCTTACTTATATATATAAACTAATAGTTATTGAAAAAGCCTAGGCTAATACCTACTAATATAAGGTATAAATGCGAAAATGTACCAATTTCATGCTAAACCGGCTGAACCAATATTCTCTACTCATTAATGCGAAAGTGTATATAGAGATATATCCATTATATCGGACCATGGCTTTGACATTTGACTGTATTTCGGTAGATAATGTCATGAATACTGGCTAAGTTTCTTCGTTCCCCATAGAGTGTCTGAACTCCTTACAATTATCAGGAGTATGGAGTACCTTCACGCAACTTGAGACTGATCGTTGGTGTTCCAGTCCTGTTAATGCGGAATCTTAATGCACCAAAGCTTTGTAATGGCAAACGGCTACGAGTAACACCTAGGAGGAAACATTATAAAAGCTATTCGCTATGAAGGCTTCCGTAGTGGAGGTATCCACTTACCATAGCCATTATCTTCGACTAAATATTAATAGTAGGTATTTGTATAAACGATAAAGCTGTATTTGCTGTTTTTAAGATGTGCTTTATTTCAAAAACTGCTTATTTATTATAAATTAAAAGTTTTCGTTGGAGGTTTTTATAACGATCTACAGCATGTATTTTTTTTAGATTTGTCCCTCTCTTACTTTAAAAGTTAGAGGGGTTAGTCACACACACCCATTTTACCACTTTGGAACCGTATTATCTTTCAAACGATTGACCTCGAGAAACAATGGTTTTAAGAACCTCAAAATAATTTTAACAACCCATTTTCTACATCAGTTCCACGTATGTAAAGCCTTAATATTCAATATTTTTTATTTTCTATAACGTCGTAAAGCGGTTCATAGAATACATCTAGCTACCAATTTTCAAATGTGTAAACTGAATAGTTTCGGCATAAAGTGGCTATGATAGATGTCGCGCTATGTCTGTCAGTCTATCCGTATGGATAGACTGACATACATAGCGCGTCAATAAGGATTCCATTTGGATTCCATGTTTAGCCATTTTTGACTACGGAACTCTAAAAATACTGTTTAAAAAATGTTTTAAATACTTCTTGCGGTTCTATTTCTTATTAGTTCCTATGAACAGATTAAAAACGAAAATTACTATCGAACGATGAAGGCGTTTTGTGTTACCCCGAATTTAACGTGAGCGAAGCCGCGGGCAAAGCTAGTGATAATATATACTCGTATATAATAGCATCGATAGCTGAGTGGAGAGACCGACAGACTGCTACGCAGTCCACTGAGGAAACCTGCATATCTGAGAGTTCTCCATAATGTTCTCAAAAGATATGTGAAGTCTGCCAACCCGCACTTGGCCAGTGTGGTGGTCTATGGCCTTACCCTTCTCATAGTGAAAAGAGGCTCGTGCCCAGGAGTGAGACAGTATAAAGGGCTGAAGATGATTTATCGAAAAAGGCTATATGTTATATAACATCACGCTATAAGTCACGGGTGCAGAGCAGTAGCCCTACATAACGTGATTATAACCGCGGGCTCAGCTCGTATATTTATAGACATACAGATTTATTAGACGTCTCAAAAGTTATGTTGAACTTTTGATTACGCTTTCAAATTTACTAGACGTAGCTAGGGGCTCATTATAATTGAGAAATTTATTTTAGATGTTTTCCATGAATTTCAAAGTATAAAATATTGTTGTAGAATCTACAATCATCACCCAGTGTTTGTGTTCACTACTGTTTGTATTCATCACAAATAGTTTCAGGCGGATCGTAGCTAGCTAATTTATTATTATATTTATTTAAGCAGCGTAATTTATTATGTAATAATATTCTACCGCACCATATCATCAAGTCCCAAACTAAGCTTAGCTTATATTATGGGTACGAGACCTTGGATACAACTAGAAATACCCAGAACAAAACAAACATTCATATTCTCGCACATATCTTCGCCGGACTTAAGCTGGAATCGAACCCGCGACCTTGGGCGTGGCAGTTGCTAACACTCGCCCCACGCCACTGGGTTGTCAAACTAGCGGACATCTTTATTTTATTTTATTTTATTAGGAAAACTTACAGCTAGCATATACAATAAGAAGAAAAATAAATACAAGAAGGCCATTTAAAAGTTTCCACAGATAGAAATAAAAAAAATCTAGTTTTATAGTTAGTAACTGTCGGTATACAGTTCAATACATAATAATATATTACGTACATAAGCATGCACACATAACATGAGGCACAAAGGTTAAAAAGAACAAAGAAAAAAAAGAAAATTCTAATTAAAATTGCCACAGCATTTCTGATATGCTCAACGTAACAGCGCAGCCTATCTATATGATATTATAAATAGAAAACATTATTTAACGTTTTCTTTAGCTTTGAAACACTGGTATCGAATAAGTCAACATCGATCTGACGCGAGATCTCGTTAAAAGACTTGGAGGCACGTATTATAAATTAATTCTGCCTGTATGTAGTCCCAGCAGAGGGAATGTGCAGAAGAGTAGGCCTTCGTAATCGTGTCGAATGGGTTACTAAACCTCTTACCAACAGTTCGGGACAGTCGACTGCTCCCGGAGCTACCTTTGCAAGATATGAAATATCAGCAATGCGCCTGCGCTCTTCTAATGTTAAAAAATGGATTTTCTTACACCTTGTGATATAATCTGGTAAATATGTTTTCGTTTTAAATTGCAGAAATCTCAGAAAATGTTTTTGAATCAGTTCAATTCTGTCTATATAAACCTTGTAACTCGGATTCCACACCTGCGAGGCATTCTCTAAATGACTGCGAACAAACGCACAATATAAGATCTTCAACGTCTTTACATTTTTAAAATCATATGAAAACCTAAGTATGAAGCCAAGTGCCCTATTCGCTTTAGTTACGATGTTATTGATATGTAAATCAAAGAGCAGCTTGTGGTCAAATATGGCTCCCAAATCTCACACTGTGCTCGTCCTATGTATAATTATATTATTCATTTCGTAATTGAAAACGAAAGGATTTGGCTTGCGAGTAAAAGTACTGACAAAGCACTTAGAGACATTTAAGTCCAGATGATTTTGTATGCAATAATCATTAAGATTATTAAGATCTCTTTGAAGGTCATTACAATGCTGCATATCTGAGACAGGACATAGGATTTTCATGTCGTCCGCGTATAGAATGATCTTAGAGCGAGTGAAACAAGAGCCGATATCGTTGACAAAGATGGTGAACAGCAAAGGACCGAGGAGTGAACCTTGCGGAATTTCTGAAGGAATTTTTACAGCTAATGAGCTATAGCCATTCAAAGCAACTGTCTGGCAACGGTTCTCTATATATGAGGTAAACCATCTGAAAATATTGCCTCTGATTCCCATTTGTAATAGCTTCTGCAAAAGAACGTTATGATCTATTCTGTCAAATGCCTTGCTGTAGTCTGTGTAGACTACATTTACTTGAGAGGGTTAAGACATAAAGTGTGTCAAGAAGTCAGTGCATACGAGAAGATTTGATACTGTAGACTTATATATTTTAAAAACCCATGTTGATACTCGTTAAGTGCATGGCAAATACCATGATAGACCTGAGAATACACAATCTTTTCCAAGACCTTAGCTAGCCGGCACAGTTTGGAGATTGGTCTGTAATTTTCAACCTAGTCTTTAGGACCCTTTTTATGTACAGGTGTAACAAACGCCTTCTTCCAAATATGAGGCACTATACCCTCGCAGAGGGAACGTCTAAATATAATAGTAACGGGTACTGTAAGGCTTTGAGCGCAGCTGACTATAAGTATAGGAGGTATGCTATCCGGGCCAGCCGATTTATTTAGGTCTATGGATTTCAAAAGCCTAAAAACTTGGGGTTCCGAAACTTCGACCGTGCTTACATCAGGCACAGATTGCTTTTGGTAATAATCATTTATATTGGCCTCATCGTATCTGATACTGTCGCCTTGACGAAAGTTACTAAAAAAGAAATTGTTGAACATACTGCAGATTTCATTCCGTAGCCCCGACGAGCTCTGACCATATTTTATTATGGCTGGATATGCACTACAAGCTTGCTTAGTCTTTAGGACCAGAATTTAGAAAATTTAGAAATAGTGTTTTCAATAAACGCAGTATACATATTAAACATATCCTTTTCCAACAGTTTTGCACGGTCACGCAATATAACAAAGAATTCAAAATCAGACAAATTTCCATACCTCTTATATTTTGCATGATACTTCAATTTCTCCTTCAAAATTTTAATAAGGGGAGTTTTATACCAGTGACGACATACCAGTGTTTCTCAAGCTTGCTGCGTTGTTGAATTGTGATTTAAAGTAAATAAGACGGCGGCGGCGAATTGATGACAGTTTTATGATATCTTTTTCAAGTCCGATTCCATTTTGATGGTATACGTAGGGGAAGTAATATTTTTTTTCACCAATATCTTGCAGTTTTTTACCCAAATGTATGAATTTTTTTTCTCTTTCGCCAATATCTTCGCTCTATTGAGTAACTGTTTATTTTCAAGCGTTAAATGATCGTTGACAAATATCTTGCTGTCACTTTTGAATCCTAAGTCCATCGCTGACAATGTCCTACAAGATCTAGCAGCGGTTACGAAATCATCCCTTAGGTATCTACTGTGTAGTGATACAATGATGTTCTTGATGTCCTTGCTATTGCGCTGCGGAATACGAACAATGTAATTTATGTGTTCTTTTGATACGTTGCAGTTGACTTGCGTGCCAATTTTATATACTACTAGAGGACGCCAGCAGCTACGCCTGCAATTTTTTAAATTTACCCGCTTTGGCGGATCCCGTGGGAATTTCGGGAAATCCCTTCTTAGTGCACCCCTACGGTCCCCAAGGAACATACATGCCAAATTTCAGCTTCCTGCGCCCAATAGTTACGGCTGTAGCGTGTCTGTCAGTCAGTCAGTAACGCAAGGATTTTATATATTAAGATATCAAAGAGATTTTCGCTGGCAGTTACAGGAACACCCTTAATCTCAACGTTGTTCATTCGGCACCTCTGGTCATTATCACGCATGGCAGTTTCAATTTTCTCCAACCGAGTCTGTAAGCGAGTCACATCCTCTCTTGTCTTCTGCAACGACTGTATTTCCCGGTTTACTTCTGTCAGCTTCTCGGAGAGTTGATCGATAGACGTTTGAGCGAAAGACAGAGAGGTTTTAATCTCCACCATCTCCCCCTTTATAGCTTTCAGGTCAGAAATATCCGCTTGAATCGACTTGACACTCTCTATAGCTCTGGAAGTGACGACATTTGATCCGTCAGTTTCTTGAGTTGTTGATGAATACTCTCCAGATCGTCATGACCTGATGCTTTTACTACTTCAAGCTTTTCAGGGACTAGGTTTAAAGGGTTTACTCCGCCTGTTTTGCAGGTGCTACATTTCCACACCTTGGCCTTATTCTCACCAAGCTTACGGTATCCTGCCTCGGTGATTCCGGCACAGGGAAAGTCGTACTTATTTAGGCACTGGGAACATTGTACACCATCTCTTGCTTCGGTATTACAGCGGTTGCAAGTAAACATATTATTAAATAATAATTAGTGCCCGACACGAAACTTTGAGAAACGTAAACTTTTGTCGACTTATGACGATACGTTATATCGCGCGTTTGTTCGGCTTAGCGTCTACCGACAGAATGACTTTCTGCCTATACTGCAAGTTAAGTTTGGTGACTTACTAACTGCCACCTACTAGTTGTATTTTCAAGCGTGACCTACCAAACCATCCAGGAACCCGCTGAAATGTACACACAAGATTACATTAAATTGATGCAGACTTTTAGCAGGCGTAGGTCACAAATTTAATATTTTACCCCACATCGTAAGTACATATTTTCCCTTAATCAAAGGGGATAAACCTAACATTTGTTTAATATTTCCCCCAAGAATTATTCCATAATATCGTCTTGAGTTATTGCTAAGTTGTTATTGTTGGTACAAAGTTCTAGAATATTCGAAGCATCCAATCAATCAAACCGCGCCGATATAGTAGTTCGCGTTACTTTTTATAGATGTTCTTGCTACAGCTTTGTGTTCCCGCATAGTTTGTGATAATTTTCAACGGTATTTAGGTGCTCTGAAATAAGGTGAGATTGTGTGATACCTTTATTGTAGTTTCTTATGTATAGTAAAAGCATTATTATGTTATTATGCTTTTGTCCGCGGCTTTGCGCGCGTTCGGGACATTACCAGGACAAATTATAATTATTTATGTATGTGTATTTGGGGTGAACTGATTGATAGAACTCCGCATGAAGAAATACATGGAGCTATCAGTAATATAAGAGCGCTGTAGTCTGAAAGAAGATGTCATGACAAGAATTGAAGAAGGAATGCTGAAATGTTTTGGACACGTGGAACGATGAGTGAAGAAGAGTAAATCAAGAAGTGTGAAGAAGAAGAATGAATAAAATGTAAAACAAAATGAAATGTGGGCAAGTCGCTCACGACAGACCTCGTAGATTTTTTTTTATTATTTTAGCCTATCAAAATGACTCCATGTCGACCAAATTGGCGTCCGAAATAGGCGAGCATGAATGAAAAGAGTAATGAAAGTAGAGGAAGCGCGTGAGGTTTGTAAGGAAGCAAGTGGTGTTTTGTATGTAGGTATGTATGTATTCGGGTCTAAGTAGCGAATGTGTTTGAAAAGGAAGGCTTTTATTTGCTGCCCTGTTGCTCTAGTCGTTGAGTACTGATGCTGATTGCTAATTGGGTAGATGGCAGGTTCGATTACTACGCTGGACCAAATTAAATGTATGAGTCATGTGCAGGATAATTTGTTTTCTGCTTGGGTGTACTAACTATCTATGTAAGGCTTTAAGAATATTTAAGTACGTAGGTATCTGTGTTTTTAATCATTGTTTGATTGATATAATACAAACTCTGTTTATTATCAGAATGCTTGTATCTGGATTACCCTCTCGATTAATCTCTTTATTTTTTTACTTGATAGTTAAATCATGCATATAATGTATTTACATAACGCATGTAAATTCATTATATCCGGTTTTATTACAAAAATATCTACAGAAACGTACTTTTAAATTCATAAACTTTTTTATTTTTGCGAGCAAATGTTTATTTCAAAAGTCTATTTCATTGCATTGAGATCTGTTTTCAAAGAAGTACAAAGGCTGAGAATTTTGATGAAATTTTCACATTTTGCTCCCAATGTATACAAAACTGAATGTTTGAAATCCGTATTACTTTACCAAAGTTTGTAAACCGGATTTATCAATACAATAAACAGTATTTAAGTATAATATTATCATTTTGGCAATAAGATTATTAAATATTCCATTACTTATTTATTTATCATTTTAGCTAGATAGTGTAAAATGAAACTAATAGCAATAATTCGAAAATCGTTAAATGAAAATTTCAATGACATGGGGTTCAGCTTAAAGTACCTACTATATAGGCAATTTTTGTAACGAATTGCCTGACTGACAGTCAATCGAAATAATGCAGTAAAAAAAGGCATTACACCTTTTTTCTCATAAACCACATTGAATCGTCACTCTGTATCGAGTGTCATCCATCCCATCCCATATCAGTCGTTTTTCTCACTGTCCCTTGATTTATGAGACAACTTGAGATTGAGTACTTGTATTTGCACGCACACTTGTACATTATAATATTTTTTTAAGTTTCTACCTGTTTATTAAGACCGAGTAAAAAATTGCTTCAAAATTACGTTTGTTGTATGGCACCTCCCCTTAAATATTTATTTTATTTTTATTTAATTATTTATTTTGAAAGTTTACTACAACATATATTCTGTGAAAATTTTAAGCTACTACCTATTACCGTTAGTAATATTGAGCAAAAAATACGAAAAAAACCACGTTTATTGTATGGCCCTTAATATTTTATTTTATTTTTATTTTTTGTTGTAATAGCGGCAACGGAAATACATAATTTGTGAAACTTTCAGCTTTCTAGCTATCACGGTTTATGAAATACAGCCTTGTGAAGGACAGACGGACAGACCGACAGCGGAAGCTTAGTAATAGGGTCCCGTTTTTGCCTTTAAGGTACGGAATCCTAAAAATATCGGTTTCTCGATACAAAGATGATACAAAGATACGTGGTATATATCCCGTAAGAAAATGTGAAAGTAATAAAAAATCGGTAAAATGACTAAAATATCCCTCGCTTTTCCTAGAAAATTTTCAGATACTTGCGTTGAAAACTTAGTTAGGTCACGTAGAATTATCGTGACACTGTGATAGGTTTTTGATTTCTGGTTCGATAACTTTGAATCGAATGCGAATCTAGTAGTCTTCAAAAACAGATTTTATCGCTATTTCATAGTTATCTAGGAGAACAGGTTAGATTTATTTTTCCTCTAAAAGGCTGAATTCTTATCTTCTGTAATGCTTTACTACCTCAATGCATATAAAATTATATTCTATAGTAGTTCAAATTTCGGTGTTTCATTAATCGCAGAACCTGAAATCTTTCACAAGTAACGAAGTCGTTGGTAGACAGATACCGAATTGAAATTACTTGTTTGGGCAATGGATATTTCTACGATAATCTATTTGTCTAAAATCATCATCCTCCTAGCGTTATTCCAGTCTATAGCGTTATTCTAGAAAGCGGACCCCAGGTTGAGCCTGGGGTCCGCTTTCTAGTCTAACCGGATTTGGCGGAATATTAGCTTTTTCACGGAGCGACTGCCTGTCTGACCTCTGCAACCCGAAGGGATATTCCATGGAGGGAGCGATATTCCATGGTTTAGACTATTGTCAGTTTATTTTAGAGGTTCAGACACCCTATATCGACTGTCAAAGATCTTCATGACAACCGGGACCGACGGCTTAACTTGCTCTCTGAGGAACGAGACAAGTGATAATTAACAATTCAATACGCACATAACTCCAAAAAGTTAGTGGTGCGCACCGTGGATTCGAACTCGATGCCCTCTGCATGGCAGTCCGTTGGTATCTCCACTAGGCTATCGCTGCCTATGCCATTTTATAAGAATCATGTAGTTTAATAGAGATAACACATGAAACTGTACACGAAATACAAATATTGAGGACAATATTTGTACTATGTAAACAGTTTCAATGTCCAGTTATTTCTACGTACCTACTAATCGCTCGAATAGTCATCGTCAACTACATGAGCCATAATTGTTATCTTTTAGAATAATGGTTTTCGCTCGAAGCGACAAACTGCTATTGTCCGGGCCTTTGCCGTTCAACAACATTAATATCTTAAACTCTTCATGTATGGCCACCCTAAGGGCGGTTTCAGATTAGCTTATATTTTTGCGTTTCAGCATACGCGCTTCCACCCACGCTACATTACGCCCTTCAAAGACCGGACTCGCGTAAACGGGCATATTTCGGCGTGTTCGATCGAAACGGTAATGTATCGAGTCAGTATAGCGCTTAAGTATACGAGCTTAGAAGCGCGTTAACGCTCGTACGAGTTGCGCGTGTGCCAAAAGGAGCGCCTAAACGCGCCTACATGCGCTTCCAAAATCGTGCTTATACGCGCGTATAAAACGCTAGTCTGAAACCGCTCTAACATTTAGGCTTTGACGATCTAACGCTATTCCAAATCTCTGTTATTGTTGGGTATCCATTCACAAACAAATTTAACTTGGCCAGTTGCACAACAATAATAACATCTAAAATGCTTCCGGGATTTAGTTCGGTGGTTACTGTGTTCTAATGATCTTGGTTGCGGTACTTCTGTATCTATTATGGTTTTCTTGATTGCGAATTGTAAGAAAGGAATTATTTGAAATGTGGCTATTGAGTAAATAGTGAAGATGATTATGATTATATCCTCCTTTATTGAACAAGTCACACATAGTCATTTGGTTCCAAACTATACAAAGCCAACCAGATACCTAACTGATAAACATGCTTAGAGATTAAAATCACCCTGACAAGAAATTATCACGCTCTTCACACAGAGGTCTGTCTTGTCTTGGGTGCGAATTATAATCATGGCCGTCAGTTTAATCAGTGCTATTAACCATTACACATACAGGCCAATTTGAACATAATAAGAAAAAAGCATTATTATTATGTTGCAGACTTACTCTCATTTATTCGTGACAGAGTAGCGGCGATGCTTGATCCTAAATGTCTCTAGCTATGCTTGAACGAATCCACTTGAACGAACACACCTCTTTTAACCCATCCGGATTCGAAAATGGCATCAAGAGATAAAATCTGCTGCATACCAACGATATTATCCAGTGGCGGATTAAAGGTCGTCGGTGCCCTAAGCTAAATTCATTCAGTCCCAAGTTTGTAGGTAATTTTTTTTCGCGACCTCGTTGCGCCCCCTACGCACGTGGCTAGTTTGCCTTAAGGTTAATCTGCCACTGAACCTATCCATGATCCTTTGGAAGAAACGTCAAATTTAAGCCCGCTGATAACTCATAAAAATTGCTTTTAAATATTAACAATAGCCTGTTGGAAATACTGACAGACTGCATGCAGAGGGTATCGGGATCAAATCCACGGCGCGCACCATTGACTTTTCGGAGTTATATGCGTATAAAATTATTATGGAATATAGCTAGCCATTTGAGTTGCGGCAGTCAGACGGGCAGTCTCTCTGTGAAAACGCTAGAGCAAATCTGGTTAGACTAGTCAGCGGATTCCGGGTTGAAACTGGGATAATGCTAGGTCGATGATCAGATCAGCCCGCCTAACGTAAGGGAACTGTTAACGTGAAGAAGGCTTTTAAATCGTGTTCCCATTATAAATTTAATTCTCCATAAGTGCTCCGAATCTGCGCAAAACGAAATTGTCAGTACATACGGGCCGTTATCTTTATGTATATTGCCATGCATTGAATACAATTTTAGAAGCGATACAAATCGAAAAAATCAAATTACATTTTACTCGATCGCTATTCCCATGTGCAAGGTCGAGTGTTGTGAGGAGTTTTGTCTCCTTAGAGAGTATTTGCAAAGAGTACAATATTTGAAATAAGTTATCAAAGATTTTTAGATTGTCTTCGAAAACTGTATATATTGGTTGAGATGATTTCAAGGAATTTTGGAAGGCTATTGAGCGTAGATGGTGTTATATTCGTTGTTTGGATAGCACCTTCCTTCTATGTATTTGTATTTCCAGTTATGACACTATACAAGACAAATTTATAGTAATTCTACTGAGTATTTGCGTTGCTGGCTTGTTTCTAATGTACCGTTCTTTATGTTCAACGTTACAATTTCTGATCGGCAGTTGTTTTTATAAAGAAATATTTCTAACAGACAAAAAACCGTCGTTGATAATATAATTTCAGTATCACTGTCTAGAAGTAAAGCAACATTTTATAATTCTAAAGCTTATAAGTCACCTCCTACGTAATGCCGGTACCGATAATACATGGTGCGTAAAAGTTTTATTTTATTTTTTCCGTGCAACTTTAATGTAACTGTCCGCTATAAAATATGATAGAACGTAGTAAGACATAATATTCTTTAACTAGTTGGTACCTGCAGCTTCGCACGCGGAAAAAAATTACCTTTTAAAAAGTTCTCTGCCAAATCAAACCTTTACACAGCCGGCGATTTTCCAGATTTCAAGATGACTGACCCTTTGCTGTTATATATAATTATACAAAAATAAGTGTCATGACAACAGCGCGACCGGGTCAAATTGTCTAGACTAGCCTATATGTAGCGCTATGAAGTCCTCTACCTTCCAGTTAAAATCTCATTTGAATCGGTTCATCCATTCCAAAGATTACCCCGGACAAACAGAAAGTCACACAGACGGCCAGACAAAAATGTTAAAAAGGGTTGTTTATGACTTAGAATCCTGTAACTAACTATATGCACTTGAGAACACTTAGTGATTTTGAAATCACAGACAGGCAGTTCAATTTTATTTATATGTATGTAAAGATGTATAGATGAGTAGAAAAAGTAAAGACTCGGTGTCGCAACAACAGCGCTACCTACCGGGTCAAATTGTAGCCTATATGTAGCGCTATAAAGTCCTCTACCTTCCAGTTAAAGTCTCATTTGAATCAGTTCAGCCATTCCAGAGATTACCCCGGACAAACAGAAAGACAGACAAACAGACAGACATACAAAAATGTTAAAACGGGTTGTTTAGGACTTAGAATCGTGTAACTAACTATATGCACTTGAAAACACATACCTGGTAATTTTGAAATCACAGACAGACACTTCAATTTTATTTATACGTATAGATATAGATTATAATTATTACAATACTTATATCCGTGTGGTGATGGACTAAGAATACGGAATGTCACCAACCTATATCATCCCATAGGTATCGTAATAGCCGACAGAGGGAGCATATTATGCAGAGAACAGCACTGTAAGAGAAGGAAAACTTCATACAAACCTTATACCAACCCGTTTGGCCAGCGTGTTATAGTAGGCCAATTCCTCCTTTCAAAGGAGAGGCCTAGTTCAGCTGTGGACAGTTAAGGACTGATGACGTGACGACGATAATACTCAATGCTGTATTCGTCTGTAAATAATTAGTTCAGAAATTGGCAAGTGACTATATTATATAGTTATGTATTTTTATAACCGTGTCTGTTTTAATAACTTTTTATTAATCTAAATAAATGAACCCTTTTAACTGCATAACATCCTATACTCTCCCAAAAAACTCCCAAAATATTGCCGGCACCTTTAAGAATTCGTTTCTTCAACTTCATATCAATATCTCACACGTGTATCCAGCCTTTTTCTAAGGCTGGCACAAAATACTCCAAGAATTACTCAGCTTAGCCACTTCCGACGTAGTCTCTTCGCACTACGTGGCCGTATCACCTTAAACGAAAGTTTTCGACCGAGAATTCGACGTAGCGGGTATTAAGGATGTCTTGTAAGTAAAATATTGTGCCAACTAGATCGAAATAGGTTTTTATTTATAGGTTATATCTTAGATCGTATAGTTTTCAACTTCCTATTTGTGGAATGGACGGATGTGTACAAAGTGTACGTCAAGTATCTTGATTTATATTTAAAGCTCTTGATCTCTTAAGCGATTGTCATCATCGGTGCTGTATCTACTGTTCCACTGCTAGCCACTGGTCTTTTCTCACTATGAGAAGAGTAAGCTCTGCGTAGCTGTCTAGCGGCTTTTCCACTAGGCTATCGCTGCCTTATACGTGATTGTAGTAAATAAGTTAAACCAAATCTGGGTGCTATGAATTATAATGAATAAACTTCCATTTGATTTCTGGTCATTTTCCGACCCATACTGATTATTTTTTATTATCAGCCGTCAAGTTTTTCAACCTCAAAAACCAGTTTTTAAGGCTTTGTACGCTTAAGTGGGACTATAAGATAAATTCCTCTTAATTTTGAAGGAAGGTATATTAAATTGAGTGGCTTAAATATCAATCCATCAAATTTTAACCAGCTATCAAACCAATATTCAATCCGTAAATAACAGTATTTACATAAAAGAGTTACTCTGCCAGTGGCTATCTATATTTCACAAATATATTTGATCAACATTTTATTTTCGTACATAAAATCGAAAATGTTCTACCATAAATCGTATTGCTATTATAAATGCGAATATTTGTGAGGATTGACATTGGATACGTGTCGTGAACAGATTTAGATTTTTTTATGTAATACGTGTTGGCGGCAAACGACCAGACTGGTCCCCAGTCGATAAGCGATTACCGTCGCCCATGGACACCTCTAACACCAGTGGAGTCATTAATAAGCTGACGGCCTAGATGGGAAAATGAATAGGTGGAGAAGTAGAATGAGGGAGAAGAAAAAAGTACGGCACTCTTGCTCACCGAACGTAATTCAATTGTTACTTTACATTGATATTATGTGCGAGTGTAGTACTTCCCTGGTCGACCCGGCCCATACATGCCGATATCAGCAAGGCCCAGTAATATAGCTTAGGCAATAAAATAGCACACCTCACATCCTAGCAAACCGACTAGGCATTCCAAACCGCGGACGGAATGTAGTAAATAGTGAGACTCTTTATATTATAAAAAGGTGTGCACTGGTTATACCCTTCATGTAGGTCAGTTTCATAGTACATATAGTCAATGATACTTTAAAATGCTGTAAATAATATGTTGAAATAAATTTTAAAATACTTCGGCTATGTTAAGCAATTTAACAGTGGTATTCATATAGATGGGTGGCTCTTTGCAGCCTCGTAATGTTACCAATACATAAAAATTAAATAAAATGTCTTAATATAATACATTCAAAATATATTGAAAGAGCGCTAATTAAATGTGATTTTCCTTTACCTTTTAAAATCTTTCTTTTTAGGTAGCACAATACTGATTTCTTAATTAAATATACTCAATATAATTAGTTTCTAAAACAGGAAACCACACTTTTTCATTACGTAGACAATACAAGTCTTCAAAACACTTCATAGCTTTAAAAATAAAATTTGAAAATAATACCTACGACGATTATTACTTTAACATTAATTAATGATGAAAAAGAAAAAAGAAAAAGAAAAGAAAAACATTAATTAATGATGTTTTGACGTTGATGGTGATGTCACGTTAATTAAAGTTAATTGGCACTCTTTTGTTTTCGCCTTTATATTTTCTCTAGAGACTAAAATATAAATATACTATACCACTAAAAACATTCTGTAAATAATAGCCAAGTCTCGATGGAGCTGCTTGTTTCTCTAAAAAGTAATGACATTTGGACAAAGTTTAGCCAAGTTTAAGATTTTTTACTGCAATTCCTTTATTATTATATTTAATTTTATGTGACTTGGCCGTTGACCTGTACCCACTAAACATTTTCAACCGTTGATCGCATTTTTTCAATATGTAGAGCGTGAAAAAATGTTGAACCGTTTGAACATTCACAGATTCGTATATTTTGCCCGAAATATGATCTCGATAGACAGATAGTCAGTTAGATATATGGACAGATTTACAACAAAATTATCTTATAATCGAGGTACATTCTAACTTATATATATCAGCCTGGTATAATTATATACTGTCCCACTGCTGGGAGAAGGCCTCCTCTCACTATTAAAAGGCAAAAGCTGTAGTCCACCACGCTAGCAAGGTAAGCGTTGACGGACCTCACATATTTTTCGAGAACATTATGGAGAACTCTTAGACAGTGAGGTTTTCTCACGATGTTTTCCTTCACAGTTAAGCAAGCGGTTGTAAACAATTGAATTAGCACTTAACTTTGAGAAGTCATTGGTGCGCGCCGTGGATTTGCATTTAGTTATCTTAGGATTACCTGAGAAACCTTTAAGCACGATCGTTCGGCGCTTTAATTTAATATACGCCCATTAGCACGGATATTTTGTGGAATACCGTCCCATCAAAGAACGGTATTCCATAAAATCACTATTAGAACCTAACTAACCAAGTGTCTGAGGTTAAAAGGAATTGTCTGAGTACAATATCAAAGTCATCGCTTTCAAATGTCAGTTTCTTTGAATCGACTATTCCTCGTTACTAAGTAAAGCTTAATAAGCCGTTATAATTTCATTGAAAGTTCGTTATGTACATATGATGCTATGAAAAATAGTTTACATACACCCGAATATTACAGTTTAGAAGATAGAGTGCAGGTTTCAAAATTGAGGTTGAAAATTTTTTGAAAATTGTATAAAGAAAAGATTTTCCATGTCACCCACTATTTTTACTTTTATCATATTAGGTACATATATTATCAGTTTCAGTAGAAAGCGAACACGTTTCTAACTCCTATTTATGGATTCCACGCAGCACTTTCATATTTGTTTGTGTAATATACTACACGGATAGCTTTCGACAATTTTTGCCACATTTAAAAAGGAACTGTGTTATTTATTCGTGTCACAGCATTACTGGAATACTAATGTACGAAGAGAATGAAGCTATATGTAATAAGAGAATGTAGCTATATGTAGATATGTGAATTTAAGATTTGAAACAACCATTTATTTTTGTTTTGTGGATAGTTGTAATACAAAATGAATGTTTATTGGCATTGTGCGCATAAAGAAATCTTTACTAATATTATAAGTGGTTAAATATAATGACCACCATAATGCTTTGATACACTTAGTTCTTTAACCAAAAATATATACTTAACACCAGAAAAATAAAGTCTAAAATTACAATAGTACTAACTATTTTAGTCACGACTGCACTTCAAATTGTATTCGAACACCAAATGTAATGGTAGTAAATGATCACCCAATGAATAGGTTATGTTAGGTTCTCTTGTGACCCTTAATTTAAAAGTAGGAGCCCTGCGAAGCAGGGCTCCGTCAACTTAGTTTATTAAAGTAGGTGGTGTAACCAAATCCATTTTATGTGTCGGTATTTAATACAACTAACAAAAAAAGCTTTGGTTATAATTTTACATTAAAATGCTGGTTTAATTTTGGTGATCATTTACTACTTTTGGATTAACAATGATTTAATTGATGAGTAATTTTTTAAATGAGTAATTTTGCTTAAATAGGAAAGCGAAATGTTAAAACTTTGGTTACAATTTTACATTAAAATGCGGGTTTCATTTTGGTGATAATTTACTTACTATTTTTGTCTGTTATATGTTACTATCTGGTGGTAAGTTAAACATAAGCCATTATAAAGCTGAAGAGTTTATTTGTTTGGTTGAACGCACAAATTTTAGAAGCTATTGGTCCGATTTGAGTAATTATTTTGTTTTGGATCACCCATTTATCGAAAAAGGCTATATTATTATGCTATATATCATCACGCTATAAGCCACGGGTGCGGAGCAGTAGCCCTAAATAACGTGATTATAACCGCGGGCTCAGCTCGTATATTTATAGACATACAGATTTATTAGACGTCTTAAAAGTTATGTTGAACTTTTGATTACGCTTTCAAATTTACTAGACGTAGCTACGGGCTCATTATAGTTGAGAAAGTTATTTAAGTTGTTTTGCATGAATTTCAAAGTATAAAATATTGTTTTAGAATCTACAATCATCACCCATTGTGTTTGTGTTCACTACTGTTTGTATTCATCACAAATAGTGTTAGGCGGACTGTAGCCAGCTTGCGTAATTTACTATGTAATCATATTCTACCACACAATATCATCAAGTCCCAAACTAAGCTGAACTAGTATTATAGGTACGAGACCTTGGATACAACTTGAAATACCAATAATATTACAAAACAAACATTCATGTTCTCGCACACATCTTCGCCGGACTTAAGATGGAATCAAAACCGCGAACCTGGGCGAGGCAGTTGCTAATACTCCCACCACGCCACTGTGTTGTCAAACTAGCGGACATCTTTCTGCCTATAGTGCAAGTTAAGTTTGGTGACTTACTAACTGCCACCTACTAGTTGTATTTTTAAGCGTCACCTACCAAACCATCCAGGAACCCGTTGAAATGTACCTACACACAAGGTATTATTTTAGCCTATCAAAATGACTCCGTGTCGACCAAATTGGCATCCGAAACAGGCGAGCATGAATGAAAAGAGTAATGAAAGTAGAGAAAGCGCGTGAGGTTTGTAAGGAAGCAAGTGGCGCTTTGTTGTCTTCGCCTACCCCGACGAAAAGAAGACGTGAGTATGTATATATTATGTATTCGGGTTTTAGTAGCGAATTTGTTTGAAAAGGAAGGCTTTTATTTGCTGCCCTGTTGCTCTAGTCGTTGAGTACTGATGCTGATTGCTAATTGGGTAGATGGCAGGTTCGATTACTACGCTGGACCAAATTAAATGTATGAGTCATGTGCAGGATAATTTGTTTTCTGCTTGGGTGTACTAACTATCTATGTAAGGCTTTAAGAATATTTAAGTACGTAGGTATCTGTGTTTTTAATCATTGTTTGATTGATATAATACAAACTCTGTTTATTATCAGAATGCTTGTATCTGGATTACCCTCTCGATTAATCTCTTTATTTTTTTACTTGATAGTTAAATCATGCATATAATGTATTTACATAACGCATGTAAATTCATTATATCCGGTTTTATTACAAAAATATCTACAGAAACGTACTTTTAAATTCATAAACTTTTTTATTTTTGCGAGCAAATGTTTATTTCAAAAGTCTATTTCATTGCATTGAGATCTGTTTTCAAAGAAGTACAAAGGCTGAGAATTTTGATGAAATTTTCACATTTTGCTCCCAATGTATACAAAACTGAATGTTTGAAATCCGTATTACTTTACCAAAGTTTGTAAACCGGATTTATCAATACAATAAACAGTATTTAAGTATAATATTATCATTTTGGCAATAAGACAAAATATTCCATTACTTATTTATTTATCATTTTAGCTAGATAGTGTAAAATGAAACTAATAGCAATAATTCGAAAATCGTTAAACGAAAATTTCAATGACATGGGGTTCAGCTTAAAGTACCTACTATATAGGCAATTTTTGTAACGAATTGCCTGACTGACAGTCAATCGAAATAATGCAGTAAAAAAAGGCATTACACCTTTTTTCTCATAAACCACATTGAATCGTCACTCTGTATCGAGTGTCATCCGTCCCATCCCATATCAGTCGTTTTTCTCACTGTCCCTTGATTTATGAGACAACTTGAGATTGAGTACTTGTATTTGCACGCACACTTGTACATTATAATATTTTTTTAAGTTTCTACCTGTTTATTAAGATCGAGTAAAAAATTGCTTCAAAATTACGTTTGTTGTATGGCACCTCCCCTTAAATATTTATTTTATTTTTATTTAATTATTTATTTTGAAAGTTTACTACAACATATATTCTGTGAAAATTTTAAGCTACTACCTATTACCGTTAGTAATATTGAGCAAAAAATACGAAAAAAACCACGTTTATTGTATGGCCCTTAATATTTTATTTTATTTTTATTTTTAGTATTTGTTGTAATAGCGGCAACGGAAATACATAATTTGTGAAACTTTCAGCTTTCTAGCTATCACGGTTTATGAAATACAGCCTTGTGAAGGACAGACGGACAGACCGACAGCGGAAGCTTAGTAATAGGGTCCCGTTTTTGCCTTTAAGGTACGGAATCCTAAAAATATCGGTTTCTCGATACAAAGATGATACAAAGATACGTGGTATATATCCCGTAAAAAAATGTGAAAGTAATAAAAAATCGGTAAAATGACTAAAATATCCCTTGCTTTTCCTAGAAAATTTTCAGATACTTGCGTTGAAAACTTAGTTAGGTCACGTAGAATTATCGTGACACTGTGATAGGTTTTTGATTTCTGGTTCGATAACTTTGAATCTAATACGAATCTAGTAGTCTTCAAAAACAGATCTTATCGCTATTTCATAGTTATCTAGGAGAACAGGTTAGATTTATTTTTCCTCTAAAAGGCTGAATTCTTATCTTCTGTAATGCTTTACTACCTCAATGCATATAAAATTATATTCTATAGTAGTTCAAATTTCGGTGTTTCATTAATCGCAGAACCTGAAATCTTTCACAAGTAACGAAGTCGTTGGTAGACAGATACCGAATTGAAATTACTTGTTTGGGCAATGGATATTTCTACGATAATCTATTTGTCTAAAATCATCATCCTCCTAGCGTTATTCCAGTCTCAACCTGGGGTCCGCTTTCTAGTCTAACCGGATTTGGCGGAATATTAGCTTTTTCACGGAGCGACTGCCTGTCTGACCTCTGCAACCCGAAGGGATATTCCATGGAGAGAGCGATATTCCATGGTTTAGACTATTGTCAGTTTATTTTAGAGGTTCAGACACCCTATATCGACTGTCAAAGATCTTCATAACAACCGGGACCGACGGCTTAACTTGCTCTCTGAGGAACGAGACAAGTGATAATTAACAATTCAATACGCACATAACTCCAAAAAGTTAGTGGTGCGCACCGTGGATTCGAACTCGATGCCCTCTGCATGGCAGTCCGTTGGTATCTCCACTAGGCTATCGCTGCCTATGCCATTTTATAAGAATCATGTAGTTTAATAGAGATAACACATGAAACTGTACACGAAATACAAATATTGAGGACAATATTTGTACTATGTAAACAGTTTCAATGTCCAGTTATTTGTACGTACCTACTAATCGCTCGAATAGTCATCGTCAACTACATGAGCCATAATTGTTATCTTTTAGAATAATAGTTATCGCTCGAAGCGACAAACTGCTATTGTCCGGGCCTTTGCCGTTCAACAACATTAATATCTTAAACTCTTCATGTATGGCCACCCAAAGGGCGGTTTCAGATTAGCTTATATTTCTGCGTTTCAGCATACGCGCTTCCACCCACGCTACATTACGCCCTTCAAAGACCGGACTCGCGTAAACGGGCATATTTCGGCGTGTTCGATCGAAACGGTAATGTATCGAGTCAGTATAGCGCTTAAGTATACGAGCTTAGAAGCTCGTTAACGCTCGTACGAGTTGCGCGTGTGCCAAAAGGAGCGCCTAAACGCGCCTACATGCGCTTCCAAAATCGTGCTTATACGCGCGTATAAAACGCTAGTCTGAAACCGCTCTAACATTTAGGCTTTGACGATCTAACGCTATTCCAAATCTCTGTTATTGTTGGGTATCCATTCACAAACAAATTTAACTTGGCCAGTTGCAAAATAATAATAACATCTAAAATCCTTCCGGGATTTAGTTCGGTGGTTACTGTGTTCTAATGATCTTGGTTGCGGTACTTCTGTATCTATTATGGTTTTCTTGATTGCGAATTGTAAGAAAGGAATTATTTGAAGTATGGCTATTGAGTAAATAGTGAAGATGATTATGATTATATCCTCCTTTATTGAACAAGTCACACATAGTCATTTGGTTCCAAACTATGCAAAGCCAACCAGATACCTAACTGATAGACATGCTTACGTATATACATACATGTTGGAGATTAAAATCATCCTGACAAGAAATTATCATGCTCTTCACACAGAGGTCTGTCCTGGGTGCGACATATAATCATGGCCGTCAGTTTAATCAGTGCTATTAACCTTTACACCTACAGGCCAAACAGAACATAATAAGACAAATGTATTATATTATGTTGCAGACTTACTCTCATTTAATCGTGATAGAGTAGCGGTGATGCTTGATCCTAAATGTCCCTAGCTATGCTGTAACGAATCGAAAAATTCACTATGCTTTTATCCCGTCCGGATTCGAAAATGGCATCAAGAGATAAAACCTGCTACATACCAACGAGATTATCTAGTGGCAGATTAAAGGTCGTCGGTGGCCTAGGCTAAATTCATTCAGTCCCAAGTTTGAAGGTAAATTTTTTTCGCGACCCCGTTGCGCCCCCTTGTAAAGCCCCTACGCTCGTGGCTAGTTTGCCTTAAGGTTAATCTGCCACTGAACCTATCCATGATCCTTTGGAAGAAACGTCAAATTTAAGCCCGCTGATAACTCATAAAAATTGCTTTTAAATATTAACAATAGCCTGTTGGAAATACTGACAGACTGCATGCAGAGGGTATCGGGATCAAATCCACGGCGCGCACCATTGACTTTTCGGAGTTATATGCGTATAAAATTATTATGGAATATAGCTAGCCATTTGAGTTGCGGCAGTCAGACGGGCAGTCTCTCTGTGAAAACGCTAGAGCAAATCTGGTTAGACTAGTCAGCGGATTCCGGGTTGGAACTGCGATAATGCTAGGAGGATGATCAGATTCAAGCCCGCCTAACGAACGCCTAGGGAACTGATAACGTGATAGAAGGCTTTTAAATTGTATTCCCATTATAAATGTAATTCTCCTTGAGTGCTCCGAATTTGCGCCAAAACGAAATTGTCAGTACATACGGGCCGTTATCTTTATGTATATTGCCATGCATTGAATACAATAAAATTTCAGAAGCGATCCGAATCGAAAAAAAACAATTACATTTTACTCATTCCCTATTCCCATGTGCAAGGTCGAGTGTTGTGAGGAGTCTTGTCTCCTTAGAGAGTATTTGCAAAGAGTACAATATTTGAAATAAGTTATCAAAGGTTTTTAGATTGTCTTCGAAAACTGATACCTACTGTATATATTGGTTGAGATGATTTCAAGGAATATTGAGTAAGTTTGTTGTACTTAATGCTTTTCGGAGTATCAAGTGTTAATTTTTAGGCTATTGAGTGTAGATGGTGTTATATTCGTTGTTTGGATAGCACCTTTCTTTTATGTATTTGTATTTCCAGTTATGACACTATACAAGACAAATTGACAATAATTCTGCTGAGTAATTGCGTTGCTTGCTTGTTTCTATTGTTCCGTTCTTTATGTTCTTCAACGCTACAATTTCTGATCGGCAGTTGTTTTTATAAATAAATATTTCTAACAGACAAAACACCGTAGTTGACAATATAAGTTCAGTATCACTGTCTAGAAGTAAAGCAAAATTTTATACTTCTTAAACTTATAAGTCACCTTCTACGTAATGCTGGTACCGGTTATACATGGTGCTTAAAAGATTTATTTTCTTTTTTTCACTGCAACTTTAATGTTAATTTGTAAAATATGATAGAACGTAGCAAGATATAATATTGCTTAATTATAATTATTATACTCCATGCTGAATTCGTATGTAAATAATTAGTTCAGAAATTGGCTATACTTATACATAAGTAAGTAACTTATACATTCAAGAAAAAGACAAATATCACCTCAGTCTGCCGTGAACATGAATTCTGTAAAGAATTCGAAAAGTCGGCTAGTATTAAATTAAAAAAAAAATATATAGTTTCTAGATCTTTAGTTTCAAATGTAATAACTTAGTGAAACCAATACAACGCGATAAAATCCGTAAACTGTAGTTTAATTTCAATAAATCATAGTACCCAGTTTTGGCAGAATAAAGTTGACTTCCCTGGGAGGCTTAAACACACAGCATTCAGCCGAGAACTATTCGATCCCAGCTGTGTAGTCTCATGCCATCTGGTAAAGAAGTACATACTGTGGTCGATATCTACCAAGAGTGGGCATTGACATAAACATCGCTTGACTTTGCGGTTCTAGTTACTAAAGGAAAACAACGCAATGCTGTTAAGCTGTATTAGCCGGTTTTGATACGAACACGATATCAATAATGATATTCAAGACGGCAATTTCGCTGAGTTTGAGTTTAAGCGTTTTTCAGTAGACTGGATAAACATTTGATTTCTGGTCGTTTTTTGACCTTTTTGAATATTAATAGGTATACTTTTTTATTGTTAGCTCTAAAGCTCGTCCAACCTCAAAAACCAGTTTTTAAGGCTTGACTTTGTACCCTTGACTGGGTCTAGAAGAGAAATCCCATTTAATATTGAAGGAAGGCATTTTAACTGGAGTGTCCTAAATATCAATCCATCAAATTTTAACCAGCTATCGAACCAATATTCAATCTGTACATAATAGTATTGACATAAAAGAGTTACTCTGCCAGTGGCTTCCAATATTTCACAAATATATTTGAACAACATTTTATTTTCGTACATCAAATCAAAAATGTTCTACCTCAAGTCGTATTGCTATTATAAATGCGAATATTTGTGAGGATTGATATTGGGTACGTGTCGTGAACAGATTTTGATTTTTTTTACGTAATAGGCTGCAAGCGACCAGACGGGTCGCCAGTCAGTAAGCGATTACCGCCGCCCATGGACAGCTGTAACACCAGTGGAGTCACAAATGAGCTGACAGCCTGGATGGGAAAGGGAATAGGAGGTGGAAGTGGAATGAGGGAGAAGAAAAAAGCACGGCACTTTTGCTCGCCGAACGAAATTCAATTGTTACTTTACATCGATATTATGTGAGAGTGTAGTACTTCCCTGGTCGACCCGGCCCATTCATGCCGGTATCAGCAAGGCCCAGTAATATTTCTTAGGCAATAAAATAGCACACCTCACATCCTAGCAAACCGACCAGGCATTCCAAACCGCGGACGGAATGTAGTGTGTAAAAAGTGGAAAAAAAATAGTGAGACTCTTTATATTCCAAAGAGATGTGCACTGGTTATACCCTTCATGTAGGTCAGTTTCATAGTACATATAGTCAATGATTTTGGCAATTATCGATACTGTAAAATGCTGTAAATAATAGGTTGAAATAAATATTAAAATACTTCGGCTATGTTAAGCAATTTTACTTCATATAGATGGGTGGCTCTTTGCAGCCTCGTAATGCTACCAATACATAAAAATAAAATAAAATGTCTTAATATAATACATTCAAATACATTGACAGAGCGCTAATTATATGTGATTTTCCTTTACCTTTTAAAATATTTCTTTTTAGGTAGCACAATACTGATTTCTTAATTAAACATACTCAATATAATTAGTTTCTAAAGCAGGAAATCACACTTTTTCATTACGTAGACAATACAAGTCTTCAAACAACTTCATAGCTTTAAAAATAAAATTTGAAAATTATATCAACGACAATTATTAATTTAACATTAATTAATGTTTTGACGTTCATGGTGATGTGACGTTAATTAAAAGTAATTGGCACTCTTTTGTTTTCGCGTGTATATTTGCTCTGGAGACTAAAATATAAATACACTATACCACCAAAAACATTCTGTAAAAAATTGCCAAGTCTCGATGGAGCTGCTTGTTTCTCTAAAAAGTAATGACTAAATGAGTAATAATTAAGACAAAATTGAGCCAAGTTTAAGGTTCTTTACTGCAATTCTTTTATTATTATATTTAATTTGATGTGACTTGAAAATGTTCAACCGTTGATCGCATTTTTTCAATATCTAGAGCGTGAAAAAATGTTAAACCGTTTGCACATTCACAGATTCGTCTATTTTGCCCGAAATATGTCGGTTAGATAGGTATATGGACAGATTTACAACAAAATTATCTTATAATCAAGGTACGTTCTAACTTATTTGGTATTATATATCAGCCTGGTATAATTATATACTGCCTCACTGCTGGGAAAAGGCCTCCTCTCACTAGCCAAGTACGCGTTGACGGACCTCACATGTCTTTCCAGAACATTATGGAGAACTCTAAGACGTTACATCGTGAGGTTTCCTCACGATGTTTTCGTTCACAGCTAAACAAGCGGTTGTAAACAAGCTAATTAGTACTTTGAGAAGTCATTGGTGCGCGCCGTGGATTTGAATTTAGGTATCTTAGGATTACCTGAGAAACCTTTAAGCACGATCGTTCGGCGCTTTAATTTAATATACGTCCATTAGCACCGACATTTTGTGGAATACCGTCCCATCAAAGAACGCATTATTCCACAAAATCACTCTTAGAACCTAACTGTAACGGATGCCAGGAATCGAACCTTTGCTAGTCCGCTACAGTGCGCTGGTAGTGTGCTGCTGACGTGTGCCTACGACGATGCGTGTTCTTCTATGTGTGTGGACTGTATGGCTTCGATGTGTAAGGGCTTCAGAAATGAAACATCTTCATACGTTGAGAGCGATGCTGTTCAGGTGTGCGGTGCTTGATGGTTACAAGATGGTGGTTGAGACGGCAACAACTGCCCGAATTGGTGGTCGCTTAAGTACCTCGAAACTTTACCTTATCGACGACCATCGCACCGAACACGTGCACAGGGAATCTTTCCTTTATTTTTATTTACAAAACAGTACAAATGTTACGTATGTTTAGATCCTATTATGCATACATACATGTTCTATACATCGTTAGATAGGTCTCATTAAGTTCTATCTATTGGTATACAATACCTAAACCTAACTATTAGCGTCACTAAGTTATTCCATAAAAACTCCCAAAAAATGCTGCCACACAAGGGCCCGCCCACTATATTTTCTATTGAAAAACTATCGTATACTAAATTTATATATATAATTTAGGTAGGCCGTTGTGTGCAACTATATGGGGCATCTATTAAAACAAACACCATGAAAATATCTTTATTCAATTCGAGCATATGACATGATAACTTTGAAGCATAAAAATTTTACAGAATTTCTTAAGTAAATACTATCGTAAGTAAACAAATTTTATAATAAACATACGAATGTTTGTTATTATGCTTATTTTAACTATATAAGGTAATAACTAGCAATAAAAAGGTATCTAGACATGATTTCAAGTCTATATGAAGCTAAAAAACACTTATAAAACTATAATACGAATATGTAAACAAACAGCTGTTTTATGAAGCATTAACTCTTATCTGTCACTACTGATAAGGCTATTTATGATTCGATATCTAAGGTCCCTACGGTTAGCACAAGTTTAAGACTAATGTTCATGTATTACATAGTTGTTATATATTAGCAATCTAACCATTTACACTATTTTAGCTATTTTATAACGTTTTGACACGTCCGGGAACCGAACCCGGTGTACCGCACGATTAGATAACACTGATTTTAACGATTTTCACTCGCGGTTTCGAATACACTATTCACTGTCATAGTTTTAATGTCTGTCGCGAACATCTCTCCCGCCGTGCAGCAACGCGCGTGACCCGTCGTGTGGCGGTGCTGCAGAGCACCCGGTGAGCGACACCTCGTCACTTGGGCAGGGGGACCAGCTTCTTAGCCGGCCGTTTGAGGACGCCTGCTGCTGTGCGCACCTCGACAGTGCGTATGGCGCCGTCGGCGCCCGGGTAGACAGCCACAACTCGACCGCGCGGCCAGGTATTGCGCGGGAGTTGGCCGTCGGCGATCAGGACGGGGTCGCCGACCTCGAGGTTGAGCCCAGACCCATGGGGCTCCCGCCGGTGTTGCAGCTCGGGTAGGTACTCGCGCACCCAACGGCGCCAGAACATGTCGGCGAGGATTTGGGCGCGCCGCCAGTGCTTGCTGCTGTTGAGGTCAGCCTCGCTGAACTCGCCCAGCGGAGGGAGGCGAGCAGAACCACCGAACAGGATGTGGTTCGGGGTGATGGCCTCGCTGTCTGCTGCGTTGACGGAGACGTGTGTGAGGGGTCGACTGTTTACTGTGTACTCGACCTCACACAGTAGTGTAGCTAGGACTTCTTCGTGCGGATGGCGCTCATGAAGGACCGTATAGAGGGCGGTCTTCACGCACCTGACGAGGCGCTCCCATGCGCCCCCCATGAATGGCGCTGAGGGGGTGATGAAGCGCCATATGATGCCACGGCGACTCGCTTCCTCGGCGACGGCGTCTCTCATCTCTCGGTCGGCACCGTGCATGTTGGTGCCGTTGTCCGAGTAGATCTCTGCGGGGCAACCTCGGCGCGCTGCGAACCTGCGCAGCGCCAAGATTGCGGAGTTGGCGCTCAGGCTGGCGGCGACCTCCAGATGTACTGCCCTGGAAGTGAGACATGTAAACAGTGCCACATAACGTTTGTGACGCTGTCTACCGACGGTTACGGAGAGCGGCCCGAAATAATCGAGACCCGTGTAGGTGAAGGGCCTCTGGTGGTGAGCAAGGCGCGTCTTTGGATGGTCCCCTGTGGCTGGCTCAGGCGGCTGCGTTTTTCTAATGCGGCATGGTAGACATCTATGTACTATTTTCTTTGTAGTCGGCCGCAGACGAAGAATCCAATAGTGTTGGCGTATTTCATTGATTACCAACTCTGTACCGCTGTGATGTAATTTTCTATGCGTCCAATCTATGTATAGCTGTGTAATACGATGATCGCCGTCTAAGATCGGCGGTCTCTTTGTTTGTTCGGAGATTTCTTCTGTAGCTATTATACGACTGCGTAGAGTGATAATTCCGTTGTTCATCTCCACGGGTAACGAATACAGGCGGCTGTCTCTGGCGACACCTCCTCCGCGCCGCAGCTCCCGAAGGTCGGCGCCGAAGGAGTCCTCTTGTACCGCCTTCACAAGAAGGTCCTCGGCGCCGCGGGCGTGTTCTGCGGAGAGAAGCACGAAGTTTCGGGAGTCGGCGGCTGGACGAGGTGCCGCTCTGCCCGACTTGATGTTGTGCTTCGTCTTCGTCACGTGACGCCAATCTGGATCCTTCTGTCTATTTTTCTGCGTTCTTTTATAGAGAACCTTCTCTGCGGTTTTCTTACATAATGCTATAAATTGTAGAACTCTTGCTGTCGCTCGTAAGAGCCTCTCCCATTTGGAAAATCTATACGGGTCCGGTACGGCTTCTATAATTCTATGTGTTTGACGTTTCTCTACAGCTGTCAGTGTGCGCTCTTCGCCTGTCGCGTCAGGGGCGATGTGCTTCTCTACGGGCCATAGTGACGGGTCTTCGTACAGGAACGACGGTCCGGTGTACCACTCGTGTTCGGAGTTAAAGCTGTTTGGCACGTCGCGTGTAGCCGCATCCGCCGCGTTCAACTTCGTAGGTACCCAGCGCCAATCTTCAACTTTACTATGCTCTTCTATGGCGGCTAGGCGGTGCGCGACGAATGGTTTGTACGCCCGTGCTCCTTTTCTTATCCACGTTAGTACGGTCTTGCTGTCCGTCCAGTACACGACGGCCTCGGGTTTGACGTGATGTTCTTCTATTACCGCTTGAGCGACTCGCGTACCCATGACGGCGGCTTGCAGTTCGAGTCTCGGGATTGACACCACCTTAAGCGGTGCCACTCTCGCCTTCGCCATAACGAGCGTCACGTGCACACGCCCATCTGGTGTAGTCGCTCGCCAGTACACCGCTGTTGCGTAGGCCACTTCACTGGCGTCCGTAAAGACATGTACTTGGAGTGTACAGGCGTCACTGTACCCGGGATAACACCGCGGGATGCGTATCGACTTCAACTGTTCTAAATGCTGTATCCACGATGCCCATTGCTCTCTGAGGCTTTCGTCAAACTTCTCGTCCCAATTTGTACCGAGTCGCCAGGCTTCCTGTAGTATCTGTTTGGCTCGAACAGTCACGGGCGATGCGAGGCCGAGTGGGTCGTATAGCGACATAACTATTTTCAACGCTTCCCGTTTCGTAGGCGCTTCGGTGCCGATGAGTCCGTCTGGAAGCCGTGCGAGTGTAAGGTTGAAGCTCAGCTCGTCCGCGCTCGTTTTCCACATCAAGCCGAGAATTTTCTCTTCTTGCCCCTTGCTGGCGAGGCCGACTGTCTCCTGGCGATGTTGACTTGGTTCTATTGCTTCGATGACGTTTCTAGAGTTCGACACCCATTTCGTGAGGTGAAAGTGCGCTTGTCTGTGTATGTCTCGCACCCGTGACGCTATACTCGTCGCTTCCTGTTCGTTCCTGAAGCTGTCCAGATAGTCATCCATGTAATGATTATCTATGATGGCTTCTGCTGCTTCCGGGTACTCTTCTGCGTGCTTGCGAGCGTTCCAATTCTTCGCGAATATAGCTGTACACGGTGAGCTTGCCGCGCCGAAGATAATGGACTTCATACGGTATTCCTGGGGCGGTCCCTCCCGCCGGTCACCTCTCCACAGGTAGCGCAGCGCGTCTCGGTCTTCTGGGCGTACTCTCACCTGCATAAACATCTCTGTTATATCAGCTGAGACGGCGACGCGGTGTCGACGGAACCTCATCAACACCCCCGGCAACGATTGTAGCAAGTCCGGTCCCGTGAGTAGGTAATCGTTGAGTGACATACCTCTGGTCTTCGCGGCGGCGTCGTGAACTATACGAATCTTCTCAGGCTTCATGGGGTTGTGTACATCGAAGTGAGGCAAGTACCAAGTCTTCCCTGGCGTACTATTCATGGGAGCTTCTTCTGCGTATCCCTTTTCTATCAGCGAGTTCATCTGTTCTGTATATCTTGTTTTCAACTCTATGTTTCTATCTAATTTTTTCTCTATGTGTGCGAGCCTCCTTGCCGCGTTCTCGTAAGTATCTGGCATGACGATGTCTTCTTGTTTCCACAGAAGAGCCGTCTCTATATGTCTATCTTCTAATTGTTTCGTATGTTTTTCTAACATATCTGTAGCCCGCTTCTCGGGGTCCGAGTTCGGTCGACGTGGGTTCACTATGAGCGATTCCAGTGCGAAATATTCTTTCAGTTGCGCTTCTATGTTTTCATCTATAGCGGAGAGACCGTTGACGAAGTGTACGGTGTTTCCCAAGGTGCGTGAGCGCGCGCCGTGCAGCACCCATCCCAGCGATGTAAGCGATGCCACCGGTTGATCGTTGGGTCCTCTTCGTACTGCGTTCGCTATGAGCAGGTGCCAGTTGTCTTGACCTATTAGCACCTTTGGCACGCCTATGTCATACACCAGCTTCTTCTTGATGCCTTCGAGGTGTTTGCAGTCTATCAGGTCCTCTTCGGCGATCTTCTGCGGCGACAGGTGTAGGCTGGCTACGGTGCGCGCACACAAAGGCACTTGTTTGCTGTCGGCGCCGGCTCCTCGTATTTGTATGTCTACGCGTCGCGACGTTGGCATGTCGATCGACGTATCGCCTATGGCACGGATCGTAAACGGGTCCAGGCTCCCTTCCGCGCCGACTTCCTTGGCTATGTCTTCGTCTATGAGCGATACGGTGCTTCCGTCGTCGAGTAGGGCGAACGTAGACGCCTCTCCCGCCGGTCCGACTATCTGCACGGGCACTATCTTTAAGTATGCTTGAGCCTTTGCACGTATGCACGAACTGGCGACCGTTTCTTGCTTTTCTATGTTCACGTCTTCGGTCCTATGGGCTCCTCTATCGTAGTGAAGCAACTGGTTGTGTGTAGCGCGACATCCCTCTACACCGCACTTCTTGGGCTTGCACGAGTGTTCTATTCGGCGTATGCGTAAGCAGCGAAAACACAATCCATGCTGCTTAGCTAGCTGCCATCTCTTCTCTGCGTTGGCGTTACGAAACGTGCTGCAGGCCGACGAGTAGTGTCCTTCGCGTTCACATATCCTGCACTTCGCGTTAGACGTGTCCGTATGCGTTCGCTTCTCCGTCGCCGTCGCCGTGTACGTCCTCTGCACGGTGCGTCTGCTTGGCGGCCCATCGGTGATGTTCTCAGCCGGCGCGAACGCGCTACAGTAACGCGCGTACTCTGTCACGAAGTCACTGAATCGGCTGAGGTCCGGCTTCGACTGGCACTTCTCGGTATACGTCTTGTACCACTGCACACGTAGCGAGTTCGGTAGCTTCTCGGTCAACACGCGCACTAGCTCCGCATTGATGAGGTAGTGTTCCTTTTTCAACGCACGAAGTGTGACGACGCCGCTTCTAATCTTGCTCGCGAACGCGCATATGTCCTTAGGTGCTTCGCTACAGCGTGGCAGGGTCCTCAGCTTGTCCGTCTCTGCCTGTGCGATCGAGTCTGGTCGTCCGAACTGCAGCTCCAACTCCTTCATGATCTCATCTGGTCGCGCATGCCCAATCAGTTCAGAGCTAACTGTTTCTAACGCTCTTCCCTTGAGACTTCTTCTCAGTCTCGCTGTATTCTCCACGTCGTTGAAGAAATTCTTGGTGGTGTCGTATATCGCCTTGAACGACAGCCACTCGGTGTGCGCGCCGCCGAACGTCGGTAGCGTCATGATGACTTTCGAAACCGCCGGGTGTGGTGCAACTATCGATGTGTCCGGTGGCTTCCTGTCGGCGAGCGCGGCGATCGCGGAGGTGAGATCCGTGATGAACGGCTTCAGCGAATCACCTCCCTGTTGATGAACGTCCATCTTCTGTGAGGGCGGTCCATCTTCTATATCTATCTTCTGTGCCCCGTCGACGTCCCTCTTCTTAGTGGGCGCCGATACCACTATATCTATATCTTCAGGGCCGGGCTGGGGTTCCGGAGCCTCTTCCAACCACGAACGTATGTAATCTTGCTTTGACTGTCCATCCTCGTCGTAGTCATCGGAGTCCGCCTCCTCTTCAGCCTTCTGTAGTGCTAACTGTGCTAACTGTAGTTTTATCTTCAAAACTTCTTCTCGAGCCAACATCACATTTCTATTGGAGCGTCCCGTAGCTGCTGAGCGTTGGTCGCGTTCCCTCGTTGGCTTCTTTCTATCTCTATTTTCTATTATACTATGTTGCGCTGTACAAACGCTCGATCTATCGGATGGTTGCAACGTCCTTTCCTTGCCATCTTCATTTTTCGACTGCACCTCTGCTCGCTCCCTTGCATCTTGAGTGATGTTTCGTTCGTCCCTCCCCGCGGGGCCGGGGGGGGCCGGCGGCGGCGCGTCGCTCCCGACTGTTGTCGACGGCGATCGCGGTGGCCCGTCGTGACGGACGACCGCGGCGGCTGGGTTGCGGGCAGCGGCGGCGCGGGCAGGGGTACTGGAACTAGGCCCGGCGCCGGCCGCTCCCCCGGCGACCTCGGGAGCACGACCTCTTGAACGCGTCGTAGGCATTCTTCAATCCGGCTCGAAGCGACCAACAAATGGTCGCTGCAGCAACAGGTGATCCGGCTTCGATAGGACCAACAAATGTAACGGATGCCAGGAATCGAACCTTTGCTAGTCCGCTACAGTGCGCTGGTAGTGTGCTGCTGACGTGTGCCTACGACGATGCGTGTTCTTCTATGTGTGTGGACTGTATGGCTTCGATGTGTAAGGGCTTCAGAAATGAAACATCTTCATACGTTGAGAGCGATGCTGTTCAGGTGTGCGGTGCTTGATGGTTACAAGATGGTGGTTGAGACGGCAACAACTGCCCGAATTGGTGGTCGCTTAAGTACCTCGAAACTTTACCTTATCGACGACCATCGCACCGAACACGTGCACAGGGAATCTTTCCTTTATTTTTATTTACAAAACAGTACAAATGTTACGTATGTTTAGATCCTATTATGCATACATACATGTTCTATACATCGTTAGATAGGTCTCATTAAGTTCTATCTATTGGTATACAATACCTAAACCTAACTATTAGCGTCACTAAGTTATTCCATAAAAACTCCCAAAAAATGCTGCCACACAAGGGCCCGCCCACTATATTTTCTATTGAAAAACTATCGTATACTAAATTTATATATATAATTTAGGTAGGCCGTTGTGTGCAACTATATGGGGCATCTATTAAAACAAACACCATGAAAATATCTTTATTCAATTCGAGCATATGACATGATAACTTTGAAGCATAAAAATTTTACAGAATTTCTTAAGTAAATACTATCGTAAGTAAACAAATTTTATAATAAACATACGAATGTTTGTTATTATGCTTATTTTAACTATATAAGGTAATAACTAGCAATAAAAAGGTATCTAGACATGATTTCAAGTCTATATGAAGCTAAAAAACACTTATAAAACTATAATACGAATATGTAAACAAACAGCTGTTTTATGAAGCATTAACTCTTATCTGTCACTACTGATAAGGCTATTTATGATTCGATATCTAAGGTCCCTACGGTTAGCACAAGTTTAAGACTAATGTTCATGTATTACATAGTTGTTATATATTAGCAATCTAACCATTTACACTATTTTAGCTATTTTATAACGTTTTGACACGTCCGGGAACCGAACCCGGTGTACCGCACGATTAGATAACACTGATTTTAACGATTTTCACTCGCGGTTTCGAATACACTATTCACTGTCATAGTTTTAATGTCTGTCGCGAACACTAACTAACCAAGTGTCAAAGGTTAAAAGGACTTGCCTGAGTACATATCAAAGTTATCGCTTTCAAATGTCAGTTTCTTTAAATCGACTAGTCATCGTTAATAAGTAAATCTTAATAAGCCGTTATAATTTCATTGAAAATTCGTTATGTATGATGCTATGTCTATGAAACATAGTTTACATACACCCAAATATTACAGTTTAGAAGATAGAGTTTGGGTTTCAAAATTGAGGTTGAAAATTGTATAAAGAAAAGATTTTCCAAGTCACCCACTATTTTTACTTTTATTATATTAGGTATATTATCAGTTTCAGTACAAAGATACTAAATAGCAAACACGTTCCTATCTCCTATTTATGGATTCCACGCAGCACTTTCATATTTGTTTGTATAATATACTACACGGATAGCTTTCGACAATTTTTGCCACATTTAAAAAGGAACTGTGTTATTTATTAGTGTCACAGCATTACTGGAATGCTAATATACGAAGAGAATGAAGCTAAGTATATATAATAAGAGAATGTAGCTAAATGTATGTATGTGAATATAAGATTTGAAACAACCATTTATTTTTGTTTAGTGGATAGTTGTAATACAAATTGAATGTTTATTGGCATTGTGCGCATAAAGAAATCTTTACTAATATAATAAGTGGTTAAATATAATGACCACCATAAAATGCTTTGATACCTTTAGATCTTTAACCAAAAATTTATACTTAACACTAGAAAAATAAAGTCTAAAATTACAATAGTACTATTTTAGTCACGACTGCACTTCAAATTGTATTCGGACACCAAATGTAGTAAATGGTCACCCAATAAATAGGTTATGTTAGGTTCTCTTGTGACCCTGAAGTTACAAAAAGGAGCCCTGCGAAGCAGGGCTCCGTCAACTTAGTTTATTAAAATAGGTGGAGTAACCAAATCCAATTTATGTGTTGGTATTTCATACAACTAACAAAAAAACTTTGGTTGTAATTTTACATTAAAATGCGGGTTTAATTTTGGTGATCATTTACTTACTATTTTTGTCTGTTATATGTTAATATATCTGGTGGTAAGTTAAACAAAAGCCATACTTTAAAGCTGAAGAGTTTATTTGTTTGGTTGAACGCACTGTTTTAGAAACTATTGGTCCGATTTGAGTAATTATTTTGGTTTTTTATTTCTTTTACCCATTTATCAAAAAAGGCTATATGCTATATAACATCACGCTATAAGCTACAGGTGCGGAGCAGTGGCCCTAAATAACGTGATTATAACCGCGGGCTCAGCTCGTATATTTATAGATATAAATTGACTTTATTAGACGTCTTAAAAGTTGTGTTGAACTTTTGATTACGATTTCAAATTTACTAGACGTAGCTAGGGGCTCATTATAGTTGAGAAAGTTATTTTAGATATTTTGCATGAATTTCAAAGTATAAAGTATTGTTGTAGAATCTACAATCATCACCCATTGTGTTTGTGTTCACTTCTGTTTGTTTTCATCACAAATATTGTCAGGCGGACCGTAGCTAGCTTGCGTAATTTATATGTAAGCTGAACTGGTATTATGGGTACAAGACCTTGGATACAATTAGAAATACCCAGAACAAAACAAACATTCATGTTATCTCACATAATCTTCGCCGGACTTAAGCTGGAATCGAACCCGCGAATCTGGGCGAGGCAGTTGCTAATATTCCCCCCACGCCACTGGATTGTCAAACTAGCGGAAATCTTTCTGCCTATACTGCAAGTAAAGTTTGGTGACTCACTAACTGCCACCTACTAGTTGTACCTATTTTCAATCGTCGCCTACCAAATCATCCAGGAACCCGCTGAAATGTACATACAAGATTACATCTAAATTGGTTCAGCCTTTTAGCAGGCGTAGGTTACAAATTTAATATTTTACCCCACAACGTAAGTACATATTTTCCCTTATTCAAAGGGAGAAATACTTAAACCTAACATTTTTTAATATTTCCCCCAAGAATTATTTCATTATATCTTCTTGAGTTATTGCTAACTTATTATTGTTGGTACAAAGTTCTAGAATGTTCGAAGCATCCAATCAATCAAACCGCCGATATAATAGTTCGCTTCACGTTATATCAGGTGATCTTGCTAGGGCTTTGTGTGCCCGCATAGTTAGTGATAATTTTCAACGGTATTTAGGTGCTCTGAAATAAGGTGAGATTGTGTGATACATTTATTGTAGTTTCTTATGTATAGTAAGAGCATCATTATGTTATTATGCTTTTGCCCGCGGCTTCGCGCGCGTTCGAGACATTTCCAGGACAAATTATAATTATTTATATATGTGTATTTGGGGCGAACTGTTTGAAAGAACTCCGAATGCAGAAATACATGGAGCTATTAGTAATATAAGAGCGCTGTAGTCTGAAAGAAGATGTCATGACAAGAATTGAAGAAGGAATGCTGAAATGTATTGGACACGTGAAACGATGAATAAAGAAGAGTAAATCAAGAAGAGTGAAGAAGAAGAATAAATAAAATGTAAAACAAAATTAAATATGGGCAATTTGCTCACGACAAACCTCGTAGAACATTTCTTATTAGTTTAGCTTATCAAAATGATACCGTGTCGACCAAATTGGCATCCGAAACAGGCGAGCATGAATGAAAAGAGTAAAGAAAGTAGAGGAAGCGCGTGAGGTTTGTAAGGAAGCAAGTGGCGTTTTGTTGTCTTCACCTACCCCGACGAAAAGAAGACGTGAGTATGAATGTATGTATCCGGGTCTAAGTAGCGAATGTGTTTGAAAAGGAAGGCTTTTATTTGCTGCCCTGTTGGTCTAGTCGTTGAGTAGTGATGCTGATTGCTAATTGGGTAGATGGCAGGTTCGATCACTATGCTGGACAAAATTAAATGTACGTGTAATGCGCAGGGTAATTTGTTTTCTGCTTGGGTGTACTAACTACTAACTATCTATGTAAGGGTTTATGAATATTTTAGTACATATAAGTGTTTTAATCATTGTCTGATTGACATAGTACAAACTCTGTTTATTATCAGAATGCTTGTATCTGGTTTAACCTCTCGATTAATCTCTTTATTTTATTTATTTGATAGTTAAATCATGCATATTATAATGTATTTACATAACACATGTAAATACATTATATCCGGTTTTATTACAAAAATATCTACAGAAACATACTTTTTAATTCATGAACTTTTTTATTTTTGCGAGTCAAAGGTTTATTTCAAAAGTCTATTTCATTGCATTGCGATTTGTTTTCAAAGAAGTACAAAGGCTGAGAATTTTGATGAAATTTTCTCATCTTGCTCCCAATGTATACAAAACTGAATGTTCGAAACCCGTATTACTTTACTAGTTTGTAAACCGGATTTATCAATACGATAAAAAGTATATAAGTATAATATTATTATTTTGGAAATAAGACAAAATATTTCATTACTTATTTATTTATAACTAGAGGACGCCAGCAGCTACTCCTGCATTCTTTTTTCAATTTACCCGTTTTGGCCGATCCCGTGGGAATTTCGGGAAATCCCTTCTTAGTGCACCCCTACGGTCTCCAAGGAACATACTTGCCAAATTGCAGCTTCCTGCGCCCAATAGTTTCGGCTGTAGCGTGTCTGTCAGTCAGTCAGTAACGCAAGGATTTTATATATTAAGATTTTAGCTAGATACTGTAAAATGAAACTGATACCTAGCAATAATCCTAAAATCGTTAAATTCTAAGAAATCATATGAATCTATTCGAGAGCTGCAATAACGCGCGTAATCCCCAAAAATTGCGTATACCAGTATCACGAACGGTTTTATATAGTAGAAGTATATTTACAATGGCTCCAAAGGTGTATAATAAGTTGCCCAAATATATACAGCAAATTGCATTGCTAGGACAGTTTAAAATTGCCCTTAAACAGTACTTAATTCAAAAGGCGTACTATTCTGGTACTGAGTACCTTAATGAGAAAAAAATTTAAGTCCGATTTGTTTATGCCTCCATTGGTTATATTATATTTTATTTTATTTGAATGAATATAATGTGATAAATAAATAAAAACATACATAAAACTATGATGACATTTTATAATTTGACATTGTGTACTTTGACATTATGTACTTAATTCGATTTTTTTAAATTAGTATCCTGTTTAAAATTCATAATTTTATATTACGTGTTATTTTCCCTTTTTGCATGCTGCCTCACCAGCAAAACATGTGATTCTAATTATAAACTATTGTAAAAACTCACTACCATGTTTTGGCAAAATAAATGAATTTGAAATACAAAATTTAAATGACACGCGGTGCAGCTTAAAGTACCTACTACATAGGCAGTTTTTGTAACGAATTGTCTGATAGTCAATCGAAATAATGCAGTAAAAAAGGCACTACACCTTTTTTCAAATACACCACATTGAATCGTCACACTGGACCGAGTGTCATCCATCCCATCCCATATGAGTCGTGTTTCTCACTGTCCCTTGATTTATGAGACAACTTTGAGATGGAGTTCTTGTCTTTGAACGCACACTTGTACATTATAATAATTAAATTCCACGAAGTCAGCTTTTTGTGTGTTTAGTACTAGTATGATATCTTTGTGAGAAATAGACGCAAAAATAATCTCTGCATACGCAGAGCTAATACGACTCTAATGTGGAACAGTATATTTTGTTTAGCACCTAAATTATATAACAAACTTGCAGTTGCATAAAAACATTTAAACAAAATTAAGTTTAAGAGTAAAGTAAAAGACTTGTTACATAAAAAATGTTATTACTCTATTAAAGAATTCTTAGATGACTCCGTAAGTATTTTAAAAGTAATGTTATGGTTTGTAAAGTCTATTTCATTTAATGCTCATTTATATTTCTTTTAACATTTGGACGCCACTTGTGGCCGAATATGCCGATACTATAACATGTATACTTGTTTATATTAAGACCACCATAATTATATACCATGTTCAACCAAATAAACGTATTAGATTTGATTTGATTTAGTATTTCAATACATAAATGTGCTTTGGAAATACTTCTTTTTTCTTCTTTTTCGTGTGAGTGTGTGGCCAGCTCTGGTGTTTGAGGTCTTCCGACATGGCCTAACGATTTTAGACCTAAGACAAGATCCAGGACCGACAGATTTTAATGACCTCCGAACCATGGTAGCGCTCTGATGTAAATGACACACGCGGTCATCCATCCAAGTCATCTGTACAACCGTTGCTTGACTTTAGCGAACTATTACGAACGGCAAGCCTAGTCTTGCTATGAGCGTTACAGTCAAGCTGATCTCCAATAAAGCTGACCGTCATAATGGAAATGTCGTTATATTTTATGTTTACAAAAATAAAACTACATCTTTGTAAACGTCCAATGCGAAAACCCTGACTGAGCAATACCATTGAAAATATTCAAAGTTAATCATGATATTTCTTCCACAGCGCCAAAGGTAGAAATAGTGCGATTATTCCTGAGCTATTCCCTAACAATTTGCTTTTAAAAAAATCCAAGTTAATCGTTATATTTCTTCCACAGTGCCAAAGGTAGAAATAGTGGACGAACGCGGTCGTCCCCTTCAAGACAAGTTCTACAAGGAAGGCTCGATCATCGAGCTGAGATGCGTGGTGAGCGAGGTGCCACAGCCGACGAGGCAGGTCAACTGGAAACATGGCTCCAGGTTGCTTAACTACGACACGAAGAGGGGTGGAGTCAGGTAAGCGATATAGTTTTTGTATATAGCATCACCCCATCTCGTCCCGTTGGGTGGACGTATGAGGAACCCAAGGAATTTTCAGAAGGGAAACAATTATTTATAAAGGCAGACATTCTGAAGGCAAGTATACCATATATTTAAACTAGAGTACAGGATGCCTGCAGCTACGCTAGCATATTTATTTTTAAATTCTTAGGTTTTAGGTTTATAAGTTTATTTATGCGGTTGTAAAATAAACACAAGACTAAATGTGTGGGGTCAAACGGATGATCCAAAATTCTATAAAAATACACATACCACATATGTAAGATTTAATTTAAGCAAAGTGAGAAGCATTAAATAATTTCACCTACAAACGCACAAACATTTTGGACGAAGAAGAAATTGAAATAAGAATTGAGTATGCGACGACGACGGCTCTACAACGAAAAGAACATAAAGTTGGGTGATTGTCATTTTGAAAATAAAGTCCTAACTTTATTTTAACCTGAATTGCAATGTCCTAACATTGCGATTCAGGTTTTTATATAAAATGGTAATTTGACCTAATTTTGTCAAAAATAGCTCTTTCTCATCTATAGATTGGCTTCCAGTGACTTAAAAGAATTTTGATCATCATCATCATCATCATCCTCAGCCTGCAATAGTCCACTGCTGGATATAGGACTCTCCAATGGCACGCCACTGAGCCCGATTTTCGGCTTTTCGTGTCCAGTAAAAGAGTTTTAGAATGTTCTATTTTGTTCCAATATTCGAGTAGGTACAATGTCACTTCTCATAATTCTTAAATAACATAAATAATAAAGTGAGTTCTATCGATCGGTAAAGTTAATCATCGCCTCATAAATCACTACCTGTTGTAGTATTAAAATTGTATTGCGTTAAAGTGCATCGGAGAACACGCAGGTATGTACGTCAAACCGTCTGTTCTGATTAATATCTCGGGACAAGAATCTTTAGGCTAATTTGGAAGCCTTCGGATCTATACCACAGTTAATCACACACTCATACGAAAAATTGATTATGTGCCTCTCAAAGCGGCTATCGATTGTCAAAGTTAAGCTCATTTGCGGGGTATTGCTCTTCGGATGAGATGATAACCTGATTTTGATTCAACCAAGCGGTGCTTGTTTTGGAATTCAACACAGATTGTTGGTATGCATCGGTAAGCACTCCAAGCTTTTTGCCTCGATATTTGTCTGAGGACAGAAATTTTTGTCCATACTTTTCTCTCATTTGGGAAAGTGCTAGGCACTGATCGATGTAGCGATTGTCATTTACCTCTATCAAGTGTCATTTGTTTTAGTTCCTTAGGTAAAGGTATTGACACTGACCTGTTCCTTTAGCTGGTCTGTATATTCCCTTCTTCTTTCTCTCTTTCTTCGGGATTACACTTATATCAAAAGTATACAACTCATAACGTAGTCTATCTACAAGGTTTGTCGCGCTTGCTTGTTGTAAATAGCTTTTTGGCTGTTTCCACTAAAATTTACACGATGTCTTAAATTTACAAGAACAAAATAGGATATATTTCTTGTCTGCAACTTGGCGACGCTTTTGTCTAAAGCAGAACAGTATCTACGAAATATTGTAATTCAACATTATTATTAGCTTCAAGAAAATAGCGATGCTTGAAGGCATCTCTCCTTTTTGGTTTTGTATAATGTATTTATAAAATCTGTGAAAAGCTTTTTTATTTTATAAGAAAGTCGTATTAAAGCAAATCAAATTGCGTGGTCTGCCTGCAATTCACTATAAACATGGTAGAATTTTCTTGGTTTCTTGATTTCTTGGTTGATTTTTCTTAAGGTGAAACGTTGCATTACATTAAATCACAATTAAAATAACGTTGAAAAAAACCAATACTTACTTGTGTATTTTATCGTACTTAATGTTGGTTTATAAATTTATATTCAAGGATCTAGAATTTCATTTTCAGTCTCACCAGTTTTGCTTGCTTAAAAAAGGTAGGACTCGGTAGAATTCGTCATTATATTTTAAGTCAAGTTATCGAAGTAGGCACCTGATTTACGGCCGGTTTAAATAATCGATCTATCCATGGATTTTGAGATATAAAATTGGTGTTTGACATATTTTATATATCAAAAAGTAGTCTAAAATTTAAAAAAATGAATGGATCGAATATTGAATGCCGCGGTTAGTGCTATACTCGTAATTGTAACAAGCAAGTTTTTCATAGCTGTACCTTGTTTCTTTGATCTGAGTTTTAAACAGAATCAGACAGTTGCACAGAAATGTATTAAGTTACAATCAAAGTGTACAAGTTCCTGAACATTTCCTCCAAGTACTAAGTAACTGAAGGGTGCTGAACAATTTATAGCCAATCTCAAGACATGAAGTGAATTGGCTTACTGAGTGGTTTGAAGTTAACTTTAACTTCTTTGTTGATGTCTGCGATAACTGCTCTCTTGTTACTTAACTCAGCTATAAGTTCTAGCCAGTTCTTCAAATTGCTTCTTGGATAAGTTGGGATTCTATATAAAGGGTTTAACTGTTGCTGTTTGCATCTTTCAAGTTCATTTAACGCGCGTTAATCGCAAAACGCGAAAGTTTAAAATCAATTGCTGCTGTTTGTTTATGTGGGAATGTGATTTTATGCTTGCATCCTATTTTAACGTGATATTTTTCAGAGATTATTAGTTGATATTACATTTTGGCATTAGAAGTTCTTAACTTTTTTTACTATGTGATGTAAGCATCAAACTCAGGTCTACGTAACCATGGTGAGTGTAGCGTAGAATAAAGCCAGCTAAACGAAAATTTACTCACTCCTATGTCAAACCTAAATACAATATCAAAGGACGTAATAACCATGTAGTGTTATAATATTAAAATAGCACTTACCTCTATAATTTTAAAGGTGGTTTTAGCTTGACACTTAATTAGCACAAGCTTGTGAACTAGCTCATATTATAATAAGTCTTCTGGCCACACAAAATATATACTGAGTTGGTTGAACGTCAAACGTTCTTCAAAAGCGTCTGAGTTCATTTTCATGAGCTGTTAAATTCACCTAGATGTGAATATAGCGTGTTACAAATTGAGGCAAAATGCTTTAAAAGCTGTTTCTGGTCCAGAGTAAGGAAATACATTATTTAAAGCAGTAAGAGTTCATTATTATAAAACGTAATCTTGATGCATGTGTTTTGAGTAAGGCGTGATTGTTATAAAAACTACAACTGGTGATGATGCCGTTCAATTCTGGATTTGTATGAATAATATTCATCCTCCTAGCGTTATCCCACTTGCAACGGGGATCCACTTAGATTAGATTAGATAAGTCTTTATTGTACACCACAAAAGAATAAAAACATACATTGAAGGAGCACAAACAAAAAATGCACAATTAGCGGCCTTATCGCATATAGCAATTTCTTCCAGGCAACCATTAGAATGGACTCATGACTGTAGAAGGAGCCAAAAGTATTTGATGGTGTAGTTTTGAATTTTTGATAAATATATTTTAGCTTATTATACATAAAATAAATACCTACTAAATAGGTACGTTGACATACATATATAATATATTATATATACACTACATATAGGCATTACATATAATATATATATATATATATATATATATATATTTTTTTTTTTCACAGTGTCTGTTAATGGTAAGATGTTTCCACCAAATTGAATCTGAGGGAGTTGTGACGGATTGACCTTAGACATCATCCTGGAACTACCAATCAGAATGATCTGGGTTTTGGTTGGATTTTATTTTAGTCCATAATTTTTGTTCCACTCACAAATTTGCGCCAGGTCCCTGTTTATGGTAGAGAAAGCATTTGAAATAGAGTCTAGCGGCGCCTGCGAGTATATCTGCAGGTCATCTGCGTAAAGGTGGTAGGACGAAAGTAGATGTTTGGAGATAGAATTTATAAAACTTGCGAAAAGTAGCGGAGATAAAACGCCACCCTGCGGTACACCGGCAGTCGTATTACTACATGAAGAGTATGATTCCTCAACGCGTATACGCTGTCGGCGTCCAGACAGGTAACTACGAAACCAGTCAATCACCGTTGGAGATATGTTAATAGAGCGGAGTATGCCGAGCAGGACGTGGAAGTCCACGGTGTTGAATGCATTGCTAAAATCGAGTAAGGACAATAGCGTGAGCTTTCCACAATCCATTCCCAGCCTAATCTCATCAGTGATATGTAACAATGCCGTGGTAGTACTGTGACCAGGACGAAAACCGGATTGAAAAGGATTTAGGAGAGCGTTTTTGGAAATAAAGGAAGTGAGTTGTGTATGTACAAGACGTTCAAGGACTTTGGAAAGGAACAGGAGTATGGATCTAGGTCGGAAGTCAGAAAAGGAGCAAGGTTTGGATTTTTTTTGGCAAAGGAATTATTTGGGCATCTTTCCACGCTGATGGAAAGATACCGGTGGTAACTGAGTAATTAAGGATATGACAGAGGACTGGTAGGATTTCATCAAGGATGGGCAGGATCATGTTTCGACTGATGCAGTCATTACCAACAGCGTTGGATGAGATTGAAATTATGCTCTTTTTAACATCACAATAGGAAAATTGCTCGAAAACAAAAGGTGAATATTTGGGAGTTGGGATACGTGAAAGATCTTGTAACGTATTTGTTTTAATGGTCCCATCAACATTGGACGTAACAGTGAAATGTGCATTAAGTGCATCGATATTAATATCCTTTGGGAACTCGTTGTTGTGTGACTTACCAACTCCCGATGTTCTAAGAAATTTCCAGACTTTAACTGGATCTCCATTTTCAACAGAGTTGTGAATGTGTTGGCGTTGTGCATTGCTACACACCTTATTGCAGAGATTTCTTGCACTTATGTATTTTTCCAGGTTGACAGAGGTCGGGCGACACTTATATTTCGTCTTGGCCGCGGCTTTTTTGGACATTATGTTTTTGATCTCTTCAGTCAGCCAAGGCGATGGTAGATGTATTAATGTGATGGCACGGGCAGGCGCATGTTTGTCGTACAGCTGCGTTAATGTGTTTTTAAAAACTTGCACTTTAGTGTCTATACAGTCGGTCGTATCAATCTTGCTGGCAGCGTCGCAGAGCTTCGAACGATCCATTTCACCGAAACTACGCTGCATAATGATTCTCGGTTTTGCCTTGGATGGACGTATTTTATACGAAAGATAGATAAAGTCATGGTAGGAGAAGGCGTCGGCAGAGCATTGACCATGCTTGGCAACAAAGGTAGAAGAGGAAACAAAAATAAGATCAATAAAAGAAGGAACAGAGTATGGGAAGTGGTGTGTAGTATTAAGAGGTAGAACATATAAATTACTGGAATTTAAAATACGCTTAAGAGTGGCTGAACGTGTATCCTGTTTTATAATACAGGTGTTAAAATCTCCCATTACAATTGTGTGACTGTTAGAATGCATTAAAGTTTCTAGGATGTGTTCGAAAGAAGGAAAAAATTTACTCGTGATGAAGGGGAATAATAAACACCTAGAAGAACTTTCGAATGATTGAGTTCCACTTCCAAAAAGAGATGCTCGTCGGCGTTCGAGGGCGGTGGTTGCGATGAGATGCTTACTATACGGTAAGGAATTTGGGCACGTAGTTATATAGCAACACCACCACCACCACCGACCGCACGATCATTCCTAATTAGATGGAACCCAGGGAGAGAATAAGAAGTTGATGGCAGACATGGTTTTAGCCATGACTCTGAAACGAGAATAGCATGTAGGTTCTTACAGTCAAAGGTTGCCAGCATATCAGGGAATTGGGCTGGAATACTTTGAGCATTTATATGGACTACAGTTCTATGGTACGTCAGAGAACTGAAACTGAAGGGTTTCTGCAAGTGACGGTAAACTAGTGAAGCTGTCATCGAGACTAGTAGCGGTTAAAAAGCTGTCATCATCACTGTTTAAGTCAAGCATTGGAAGTACCTATACTTAAATATATAATAATAATGTAATATATAAGTTAATTAAATATAAAATAACGTATATAATATAAAAATAAAGCTATTTAAAAATTAATAAGTCCTACTGCCATTTACGTGTCACAAAAGTATCAAAATGAATTACACTAGCATGACAAAATAACACTATAACACAGAAAGTGGATAAAAAAGAATTAAATAAGAACATAGCAAGAAAAGATAGGTATTAGACCAGGTAAATTTTCGTTTAGTTACCAAGTTATTCATTTAGAAATAACTCTTGACAATCCGTTTTGAAGATAAAAAGCCCAATGGTCAGAGAAAAAAAAATATATTGACAGATGTGACAGCTAACCATTGACGTCAAATGTCAATAAAAGAAAACATTTTGTGTGTAACTAAAATAAATTAACAGGTACATGTAAATAAATAATTTAGAAAAAGGTAAACAGTGAAGTACAGAATAATTTACCTGGTCGTAAACAAAGTCAAGAAAAGCTATTTTTTCGGCGCAGCAGTCCGTTTGGCCTTCGCAGTGGTCGCCTTTACAGCGGGTTTCTCCGTATCCGAGCCTTTGACCTTATCGAGATCGTTGAGGGACAGAATACGATGTCGCTGCCCATCCGCGCCAAGAACATAGACGGTGCCCTCTCTCGTCCAGCACTTTGCTACACCAAACTTCTCACGGGCTGCCATGAACGCTGTGTGTCTCGATTGGGTCAGGAATTCAGACAGCGTAAGACCGGCTCCTTTTAGTTTGGCCTTAGCATACCATATGCTGTCCCGCACCGATACAGATAGAAGCTTGATGAGTATGGGTCTTGGCTTCTTGTTGGACTGCTCGCGACCCATTCTATGGCAGCGCTTGATGTCTGCAAAGTGAAGGAGTCAAGCTTAAGCCGCTGCTTGACAACCTGCGCAACTACCTCGGCTGTCTCTTCATTCTTCTGCTCCTCAACTCCATGCAGAAGTAACATTTTCTGGCGGCTGCGCATCTCCATAGTGTCGACCTGACGAGCAACCACCTCCACTTGCTGAGAAAATGTTTTGAGAGTTTGGAGTACAAAATCCTTGAATTTTGAAAATTCCTCCTTCAGGCTGCTTGTGTCGGAAGTCTTGGACGTCTTTTGGAGATCTGCCTCAAATTTGGCCATCCTTTCTTCAAAATACTGCTGGAGATTGAGTGAAGAAGCTTCCATAGTGAGTGAAGTGAAGTGCTTTTGTGCTATGCTATGGTGGAGATAACACTTAACGGGCAGGTACCTGATGTTAGCTATCTATCTTACACATTAAATTTATATTTAAATTATAATAACTATTTTATTTCAAAAAAGTTTTAACAGCTGATTCTATAGCAGTTGTTTGATCAACTACCCACCACTACTAGTTTAACTGGATTTGCCTGATCGGTATCTCCACTGGGCTATCGCTGCTATCAATATTTGTACGGACAATTGGATAATATAGCGCATAAATAAGATTCCCGTAATAGGAAGAAAACCGTTTGCCGCGGGAGACACTTAAAAACATTAAAACACAAAGTACACACAGACTAAAAAAAAATAAGTACATATATGTAGCATACAAAGTGTTGTATCGCGTCTGGATCAAACTCACTACACTCACATGAGTAGATAAACGGAACAGAGACAAAGCTTCATGCAACAGCGCGAATCGGTTGCACTACTACAAGCACGCGGCGCATGTGTGCGTGACCACTGGCCGCTTGTCGTGTACGCGGCGAGACTGGAAAAAACCGGTTAACGTAGGCACAGTCAGTTGAACACAGTCACGGTAATAATATCTAACAGTATTGTAACTCCATACAAACGCACGAAACTCGAGTTATACCTACGCGCCTCGAGCACAGTACCCATTATACTGTGCGGACTGTGCCAAGAGTACCCACAGCCGCGATCGTGCCGCAGCTCGCATGCGGCGCGTCTCGTAGGTATATAACTCACGAAGGCGGCCGAGTTACAATACTGTTAGATTATATTACCGTGACACAGTTGACAATCTCAAGCACAATCTCAAGGTTATTACGACGCACGTTGTTTGTTTTGTACGTTGCAAATTTTAATTTTGAAATGTAAAAACGTGGTATTTTATTATTTATAATGATTGTTTATTGTACTGTGTGTATGAATAATACTAGAAGAAATAAAAATATATCATACTTTAATTAAACGTACAATTGGGTTTTTTAATTATACCTCCTGATAATTTTATCGCGAATATTTATATCTTGAAATAAATATTGTCAATGTTGGCAACGAATTACTTAAACGTATTGAAGATTGTAAAGTTGATATGCCTTGTAAGTGGTTCCCGTTGGATTACTTAAAAAACTATATGTTAGATTCAGAATTTACAATACCATTAAAAGAAACAATAAATTACTAAAAAACAAAAATTATAAAAAGAAAATTATTAGACATAAATACCTCTGTAATTCTCCTACGTTTCTACCGGCTTGCAACGGTTGTATCGCGACTAAGACCCGCTAAATAATATTGTATGATGTGTACAAATCGCGAAAGTTTAAAATCGATTAAAATTATTAGAGTAAGTAATTTGTAAAAGTTTCTAACGTAATAATAAAATTATTTGACAAAAGTTTTGTTTAATTTGTCTTAACCTATTGTGACAACCCTACCAAAATAGGTAACAAATTTACAAGCTCTTAAGAAGCTCTCTGTTCGGTTTATTTCGTCATGTGCTACACTCGGCGCAGTCCTAACCGGTGCGATGACTGTTCAAATCACTTATATTATTATGCATGCATATCCATGACTTTTGTCTTGGGATCCAATATCTGCTGGCTAGTCTAAACAAGTTTAACAAGCTAATTGTTAGCCTTCCCATACAGCGACTGCTGTCTAAATCTTGATGACAGCCGTAACCGACGGTTTTCAATGGCTGACACGCCCGTCTGTGCCTCTGAAAGCGTTCGGTGAGTGAGAGTACCGGAGGCCCTATCCCCTATTCCTCCTCCCTCATCCTACTCCTCATCCTACTCTTCATCCTATCCCTTTTCCCGACCCCAAGGGGCGGCAACGCACTTGTGTCTCCTGTGGTGTTGCTTGTATCCATGGACGGCGGTTATTGCTTACCATCAGCCGATCCGTCTGCTCGTTTGCCGCCTATTACTATAAAAAAACAGTATAAAGTTATTGTTTTATTTTGATATAACCGGTTCTTCCCGATCTCGTAGGAATTTCAGGAAATTCCTTCTTAGTGCACCCCTGTGGTCACCAAGAAATAAACATACCAAATTTCAGCTTTTGCGTCCATTAGTTTTGGCTGTCCGGTGTCTGTCAGTCTGCCAGTCTGTCAATAACAGAAGTATTTTATAATAATAGATATTTCGTACTCCATTACATAAATATTACAATATGTAAAATATATTTTTCTTTTTGTAAGCATTAATAACTTCTTCAAAATCAGTAATTACAAGTTATTAATAAAACAATTTCACACTCAAAATCACCTGTACTCGAATCAAGCAAATAAATTCTATAATGTTGATATTCAAACCAATTTCGGCTTCAAATCACTACGGCCGTATTTTAGCCGGCTTAAATTTATTGGGTGCTAAACGGTTATATTTGCTGTGTAAGCATTCACCATCCTGATTTACTGGTGTTGTATATAATTTACCATTGAGCTAAGTAAAATTGAGTATTTTACAATGCTACAGAATTTAATGGGTTAAAACGCAATTGACAAAGGACAGATAATGCGATGTTTATATACTTTTTATATATTCACGACTGTATCGCCGAAGGGTAGAAGGTAGGCAGAAGTATATCACACCCACATATCGCAGCATTATGCATTTGTAGGTGCATTTTAAGGATTTTGTTATGTTTTCTCAGTTATTTGAACATTAGCCGTTTTAGTCGCGTTGTTTTTTTATTAGTTTCAGCCGCGTTGTTTTTTTATTAGTATAGTTTTGTCAGAATCAGAACCAGAATCAGAATTTATATTCGTTAGACATAGGTGAATGTATACAATAATGGTCTTTAATTAGTTTATGTGCGCTATGTTTTGTCCAAACAGACATATGTACAAATATTGTTAAAAGGAGTGATATTACAGTTTGCTTAATATACATTTTTTGATCATGAATTAATTACATACATACATACATATCGTCACGTCTTTTATCCCCGAAGGGGTAGGCAGAGGTGTATTTCTACACCCACTTTTCGCCAGATATACTTTAGTCCCACGTAATAAGGGGCGTGCCTATTGCCGTACCGGGCACATTTCCAGATTCCGTGCTGCTACTAAGAATTTCGTGACAGAAAAACCCAATAACACTGCCCGACCCAGGAATCGAACCCGGGACCTCCCGATCCCACGCGCACATTTATGCCGTGTGACCAACGAGGCAGTGGTATAGGGTTTGATGTCGAGTTTTTCGTCTTTACGCAAAGAATTTAAAATATTAAATTATTGTTGTGTATAGTATTGTGTCAGGTCTTAAAACTACGTTAAATGATCATTTGGAAAGTCATCTACTGATTAATAACATTTATCTTTTAGAAGTTTAGTCAAACAAACATATGGAACGCAGCTGTCAGTTGTTTTTAACCCACACATAGTCCTGATACATATTTTTTGCATCCTAAATGCGAGCACCCGATCAGTTGAGTGACCCCAAAAAATAACATCAAACCTCTGAACCGACGCCACGAGTGCATAGTAAGCTGTTAGTAGTGCTTGACTCCCTACTGTTTTCGACAGCTGCATAAGCGCAAGGGCTGACTTAAGTAAGTAAGTAATTCTTTATTGTACACCACAAAAATGCAAATACAAGGAAAAAACAAATTTTAACAATAGATGCACAATTGGCGGCCTTATCGCAAACAGCAATTTCTTCCAGGCAACCAGTCTATGATGGACATAACCGTAGAAGAAGACAAGGTAAATGGTGTAGTGACAGATGAAACATAACATTTGTTTTAACATATACATATATACAAATAAAATACAATAAAAACATATACTTACTTATAATTTATGTCGCACGGGTGATTTATTTCCACGGGGTAGCCGGGATCGATCACTCGCCGAGCAATTAAAGAGAGATAATTAGGTTGACTTACGGGAAATAAATAAAAAATATCACCAGGAAAGTTTAAACTCGCGTTATAATTCCAGTTATACACATACAACAGAAGAGACAATTATCCAGGGCGTGAGTACGTTGTTGGCACTTCACAGGTCTTCAGATCAGGTACTCAGCTTTGTGGTGTTGGCCGGGGCAAAGGAACGAAACCTCGTGTGTCCCTGGTATATATAAGGCCGGCGAGGAGGAGGGGGCGAGCGGGCGGCCCACTGCTGTGCGTCACTCGTAGCGAGGCTCGCGGGCGCCGGGGCGCGACGTCACACACCCCCACCGTTAGGCCGGGATTTTCCCTAAGGAAAATTCCCTAGCCCAACGGGCGTAGCAGCCCTGAAGATACTCCCTGAAATTAGAGAAAACAAGGGCATGAGTACCTTGAACAAGTGACAACCCTGTACGCTAATTAGGATACCTAAATAATAATGACCCACGCTTGCATTCTTCACGCGTACAACGGCAGTCTGAATTTGAACATAAACATTTATCATTCATAATTCATCACACATACCTACATGTAAATGCCGAGGCCAGTGTAATAACTTAATATTAAAGATAACAATCTATGGAGAAGCGCTTAGGGTAATTATTAGGTAATAATGATTTGTAGATATAAGAAACTTGATCTAGCCCTACGACTTATAAATCTTGGGTTCAGCCTTTGTCACTAGATAAGTAAACTTTTTGAATATAGTTAGGTATAATAACAGATTTTTCGTAAAGATGAACAAAAATAATATAAGCCGCAGACACGACCGGACCGCTCAATATCAAAGGAAAGAAATTAATAAATATTTTGCTCTAATTAATAACTACAACACGACCAGTAAACACCTTTTGAATGTAAACAATGGTGAATCATTAGTTAGGCATTTATTTATCGGCGCGTCGCTGAGTGAACGCGCGTGCGTCATAACGACAACTAGGTAGGTACGATCTAAATGGTACGTACTATTCGACTGTTCCGAGCTCGCGACGCACGGTTAATCACCCTGATAGTTTATAAAGTACCTATAATAACAATTTGATTATGGAATTTATACAGAATTAAGAATAACAACAGAACTTCAGAACAAGGCACGGCGAAAAACAATACGCCAATCAAGATGCATTTCAACAAATAGATTTGCGGGAAGAAAATACACATGCGAGAATCGAACCACAGACCGATCCGACAACAACTTTTTAACCACTGAGCCATAACTGATAGTTAGATAAACAACAGATTCTTTGTAACAATATTACATGTAATAAACTTTATTACAATTTATAACTGAAACATTTATTTATTTTATGTTAGCATGTTTACATAAATCATTAATACAACACAATGCATTATCTTGTGAGCTTTGACTCGAAAACAAAAGAACCATTGTTGGCCTTCACAAATAATTATGTAGGTAATTATAACTTTGTATAGATATGCGTCTTACATTGTTGTTTTTCTACTTTTATTATTCTTTGTAATTAATCAACTTTAAATCCTTGATGTGCCATTCGCCTAAAGGTTTTCCGGCCATGTCGTTAAGTTTGTATACTAGAGGTGACTTTTTTGAGGCAATCTTACATTTAATAAATTTAGGCGCCAATTTCTTGCTAAAGTATTTATCCTTGTCACTAAGTAGAAACGTTCTGCGCCAAACTATATCACCGACATTGAATTCTGCCGGTTTACGGCGAAGATTATAAGATGAACAATTTCGTTGGTGGGCCGACAACAGAGCTGAATGTACCTTCTCGAAAATAGAAGATAAGTAGCCTAAAGTTTCGGCATAGCCGTCCCGTGGTTCAAGCACCATATTGGAATTAAATTCCTTGTCAATATACTGAGAACCACATGTTATGACCTCCCTACCAAAAACAAGGAAATTAGGAGAATAACCAGTCACCTCACTAACTGCGCAGTTAAGGGCGAATTGAACTTTAGTGATTAGAGTATCCCAGATTCGATGATCAGATTCTATGAAAGTTGAAATAGCTGTCATAATGGTTTTGTTGTAACGTTCAACTGAGTTAAAGTGGGGAGTATACAACGGTGTAAAATGCAAATTTGGAATTTTATATTTTGACAGCATACTTTTAAAGGTTGCGCTTATAAATTGTTTACCGTTATCCAAAACAATAGTAGATGGAATTCCATGCACCAAAAATACATTTTCCTCGAGAATTTCTGTTATCACTTCTGCAGTTGCCCGTTTAATGGGGAAAAGTAAACAATATTTAGAGAAACAACAACTGACCACAAATATAAAAGTGTTTTGTTTTCTGCTGGGAGGCAATGGATCAATCAAATCAATACTAATCGTCTGAAAGGGCTTTTGACATGATTTGGGTTTTCCCATTAGACCTAAATTTGGGTGATTTTGGTGTTTATGGGTGATACAAGGTTCACATGAACTGACGAACTTGACAACATCGGTGTACATACCGGGCCAAAAGTAATTAAGTGCGAGACGTTTGTATGTCTTAAAAATACCCAGATGTCCAGCAGTGGGCGAAGAATGATTCTCCCTTAGAATGTCATTTCTTTGGTCAGACGGAATAACCTCTTTCCATTGAAATTCTCTAGTGAGAGGGTTTAATGTTTTTTTTAAACAATACAATTTATTGTTTATTAATTGATAGTTAACAAAGGAAGTCGGAGAACTTAAACAGCCTTTATAGATATTTGAATACCAAGGATCATTAGTAGAAACTGGTAAATTCTGATTAGAATTAATATCTATATTTATATCATTAGCAATAGCAGAAACGGGTAAAGAGCGAGACAGAAAATCAGGTAAAACGTTATCGGAACCCCGACGATGACGTATTTCGAAATTATAGGAAGATAAGCGAACTCCCCATCTGGCTAACCGGCCAGTAGGGTTATTTAAGGTCAAGAACCATTTCAAAGCAGCGTGATCTGTGTAAACAATAAACTTTTTACCATTTTCAACATAACAACGCCAGTGTTCTATAGCAGATAGAACAGCCAGGGCCTCGCGCTCTGTGGCACTGTAATTTTTTTCTTGCTTAGTGAGTGATTTGCTATAGTACGCTATGACTCTTTCCTCACCATTTAACCTTTGACAGAGGATCGCGCCAAGACCAAAATCGCTAGCATCTGAGTGTATTTCAAACGGTTGCGAGTAGTCAGGACAAGCCAACACCGAGGAGGAAATCAAACAATTCTTTAGGTTATTAAACGCCTCATTAGCCTCTGTCGTCCAACAGAATGGAGGTGCGTTTTTACTTTGAGATGTTAACTTATTTAAGGGTGCAGCAATAGAGCTAAAGTTCGGTATAAAACGCCTGTACCACGAGGCTGCGCCTAAAAATCGACGTACTTCTTTTCTATTAGAAGGAGTGGGATAATTTTTCATTGAATTTACTTTATCCGGATCGGGATGCAATCCACTAGAGTCGACAACATAGCCTAAATATTTTAGTTTATCTCTAAAAAATTGACATTTTTCGAGATTAATTGTTAAATTAGCGCTTTTTAGTTTATTAAGAATGCGTAATAAAAGAGTAATATGCTCGTTGAAGCTGGACGTTATACAGATTATGTCATCGATAAAACAGAGAACCTTATTTTCAAATTCTGGACCATAAAATAAAATATCAACTAATCGTTGTTGAGTAGCTGGCGCATTCGTAAGACCGAAGGGCATTCTTTTGAATTGAAATGTGCCACGCGTAGGAATATAAAAGGCTGTTTTGCAACGGTCCTCTTCTTTAATTAATGTTTGCCAAAAAGATTTAGACAAATCTAAACTAGACAAGTATTTAGCATCTCTCAGATTATCTAAAATTTCCGAAATATAAGGCAAGCTATAAGCATCTTTTTTTGTAACGGAATTTAATTTACGACTGTCCAAACAGAAACGCAGTTCACCATTCTTCTTAGGGGTCAAAATGACCGGGTTTGACCACGGGCTTTCACATCGTTCAACAACATCCTCTGAGAGCATGTCGTCAAGATGCTTTATTAAAATTCTTTGTTTATCGGGAGACATGCGATAAAATCTTTGCCGAATAGGGGGGCAATCACCTGTATCAATTGAATGAGAAATAATATTTGTGCAACCGAGACCCCGCTTCTCGTACGAAATATCGGTAAATTTAGAAATAATGTTGTCAGCGGTAGCTCTCTGGTCGACTGTAAGATGATCATAAGAAACAAGATGTGTAGGGGGAACTGCCTGCAACTCCATTACTTGAGCGTCAAACTTGTTCACAATCAAAACAGACTCTAATTTGTTAGGAAATAGGCCAAAGCTTCGCCAAAAATCCATGCCAAGGATAAGGGAATTTTGAATCCCAGGTACAACATGAACTTCTAAGTTAATCAATTTATCCTGAAACTCAAAGGGTAGAAACACCGATCCCAAAGACTCAAATCGTTCGCCGCCAGCTGTTATTAACCTTAAAGGTTTCGATTTATCCAAAACATCGTCTTTCAAAAATAAGTTATGCAAATTATTACCTAAAATTGTAACGCAAGATCCAGAATCTAAAAGACCAGTGGTAGGTATTCTGTTTAATTTTAGAGTAACGTAAGGTAAATATTCTACTTTAGAATTACGGATTGAGGATATATGATAGCTACTAAAGAATATTTTTTAAAATTCCAACCAATTATTCCACTCTGTTTTATTACAATTAGTTGTATAATTTGATTTTCCACAATCCTTGTTAACTAGTTTTTTGAAACTGTAGGGGTCGACTTAGATTTACAATTGGGGCAGTCTGACACCTTGAAACCCTTTGTACCGCACTTAAAACAGATTAGGTAGTGTGGTTGACGGCAATTACGTAATGAGTGCGAATTGCATCTACAACGCACGCAAAAATTTTTATTTATATTAGAAGTACTCGATACGGCGTTAACTTGTGGTACAGACTTGTATCTCGATGTATCAGCGACAGAGTTATATTTATTGAAGTGATTATGATTGTAAACATTATTGTTTGAAGAAAAATTAGAAAACGGATAATTATACGCTAGATCGGGTGCTACAGTATTCTTTGAAACTTTAGGGGGTTCAGAAAATTGCTTACTGCGACTTTGGTAATTTTCGAAAAGACGACAAACTTCGACCTGACTATCAACATCAACAACCTTTGCAGTGAGCAGACAATTAGTGTAACAAGGTCTAATATTATTTAGTAAAATTTCTAGCTTCTCTGAATCAGCGATAGGAGAACTAAGTCGCGAAAACAGACCGTGCATTTTTGCCACGTAAATAGTTATTGATTCGTTTTCGCCCTGTGAGCGCTGACGAATCTCCGTCATAAGCCGATAATCGTAGTTATGCGGACTAAAATCTCGTTTCAAAAGTTCGCAAAGTTCTAACCAAGTCTTTACATTATTTTTAACAGAACGATACCAAACTAATGCGTCACCCGAAAATATTTCAAAAGCGAAAGACAACATCTTGTCGTGTGGAATAGATCTACAGGACATAAATTCATCAATTTTTTCGATAAAGGATCTTACACATGATTTACCGTTAAATTTGAATTTACCTAATTCCGAAAAAAGCTTACGGTCGTAATTATAGGAAGTGTTTCCCTCTGCCACTGAGCAATCCGACCGCGAACTACGGCTCGTGATTAATTGTAATTTCGCATATAAGTCATTAAATTTATTCCACACAGACTCATTTTTTTTAATATCCAGACTGCCGGTATCCACCCTATTCAGTCGATGAAAACAATGGTATAGCACGGTTTCGACCTTCTGTTGAAGCTCGGAAGTATAGTTTGCTCGGAAGTATAGTTGACTTTTCCACTTCTGCCACATCCTCCTCTGGTGGGAAGGGTGAAGATAATATATCCTCTGAGGGAGTTTTAACTGAAAGTTTAGCGATTTGTTTGCGGGGATCGTCAGGCTTTGAAACGCCGCGTATTGTGGTCTCATATTCTAATTCCGCTTTAGTTAATAAAGAGAAATTTATAATGTAAGCCATTATTACAAAACAATAATAGAAAATCTAAGTATTTACGCCGGCACTAGAAAAAAAATTAAATATCGCCAGAAAATCGAATACCGTGCTAAAAAAAGCTGAAATACACTAAATTATACAATGGTGTGATGATTGGTAAAGGGTTAAAAAAAAATTTCTTAAAGGTCACTCAAAGGTTGAATCACAATATTTTTTCGCGAACACGAGGCTCGTTAGTTCAACGGCTAAGCGGTTAGAACCGGTTGGCGGCTCGACACGCTGCCCGCGGTGGAACGTGATTTTAGACCGACGTTAATTAAATCACCGTTATGTTATTTACATAGTTAAATTGCTTATGGCCAACCAAAATAGATAGAAACTGTACCTGTACGCAATTCACCACACCAGAATATATGCACACACAGGAGAAAAATATACAAGAGAAAAAGAAATTATTTCACTCACCTGTAAAGTGCCAACTTACGTTTTAAAAATATAATTAAAAATTATATTGGGCGCCAATGTCGCACGGGTGATTTATTTCCACGGGGTAGCCGGGATCGATCACTCGCCGAGCAATTAAAGAGAGATAATTAGGTTGACTTACGGGAAATAAATAAAAAATATCACCAGGAAAGTTTAAACTCGCGTTATAATTCCAGTTATACACATACAACAGAAGAGACAATTATCCAGGGCGTGAGTACGTTGTTGGCACTTCACAGGTCTTCAGATCAGGTACTCAGCTTTGTGGTGTTGGCCGGGGCAAAGGAACGAAACCTCGTGTGTCCCTGGTATATATAAGGCCGGCGAGGAGGAGGGGGCGAGCGGGCGGCCCACTGCTGTGCGTCACTCGTAGCTAAGCTCGCGGGCGCCGGGGCGCGACGTCACATTTATAATAAATATCTATATATACATATATATTATATATTTCAATATATATAAATATAATCACATATAATCATATAGGGAGTTGAGGAATAATGACGCAATTAATTTGACAAATAGTGTTGCTTCAATGCATTTTTGAAAATGTTGAGTGATCTTGCTCGTCTTATCTCAACTGGCAGCGCATTCCACAAACGCACAGCCTGAACAGAGAAGGATTTATCATAGAAGTTTGTGGAATGTGGTGGCATCTGTAATCTCAGATCCTCTGACGACCTCAGGCACTTTGAATGTGTGTCATGAAGGAACTTAAAATGTTGTTTGAGATACATGGGTATGTTAGGATTGAATAATACATTATATAGTAAGATTAGAATATAAGTATTCCTGCGAAGACGAATCGGGAGCCACTTGAGTCTGCTACGAAATTCAGATACATGATCATATTTGCGTAAACCAAATATAAATCTAATACAAAAGTTTTGGAGGCGCTCAAGTTTATCGAGTTGCTCCTCATTAAGGTCAAGATAGCTGACATCGGCATAATCGAGTATTGGAAGAAGCAAAGATTGTGCAAGCGCAGTTTTGGTGGATATGGGAAGAAAGTTCCGCAGCCTACGTAATGACCCTGCTGAAGCAAATACTTTACGGCTTGTCTCCTGCATCTAACGGCCCCAGGATAAAGTTCTATCCAGATAAATCCCCAGATTTTTTACATTATATGCAACTGGTAAAATGTTGCCATCGAATAGAATCTGAGGCAGAAGTGACCAATTGATCTTAGAGGTCATCCTGGAACTGCCAATCAGAATGATCTGAGTTTTGGGTGGATTAACCTTAAGTCCATAATTTTTACTCCACTCACAGATTTGCGCCAAGTAGCCGTATTAATATTAGAAAACGCATTAGATATCGATTCTTATGATGCCTGTGAGTATATTTGCAGGTCATCTGCGTAAAGGTGGTAGGACGAAATTAAACGTTAGGAGATAGAATTTATAAAAATTGCGAAAAGTAATGGAGAGAGAACGCCACCTTGTGGTACACCGACAGTCGCATTACACCATGAGGAGTATGATTCTTCAACGCGTATTTGCTGACGGCGTCCAAACAAGTAACTACGAAACCAGTAAATTACCGTTGGAGATATGTTAATATAGCGGAGTATGCCAAGCAGGATGTGGAAATCCACGGTGTTAAAAGCGTGAGCTTTCCACAATCCATACCCAACCTAATCTCATCGGTGATGTGAACCAATGCCGTGGTAGTACTATGACCAGGACGAAAACCGGATTGAAAGGGATTTAGGAGAGCATTTTTGGACAGGAAGGACTTAGTTGTGTATATACAAGACGTTCGAGGACTTTGGAAAGGAATGGTAGTATGGATATAGGTCGGATGTCGGAGAAGAAACAGGGTTTGGGTTTCTTTGGCAACGGAATTATTTATGCATCTTTCTATGCTGATGGGAAGATACCTCTAGCAACTGAATGATTTAAGATGTGACATAGGATAGAGAGGATTTCATCAAGGATGGGTAGGATCATGTTTCGGTTGATACAGTTATTACCAACAGCATTAGATGAGATTGAAATTATGCTCTTTTTAACATCACAACCGGAAAATTGCTCGAAAACAAAAGGTGAATATTTGGGAGTTGGGATATGTGAAAGATCTTTTAAAGTATTCGTTTTAGTTGTCCCATCAAAGTTGGACGAAGAGGTGAAATGTGCATTGAGTGCATCAAAATTTATGTCTTTGGGGATTGCGTCATTGCGCGACTTGCCAACTCCCATCGTCCTAAGAAATTTCCAGACTTTAACTGGGTCTCCATTTACAACAGAGTTGTGAATATGTTGGCGTTGTGCTTTCCTACACACCTTATTGCAGAGATTTCTTGCACTAATATATTTCTCCAAATTATAAGGGGTTGCACGACACTTATACCGCGCCTTAGCTGCAGCTTTTTTAGAAATTATGTTTTTGACATCGTCAGTCAGCCAAGGCGATGGAAGATGTTTTAACTTTATGGCTCTGATAGGCGCATGTATGTCGTACAACTGAATTAATTTGTCTGTAAATATTTGCACTTTGGTGTCTATGCAGTCTGAGGCAAACAACTTACATAATCGTTTACACAATTCTTCTATATGGGGTTTCCAATTTAGTTGCTTGTCAACAGTAATACCTAAAAATTTTACTTATCAATATGTTCTATTGCAAAATCATTATAGTTAATATTAATATTCGGTGCTTCACATCTTTGGTGAAAACTCATTCATCATCATCATCATCAGCCCTTTATACCGTCCCACTACTGGGCACAGCGCCTGTGTGCGAAATCTATGAAGCGCCTGTGCAGTGGCGTAGGCTAGCTTGGGAAGTTGGCGGATGACCTTTTTCTGTCGATGTCATTTCACTGCGGCGCCTGTGTGCGAAATCTGTGAAGCGCCTTTTTTGGCATCCTTTTTCGAAAATAACTGTTATAATTAAGGCATATCTAGGCGCGCGGCGCCCCTGTCACCCTGGCGCCTGTGTGCGCCGCGCACATTGCACATAGGGAAGGTTCGGCCCTGCCACGCTGGCCAAGTGCGGGTTGACAGACTTCACATGTCTTTCGAGAACATTATGGAGAACTCTCGGACATGCAGGTTTCCTCACGATGTTTTTCTTCACCGACTAGCAAGCGATAATTAACAATTTAATACGCACTTAACTCCGAAAAGTCATTGGTGCGTGCCACGGATTTGAACCCGAGACCCTCTGCATAGCAGTCCGACGGTCTCTTCCACTCAGCTATCGCTGCTCTGCTGAAAACTCATTAGCTATTCCAAATTTTATATAGCCGGAGCAAAAACGTACAATTATTCTATCAAGTTACTATAGCCCTATTCCGTCACAAAAACCATTCACAATTGATGTTCTTTTTTCCTTTTTGACTTAGATATATGCGCGCCAATACCTGCCAATTTTCAGCTTTAGAAACCAAGTTATCGACATTTATGTTTGGTCGGTGAGTGTGGGGTGAGAATGTGAGGCTAGACTTATTCCTAGCATTATTCTGTGATGAATATTCATAAAGTACTTTTATGTTTTGATGTCTGTCTTGACTGCTTCCGTGGTCCAGTGGATAACGAATGCATTTACTAATCAGGAGGTCCCAGGTTCAATTCCTGGGTAGGTTTTCATTTATGTATGTGTACGGAAATATCTGAAAAGGAATTGTGAACTTTAAAATCATTCAAACACCGGACACAAAATACACCCAGACACTTAACAACAATTTTACACAGCGAAATCGAAGCCATAACACCCAATTGGGTACTCGTAGCCTATCAGTACATATTCACGGTCAAACGCCACACAAGCAAAATGCGGTTTGGCATACAACCAACTGAATAGCCAACAAACATATCTGCTCAAGCCATATCTGATTCCTCCAACATTCATAGAGATTTTCAAATGAATAAATTGGATACTCCTTGCTATTTTTTTCGAAATTATGTAGTATGAGACCATGCATAGAGTATTTGGCGACGCCGGGTGATTCAGATGTCCGTTGCTGATGGAGAAATGTCAAGTAAACATGTACTGAATTATCGTGCAATTAAGGACGATATCTGTTTGAATAAGGATGATAATTTTATGAGATCTTTACATATTATGCCCTATTATAATGATAAACACTATGAAAAATATGTAGATTTGTTATAGAGTGTACAACTTCACTATCTCTAGGAGTATCCCTTGCATTCGTTAGCAGAAAAAATTGCACCATATGTGAACTGTTTTTTTTTTTTTTATAATTCACCTGACGCCATGATAGGTACGCGAGTAATACAGAACCACAGCAATTAAATACTCAAGTCTCTGAGAACGGAGGAGCCAAGGGTAAAAGTGTCCATTTTGTAAATTATATTCACAAAAATATTCGTGTCTAATAGTAATTACAAATAATTTAATACAGTCATTTTAAAGGGGCACAAAAGGTCAAACAGTAAACGTCGAGTTTCAAATTATGTAGATTGATTTACTTGAAATTAAAGATCTGGGATGTTTTCTTATTAATAGGGCGAGCTGCACCGATAAATTTTGTAGGCAGATGAATTAACAAGGAATTTTGATTGTTCAAGAAAGGGGCGATCCCCCTTTTAATTCCTCTGATTAGGAAAATTTGGACGAAATTGCTGACGCCCGTGTCATTCGAATTGGTGATAACAGAATGTCTGGGCCGTCCTTGTAATGTTAGGGAGGAGGAATGATGATCTTGGCATTTGGGAAGCGTTTTGCAATGAGTTATAACAAATTGGTGCTTTGTGAGACCGCCGCGTTGAAGAGGGTAACTTTGATGCTCAGTTATTGCTGATATTGGAGTGGCGTGTTTAATTTCCGGGTTGGACAAAGTGCTGTTTTGATTTTAATTTGGTTATCAGACGTTTTATTTTGTTATACATACATACATAGACTCACACCTGTTTCCCGGAGGGGTAGGCAGAGACTACGGAACGCCATTTGCAACGATCCTGACATATCTCTCTTGCTTCACTCACTCCCATCAAATTTCTCATGCATGCTCTTTATTTTGTTATACATCATCATATCAATAATTTTTGACGACGATTTTAGATAGACTCATCTGTAGGTGGACACTTTCTGTCCATGTAATGGCAACCGTAACTTTGGGCCATCGATGGTGAATAAAAGCACTGTAGTGGGCTAAGCGTTTCTATCCGTAAGCATTAGGGACGAAGGGGATAATAGTGCCTGAGCGTAGTGCCGCATGCTCGCGCCAACGCATTCTACGGTTCGCCGCACCCGGCTCTCATTTCCATTTAAAGCCGTCACGCCAACTTGTCCGCTGCACATAGCTCACATCCAACCTGAGCCGTCGGCACAATGACATTCGTCATCTCATCATCAGCCCTGTATATATTATACTGTCCCACTGTTAGGCACGGGCCTATTCTCACGTTGTAGAGGGTAAGGCCAATAGTTCACCACGCTAGTCAAGCGGATTGGAGGTCCTCACATGTCTTTTGAGAAAGCATGAGAAACGCCCTGACATGGAGGTTTCCTCATAATGTTTTCTTTCACCGTGAAACAAGCGATAATATAATTAACAATTTTTTACGGACTTAAGTTCGAAAAGTCATTGGTATTCGTGAATTCCGCGAAAATAATGTCGGCGAATATCGGTGAATAATAAAAGAGCTGGCTAATTGCTGAGTATCGGTAAGGGAATTAGAACCTTAAGTTGCTTGGACCATTGACGCTACTGAACCAAGACTGGAGACAAAATATAGGGATCGGGTATTTTGCTACGTCTCAACTAAAGACAAATTTTCCGAGATTTCTCGCCTCGAAAACTCTCGAGTAGAAAGTAACTAACCATTCTCACTTATGACAATTATTTAAATAATTTGCTTATACATAAATATATACTAGTCTTAACTAGAATACATTTTACTCACTACACTAGCGAATCGCTATATCTACACTCAAACAAATATATTCACAAAAGAACAATGTCAGTTCAATTCCAAATTTATAAATGTTAGTTTTACGTAATATTAAAATATTTTCAGGACGAAATATTCTTGGTATTGCCATTGTATTTGATCATGCCATTAAGTTATAAGTATTTACGAGTTTTTAATAAAAATGAAAGCTTGGGGTAATAGGTTTATTTGCCAAATTACTGGCGTAAAATGACTGGTGTGATATCACGGCCTTAGAATTTTTTTCGTCGCAGATGCGGTGAGAAAGTGGTGAATTTTTTTATTAAATTTGAGTTGTCAGCGAAAGTAAGTTCCCATTTTAAATTAAATTTGTTTTTTAATTTATACATCTGTTTAATAAGCTTATGTATTTCAGAAACTCCTATACGTAGTACATTCCACCATTTTTCCATAAAACATGCAGCTTCTCTCTTTGATAAAGACATCTAATCCCATTTTACTCAACTGACGTTGCCAATCAGGTCAAAGCCCACTCCCATACAGTTGAGAACAAAAGTAAAAAAGAACAGTGGGGTGGCAGCTGGACATAATGATGACGGAAGTCGTAAAAGTCTGAGGAAAATTACTGTAATACCAACTAGTAGATATACGATGGACCGACAATCTCTCGTAAAGTATATTGTGGTGCTTTATGCGAATGAAAAATAAAATGGAAGAGTGAAAAGTAACCATTTACGATTTTTATATTTTGCTTTATGAAAACAAAGGGCTGGAATATTGCAATTTGCGTTCTTCAAATTACATTAATATATTGTTAGTCATTTATAAATCGAAATATAATTCTCAGCTAATATATTTAGAGATTTATAAATCGGAAAATAATTTGCAGTTATCGGCCATATCTGTGTAGTGAAAATAAACAATTTAACAAAAAAAAATCGTTGTAGGTACCAAAAACTGCGAATTGAAGTAAATCTGATCAATATTTTTTTTAATAAAGACTAAATGTAGCAGTACATTTAGTGCTATATTTAGAATTAAACATAATTTATGCAACTATGAATTTTGCGATAAAATGCTGATACAATTCTTGACTGCCTCGTTGGTCTCGCGGCATAAATGTGCGCGTGGGATTGGGAGGTCTCGGGTTCGATTCCCGGGTCGGGCAAAGTGTTATTGGGTTTTTCCGTTAGAAAATTCTCAGTAGCAGCACGGAGTCTGGTAATGTGCCCGGTACGGCAATAGGCTCGCCCCCTATTACGTGGGACCTAAAAATTCCTGGCGAAATGTGGGTGTGATATTACACCTCTGCCTACCCCTTCGGGCATACAGGCGTGAGTCTATTAAAAAAACTTGATTATAGTCGGATGATAGGGATACAAAAATACTTTGGTGACCCGTTAAACGGCTTTGCTTTAGATAAAAATGATTTAGCTAAGACAAAGTAGTATTCTTAAATATCTATATTGCGCAAATCTCGCAAATTAGAAGCATGAAATTCTCTTCACAGTTTTTGTGAAATGTAACTAGGAGTTTTCAAATTACCTCCTTGGATATTCAGTAAAGATAGGCCTGTATGAAGAAAATATACCTACATACTGTTGTTCATGCCACGCAAGTCCCGAGCAAAATATTGTTTATAATAAAACTGTTTATAAGCATGAGTGGCGGATGACGGATGAGCGATGGATGACTGAGTGAGTTATTTAATTTATCGACTGGAATCTTGTCATAAAACTCGATGCTTCGCTACGTGATTTATTAAGTAGAAAGTGTGCTTAGTCAAAAATGTAGGTGCAGTATTTTACATTTTTTTTGTATCTTCACGCCAGTATCCACGACGGGGTAGGTGTAATATTACACCCATATTTCGCCTAATGAATTTTAGGTCCCAGGTAATAGGAAGCGAGCCTATTGCCGTTACAGACTGCCAGACTCCGTGCTGCTACTGAGAAATCGGAAAAACTCAGCAACACTTTTGCCCGAACCGGGCATCGCACCCGGGACGTCCCACTCAGCAAATGCATGCGCTATCCACTGAACTATGAAGGCAGTCGAAGTATTTTACATTCGTCAACCTAATTAAGTACGTCTTGAAAAACGGAAATGTCTGAAGCACCTGCAATCGGTATGAAAAGAGTAATGAGTGAGTAGAGGAAGCGCGTGAGGTTTTTAAGGATAGAAACAAGTGGCGTTCTGTTGTCTCTGCCTACCACGACGGGATAAAGGCGTGAGTTTACGTATGTATGAGTGTATTTTAATCAAAACTGCATTAATGCAAAGCAGAACTGAGTTAACCGAAAGGTTATGGCACATTATGAAAGCACAGCAACGGCAAAGCTCTTGTAAATATAAATTTGACTGTGAAATCGTACTTCGTATAAAACTAACGGTCGCGCAGTCAGCGCATTTACTGGTACCGCAACATTTAAAACAGCACTACTGCAGCACAGCGGGTGTTACAGTGGTGCTATTAAAGTGTCGCGAGAGCGTGATATGACCATTACTAAACTTATTAGCCGACGATATAACGACGAAGATTTTCTAATCGATTTTGTATGTTAAATCACACATACCTTTTTAGAGTGGGTGGACTGCCTCCGTGGTCCAGTGGATAGCGTATGCGACTGCTGATCGGAGGTCCTGGGTTCGATTCCCGGGTAAGGCAAAGTGTTACTGGGTTTTTCCAAATTCTCAGTAGCAGCACGGAGTCTGGTTATGTGCCCGGTAACGGCAATAGGCTCACCCCTATTACGTGGGACCTAAAAATTCATGGCGAAATGGGGGTGTAATATTACACCTCTGCTTACCCCTTTGGGGAAACAGGCGTAAGTCTATAAAAAAATATTTTTTTAGGGTGTAGTCCACCTTAGGTAATTATCAGTAAGAACTCCCTGCCCTATTTTCTTTAGAATAGAATAGAATATCTTTATTTGCTGTAAACAGGGTACATTACAGATGTTGATTTAATGATAATATAATGATATAAAGGTGCAAGCCCGTTTAGCTAATTTTAAATAGCATGCAAATGTAGGAACATGCAATGTGAAGTGAATTTGTAACAATCATATTTAATAGTATTAATGTCATATAAATATTTATTAATAGGTCAATTAGGCATTCATTACACCGAATCATAATTGCTTGATAAAAATTCTTGGATAGAATAAAAGTTTTTCTGCATGAGCCATCTACGTAACGCTGGTATAAATTTATTTGTGGGCAGTATTTTTACATAATATGGTAATTTGTTGTAAATTTTAATACTCATGGCATATGAATTGTTTTGAAGCCGGCTACTTCTGGGTATCATATTTAAAACAAGCCTGTTAGGATTTCTTATATTGTCACGTCGAGTGACATCTTTTGCCTGTTTAAACGAATCTGGATTTTGTTTTATAAATTTACTTATTTCTAGTATGTAAAAACAAGCTAATGGGAGTATTCGCAATCTTTTAAATTAAGGTCGACATGATACGTCAGGGGCAATATCGCAAATCGAACGGATGCATCGTTTTTGGGCCACAAACACTTTTTGTATGTGAGAGCTAGCTGTTGCCCCATATTAGTAACCCATATCTGAGGACGGATTCTACGTATGCAAAATAGGCTGTACGTGCAATGTTTTGGTTTGTTACTTTTGCCAATTTATAAAGAGCATATGAAAACCCGTTTAATTTGTTACAAATTTTTTCTACTTGTTCTATCTAATTAAATTTTGAATTTATTATAATTCCCAGAAATGTCACACAATTTGTATTCGATAAGGTATGTCCATCATAATTAATTATTATATTATTATTATTAAAATTATTCAAATTAATTATATGTGTCTTTGATAAATTTATTTTAAGATTATTTTTATTCAACCAATTAATAACTAAAGTCAGAGTATTGTAAATGTCATTTTCATGTTGTTTGAATTTCATATTTTTATTTGTAGTCACTATTATCGATACGTCATCTGCAAACAGTATTGTTTTATGTTCTATAACATCAGGTAAATCGTTAATGTACACCAGGAAAGGTAGAGGTCCCAATACACTTCCCTAGGGAACTCCGAATTCATTTTTTTTTAATTCTGATCTATATGTTTCTATATAGTCATTTGAGTTCAATTGAGAGATATCCACACTTTGAATCCTATCTTCTAGGTAAGTTTTTAGCCAGTTATGTGCTGGTCCTCTTATACCATACTGTTCCAATTTTTCCAAAAGCAGTTTATGTGAGACTAAATCAAACGCTTTTGACATATCGAGGAACATAACTGTTGTATATACTTTGTCATTGACTTTCTGTAGAATGTCATTAACTAAGAAAAACATAGCGTCCCTAGTAGATTTATTTTTTTGAAATTCAAACTGATTCCGGTCTAATATTTCATACTTGCCTAAGAAAGATGTTATTTTATCATGCATGGCTTTTTCAAACAATTTAGAAAATATTGGCACGATAGTAACCGGCCTATAATTTTTTATGTCAGTCTTTTCTCCTTTTTTGTATAGTGGTTTAACTACTTATTATTTTAGCTTATTTGGAAACGTGCCAGTGTGTAGTGACAGATTTACAAGAAAAGTAATTATAGGCGTCAATTGAAAACTACAAGATTTTATGATTCTGGTACAAACTGAATCATATCCTTCAGATTTGGTGTTTGCCAGAGACATTATGAGCTTGTGTATGTACAACTCATCTACAGGAGACAAAAAAAATGTGCCACAGGGTTTATTTTTGGAATTTGTGTTGCTGATTTCTTGATTTATTAGGTTTGTGCTAGATATAAAATAGTCGTTAAACGCATTTGCTATAGACAATGGGCTGGTAATAACTGTATTATTATGAACCACCCTAGTAACATAATTATTATTAATAGTTGTACTGTTTGTCTCACTACATTGTATTCCCACTATTTAGTACATATCTGGCATTACTGAGCTTTTTAGCCGTTATTATGCACTTTTTAAATAATTTGTCATATTTTATGTATTTATATTTATCCTTTTTCTTCCATTGGGTTGTTGTTGTATAACATTTTCTAAATATTTTCATGTGAGACCATTAGCAGCATAAGCCCATTTGGACATTACGCTATAGGCCAATGATTAAATAAAATAAAACGACCTGATTACAATTTTGGAGAATGCTAATAATCGAATTAGTAAGGAACGTATAATGAATAGGTTGGAGATAGGATCTACATGCGTTGCAGTACTGAATTAATCTTAGTGATTGTACACTTCTTAGTCTATTTGGTTTGTATGAGTATACAATGTATTTATTTCAAGAAATCAAAAACCTTTTAGTACCTATCAAATATCCTAGAAACAATTAATAAGAATCCCCGGGGGGCAAAAGCTTTTACATACATAAAATAACACTATCAGCACTTTAATAAAAAAATACCGTTATAAAGTAAGGGCCAACGATTTCATAATTAATTCGCTTCCCCCATAATAAACAGAGTAAGAAGGGATTTGCCGAAAAGCCACTAAAGGGTTGCCCGGATAAAATATGTCTGAAAGGGTTCAAGGGAAGTTTTACCCAAACAATAGTTTTATAAGTATTCTCATTGTCTTGCATATTGAGTGTTGGTGTACTGAATTAGGGTGTGTATACACAGAATAGAAACAACAGTTAATGAGATATAAAGTAATTTAATATTATGTAAAGTAAGCAATCATAAATTTCATAAAAGCACAACTGCCACACTGGGAGTAAATCCAGTGATATTTTTTAAAACAACTCCTGCACTAGAATCGAAACTATCCTGTTTCACCGGGAACTTCACAAACATACAACCAACGGACACAATGAGCACCCACCCATTCGAAACAAAAATTTATGAATTACACAAAGCATTGCCTCGTGTGGCGATCTAACTAACAACAGTCGGTTTCAAGCGGTGAGGCGGCCGCTTAAACCACTACGTCAACCGTGCAGTCATGGGGGACTTCACAAAAGTTTAAGCAACGAACACAAAGTACACCAAACTTGTGCGTTTCGAGCCCAAACCCAACTCTTGACACAGTTTTAAACGGGTAAGCGACCCTTTAAAGTCCACAGCAGATTAGACCCACCTGGCACCCAGCCCACAGCGCCTCGCCTTATAGACACGCGCTCACTAAATCAACTTTACTCAAGATAAAATCGTTTGAAGAGACGTCTGCAAGACCTCGATGTACACGCAAAATACGTAAGGATATATGATACGTACTTCTATGCCTACAATACCGCAGACCACATTATGCCACACTTGCGAAGGGGCTTTTAAGACGAAAGATTGGGCTTGCGAGCCATATGCCCGAAATTAACAAGAGTTGCCTTCGCCGTTTTCGAAATCGGTAAGGAGAACTATATATACATCAACTCTGTCACCGAAAACTCCGTCCACCGGTCTCTTATCGACAACGAGTGATTGCCGAGTGGAAATCGGGTGGTGGGTAATGAGCTGTGACCTTAAACCACAACGCCATACTTGTCGTTGAGTCGTCTCAATCGTACTATTCTGATGGAGTGGTAGTAGTTGATCTATTGGCGTACTTGGGTTAAGCGTAGCGTACTGGCCATAAATTATGCGGTCCCACTGATGTGAACAACGAGAAGACTAATTTTAATTTTAATTACATTTTAAGCAATGTCTTTTTTGAGAATAACAAACTCACAAAATTATTTTTATATCGAGTTAGAATAAAGTCTTTAAGATGTTGATATTAATAAATACAATTTATTAACATTTCTGATAACTATTCACATGTAGAGTGCAGTAGAAAAACTTGAAGAGAGGAGAACAGCAGACATTATTACCATCCATTTTTGAGTTCCTTGAAACATATATAAATCCTGAGAGTTATTATTTAACTAGGTACAAGAAAAAATCTCCTAACTTCGGGGCTTTTATGATCTCGACTTTACGTCGTTACACCCTGTATAAAATGAAATGTTGGTTTAGGACGGAATAAGTATCTACCACTCAATAATATAGGTATTTGAGGATTATCTTAAGTGTGCCTGCTATTATTATTATCATTGTTATATCAATCCTGTTCACAATAAGTTCTGTTACTAGTATGTCCTATTGTAGGGCTCATAGCGAGACATGGTTTGCCATTCGTAACAGATCGGCAAAGTTAAGCAACGCTTGCACAGGTCGCCGCTTAGATGGGTGACCGTGTGTGGCATTTACATCTGAGTGCAACCGTGCTCCGGAGGGCACGTAAAAACTGTCGGTTCCGGTTCTTGTCCAAGGATAATTATCGTTAGGCCATGTCGGAGGCCTTAGGGCGGTCTGAAAACTAAGACATCAGAGTTGGCCACACACTCACACCAAAAAAGTATGTCCTATGACAAAACATAGCGCACTATATTAATTTTTAAATCCTTTGTTTGATACTATGTTCAACAAATTATGTTTAACGAATAAAGAATGATTTGATGATTTGATTTTACCGCATTGAGCACACGCAACGCGCGAGTGAGCGGCGCGAGCTTTAGAAGGTTGGTGCGTGCGTACGGCACCTCCAGCAGTGGCGGCCGTCCACGTCGCGAGGTGTAGTTGTTAGGGACGCACAGACCAATAGTTTGTAAGACCGCTTGGTTGTGAGTCATCCCTCGTAATAATTTAAACACATATGTGGCCAGAGCCACTTCCTGTCTCAGCTCCAGTCTAGTATAGCCGACCATACCCAGAACAAATAAGGTAGGATACAGTAATGGATATCCTGGGTAAACTCCATACTGCTTTGCTCATGATGAACTAGTAAGATCTTTGAAAAGTACGACATGCCGATGGCAGTCGGTTTCACGGGGGCTATATAGTACATGCATACGTACCTACACTATAAGCAATGAATGTAACCTTCTGCTTGACGGGGTAGGCAGACACAACAGAACGCTACTTGCTTCTATCTTTACAAACCGCACGCACTTCCTTCACATTCACTACTCTTTTCATACATGCTCACCGGTTTCGGGTACTTTCGACTTTAACCCAATTTTGTCGAAGAATGTTCTACGAGGTCTCCCGCGACCGACTTGAACTCACACTTTTGTCTTAAGTATATTTTGACTTGTCATTATTTCTTCACTCATACGTTCCACGGGTTCAAAGCATTTCAGCATTCCTTTCTCAATCCTTGTTATGACATCTTCTTTCAGACCTTTGTGGTCTTCTGTATTACTGCATTCGAAAGTTTATCAATCAGTCTCATCCCCCATATACTACGCAGTGAACTGCGCTAATCCTGCTTTCATACTTTACGGGAGTTGAGACTTGCTACTATAATACATGGCTTGACGCTATAATATTTTGAAAGCAACTGTGTGTAAAATTAAAATTACTCCCCTTTTCCACATGCAATATAGTTAAATGTGTCAGTTTATTTATTTATATTTTTGAAAATAAAGCGAATATTAATCTTAATTAAGACTGAAATATTATGGACTAATTGAAATAATTAAATCAAGCGTATAAAATATAATGTTTTAAAATAGACTGCTGCGCTGAAATATTCAGTTAGTAAGTGAATTGACGGAATATTTAACAATCTGGTTTCCGCACAAGTTGTTTATATCGCGAATAAATTTTACATTCGAATTGTAGTTTATATTCATGCATCGGCACATTGATGCTACGCCAAACATGCAGTCAAATTTTGAGTGGTGGTGGTGGAGAGTCAAATATTTGGCTTTTTGCAATTCTGATTTTTAAATCCAATGTACATCTAGAGTCGTGTGATATTTGTCTGTCTGGATATTTGAAACTATTTACCTATTTAATGGCTAGTTGTATGTATTATTTTGATACCTAGATCTATTTTGGGATGGAAGCTTTGAGGTTGTCAAACATTTTTATTTGATTGCGTTTATTTTAAGATAAGACCAATCTCCTTAAATGTTGTTAGTTTTATACGCAAATAGAAAAATATTTATAGTGGCATTTAATTTTATTGGTTTAAGCGGTCTACTCGTCTTTCGGCACTATGCCGATAACACACGGCAATGTGTTGGGTGCAATTCTCGCACGAGACAAAATTCTCATTGATTCACAATTTGATGTTTCGAGCCTGGGTCTAATTTGTATCCGTTGATTGAATGTTATTAACGTCTCCCGCGACACAAGATTTATACATAGTGCGGACGCGTGTTGCTTTAAAAAATATATACCTAATTATTTTAAAACACAGCTACGATTCATTCATGGTTTTGTGCATAAAAACAAAACACAAAGACTGTTGCCGTATTTATATTTAACATAAAGGTGGCGACATAAAGTTACAAGGCGTCAAAAAAAAACGACCATTCGTGTCAAAGATATACAACATGTAACAAGTTAAAATGCACATCCTGAAAGTACTTTGTTCAGAATCGGCAACTGAATCCATTTCCGTCATTTTTAATATTGTTTATTTTTGGTCTCAAAATAATTAAAATAACGTAAATTGTAGACATTCATTTTTAAAAAAATATGAGCTATTCGAAAATAAACCTTAAATCAAAGCAGAACGGCTTATTTTTAAATGCATTTGTTAAATGGTTCCACGTTGACTTACACAAACGCACACATTAATACAATACAATAGACGGCAAAAGACAATAGCACACAATTGACCACTAAAATGTCTATCATCTATCTTTCACTAACGTAGGTAATAAACAAGGGGAAAGAGCGAGACGTAATGTCTCGCTCGCGCTGGCGCATGACAAGCGCAGTTGGCGATGCGCTTAGACATGTTATGACAAGTACAACCGGGAATATCTATCTATCAGTGAGTGCTGTGAAAACCTTTTTAAAAGTTCACTTGTTTACAAAATGTGTAATGGTGTATAATTTAATAATTATCAACAAGACGGTGCCGGTGTTGAATGTTCAACATCATCCTGATGTTGACATGACACCCCTGGACTTCCTCATTGTGGAGAAATATTAAATCACTAGTTTATTGTGACGAGAGAAAAAGTAGTTAATTAATTAAGATACTAGCTGCTTTTGAAACAGTGAAAAGATGTGATTTGTGAGGAAATAGTGAACTGCTACGTGGACTAAAGAAATGTGATTTAAGCCTGTAAGTTATTTTATTAATCTATTATAGTAACTATTTAGATTCACAAGACAACTTTACACACGCCGTTCTTGTTTATTTCTCTCATTGATATACTTTTACTTTATCGATCAATAATGCTAACTAGGTATGACCGTATGATTAAGTTAAGACAGTCACAATAGTCACTTACGATGTTAAGAAACAATAGATCGTGCATATTAATAACAAACAATAAATAATTCGACTGTCCACTCCATAGCCTAAAAGTGTGATGGAAAGAAATACTCATAATATCTTTGGTAATATCAACAGTGGCCGACAAATTGTTCAAACATCATTTTTGTAAACCCCACTCTATCAGAGTGTGGTTTACAGACTGAATTTCATACATTTTGTTATATCGTATCGTGTTTCGTTCCTATCAGATCGCTGTTGTTTGTTTACCATAGCAACCGTTTTGTTTGCGTGGGTGCGCAGATTTACAGTGACCACGATTTTCACTTTTAATTGAGTTAATACTTTCTTTAAAAAACATTATTTACGCAAATAAAAAAAAATTTCAATGCATGCATTATGATTGTAACAAGGCTTTCTAATTGGGGTGTCTGAGGATGTGCGTTATTTCCATTACATGTTGTATTTTTTATCTTACGCTAGAATGATGGTGACACAAAATATGCAGCTTATTTTATGGACGAAACATAAAAGTGAAATATTTCATGCAGTGTGAATATCTTAGCAAAGTGGTGCAATTTACAGGGTTCGCAGGTTGAGGGCTTGATAAATGCGTATAATTTCTTGCTTACAGCTAAATGTTTAAAGTAATGTACTTTTTTACGTAATGAATTATACAGAGCATGTATGAATTCTATGAACTGTTATTTATTTTTTTGCATTTTACAGCTTGAATAATAAATGAGAAAATAAATGGTGGCTCTTAAGCATATTGTACTTATATTATAAACTATTATATTATACCTATTATATTATATTATAACTATTATATTATAACTATTATATTATAAACTATATATTAGAGTTTTTAAGTAATATTTATTTTATTCTATCTTGGCTCCTTTTAGGCTGTCTCCTCTCGCCGTCTCCGCTCCCCATTTTATATCAGTCACTTGGCTTGGCACTGGCAGAGGTAGTTTGATATTACAGAAACAAAGAAACCGGAGTCTTATAATTGCACAATGGTTTTTCTTTAGATTAATTTATGATACTTACCTAACAAATACTATTAATGCCTGCGGCTCCGCCCACGTGAATTATAGGTAGGTACACCTAAACATTTCTCAGAAATTACAAGTGTCTATTGGTATACCACTATCAAGGATCTTTATGACAATCGAACCCAACGGATTAAAGTCCTCTGTCACTTGGCTAGCGAATACTTAGCAATTCAATCATGGACAGTATAGTTATAAAACGCGGACCATACTTTCAACTAATTTCCATACAAATAAACAAAATATTTATCCACTGGTTCATATCCAAACACGACTGTGGAGTGTAAATATCTAATTATAACGTCAAATCATTGATCGCAGTGCGGTTTTGTCACTTACAACTGTCAATTAAGTACCAAGTTCGGCTAATATCGATGAGCTCTCAAACACTAATAACTGATTGCGATCTGTTGAGGCGTTTGAACTGTTGGACTGAGTGGTTATGGTTTCGATGTGTTATAGTATGCGATATACCCCGGTATGCGATAAATAACAATTCAATACGCACTTAACTCCGGAAAGTGAGTGGTGCGCGCCTTAAATTGAACCCGAAACCCTCTGCATGGCAGTCGGTGTTGGTCAATTACCGCTCAAATCAAACATTTTTGTGCGTAAACATGGATGTTTGTCTTGGTCTAGGTGTTTCTATGTATATGTATGTATCTCCACTAGGCTATCGCTGCCATATAATAAACAAATACTCTCCAACTATATAATGCCCAGTTCATATTTAAACAGTACTGTGGAGTGTAAATATCTAATTATAACGTCAAATCATTGAACGCAGTACGGTTTTGTCACTTACAACTGTCAATAACGAAGTTCGGCAAATATTGATGAGCTCTCAAACACTAATTACTGATTGCGATCTGTTGAGGCGTTTGATTTGTGGGACTGAGTGGTTATGGTTTCGATGGGTTATACCTACATCCAGAACTACACTATGTAGGCCACTAGTCGTACGTACGTTAATATAATACAGCTAAAGAGTTTTTTTGGTTGTTTAGTTTAACGCACTAATATCAGAAACTACTGGTCTGCTTTCAATAATTATTTGTGTGCTGGATGGCTTATTTATTGAGGCAGGCTATTTAGGCTATAATAACATCACGCTATTAGCCACGGGTGTCGGGGTAGCCCTTAATAACGCGGGTGTAACCGCGGGCTTATTTAGTGTACTGTATAATGATATTTTAGTGTGTAACAAAGCGTGTAAGTATTATCTAGATGACGACCCGATGGCATAGCGTGAGGGTAACCGACAGCCCCGCGCCGATGGACGCTTGTTCCATTCCCATTCAAGTCAAACATTTGTGTGCGCGATCATGGCTATTTGTATTGGTCTGGATAGATCAATGTACATAATTATGTTATATTTACATATATTTACAAAAAATGAGTATGTGCATTACATATTTACCCATAGTACGAGCCCTGCCTAGTCTGAGACTAGATGGTGATGTATGTGGAATAAAGTAGAATATTATAAATATTCAACGCTACACGTACCTACCTAACAAACATAATAGTGGTTTATTCAAGAGGTTCGAAGAAACTCCTACTTTATTAAAAAGTTTTTCCACCTATAAAATATTCACCTTACATTGCAAAATAGCTACACATATGACAATTTCTTGTGAATCACTGCTAGCATTAAAACTAAATACAAAGACCTGAATGTATATTAATATCTTGATATAATATTTCAATAACTTCATCCAAAATTTTTAGTAAGGATCCCTTGATCCGTACCATCCCAAAAGGGATGTTACACTATGATGTATTAACAAGTTCGCTTCTGTTACACAGCTGACTACGGTGCCAGAGTTAGGCGTATCGCTTAAGCGACGAGCGAGGATAAAGACCCAGTAGTAGAATTAATTATTTTTATGACAAAACTCGCCGTAGAAATATAGTGGCGGCTGAGCACAAGAGCGGGCCATCGACCTCTAACAGAGGCCATCGGACACTAATAGCGGCCACCGTCTACTGATAGTCACCACATACCACTAATAGCGGCTACCGACTTCCGTTGGCGGCCACTGACCAATAATGCCGACTAATTTTATCATTTATGTTTTCATGGAACCAAACCCACTTCACTCTACATAGTGTTGAATGCCTGGACGACCGCTTGAAAAAAAAAATCGCGAATAACTCTCATTTGTAATGGGGTTTTGGAGAATCCTACAAATTTTCAGCTGGGTGCAAATTATTGTAACGTCCCCTATTTTTTTTATTTAATTTGACCAGACTAACACCTTTTGTGAAACTAACTTCATTTTGCTAGCCTTCGGCTGCAATTACTGGTGATAATTTTCCTCGCTTAGAAATGAGGTGTCTCGCTCATCTTTAGTGGATTTGCAGCCTTATTAGGGTACCAGGGACCCGCTCGAGTTAACATTTTAATTAAACTCAATGTCGAGTAGCTTTCCGTTCTTTTATTAACTAGCACTACACACAGGAAATAAGATATTGTTACTTTATTCTTAAAAAGTGCAAATAAATACAGATAAAATAACAATGGGTCTAAGTAACTTAGGTATCATCAAAATTGTGTAAATGTTAAAGGGAGGGCTTAAGAGTAAATTCTGTAATGTTTTTATGAAACCATATGCCATAAATGGTGTAATTTTTTATCATATATTTAATATATAATTTTTGTAACGTTAAGATCCCAAGTCGAATGCGATCAGGTAACTTTATTGCCGACTCTTAAGCATGATTATCGATTCTTAGATACCGAAAAGAATTACTTTTTGGCATTGAAGAATTTTAATAACAAAAAGTACACCGTTCTTATATAGTGATGCCTATCCAATCTCCAATGTTACGTAACCACGAAATCTTTCGTCTTCCAATTCTTCGTGTCTCGACTGTTTCTTCCATAATGGCGTACAGTACATGTAATGGGTATGGAATATTGTTTTATGGTCTAAATTTATGTGATAAATTCAAACTTTTTGATTTTATGCACCCTTAGACCCTTCTTAGTGAGTGCGTGCATCTTAAAATGCATCCATTTTCCAAATTGTTTTATGTCAGGCAGAACATCTTTTTTATATACACAGATACTTAAACTAATCACTACATAGTATAAAACAAAGTCTGTCTTCTGTCTATCTGTCCCTATGTATGCTTAAATCTTAAAAATTACGCAACGGATTTTAATGCGTTTTTTTTAATAGATAGAATGATTCAAGAGGAAGTTTTATGTGTATAATTATGTTATATACCATAGGGGTGCATAGGGTTGCCAGGATGCATAGGGATCCCAGGGTGCATAGGGTTCCCAGGGTGCATAGGGTTCCCACCAAGAACTTAGGGTCCCAAGCCAACCTCACCTGCAAGTGGTGCACCTGCCAATCAACGGACGATGCTCTGGCAAACAAAATATCCCGTATAAGCGGCAATAGGCTCGCCACCTATTACGTGGGATCAAAACACCGGCGAAAAGTGGGCGTTTAATATGCCTCTGCCTACCCCTTCGGGGAAGCAGGCGTGAGTCTATGTATGTATGTATATTATATACCAATTGTATACGACCGACATTCTATGGGCATTTTGTTCAATCATCAAAATAGAACAGCGATTATTTGGAAATTCATACTTTATTTCATTATTTACGTAAAGGCATAATTTAAAAGACAAACTCCCTTTAAAATGGGTTATTTCAAGTACTGCTTTAAGATTATTGTTTCAAAAACTCAACGAAAACCATACATAACAGAAAAAAAAAATTAAATCCTGAATCACATGTACAATGCACCTTAAATTGAAAACCTATATACTTTATTTGCCAGTCAGGCAAGATAATAGAGGCTAGTTGATTATAAACGAATGCTTTTTAGAATTACAGCGTTACATACAGACTACTTAAACCCAAAACTCAGTCGTCAAACTCAATTTAACATCAATATGTCCTACAAATTTCGATAGTTCGCTTGAAAGCCTGATTTGTTTGTTTTAATTCCGTATGTTTAGGTAGGTAATGGTTTCTAATTGGATCGTGTTCATAGCTTTAAGCGTTGTTTATGCGAACATTACATGGCGCGAACACTATGCGGAATGGATTATTTTAGGCTTCATTTATTGCTTAAGACTTATTTTACTGTTTAGGTTTTCATTCTTCGATAAAACTAGTAGGTGCGAGTGAGGGCTGAATTTACGGAGCTGCTGATAGATATGGGAGTTTAGGATTGTTGACGCAGCATTAGGAGCTAGCCCGCAAAGTAAACTATATGTAAAACAATTAGATGTTAATTGAAAATAAGTACTGTAGATTATGTTTTTTTTATATCGTTACGTCTGTATCCCCTAAAGGACCTACCCTTACGGGGATACAGACGTAACGATATAAAAAGAGGTGTAATGTTACACCCACATTTCACCTTAGAGGGCTGCCACTGAAAATTCCAAAAAACTTAGTAACACTTTTGCCCGACCCGGGATTCGAACCCGAGACACGATCAGCAAACGCATATGCTATCCACTGGACCACGCGGAGGCAGTCATTATGAGGCTTTTCTGTAAACGCAATATCAATTTTTTGTCCTCAGTGTGAAAACAGAAGCGACATCGAACGGTGCTCTATCCCGGCTCTACATAGCGAACGCGAATAGAAACGACTCTGGGAACTACACGTGCTCGCTAGCGGACGTCGCTGCGTCCGCTGTGTCCGTGCACATCTTGAGAGGTAAGACTCTACCAACTCTATCTATTTTGCTAATGGTGCTCTATATTAGAGCATTCACCTGCAATGAGCATTCTTGCCAATTTAACAAAATAGAAAAACTAACTTTGTGTTTTAGCGAGCCTTGTGGCGAGCATTCACGCGTAAATTTGCTAGAAAAGATCGTGAATATTTTCGTGCCGATATTTGGCTCTGTTCCCTATTCAGTTCAGCAAATTTGAAACCAGCTAATGTTTGATGTGCTGTTACAAGTGAATGCTCAAGTTTATCAGCGCCATAATTCTAACAACTCTGCCTAATATGCCAATTCTAGGAACCCTCTTTTTTTTCTATTCTACGAATTCTTTAATTTCGTCCACTCTTCCAACGCTAACCTGCTCCTAATTTTACCTATTCTATTAATTTTATGTACTCTACACATTCGACCTACTTTTCCAAGTCTGCCAGCTTTATCTATTCTATCTACACTGTCAACTCTATCTACTCCATGAACTCTGCCATTTAAGTTTGATTTTTACAAGTTGATATTGGGGTTTTCACGTTTTTCGTTTTACATCTTTTGCAGTAACACACAATTTTCCAGATCTGACAACGACTAACAACTTACTATTCAAAACGACTAACAGTGCTCTAAAAAATAACTCCAAATTATTTTTTCCTGACTTAAAACTAAAACTCAAAGATTTAGATTATCCTATACTGTATTTTTATACAACGATGCCAATGATGCTGTCTCTATGATAACAATTACATTCCGGAAGCGTTGTAGAATTTCAAGAACTTATTTTCAAACCAGCACGAACGGAGGTGAAGATTAAAATGTAAATAGGTATTAGACTAGGAATTAAAGTAGTGTGAAAGGCTTCAATTAAGGCTCTAGGTAGAGCCAGCTCTACTTTGCAATTAGCTGCCTGAATAATTATAGATTATATTTTGAAGAATGTCAGCCAGAAAATCAGAGCATTAAAAAGTATTTTTGAAAACAGGTTGTCTGAAATTGCTATTATATGTGGTATCTTATTGGCAGACTTCACATGTGTCTTGAAGAGTTTTCAGCTCTGGAGCTAAATTTGTTTACAGTAGCAACGAAAAGTGTCACCATTCCATTTCGTTCCCTGGCTGTCGGAAGGGGCAAATAAGGGCAATACAAGCAATATTAATAGAAAAAACAAAGAGACAGCTAATTAGATCTAACCCTATACCAACTCATGATGCCAGCGTGCTATAAAATACCAAATCCTCAAATTGGCTCACAAGCTATTTTGACGCAAATCAGGAGTGGCTTATGTCCAGTGGTGGAATGCAAAAGGCTGTTATGAGGATGATCAACAACATGAAAGGTTATAACTCCAAAAGATTACAGGAGTAGTTTTAAGTCAGCATACTAGATTTGACCCACAACCGACTGACAAAGCTGTGTATACACCGCTATTTTTTAATTAGTACAAAAACTTTAAGGACAGATTAGCGAAGATATTATTATCATATATGTGACGTAAGAATTTCATAATATCAATAAAGAGCAAAGTTATTATCATTTGTTTATTGTAGAAAATCTCACTTAAATCATAGTCATATTTTACAATCCATTCAATAATTCATTGATAATATTCCATCCTGCTCATTCGAATTCTCTCTGTCGCACTTATGATGTAGGTAGCCATAGAAAATAAAATGAAGAAAAATAATAAATGTAGGTAGTTATTTTTTAATTTTGTTAATTCTACCCTCTCCTTCATACTTCATTCGGGCTTAGGACCAGCAAAATTTATCGTTTAACAAGTAATTAAATACGGAGGTATGTAATTAGAAAGCAAACAAATATCAAAATAAAATAACGTGTTCTGGACTAAAAGAAAAGTGTAATTTTGGCGTATTTATGAAGTTAGAATCATCTGCTATTTACAAATATTATTTTATCATCATCATGTCAGCCTAGAGACGTCCACTGCTGGACATAGGTCTTCCTCAAGGTGTGTGGAGAACACAGACCGATTTTGAGCCGCCCGCATCAAATTATTATTTACTTAAGTACGTATTATTTACTAAACTTACAAGTATTTCCATTGTCCTTCGAAATGTCCACCACCGTTGTCAAAAGCATCCAATATGCACTGTTTTAATTGTTTGACACTGACCGGATTACTTTTGTACACTCACAATAAGATGTCCATGGGTACACAGCTGCACTCGCGATTTTTTCACTCAAAAAGTACGCACGAAGCATAGCTACATACTCCCGTGATATGAACTGATTGTGTGCGTTCGCGCAGCGGAATGTTGTTGAATTTAAAGATTTTAATTATGCAGATATTTAGTGTATGACGTCGTATAATTGTGTACGGTAAAAAAAAATTTGTGCACGCAGCCATTGTGGAGAAATTCGCCAAAAACTGATTCCGCTGGGCGAACGTTGCCCTGGCGAAACTTTTTTTAATCCATTGACTTTAGAAGAAAAGAGATGTGTCCAAAAATTAGTGTGTATTTGTGTGTAATTGTGTATGTATGAATAAAATTGGTGCATGCATAAACTTCGGAGAAATTCAAGTTTCCGCTACGCGAACGTTTGGCCATTAGCTAGTTTTCATATAAAGCGCTTACATAGAGAGCTGTACATTTTTACTTACGTTGTTTTGAATTTGTTTACATTTGTTTAAAAAACAGATTTACAAAAAATCGTAGGGCTTAAAAGATAAAAATATAAACGTAAAATACGCTTATTAGGTCTTAGTTCTTAAAGTATGCACTTTGGGGTCTAGATTTTCACGTTTATACAAACCTTGTAAGTGTCTGCAACATGTTGCCAAGTATCAATGATGTTCCGTTAGTAATTAAAGAGTTATAGGACAATTTACCATGAATAGATCACTGTTTACAAAGCAGTCAAATATCACGACGTTCTACAGGAGTTGCATGGTAAAATGTATGCCAATAATTAGTGTATTCATTCAACTATTCACATGCAAAATTTCATGTCATTAAATTCAGTAATTAAAGAAAAACAATTATAATACTGACGAAGCATCAATAACCTACATAACCCGACCAAGTTCGGATGGCTACAAAAAAGTGGCCGTGCCATATATCTAAGAAACGTTCTTAACCTTCCAATATAGTATCTATTAATATGGTACAGTTGCGTACACAAGCGTTAGGAAAAAATAAATCAATTGCATTTATTGAATTAAAAATATTTTTTTAATAATAACGCCACTATCTACGATAAAAATAAATCTTCAATTAACAAGTATTTAAATATATGTGTACAAAAATATTTTTAATTAAATCTAATATATAAAATTCTCGTGTCACAGTTTTCGTTCCCATACTCCTCCGAAACGGCTTGACCGATTTTGATGAAATTTTTTGTGCTTATCCGGTATCTATGAGAATCGGCCAACATCTATTTTTCAAAAAAAAAAAAATTTTTCAAAACAACGTTTGCCGGGTCAGCTAGTATTACATAATTATGTAATTATAATAACGTTAACAAACGCTTGCAACGACAGCAGGGGACTTAAATGTGTTTTAACTAAAACAGGTTTAATAAACATATTGCCCTCTCTTTTCTTCAAGGATGTAAGTACTGTTTCAAGCGGGAAAGCCCCCTTTCGCTCGTTGCGCGCAGCGCGTTGTCTATTTTTTCACACTAGAATATTTTTGATCAATTCATAACTACAATACTTAGACTATTTAACCAAAGGACTAGCGTACCGCTTTGAACAAAATAATTCTGCATATTTTGGTGGGGTGCGGGGGAACACGCTCACGTACATAAGTCACTACCAGTACAACGGTATACAACAATAAAAAAATCGATTCAAGAAGTCGTTTTTTTTTAAGTTTTTAGATTGTTTGATCCACTAAAGTTGCAAAGGGGAACGCTCGTGCATACCTGGTCCATTAGTTAAATAGTGTAATAAGCTACAAATGATAAATATTTACCTAAACAGTAGTATTTACATGTGGTAATTATTTAATTTCCCTAAGAGGTCTATAGTTAGAATTCTGATCCGTGAACTCTTCAATAGAAATTAGCTGTATGAATTTTATTTGTCTTAAATTTTAATAATATATCTAGATTATATCTCAAGTCTCAAGCGCATACTTAAATAAAGTACCTACGTAAATAGTACCTACTTTCTGTCATAGTCAAATACATTTAAAAAAGTAGATGTACAAAAGTAAATGACCTATAAATTATATCGAAACAACAATTGTGTTATCATCTATACCAATTCAATACCGGTATTATACTGTAAATTTTGGGATGTTACCTAAATATATGGCACGGCCACTTTTTTGTAGCCATCCGAACTTGGTCGGGTTATGTAGGTTATTGATGCTTCGTCAGTATTATAATTGTTTTTCTTTAATTACTGAATTTAATGACATGAAATTTTGCATGTGAATAGTTGAATGAATACACTAATTATTGGCATACATTTTACCATGCAACTCCTGTAGAACGTCGTGATATTTGACTGCTTTGTAAACAGTGATCTATTCATGGTAAATTGTCCTATAACTCTTTAATTACTAACGGAACATCATTGATACTTGGCAACATGTTGCAGACACTTACAAGGTTTGTATAAACGTGAAAATCTAGACCCCAAAGTGCATACTTTAAGAACTAAGACCTAATAAGCGTATTTTACGTTTATATTTATATCTTTTAAGCCCTACGATTTTTTCTAAATCTGTTTTTTAAACAAATATAAACAAATTCAAAACAACGTATGTAAAAATCTACAGCCCTCTATGTAAGCGCTTTATATGAAAACTAGCTAATGGCCAAACGTTCGCGTAGCGGAAACTTGGATTTCTCCGAAGTTTATGCATGCACCAATTTTATTCATACATACACAATTACACACAAATACACACTAATTTTTGGACACATCTCTTTTCTTCTAAAGTCAATGGATTAAAAAAAGTTCCGCCAGGACAACGTTCGCCCAGCGGAATCAGTTTTTGGTGAATTTCTCCACAATGGCTGCGTGCACAAATTTTTTTTTACCGTACACAATTATACGACGTCACGCTGCGCGAACGCACACGAACTGAGTGTGCGTTCGCGCAGCGGAATGTTGTTGAATTTAAAGATTTTAATTATGCAGATATTTAGTGTATGACGTCGTATAATTGTGTACGGTAAAAAAAAATTTGTGCACGCAGCCATTGTGGAGAAATTCGCCAAAAACTGATTCCGCTGGGCGAACGTTGCCCTGGCGAAACTTTTTTTAATCCATTGACTTTAGAGAAAAGAGATGTGTCCAAAAATTAGTGTGTATTTGTGTGTAATTGTGTATGTATGAATAAAATTGGTGCATGCATAAACTTCGGAGAAATTCAAGTTTCCCGCTACGCGAACGTTTGGCCATTAGCTAGTTTTCATATAAAGCGCTTACATAGAGAGCTGTACATTTTTACTTACGTTGTTTTGAATTTGTTTACATTTGTTTAAAAAACAGATTTACAAAAAATCGTAGGGCTTAAAAGATAAAAATATAAACGTAAAATACGCTTATTAGGTCTTAGTTCTTAAAGTATGCACTTTGGGATCTAGATTTTCACGTTTTATACAAACCTTGTAAGTGTCTGCAACATGTTGCCAAGTATCAATGATGTTCCGTTAGTAATTAAAGAGTTATAGGACAATTTACCATGAATAGATCACTGTTTACAAAGCAGTCAAATATCACGACGTTCTAAAGGAATTGCATGGTAAAATGTATGCCAATAATTAGTGTAATTCATTCAACTATTGACATGCAAAATTTCATGTCATTAAATTCAGTAATTAAAGAAAAACAATTATAATACTGACGAAGCATCGAAAACCTACATAACCCGACCAAGTTCGGATAGCTACAAAAAAGCGGCCGTGCAATATATTTAGGTAACATCCCAAAATTTACAGTATAATACCGGTATTGAATTGGTATAGATGATAACACAATTGTTGTTTCGATATAATTTATAGGTCATTTACTTTTGTACATCTACTTTTTTAAATGTATTTGACTATGACAGAAAGTAGGTACTATTTACGTAGGTACTTTATTTAAGTATGCGCTTGAGACTTGAGATATAATCTAGATATATTATTAAAATTTAAGACAAATAAAATTCATACAGCTAATTTCTATTGAAGAGTTCACGGATCAGAATTCTAACTATAGACCTCTTAGGGAAATTAAATAGTTACCACATGTAAATACTACTGTTTAGGTAAATATTTATCATTTGTAGCTTATTACACTATTTAACTAATGGACCAGGTATGCACGAGCGTTCCCCTTTGCAACTTTAGTGGATCAAACAATCTAATAACTTAAAAAGAAACGACTTCTTGAATCGATTTTTTTATTGTTGTATACCGTTGTACTGGTAGTGACTTATGTACGTGAGCGTGTTCCCCCGCACCCCACCAAAATATGCAGAATTATTTTGTTCAAAGCGGTACGCTAGTCCTTTGGTTAAATAGTCTAAGTATTGTAGTTATGAATTGATCAAAAATATTCTAGTGTGAAAAAATAGACAACGCGCTGCGCGGAACGAGCGAAAGGGGGCTTTCCCGCTTGAAACAGTACTTACATCCTTGAAGAAAAGAGAGGGCAATATGTTTATTAAACCTGTTTTAGTTAAAACACATTTAAGTCCCCTGCTGTCGTTGCAAGCGTTTGTTAACGTTATTATAATTACATAATTATGTAATACTAGCTGACCCGGCAAACGTTGTTTTGAAAAATTTTTTTTTTTTGAAAAATAGATGTTGGCCGATTCTCATAGATACCGGATAAGCACAAAAAATTTCATCAAAATCGGTCAAGCCGTTTCGGAGGAGTATGGGAACGAAAACTGTGACACGAGAATTTTATATATTAGATTTAATTAAAAATATTTTTGTACACATATATTTAAATACTTGTTAATTGAAGATTTATTTTTATCGTAGATAGTGGCGTTATTATTAAAAAAATATTTTTAATTCAATAAATGCAATTGATTTATTTTTTCCTAACGCTTGTGTACGCAACTGTACCATATTAATAGATACTATATTGGAAGGTTAAGAACGTTTCTTAGATATATGGCACGGCCACTTTTTTGTAGCCATCCGAACTTGGTCGGGTTATGTAGGTTATTGATGCTTCGTCAGTATTATAATTGTTTTTCTTTAATTACTGAATTTAATGACATGAAATTTTGCATGTGAATAGTTGAATGAATACACTAATTATTGGCATACATTTTACCATGCAACTCCTGTAGAACGTCGTGATATTTGACTGCTTTGTAAACAGTGATCTATTCATGGTAAATTGTCCTATAACTCTTTAATTACTAACGGAACATCATTGATACTTGGCAACATGTTGCAGACACTTACAAGGTTTGTATAAACGTGAAAATCTAGACCCCAAAGTGCATACTTTAAGAACTAAGACCTAATAAGCGTATTTTACGTTTATATTTATATCTTTTAAGCCCTACGATTTTTTCTAAATCTGTTTTTTAAACAAATATAAACAAATTCAAAACAACGTATGTAAAAATCTACAGCCCTCTATGTAAGCGCTTTATATGAAAACTAGCTAATGGCCAAACGTTCGCGTAGCGGAAACTTGGATTTCTCCGAAGTTTATGCATGCACCAATTTTATTCATACATACACAATTACACACAAATACACACTAATTTTTGGACACATCTCTTTTCTTCTAAAGTCAATGGATTAAAAAAAGTTCCGCCAGGACAACGTTCGCCCAGCGGAATCAGTTTTTGGTGAATTTCTCCACAATGGCTGCGTGCACAAATTTTTTTTTACCGTACACAATTATACGACGTCACGCTGCGCGAACGCACACGAACTGAGTGTGCGTTCGCGCAGCGGAATGTTGTTGAATTTAAAGATTTTAATTATGCAGATATTTAGTGTATGACGTCGTATAATTGTGTACGGTAAAAAAAAATTTGTGCACGCAGCCATTGTGGAGAAATTCGCCAAAAACTGATTCCGCTGGGCGAACGTTGCCCTGGCGAAACTTTTTTTAATCCATTGACTTTAGAAGAAAAGAGATGTGTCCAAAAATTAGTGTGTATTTGTGTGTAATTGTGTATGTATGAATAAAATTGGTGCATGCATAAACTTCGGAGAAATTCAAGTTTCCGCTACGCGAACGTTTGGCCATTAGCTAGTTTTCATATAAAGCGCTTACATAGAGAGCTGTACATTTTTACTTACGTTGTTTTGAATTTGTTTACATTTGTTTAAAAAACAGATTTACAAAAAATCGTAGGGCTTAAAAGATAAAAATATAAACGTAAAATACGCTTATTAGGTCTTAGTTCTTAAAGTATGCACTTTGGGATCTAGATTTTCACGTTTATACAAACCTTGTAAGTGTCTGCAACATGTTGCCAAGTATCAATGATGTTCCGTTAGTAATTAAAGAGTTATAGGACAATTTACCATGAATAGATCACTGTTTACAAAGCAGTCAAATATCACGACGTTCTAAAGGAATTGCATGGTAAAATGTATGCCAATAATTAGTGTATTCATTCAACTATTGACATGCAAAATTTCATGTCATTAAATTCAGTAATTAAAGAAAAACAATTATAATACTGACGAAGCATCGAAAACCTACATAACCCGACCAAGTTCGGATAGCTACAAAAAAGCGGCCGTGCAATATATTTAGGTAACATCCCAAAATTTACAGTATAATACCGGTATTGAATTGGTATAGATGATAACACAATTGTTGTTTCGATATAATTTATAGGTCATTTACTTTTGTACATCTACTTTTTTAAATGTATTTGACTATGACAGAAAGTAGGTACTATTTACGTAGGTACTTTATTTAAGTATGCGCTTGAGACTTGAGATATAATCTAGATATATTATTAAAATTTAAGACAAATAAAATTCATACAGCTAATTTCTATTGAAGAGTTCACGGATCAGAATTCTAACTATAGACCTCTTAGGGAAATTAAATAGTTACCACATGTAAATACTACTGTTTAGGTAAATATTTATCATTTGTAGCTTATTACACTATTTAACTAATGGACCAGGTATGCACGAGCGTTCCCCTTTGCAACTTTAGTGGATCAAACAATCTAATAACTTAAAAAGAAACGACTTCTTGAATCGATTTTTTTATTGTTGTATACCGTTGTACTGGTAGTGACTTATGTACGTGAGCGTGTTCCCCCGCACCCCACCAAAATATGCAGAATTATTTTGTTCAAAGCGGTACGCTAGTCCTTTGGTTAAATAGTCTAAGTATTGTAGTTATGAATTGATCAAAAATATTCTAGTGTGAAAAAATAGACAACGCGCTGCGCGGAACGAGCGAAAGGGGGCTTTCCCGCTTGAAACAGTACTTACATCCTTGAAGAAAAGAGAGGGCAATATGTTTATTAAACCTGTTTTAGTTAAAACACATTTAAGTCCCCTGCTGTCGTTGCAAGCGTTTGTTAACGTTATTATAATTACATAATTATGTAATACTAGCTGACCCGGCAAACGTTGTTTTGAAAAATTTTTTTTTTTTGAAAAATAGATGTTGGCCGATTCTCATAGATACCGGATAAGCACAAAAAATTTCATCAAAATCGGTCAAGCCGTTTCGGAGGAGTATGGGAACGAAAACTGTGACACGAGAATTTTATATATTAGATTTAATTAAAAATATTTTTGTACACATATATTTAAATACTTGTTAATTGAAGATTTATTTTTATCGTAGATAGTGGCGTTATTATTAAAAAAATATTTTTAATTCAATAAATGCAATTGATTTATTTTTTCCTAACGCTTGTGTACGCAACTGTACCATATTAATAGATACTATATTGGAAGGTTAAGAACGTTTCTTAGATATATGGCACGGCCACTTTTTTGTAGCCATCCGAACTTGGTCGGGTTATGTAGGTTATTGATGCTTCGTCAGTATTATAATTGTTTTTCTTTAATTACTGAATTTAATGACATGAAATTTTGCATGTGAATAGTTGAATGAATACACTAATTATTGGCATACATTTTACCATGCAACTCCTGTAGAACGTCGTGATATTTGACTGCTTTGTAAACAGTGATCTATTCATGGTAAATTGTCCTATAACTCTTTAATTACTAACGGAACATCATTGATACTTGGCAACATGTTGCAGACACTTACAAGGTTTGTATAAACGTGAAAATCTAGACCCCAAAGTGCATACTTTAAGAACTAAGACCTAATAAGCGTATTTTACGTTTATATTTATATCTTTTAAGCCCTACGATTTTTTCTAAATCTGTTTTTTAAACAAATATAAACAAATTCAAAACAACGTATGTAAAAATCTACAGCCCTCTATGTAAGCGCTTTATATGAAAACTAGCTAATGGCCAAACGTTCGCGTAGCGGAAACTTGGATTTCTCCGAAGTTTATGCATGCACCAATTTTATTCATACATACACAATTACACACAAATACACACTAATTTTTGGACACATCTCTTTTCTTCTAAAGTCAATGGATTAAAAAAAGTTCCGCCAGGACAACGTTCGCCCAGCGGAATCAGTTTTTGGTGAATTTCTCCACAATGGCTGCGTGCACAAATTTTTTTTTACCGTACACAATTATACGACGTCACGCTGCGCGAACGCACACGAACTGAGTGTGCGTTCGCGCAGCGGAATGTTGTTGAATTTAAACATTTTAATTATGCAGATATTTAGTGTATGACGTCGTATAATTGTGTACGGTAAAAAAAAATTTGTGCACGCAGCCATTGTGGAGAAATTCGCCAAAAACTGATTCCGCTGGGCGAACGTTGCCCTGGCGAAACTTTTTTTAATCCATTGACTTTAGAAGAAAAGAGATGTGTCCAAAAATTAGTGTGTATTTGTGTGTAATTGTGTATGTATGAATAAAATTGGTGCATGCATAAACTTCGGAGAAATTCAAGTTTCCGCTACGCGAACGTTTGGCCATTAGCTAGTTTTCATATAAAGCGCTTACATAGAGAGCTGTACATTTTTACTTACGTTGTTTTGAATTTGTTTACATTTGTTTAAAAAACAGATTTACAAAAAATCGTAGGGCTTAAAAGATAAAAATATAAACGTAAAATACGCTTATTAGGTCTTAGTTCTTAAAGTATGCACTTTGGGGTCTAGATTTTCACGTTTATACAAACCTTGTAAGTGTCTGCAACATGTTGCCAAGTATCAATGATGTTCCGTTAGTAATTAAAGAGTTATAGGACAATTTACCATGAATAGATCACTGTTTACAAAGCAGTCAAATATCACGACGTTCTAAAGGAATTGCATGGTAAAATGTATGCCAATAATTAGTGTATTCATTTAACTATTGACATGCAAAATTTCATGTCATTAAATTCAGTAATTAAAGAAAAACAATTATAATACTGACGAAGCATCGAAAACCTACATAACCCGACCAAGTTCGGATAGCTACAAAAAAGCGGCCGTGCAATATATTTAGGTAACATCCCAAAATTTACAGTATAATACCGGTATTGAATTGGTATAGATGATAACACAATTGTTGTTTCGATATAATTTATAGGTCATTTACTTTTGTACATCTACTTTTTTAAATGTATTTGACTATGACAGAAAGTAGGTACTATTTACGTAGGTACTTTATTTAAGTATGCGCTTGAGACTTGAGATATAATCTAGATATATTATTAAAATTTAAGACAAATAAAATTCATACAGCTAATTTCTATTAAAGAGTTCACGGATCAGAATTCTAACTATAGACCTCTTAGGGAAATTAAATAATTACCACATGTAAATACTACTGTTTAGGTAAATATTTATCATTTGTAGCTTATTACACTATTTAACTAATGGACCAGGTATGCACGAGCGTTCCCCTTTGCAACTTTAGTGGATCAAACAATCTAATAACTTAAAAAAAAACGACTTCTTGAATCGATTTTTTTATTGTTGTATACCGTTGTACTGGTAGTGACTTATGTACGTGAGCGTGTTCCCCCGCACCCCACCAAAATATGCAGAATTATTTTGTTCAAAGCGGTACGCTAGTCCTTTGGTTAAATAGTCTAAGTATTGTAGTTATGAATTGATCAAAAATATTCTAGTGTGAAAAAATAGACAACGCGCTGCGCGCAACGAGCGAAAGGGGGCTTTCCCGCTTGAAACAGTACTTACATCCTTGAAGAAAAGAGAGGGCAATATGTTTATTTAACCTGTTTTAGTTAAAACACATTTAAGTCCCCTGCTGTCGTTGCAAGCGTTTGTTAACGTTATTATAATTACATAATTATGTAATACTAGCTGACCCGGCAAACGTTGTTTTGAAAAATTTTTTTTTTTTTTGAAAAATAGATGTTGGCCGATTCTCATAGATACCGGATAAGCACAAAAAATTTCATCAAAATCGGCCAAGCCGTTTCGGAGGAATATGGGAACGAAAACTGTGACACGAGAATTTTATATATTAGATTTAATTAAAAATATTTTTGTACACATATATTTAAATACTTGTTAATTGAAGATTTATTTTTATCGTAGATAGTGGCGTTATTATTAAAAAAATATTTTTAATTCAATAAATGCAATTGATTTATTTTTTCCTAACGCTTGTGTACGCAACTGTACCATATTAATAGATACTATATTGGAAGGTTAAGAACGTTTCTTAGATATATGGCACGGCCGCTTTTTTGTAGCCATCCGAACTCGGTCGGGTTATGTAGGTTATTGATGCTTCGTCAGTATTATAATTGTTTTTCTTTAATTACTGAATTTAATGACATGAAATTTTGCATGTGAATAGTTGAATGAATACACTAATTATTGGCATACATTTTACCATGCAACTCCTGTAGAACGTCGTGATATTTGACTGCTTTGTAAACAGTGATCTATTCATGGTAAATTGTCCTATAACTCTTTAATTACTAACGGAACATCATTGATACTTGGCAACATGTTGCAGACACTTACAAGGTTTGTATAAACGTGAAAATCTAGACCCCAAAGTGCATACTTTAAGAACTAAGACCTAATAAGCGTATTTTACGTTTATATTTATATCTTTTAAGCTCTACGATTTTTTCTAAATCTGTTTTTTAAACAAATATAAACAAATTCAAAACAACGTATGTAAAAATCTACAGCCCTCTATGTAAGCGCTTTATATGAAAACTAGCTAATGGCCAAACGTTCGCGTAGCGGAAACTTGGATTTCTCCGAAGTTTATGCATGCACCAATTTTATTCATACATACACAATTACACACAAATACACACTAATTTTTGGACACATCTCTTTTCTTCTAAAGTCAATGGATTAAAAAAAGTTCCGCCAGGACAACGTTCGCCCAGCGGAATCAGTTTTTGGTGAATTTCTCCACGATGGCTGCATGCACAATTTTTTTTTTACCATACACAATTATACGACGTCATACACTAAATATCTGCATAATTAAAATCTTTAAATTCAACAACATTCCGCTGCGCGAACGCACACGAACTGAGTGTGCGTTCGCGCAGCGGAATGTTCTAAAGGAATTGCATGGTAAAATGTATGCCAATAATTAGTGTATTCATTCAACTATTGACATGCAAAATTTCATGTCATTAAATTCAGTAATTAAAGAAAAACAATTATAATACTGACGAAGCATCGAAAACCTACATAACCCGACCAAGTTCGGATAGCTACAAAAAAGCGGCCGTGCAATATATTTAGGTAACATCCCAAAATTTACAGTATAATACCGGTATTGAATTGGTATAGATGATAACACAATTGTTGTTTCGATATAATTTATAGGTCATTTACTTTCGTACATCTACTTTTTTAAATGTATTTGACTATGACAGAAAGTAGGTACTATTTACGTAGGTACTTTATTTAAGTATGCGCTTGAGACTTGAGATATAATCTAGATATATTATTAAAATTTAAGACAAATAAAATTCATACAGCTAATTTCTATTGAAGAGTTCACGGATCAGAATTCTAACTATAGACCTCTTAGGGAAATTAAATAATTACCACATGTAAATACTACTGTTTAGGTAAATATTTATCATTTGTAGCTTATTACACTATTTAACTAATGGACCAGGTATGCACGAGCGTTCCCCTTTGCAACTTTAGTGGATCAAACAATCTAATAACTTAAAAAAAAACGACTTCTTGAATCGATTTTTTTATTGTTGTATACCGTTGTACTGGTAGTGACTTATGTACGTGAGCGTGTTCCCCCGCACCCCACCAAAATATGCAGAATTATTTTGTTCAAAGCGGTACGCTAGTCCTTTGGTTAAATAGTCTAAGTATTGTAGTTATGAATTGATCAAAAATATTCTAGTGTGAAAAAATAGACAACGCGCTGCGCGCAACGAGCGAAAGGGGGCTTTCCCGCTTGAAACAGTACTTACATCCTTGAAGAAAAGAGAGGGCAATATGTTTATTAAACCTGTTTTAGTTAAAACACATTTAAGTCCCCTGCTGTCGTTGCAAGCGTTTGTTAACGTTATTATAATTACATAATTATGTAATACTAGCTGACCCGGCAAACGTTGTTTTGAAAAATTTTTTTTTTTTGAAAAATAGATGTTGGCCGATTCTCATAGATACCGGATAAGCACAAAAAATTTCATCAAAATCGGTCAAGCCGTTTCGGAGGAGTATGGGAACGAAAACTGTGACACGAGAATTTTATATATTAGATTTAATTAAAAATATTTTTGTACACATATATTTAAATACTTGTTAATTGAAGATTTATTTTTATCGTAGATAGTGGCGTTATTATTAAAAAAATATTTTTAATTCAATAAATGCAATTGATTTATTTTTTCCTAACGCTTGTGTACGCAACTGTACCATATTAATAGATACTATATTGGAAGGTTAAGAACGTTTCTTAGATATATGGCACGGCCACTTTTTTGTAGCCATCCGAACTTGGTCGGGTTATGTAGGTTATTGATGCTTCGTCAGTATTATAATTGTTTTTCTTTAATTACTGAATTTAATGACATGAAATTTTGCATGTGAATAGTTGAATGAATACACTAATTATTGGCATACATTTTACCATGCAACTCCTGTAGAACGTCGTGATATTTGACTGCTTTGTAAACAGTGATCTATTCATGGTAAATTGTCCTATAACTCTTTAATTACTAACGGAACATCATTGATACTTGGCAACATGTTGCAGACACTTACAAGGTTTGTATAAACGTGAAAATCTAGACCCCAAAGTGCATACTTTAAGAACTAAGACCTAATAAGCGTATTTTACGTTTATATTTATATCTTTTAAGCCCTACGATTTTTTCTAAATCTGTTTTTTAAACAAATATAAACAAATTCAAAACAACGTATGTAAAAATCTACAGCCCTCTATGTAAGCGCTTTATATGAAAACTAGCTAATGGCCAAACGTTCGCGTAGCGGAAACTTGGATTTCTCCGAAGTTTATGCATGCACCAATTTTATTCATACATACACAATTACACACAAATACACACTAATTTTTGGACACATCTCTTTTCTTCTAAAGTCAATGGATTAAAAAAAGTTCCGCCAGGACAACGTTCGCCCAGCGGAATCAGTTTTTGGTGAATTTCTCCACAATGGCTGCGTGCACAATTTTTTTTTTACCGTACACAATTATACGACGTCACGCTGCGCGAACGCACACGAACTGAGTGTGCGTTCGCGCAGCGGAATGTTGTTGAATTTAAAGATTTTAATTATGCAGATATTTAGTGTATGACGTCGTATAATTGTGTACGGTAAAAAAAAATTTGTGCACGCAGCCATTGTGGAGAAATTCGCCAAAAACTGATTCCGCTGGGCGAACGTTGCCCTGGCGAAACTTTTTTTAATCCATTGACTTTAGAAGAAAAGAGATGTGTCCAAAAATTAGTGTGTATTTGTGTGTAATTGTGTATGTATGAATAAAATTGGTGCATGCATAAACTTCGGAGAAATTCAAGTTTCCGCTACGCGAACGTTTGGCCATTAGCTAGTTTTCATATAAAGCGCTTACATAGAGAGCTGTACATTTTTACTTACGTTGTTTTGAATTTGTTTACATTTGTTTAAAAAACAGATTTACAAAAAATCGTAGGGCTTAAAAGATAAAAATATAAACGTAAAATACGCTTATTAGGTCTTAGTTCTTAAAGTATGCACTTTGGGGTCTAGATTTTCACGTTTATACAAACCTTGTAAGTGTCTGCAACATGTTGCCAAGTATCAATGATGTTCCGTTAGTAATTAAAGAGTTATAGGACAATTTACCATGAATAGATCACTGTTTACAAAGCAGTCAAATATCACGACGTTCTAAAGGAATTGCATGGTAAAATGTATGCCAATAATTAGTGTATTCATTCAACTATTGACATGCAAAATTTCATGTCATTAAATTCAGTAATTAAAGAAAAACAATTATAATACTGACGAAGCATCGAAAACCTACATAACCCGACCAAGTTCGGATAGCTACAAAAAAGCGGCCGTGCAATATATTTAGGTAACATCCCAAAATTTACAGTATAATACCGGTATTGAATTGGTATAGATGATAACACAATTGTTGTTTCGATATAATTTATAGGTCATTTACTTTCGTACATCTACTTTTTTAAATGTATTTGACTATGACAGAAAGTAGGTACTATTTACGTAGGTACTTTATTTAAGTATGCGCTTGAGACTTGAGATATAATCTAGATATATTATTAAAATTTAAGACAAATAAAATTCATACAGCTAATTTCTATTGAAGAGTTCACGGATCAGAATTCTAACTATAGACCTCTTAGGGAAATTAAATAATTACCACATGTAAATACTACTGTTTAGGTAAATATTTATCATTTGTAGCTTATTACACTATTTAACTAATGGACCAGGTATGCACGAGCGTTCCCCTTTGCAACTTTAGTGGATCAAACAATCTAATAACTTAAAAAAAAACGACTTCTTGAATCGATTTTTTTATTGTTGTATACCGTTGTACTGGTAGTGACTTATGTACGTGAGCGTGTTCCCCCGCACCCCACCAAAATATGCAGAATTATTTTGTTCAAAGCGGTACGCTAGTCCTTTGGTTAAATAGTCTAAGTATTGTAGTTATGAATTGATCAAAAATATTCTAGTGTGAAAAAATAGACAACGCGCTGCGCGCAACGAGCGAAAGGGGGCTTTCCCGCTTGAAACAGTACTTACATCCTTGAAGAAAAGAGAGGGCAATATGTTTATTAAACCTGTTTTAGTTAAAACACATTTAAGTCCCCTGCTGTCGTTGCAAGCGTTTGTTAACGTTATTATAATTACATAATTATGTAATACTAGCTGACCCGGCAAACGTTGTTTTGAAAAATTTTTTTTTTTTTGAAAAATAGATGTTGGCCGATTCTCATAGATACCGGATAAGCACAAAAAATTTCAAGCACAAAAAATTTCATCAAAATCGGTCAAGCCGTTTTCGGAGGTAGTATGGGAACGAAAACTGTGACACGAGAATTTTATATATTAGATTTAATTAAAAATATTTTTGTACACAATATATTTAAATACTTGTTAATTGAAGATTTATTTTTATCGTAGATAGTGGCGTTATTATTAAAAAAAATATTTTTAATTCAATAAATGCAATTGATTTATTTTTTCCTAACGCTTGTGTACGCAACTGTACCATATTAATAGATTACTATATTGGAAGGTTAAGAACGTTTCTTAGATATATGGCACGGCCACTTTTTTGTAGCCATCCGAACTTGGTCGGGTTATGTAGGTTATTGATGCTTCGTCAGTATTATAATTGTTTTTTCTTTAATTACTGAAATTTAATGACATGAAATTTTTGCATGTGAATAGTGAATGAATACACTAATTATTGGCATACATTTTACCATGCAACTCCTGTAGAACGTCCGTGATATTTGACTGCTTTGTAAACAGTGATCTATTCATGGTAAAATTGTCCTATAACTCTTTAATTACTAACGGAACATCATTGATACTTGGCAACATGTTGCAGACACTTACAAGCGTTTGTATAAACGTGAAAATCTAGACCCCAAAGTGCATACTTTAAGAACTAAGACCGTAATAAGCGTATTTTACGTTTATATTTATATCTTTTAAGCCCTACGATTTTTTCTAAATCTGTTTTTTTAAACAAATATAAAACAAATTCAAAACAACGTATGTAAAAATCTACAGCCCTCTATGTAAGCGCTTTATATGAAAACTAGCTAATGGCCAAACGTTCGCGTAGCGGAAACTTGGATTTCTCCGAAGTTTATGCATGCACCAATTTTATTCATACATACACAATTACACACAAATACACACTAATTTTTGGACACATCTCTTTTCTCTTCTAAAGTCAATGGATTAAGAAAAAAGTTCCGCCAGGACAACGTTCGCCCAGCGGAATCAGTTTTTGGTGAATTTTCTCCACAATGGCTGGCGGTGCACAACAATTTTTTTTTACCGTACACAATTATACGACGTCACGCTGCGCGAACGCACACGAACTGAGTGTGCGGTTCGCGCAGCGGAATGTTGTTGAATTTAAACATTTTAATTATGCAGATATTTAGTGTATGACGTCGTATAATTGTGTACGGTAAAACAAAATTTGTGCACGCAGCCATTGTGGAGAAATTCGCCAAAAACTGATTCCGCTGGGCGAACGTTGCCCTGGCGAAACTTTTTTTTAATCCATTGACTTTAGAAGAAAAGAGATGTGTCCAAAAATTAGTGTGTATTTGTGTGTAATTGTGTATGTATGAATAAAATTGGTGCATGCATAAACTTCGGCGAAATTCAAGTTTCCGCTACCGCGAACGTTTAGCCATTAGCTAGTTTTTCATATAAAGCGCTTACATAGAGAGCTGTACATTTTTACTTACGTTGTTTTGAATTTGTTTACATTTGTTTAAAAAACAGATTTACAAAAAATCGTAGGGCTTAAAAGATAAAAATATAAACGTAAAATTACGCTTATTAGGTCTTAGTTCTTAAAGTATGCACTTTGGGGGTCTAGATTTTCACGTTTATACAAACCTTGTAAGTGTCTGCAACATGTTGCCAAGTATCAATGATGTTCCGTTAGTAATTAAAGAGTTATAGGACAATTTACCATGAATAGATCACTGTTTACAAAACAGTCAAATATCACGACGTTCTAAAGGAATTGCATGGTAAAATGTATGCCAATAATTAGTGTATTCATTCAACTATTGACATGCAAAATTTCATGTCATTAAATTCAGTAATTAAAGAAAAACAATTATAATACTGACGAAGCATCGAAAACCTACATAACCCGACCAAGTTCGGATAGCTACAAAAAAGCGGCCGTGCAATATATTTAGGTAACATCCCAAAATTTACAGTATAATACCCGGTATTGAATTGGTATAGATGATAACACAATTGTTGTTTCGATATAATTTATAGGTCATTTACTTTTGTACATCTACTTTTTTAAATGTATTTGACTATGACAGAAAGTAGGTACTATTTACGTAGGTACTTTATTTAAGTATGCGCTTGAGACTTGAGATATAATCTAGATATATTATTAAAATTTAAGACAAATAAAATTCATACAGCTAATTTCTATTGAAGAGTTCACGGATCAGAATTCTAACTATAGACCTCTTAGGGAAATTAAATAATTACCACATGTAAATACTACTGTTTAGGTAAATATTTATCATTTGTAGCTTATTACACTATTTAACTAATGGACCAGGTATGCACGAGCGTTCCCCTTGTGCAACTTTAGTGGATCAAACAATCTAATAACTTAAAAAAAAACGACTTCTTGAATCGATTTTTTAATTGTTGTATACCGTTGTACTGGTAGTGA